>CM042976.1:3734343-4979124 GCA_023678885.1 Pogostemon cablin
TTTCATTTATTTATTACTAAAAAATATCATAATACCCCTAAAACTAACAACTTTATTAATCTCCGTGCCAGAAAAGGGGGTGTAGTCTTTCCTGGGACGGAGGGAGTAATAAAAAGGGAAAATATATATTTATAAGAGTTTCTCAATGTCTTTGTTAAGATTTTTTAATGTAAATTTACTAAAACGAAATATTTAGTTTATTACTCCATGTCTCATAAACAAATTTATAATTACTATTTTTTTCGTTGTCAAAACAAGTTCAAACATTTATTTAAATAAGAAAATGTATTGCAACAATCCCAAAATATATCACTTTAATATCAAAATTATTATACTTCATACATACAAACTGAACTTAATAACAAATTAAAAAAAAAGTAAAATTTCTAAAACTTGTATGATTATAAATAAAAACAAATAAAAAAAAAGAAATTTCTAAAACTTGTAGTCTTGTATAATTATAAAATTAATTATGAATGGATATAGGGAGTATTAAAGATTGGTACCAAGGTGTGATAAGGCCCGTTAATAAATTGGGCCAAGTATTATCAGGCCCATCTCAGCCAACCCGACGACGCTTCATCCATTTGCTTGAAACCTAACCATGGAAATAGACGAGGATTCATTACTGAACGAAATTGCTAACTCCGTGTAATGATTCCTTGCTTTTGTTTTAGAAATCGTTCTTCTCTCGAGTTTTTTATTACCAATTAGCAGATATTTATATTCAATTCTTCGATTTTTCTTCAAGGGAAATTATAAAGCAGTTCATCTTGTTTTTCAGTTTAGTTGCTCGATTTTGATTCGTTTCCGTCCAATTTGAACTACTCTTTCTGATCATTACTCGATTGGGAAATGAAGATTCACGAAAATTTTTCAGGGATTCGGGTCTTCCAGATTTCTGTCATTCCTATTTTGTAGGTTAGTTATTAGCTGAATTACTTCGTTACTTTCACTCTGTTGACTTTCCTGACTATTATACATTGATTCTCTTTATAGAGTAAGATAGCGAATCAGCATTTGGACTTTTGTGTGTAGAATGTATGTTAATTCGTAAATGTTTATTCTTCGATTTCTTGGCTTTATAGAATTGCTCAACAGTTTGACGAACTTACATTTCAATTTTCCTTTTAGATCGTTAGTTAAGGTCACCTATTTGCGACTTGTCATTTTACAATTACTTTGGGTTTTAATAAAGAGAGTTGAGTTCAATGTTCCATCTGAGTTCCATGAGACGATCCCACACGAAAATTTTGTTTTTTGGATAAGGGTTTTGATTGAGATATTTAATTGTTCAATGCTGGTTGTTGCAGCTAGTGTGAACTGATACCTCTTCAGTTTTGTTTGATTGTTTTCTTTAATTAATTTGATTCTCTTGTAGATATCTGCCTGTTAAAATCTATATGTAGTCCCAATAGTTGTTGCCAACTTCTTATTTTTGTTGAATCTTATAGTAGCTATAATTTTCTGCTTTTGTTATGTTAGTATCTAAAATCCATTTGAATATTCGCAAGTGTATTTTAGCTATAAGTTGTTGAAGATATTAACTTATGGTTACTTGATACACCATCTTTCTAGTCTCTAAAGCTTAAACATTTAGAGAGGCGATCGTTCAGCAGAGAGTTATAATTAGCTTCATTGATTCTTGTAATTGTAAATAGAAACTAGGGTGCATTTAGACATCACACATATATTGTTACAAGTAGTTGGAGCATTGATAATAGTAGAATACTGAAGTAATTATGTCCATTCCTTTACTGTGTATTTTGACACGCTCGTAATCAGCCTTGATAATTAGAGATGTAAAAGCCATTGTGCAATTAGTCTTTGATGTGTGTTTGCTAGTGGGCTTGTGATGCTAGATTGAGTAAAGTCTTATTACTTATTAGGCTCTGCAAAGGGCTTGTTACAAATTACTGAACTCCTGCGTTTATATACTCAACTGGGTTTATTATTTGTACACTAGTAAGAAATGAATTTTGTAAAATTTCATTGGTTTGATCACTTGTTATTATGTCCAAGTACAAGCATTACTCATTTCTGATCAGAGCTGAAAGTAAATATGCCTTGTGGATTCTTTATGCATTTATTTTAGAATGAAATTATTAAAAACTCTTCCAAGGTTGAGTTGTGCATTAATTTAATGATTCTATCTCAAAAGAATTGAGTATATATTCATAAAGTTGGGATTTGATGAGCAGTGAAGGGGTATCATGAAATGTTATTATCAAATGATGTATACAATGATGTTGCTATCTCATCAACCATCATCGGATAATAGGACAAAAAGAGGTGCTAGGAGCATTCCGTGTGGATTGTTGGGGGAGGGGGTGGTTGGGGCAGTTGTTATTCATAATATTTTGAAGGTTCTGTATTTAATTACCTTTTTAGGTGCAAGTACCTCTTTGCTAATTCAATTTTCAAAAGAATAATATGCCCTATTTTCAGACTATTTATCTGTTTGTCGTTGTTGAATACAGGTACAACTATGCTTGGAAGGCTATAACAATTAGCCTCTGAGAACTAGTTGATGGAACTATCTGTGAGATCTCTTACATTGCGTGTTTAAAATTCAAGAGACCATGTATTCTGGAAATTTCTAACAATGATTTATTTATATTCTTCTTCTTAATAATTATAGCATGATGAATCAAGGGCACCAAACAGGATTGGAGATAGATCTACAAGTGATCTTGTGGTAAGAATTCGAACACAGGGCCGTGATGAATGGATTTACTGTCATTCAGACATTCTCGTGAAGAAAAGCCAGTATTTTGCTGATAGACTATCTGATAACTGGCCGACATGCCAGATTCTTGACTCTCGTAACTGTGTTGAGGTTCATTGTGAAGAAAGTGATTTTGATCATCACATTATAGTTCTAAGACTTTTCTATATCCCTTCTGAGGTGACCGTGACTGAGATATCTAGTGTTAAAAATGCTCTCGGGATACTGCGAGTAGCAGTTGTGCTTGGATGCCCTCATATTTTTTCCACCTGTGTAGGCTATTTGGAAGCAGTTCCTTGGGAAGAATCTGAGGAGGAAGAGATATTGAAAATAATACCAGGAATGGGATCCCAAGCTGAACCGATACTTGCTCGTCTCCAGCCCGTCAATCCCTCAGCTGTTGTCAAGATTTTTGTGTCAGCCATTCGATTTGCCACATCATCTCCACCATCATCAATGAATGATCTGAAGACCTCAGCTCAGGAGCAGCTTGAGTACATGCTGACTGAGGATGATGACGCTCCTTTATTAACAGCTGATGACGAAATCAAAACAGAAGCAAAGCAATGCTCCAACAGATTATTAACAAGATTTGTAGATCTTGTCAATTCTTTGGTTAGCGAACTCCACGAGTCCATTTCCGAAGTTGAGAAAATCGAGTCATTCCAGACCTTTTTAAATGATTTATCATGGGCATCTCAAATTTTGACAAAGCTGGAAATCTTGAGCGATTTTGTTCACACGTGGGTCGAAACATCTGTAAATATACTGAAAGTTACTGAAAATGCTGGAAAAAGTTCACTACTGGGGATACAGTTGAAAGTGCTTGAAGTCACTGCCAAAGTGTTGGAAGCCATAAGTTATGGAGCAGTCATTGTGCCTACCCTAAAACGCCTTCAGATGGTCAAACTCTGGCTTCCATTCGTACGAATGGTGAAGTCTTCGGTTGATTCTGTTTCTTCTGATGATGAGAATGATCTGACATTGAAATCTGATGGTGAGCTATGGCAGTCCTTGGAATCAGCATTTGTTTCGATTGTTCTTACACTACCATCAGCAGACCAAGCAGAGATCTTAACGGAGTGGTTAGAAAACAAACAGATTCGGTATCCTGACCTCACGGAGGCGTTTGAAGTGTGGTGTTACAGGTCCAAAGTCGCCAAGCGGAGACGGGGATTGCTCGATGGTAACAATCAGTCGACTAACCAAGTATGATTTCGCTTCTTATTTTGTGCTTACTGTACTGAATTTTAATCTGAAACTAACTGTTTCAAAGAGCCAAGTGTAGTATATCACTGTGTATTTGAGCATTTCTAGTCCCACAAATGACATCACATGCTTGTAAATATGGTGTCTGATGTAGTTTTACATATGTTGATTGTTTTAATGATTCTTTCATGTCTAGTGCTTTCTCCTTATGCAATTAAGGGCATGTCCAGCAGTACTGGATAATGTGGTGAAAAGTTAATTTGCAGTGAAAAAATCTACTCCAGCAGCCCTCCATAATACACGGCATTTTTGGGTGAAGTATGGTTTCCACATCATTTTTCTGTTCTTTTGCCGTGTAATTTGATCTTTATTTTTTTTTCCTTTTAATTCTTTTTTAGTTATTTTTAAGATTATAAATAGGATATTATGTAAAAAAATATCACCACGTTTAAAAGAATGTGATTTTTAAAGAGAAAATAAAAGTAAAATAAATATGAGATTTAAACATAAAAAAACAATATTAAAATTACATTACACACATAATTAAAATTACATTGATCATATTTAAATTTAATTTTCAAGTGTTTGATTATATGGAAAAAAATTAAATAAGGATTAAATGATTTTTTTTAGTGTAAAATGTAGTGCAAATTGTTGGAGATGAATTATCGTTTTCACATCATTTTTAAATTGAATGGGCTGGAAAATGATGCATGTTGTTGGAATTCGATTTTCTCCAAATTTTTGTAAAATAAAAAATAATAGCAATTCTAAATACTAAGCTCTGAAAATGATCGACTTTAAATTTTGACTTCCTATCATACTTGGAAAAATGGATTCAGTATTGTTGAATCTGTTCAAGCTTCCTCAATAACAAAATAGTGTAGCATTGCATGTATTCGAACTAGTTTAAAGGATATGAATGCAAAAATACAATTAAATCTAAGGTGTTTTGGATGGAAGGATTTGAGGAAGGATTTATAAATCCTTTAAATGCAACTTGAAATTAATGGATTTAAATCCAAAGTTTTAAATTAATGGATTTCAAATCATAAATTTGATTTTGAATTTTTTTAAAGTTGTTTTGGATGGATTTTCAAATCATTACTTAAACCGTATCATTTGAAATCATTCCGTTATATATATATATATATATATATATATATATATATATATATATATATATATATATATATATTCCACCTAGTCTACCCACCCCCAACCCCTCCTCCCCCATCCTAAAAAAATACTTAGTATTTTTTTATAAAATTTTAAATTTTAATATTTAGATAATAAAAATTTTACCACCCACCCACCCCCAGTCACCCGCCAATTTTTTTTTATAAAAATCTATAGATTTTAATATTTAAATAATAAAATCTAAAGTTAAAAAAAAATTTAAGGTTAGGGGTGGGTGGACGGGGGTGAGGGTAGGGGTAGGGTTGAGTGATAATATTTTTATTATTTAAATATTAAAATCTAAAATTTTATTTTAAAAAAATTTTGGGGGGTGAGGTTGGGGTGAGATTGAGATTGGGATTGGGTAGATGATAGATTGGGTGGTAGAGTTTCTTCTCAAAAAAAATTTATTTTTAATAAAATTTTAGATTTTAATATTTAAGTATAATAAAAATTTATTATTTTTATATATCATATATATAAAATTCGATTTTAAAAATAATTTTTGAATTATAAATTTGAAATTCTTTCATAAATCCATAATTTATTAAGTGAAATTCAAATGAATTGATTTAAAAAGAATTTAAAATTCGTTCATTTTCAAATCCAATGGATTTGAAAATGACTCAATTCAAACACAATCTAATACTATTAAGTAAATCTTAGAAATCTTTGGGGATCATCTCACATTAATAGTTTCATATCACTTTTCATTAAATACTTTATTAATTTTCATCTATTATTATATTAATTTATGTTATAACTTACTATTCTTTTGATGATGTGTGTTCTCTGTGACATGGTTAATACAAATTTTTTTCCAAAATTTTTAGGATATAGTTTAAATTGTTAGAGCAAATGAGTAAATAAAACAAATGACACTAAAATGGAAAGATAATTAAATTTTAAATTGCTGATTGAATAGTAAATGGAGTATAGATTACTTTGGCATAATCTCAAAAGCATAGTTAGAGGTGTCTCAATTGCATAGCTCTTTCCATCACAACATTAACAATGTTTAGTTGGTGTATCACAAATATGGTTATGTTCCCACAAACACAAACATAAGATTAAGCATGGTTTAGTGAATGTAATAAGAGTTGAGGAATTCCACATTAACTAAAACAATAGGGCAGGACAAGGTTGTCAAAACTAGCTAGCTAGCTTGGGTGGTGCATCCAACCCATGATCAAATTTTATTTCACGAAACAATAAATTTAACCTAATCTAATCTACATATGTTCCATTTCATGATAACATAACAAGATCAATTTCCCTCCCCTTTAAAGTAATTAAATTTGGGCAATATCAAAGATTTGTGCTCCAATGTTTGTTCTACATGTAATGCTTTTAGGCTTTGCTCCTTTTTTTACCACTCATCCGGACTAGCCATGAAATAAAGACCCTTTTTTGTAATTGCTTATTCATTAATTAGGTGTAAAATCTCTTCAAACATGCTCAACATTTTCAAGAATGTAGTCGAGGGTATTGATATGAACATTGGGGGAATTATTAATTTTACTCCATAATTTTATATGGAGTGAGCATATTAGTTGTACTTTTATTCTTTTTCCCTTATTTTAATTTGAATTGAAGGTGGATTTTGTAATATTATAAAACTTTTAGGGGTATTAGTTTTTTGGTATTTGACCCATCTATTTACTCGGAAGAGAAATACAAACTTTTAAATGAGATGCTTAAAAGGGTATAATTCGTGAATTTTATAATAAGACGGATAAAGTATTTAATTAATATAACAATTATTAATCGCAACCAGTCACAAATAAAAAGTTGAAAAGAATACTCCATGCCCCTTTAAAAAAGTTACATTTGTTTGCATTGACATCAAGAAATAGGAGTAGTATTTTAATGTGTAATGGATTGAAAAATAATATTTTATATATAATGGTTAAGTGTATTGATGTTATGTGTGATCCCCATAAAGATATGAAATATTAATTATTTTGTACGAGTCTCATCTACTATAAAGAGAAATATTCCCTCCGGCCACTTAGAAGGTAACCATTTTACTATATTTGGCGTCCGTTTTAAAGGTACTCGTTTTCATTTTTGGCAAGGTATGGTCCCACCAATACTATCACTAAAATCCTTAATATTCTTCTATTTACAAGACTGCCATCAGATTAACATCATCTAACAATACTACTAATACTCATCTAAATTAAACATTCACTATTGATTATGCAGAATAATTAATAATCGCACACTTACTCTTCTATCGATTAATTTCTAGAAACCCTAATTAGAACTTTGGGCCTTTCTCTTCATTGAATTCTCTCTCTATCTCTCTCTCTCTGCGGCTGTTCTTCAGCGCTATCATCGACTGCTCCTTCAACCGATGAACTCTTCATCGTCTTCCTCCGTGTAAACTTTCCATCATTGTTTACTCTCATCATCAACTCTTCTGTACAACTATTACTTTCCTTATCTTGAAAAAGATATGGCTTCAAGAACTATTTTGGAGTCTGTTTCCATGGTGTTCCATTCACCATCGGAAGCGATTCCCGACGAATTCCTTGAGATTTCTTCATTTTCTGACTATGGAGGTATTAGATCTACTGTGTTCCCATCTTGTTTGAGCTTATCCGAGTCTGAATCCTATAGATTTTCTGGGCTCCCCTCTTTCTCAAGCTCCTCCGACTTAGATTCATGTAGATCTACTGGGATACCCGTATTTTCAGCCCCTTTTGATTCAAATTTGAGTGGTTCCTTTGTCTATGAATCTACAGAATATACGCGGGGCTTGTTGTGCCTGATTCAGAGGACCAACTGCTGTGTGACCCCGTGAGCATGGTGGTGCCCGACTCTGAAAAAGCGTCGGTATGTGACCCTGTGAAGGAGGTGCTGCCCGTCTCTGAGGAGTCGTTGGTGCCTGGCCACAATTTTAGCAAAAGTTTTATGAGGAAATTCAGGTTCCAAATTCAGATGCTACAAATCTTGTGCCTTGCAGCTTTGAAATTGCCCAAATATTCAGAGGTATAAACCCTAATCTATTATTTGCTCATAAGTGGGATTAGGCATTCATAAACTGATGTGATGATGTTTATGTGGGTTTAAAAATTAAGAGCATGTTAAATTTGTCACCATGCATAATTATGGAGGCTGCATACATTGGCATGCCACCAATTATGCATTTAGGAGACAATTTTAAAAACACTCTATGATGAGATTTCTCTGAGAGTGAAACTGAATATGTTCAGTTTAGGGTTTGGTGGATTTTCTATGTATGATGGTGTTATGAATGATGATACTGTGATTTCTAGTTTAGTGATTGTTGGTACTGTGATGATGTGATCTATGATTCTGATATGTTGAATGAGTGATGATGTTTATCTAGATTGAAATAATATGAGTATCCCTTAAATTTGTCACCATGCGTAATTATGGAGACTGCATACATTGACATGCAACCAATTATGAATTTAGGTGACAAATTTAGAAACACTCTAAGATGAGAGTTCTCTGAGAGTGAAACATAATACATTCAGTTTAGAGATTGATCAATTTTCTATGTTTGATGATGTTATGAATGATGATATTGTGATTCTAGCTTGAGTGATTGTTGTTACTGTGATGTTGTGATCTATGATATCTGATGTTGTGACTGTATGATGATGTTTATTTGGATTGATGATGTTGATCTATGATATCTGATGTTGTGATGTATGATGATTGTATGATAATGTTTATCTATATGATCTATGATATCTGATGTTGTGACTGTATGAATTTGTCATCATGCATAAAAATGGAGGCTGCATACATTAAATGTCACAATTATGCATTTATGAGACATTCACTTACACTCTATGATGATAGTGCCCTGAGAGTGATGTTTGTGCAATCTATGAATAAAATAACACATTATAAACATTTTAGTCATATAGAATAATGTTTACTACTCAAACAACTCCAGAAAAGAGTTGTTTTAGCTATAAACAATGGCTTTTTCAGCCACAAAACATCTCATTAACAGTCTCTACACCTATGCATACTAATATGTGCACAAAAACCCCACTACATATCCCTTTGACAACTTTAGATGCAAAAACCCCACTACCTATCCCTTAAAATCAAAACAGATCAATCTATTTCCTCTAAACTGTCAATGAGCTTCTCCAAGCAAGCCATTTCATTCTTCTGGATAAGATAATCAATACTTTCCTCTATCAAATTATGATCCACCTCTATATTAGTTGGAAGAATTCCAACTCTTAATAATGCTTCATTTCCCATGTGTGGTGTCTTGTAATTATTTGTTCTCTTATAAGCTAGGATTTTCCTTAAACAACCTTGTAGGGTTAGAAAAACTGCACTGAGTTTGGTGTGACTCAATTCTTCATATGATGTGTTCACTGCCTTTAACAAATCATCCACTGTTTCAACTGCAATCTGCACTTGTAATGATTGCAAAGCCCTAAACCAACCCAAATCCAAAACATTAGGGTCTGGACTTTGAGGGGGTTGAAAGACTAGTTGGAATTTGAATCCATCTAAGCTTGTAGCCTCTCTACATTCTGGGTCAGTGTCCTTTATATGAGGCATTGCATTATCTTGTTGAATAAATATTTCCTTACTAGCTCCAACTAACCATTTAGATTTAATAGCTGGTAACACCTGAAATCAATGTCACCAATAAGGATTTTTACAATAATTCTTATTCAGGAGACTGATTTCAGGTTTAACAACTCAATGATGAACACAATCTGAGAGTTACAAACACGTAAATAAATATATATAGCTTTAAATGAAATTACCTGATTGATCAATACATTTTTGGTCACAGTCTTTGTGACATACAACATTGCCTTTGTTTCAATTGTACATGCCTCTCTGTTTTTTGAATTCCTTTATGCTGGAACGTTTTCAGTGAATGAAAAAATACCTATTTTCTCATCAAATATGCACTCACCATTAGGATCATAAGCAGGTCTGGCCACTGCACATAGGAACATAACCTTTATAATGAAACTTTTGCTTTGACATGCTCTATATGGTTCTGTTTCCTCTGTAGTTAAGTAGTATCTCTCTGATGCTCTTGTGAGAAAGAACCACTTCTCATCTATGTGTACAGTCTGTGCCATGCTCTTAAACTTGATAATTTTGTCCTCTCTAATCACCTCTAATGCATCTAGACTGAATTTAATCCATCTTATCTTGTTCTTCTTAGATATAGCTGGCTTGATTGCATTAGTATGTGCTCTCATCAACCCTTTTTTACCCACTGACCCACAGTACTCTTAGACACCTCCATTTCTTTTGCTATGCTTCTATAAGTTACTCTTTTCTTCAACTCAATGCTGTACAACTTGTCTTTATCATACTTCTTGTATTAGCCATGCTCTCTCTCTGTTTTTTTATTCACTAAATGAATAGCCATACCTGCTGCCATTTGTTGCTTTGCTCTTGCTCATGCCCTTCCAACAATTTTCCTTTATATACCAAACGTAAAAGTGGCTTGAGTGAGTCAGCCATATGAAGGTTTGCCATTTGATGAACTTGCCAACATGAATTGAGCAATAGCAATAAGCTCATTGGTACTTAGATTTTTTTTTCTCATTTTGTAACTTGGAAGAAACTGGTTTTCTTTTTGCAGGTGTTAAAGTATTTATAGTGTAAGTTTAGAAGGGAATTAGAACTTGTTTTGGAGGGAATTATAAAATGATTTGGAGGGAAATTTAGATTAACATGTTAGTGGGAATTCAAAATGTAATCTAACATAACATATGTACTTTTATTTTGAATTATTGGACATGTAATGGAACTTTAAAAATGTACTGTACAATATATTTTTTTTAAATGTATGTCATACCATTTTTTTTATTCTGTACGATTTCGAGTGTTTGACAGGACCCACTTTAATTTTGAATTTGATGTAAGGTGTACATGTTTTCTATTAATCACATTTTGAGTGATTAATCACTTTAAAAGCATATTTTTAAAGGAAGGGTAAATAAGTAAAAATACACCTTCCAACTACCCACTACACATATAATAATAATATTCCTTAATTTACACGTAAAAAATAAACAGTTACCTTCTAAGTGGCCGGAAGGAGTATAATTTATTTTTTTATGCGATTCTTTTTGCTGGATAGAGAGGAAGTATAAATTATCAAAATATAGATACATACTTTTAAAATTAAACCTTAAAGTTGGTTCAATGTGAGAACTTGGAGTACTTTAAGGTGAAATTTCCTAAGAATGATGAGGTACGATCCATAATTAAGAGGTCAGTTCATACAGTGCGTGAAGCTCTAGCTCGTGAACGGTGTCTTATGTATGGTGGTCAGGTTTTGTGACTTTTGTAGACGGCGAGTTCTAACCTCGTTCAAATTACAGTCCATACAAAACGTAAAGCTTGGCTTCAAGTGGGGATGGTCCATATAGGGCTTGTGGGTGATGGGTTCTAATTTCCCTTGATTATAGTTCATACAAAACAATTGAAAAACTCTAGCTTTTTCGGAGGATGCGTTCTAATATCTTTTGGATTACATCGTATAATGGTGCATTCTTACTTCTCTTGGATTATAGTCCATGTAGAACGGAAAGAGTAACAGTCTCTTATAAGGAGTAACTATATATTATACTCCATCTCTTCCATACTTATGTTCACAACTTCCGTTTTCGTTCGTTTCACACTTATCTTCATCATAAAAAGGAAACTTTACAAAAACCAACAACCTCAAAAGTTATCTTAATTTCAAAAATATCACTTCCATCTAACACACATAACATACTTTATAATTTATTTATTACCTAAAAATACTACAATACCCCTAAAAAGTCAATAAAATTGGTCAAAAAATAATTTTTTTTAAACTCCATATCTACATTATCAAGTAAACATAAGTGTGGGACAAGAGGGAATACTAAAAATTATACGCTACTACATAGATACAACTAATTGTACACAAGTATTTGTATTTTTTTTATATACATCTCATTTAACTCTCTTACCCAGTTTTTTATAAAATTTTATTTTTTGTTATTTAAAAAAGAAATTACAAGAGAAGTAGGACATATATTATCAAACAATATAATATAACAAGGAATAACACTCGGATTTTCTCTCTGGTGATGCACCTCACACAAACACTAATTAACTAATATATATAATTTAATACAACATTAATAATCAATTAACACTAAGTACTTCACTAATTTCTTAGAAACTATCATGGACCAACTATTTAATCTCCCACAAACAGTAGGGATTTTGATTCCTCACATTTTGACTGTTGATAAATTTTACTCTCTACGTCCCGTAATTAAGTTCACCGTAGATACGGAGTTTAAGAAAAGTTACTTTTTGATCAACTTTATTAACTTTTTACGGGTATTATGGTATTTTTAGGTAATAAATAAATTATAAAGTATGTTATGTGTGTTAGGTGGAAGTGATATTTTTGAAATTAAGATAACTTTTGAGGTTGTTGGTTAATGTGAATTTTCCTTTTTGGGTGGTAAACATAAGTGTGGGACGGACGAAAACGGAAAGTGTGAACATAAGTGTGTGACGGTGAGAGTATAAATTTATTTCAATTTAAACCATTTATTATATCTATGATTTAAAATTTGATACATCACTTCTTTTATTAATTATATAAATCTTACAAATAATCTTTTCACTGTTTAATTCATTGTGGTTTTTTTTTCACTATTAATTATTATTAATTACAATTTTAATAATATATGTAAAATTTTACATGAGAACTTTTTTATGAGACGGTTGTGAGACGGGTCGACTCATTACTAAAGTATGCCTATTATATACTAAAATATACTTATTTGTAATTAAAGTATGTCAATAATGAATAATATTATAACACCTTAAAATCATACTTTAATTCATCATTTATCATATTTTAGAAAACATACTTTAATAATTATTAAACATACTTTATCTATATAATAGACATACTTTAAGGCGTCTCACAATCCGTCTCATATATGTAACGTCTCACAAGATAATTTGTTATTTTACATATTAATTCACGACATATTTTACCCTAAATTCATGAAACTTTTGTGGTTTAGATTTATTTTGCTCATATAATTTAATTTTTATTCTTAAAATTTAATATTAATGTTTTACCCTTGTAATTTATGGTTTATTTTATCCTTGAGTTTAATATTTATTTCTAGAATTTAGTGTTAATTCTACAATTATAATTATAATCTTACCTTATGATTTATGATTTATTAATTAGTTTTTAGAATTTAATATTTATTTTTAGAATTTTAGTATTAATTTTAAAGGTGTAATTACTTTTTTATATTTGTGATTTCTAACTTATTTTGCTTCTATGATTATATATATATATATATATATATATATATATATATATATATATATATATATATATATATATATATATATATATATATATATATATATATATATATATCCTTAACACGTACATAATGTTAATTCTAAGGTTAAATATAAACAAAATCATCATTGAAAATTTAATTAAATAAAGAAGTTTTAGTTATGAGGGACGTGTCAAAGTTGTTGATGCATCATATGGTAGATCGATATTAATATAAGCTGACAGTTAGATAAAATTTACCTAAATTGAGAGAATGAGAATGAGATTACCCAAATCCAAATACTAGCATGATCGAAGAAGATCGTACCCAAATTTATAATTTGTATAAATTGTTACTAGTCATATTATTTTTATAATTCCTCTCAAAAAAAGAGTAATAGTAAGTGCTGTTTTCAAAATTACACCACAAATTAATACAGTATATATCATGAAGATAATTTTTCTTGTGAGATAGTAATTATATAAGATAGATTGTGATATAAGTTGATAATTATTAAAGTATGATTATTATATAAATAAAATATATTATTGAATAGTTAAAATATAATTTATGATAAATAATACATTAAAGTGTGATAGTAGAATTTTATAGTATAATTCACTAATATAATTATTTAATAATGAATCATACTATAATACTCTAATATTATACATTAATACATCATTCATCGTAGTTCATTAAATTATATCTTAATCAATTAATAACATGTTTACCTACATAATAATTATACTATAATAATTGTTCGACTCGTTGAAATTCGATGATAATCTTTTCGAGCAAAAACTTATGTAAAATCGTTCACGAAATGACTTACGTGAACGGATAAGAAGTGATAATTAATCTTTTATAACAAAAAAAATTATAAGTATATAATTGACGAAAAGGTAATCATGATGTTTGAATTATTTCATGAAATTATAAATAAGAGATAATAATTAACTACAAAATATAAAATTGTGTCAAAATGTAATACGAACTCAAGCGATTATTGTTGTGCATTAAATGAAGATGGTGAGGTCATAATAGGTAGAAACGTTATTCCTGGGACCGTACGTTTAAGAGACTCAGGTCCACTTATCATAAATTGTAGTTTGACAAACTTCTTCAGATCACTCTAATAACGTATAGTATATTCATATCATATTTTATTTTACTTTATTTTATTTTAAATGCATTGAATATTCCCACCATTTATTGCTCCTCAATGTCGAACCCCATTAATCTGCCCACCTTTCGTTTCGCCTACGTCTGTTCTAATTACATACTAATTTTATATAGGAAAACACTTTAATTAATGATAAGAGTGAGTTTGGAGTGAATTGGGTTTACAATTGAATTATGTTTTTTTTTTTAAATTATTATTTAGTACTCTCTCCGTTCTATAATGGAGTACTTTTTATGTTTATTGTTCCACATTGTTTAAGAAAAGTTGTACTTTTTGATCAACTTTATTAATTTTGGAGGGTATTTTAGTATTTTTAGGTAATAAAAAAGTACTCCATAAAGTAATGAGATGTGTTTGAAAAAAGAGTGACAAGTTTGAAATTAAAGTAACTTTTAAGATTGTTAAATAAAGTGATGTTTCATTTTTTGGGGTGTGAAATGTTTTGTGAGAAAAGTGTAAAAGGTTTTATGAGAGGGATGAAATATTACTTTTTGAAGAGTAATAGTTTTTATTCAGAATAGTAATAGTTCATTTATCTAAAAAGTAAATTTTAATGTATTAAAGAATAATCGATAAATAAGAGTTTACAATAATTTGAGAAGTAATTTTTTCATTTAGAAAAATAATAATTTATGTATCTAAAAGTTAATTTTTTTTTGTAGTAAAAAGTAGTAATTGGGTTCACCGAGTGAACCCAGTTTACACAAGTATTTGACCCCTTTTGGCATAGGTTCACACAAGTATTTGCCCCCTTTATGCTATGCCAAAGAATTGTGTGAATTGAGTTCACATGATGAATTATGTAGATCTTATTGATTTATGTTCTATCATATATTTTAGAATTTAATATTTATTGTTAAAATTTTAGAATATTTTAGAATTAATTATTTTTACACTTTTTCAAAAGAGAATGGTTTGCATAAAATAGGGTTCACGCCATAACCACCCAAATAAACGGATGGCAAAAGCTTGCGTGCGCCCGGGCACACGGGGCACACTCTGTGTGCCTTTAGAATTTTGTGTTAGTATAAAGATGTATACCTTTTATTTTCTGAAGAAAAATAAAAAAATATTAATGAAAAGTGTATATCATTTAAAACAAAATGGTGTACACTTATTAATTAAAGTGTATACTCTTTAAAACAAAACAATGTACTCTTATCCATAATACTAAATTGTAAAGACGCACGCAACTCCACTCTAAACGGATATTATTCTACATCTTTTCTAAACACAATAATTTTATAAATGCATCTTTTGACTTTTTTTAGAATACATGATAATTTTTGGTTAGTATGTAAAACGTAAAATATATGATGAGTTAAATATGTATGATATTTAAAAATTGAGGGAATTGATAGATTTTTGTTTGATTATTTTTTATGTGAGTATTTTCGGGTGAGACTAAGGAAGTATAATATTTAAAACTTCCCATGTGATTAATAATTTAATATGTGCTCATCCCGTTTGATTAAGAAGACATAAGATATAGTGTGACTGGGAACCAGTTCCAACCGTACTCACCTTTCTTAATTAATTCTTTCTATTTCATTAATGTTATTTTTTATTTTATTTTTAAATTTATTATACTTAAATGACTATTATACCCAAGTTAAATCTTAAATTCTATGGATAAATTATACCCTAAACCATAAAAATAAAATTACAATTATACCCTAAATCCTAAACCCCAGAAATAAATTATACCATAAATCACAAGGGTAAAATTACAATTATACCCTAAACCACAAGGGTAAAATTACAATTATACCTTAAACTCTAAACTCTAAGATTTAAATACACTCCAAACCATAAGGGTGAAAATTATAATTATATTCCTAAAATTAAATAAATAAAAAAACACAAAAAAAATTAAATGAAACATCAAAACATACATTGAAGGTGAAGGAAGGAGGCTGTAAAATTTAGATTTGGTGGACTAACTCCACCTAAGTCACGTGTGTATATATATATATATATATATATATATATATATATATATATATATATATATATATATATATATATATATATATATATATATATATATATAGGCAAAGACTTGGGTGAGACCGTCTCATGGATCCCCTTATGTGAGACGGATAATCCATTAACCCAATTAGATAATTTTAAAGAGTCTTGGTTAATATCATAAAATTAAAAAATTGAAAAATTAGTTAAAGAGTAAAATTTAAAGGCCTTGTATTTTATTGATATCAAATTAGAAAATTTAAAAATTAATTATGAAAGAGAAATTAATTAGGTGTTACATGCATGGAGTATATATTTTTTCTACGTTTTTCTTATTAAATTTATAATTTTTTATAATTTAAAAATATAATTTAATTTTTTTTATTCATCTAATTTATTTTTTAATTTAAATATTAAATTTATAAAATGTGATAATATTTTTAAAAAGTAATAATATTTTTTTTAATGTAAAAAAATACTAATCAAATAAAAGTAATAACTTTTCATTTATGTGAACCGTTAAAAGGATAAGAAGTAATAATCTTTATAAGGAAAAATGATCTCCAATTTATGAAAAATGATAATGGTTATGTGAACTATTTCATGAACAATTTATATTATAAATGAAAAGTGATAATATTTTTAAAAAAAATGTGATAATATCTTTAATAAAAAGTGATAAATAATTACGAAACTAAATTTCACGAATAATTTATAGAATTGATATAATGTAAGTAATATTTTTAATAAAAGTGATACTAATAAAAAAGAATGACTTACTAATTGAATTATTTTACAAATAATTAGTAGGATTGATAAAAAATGATAACATTTTTAATTGATAGTGATATTTTATCAATGAAAAGTGATAATCGTCGAATTGCATTATTTTATTAACTATTCGTGAAATGAATAAAAGGTGATAACATTTTTATAAATAAAAAAATATCTATTAATAAAAAGTAACAATTAATTAAATAAACTATTTTATGATTAAATTGTTGAATGCATAAAAAGTTAATATTTAAAACGAATAGACAGTATTTGATTATGATTTTATTTAAAAAAAATTAATAATTATTAAATTTTTAACTAAACAAATTACGAGAAAATGAAAATGTAAATAATTGTTTATGCCTTCAGCAAAATGGCGGCCGCTTATATGTGCTGGAAGTATTAATTTGAAGTTTTCTTTTTAATCATAATTTAAAGATAATCCCTTACTTTTATTTAATTTTCTTCTAATTAGATTAAAGAGTTAGTCTCTTATAAATTGGATTTATAACATAAATCTTTGTAAACCCCGTGATCCCCTTAATTTAAACATCCTATCAATACATATGGTATATAGGATTGGATGGAAAACATAGGATTTACATTGTGAATCTAATTTGTACACGTGTTTGTGTAGATTAAAATAGTTATAAGATCATTTTATACTCGTTCATTATTTCTTGTCAATACAAGGAAAAATGTCTTTAACCACGTATTTTTTATGTCATTTTAACATTAGTGTGATAATAAGTATTGTATTGTTACGTTATATTTTTTAGGGGTGTTAATATGTTTCTTTAAAGACACTTAATAAAATGGTGTGTTGATATTTATCCTAACACCACACTTTGAAAGGAACACTTATATATTGCTATACCTTTTTTACTACACAAAAAGTGTCCTTGTATGTACTCTTTAGTATCATTTTTGCTACTCATTTTTAGCACATAAGAAAAAGTATCATTATAAATACTATTTAGAGACACTTAAGAATACATGTGTAAATATATATTTTGTTACAACACACGATGAAAGATCACAAATTATTAAAATTTTATTTTATTTTTTTCGTTGTTAAAATATTAAAATAGAAACCATTTATTTTATTAAAAATTAAATTATTTTTTTAATTTTTTTATAATAAATAATTATTTTAATTAATTTAATGATTAAGAAAATAAAATTTATTTTATTTTAATAATAAAATCTTATACTTTAAAATTATTTTTAGAATAATTAGTTATATATATTTCTATATAATTATATTTTATCTTATAAAATTAAATTTATACTATAATTTAATTTGTAATTTTAATTTTATTTTATTATACCTATTAAACTGATAATATAAAATTAATATTATAAAATTCAGTATAAAACTTAATTATGTATTCCGTGTATATATATTATTTTTTTAAAAAAATATTACAAGAATTACTTATAGTTTAATGGCTTTCTAACTTAAAATAAGAATCTAATACATGTGATACATGATCGAGTCTAAGAGAAAACACTTTTGATTTTTATTTTATGTAATATTGTGATAGGGGTATTGTCTATCCAAAACACTTTTGATATTGTCTATCCAAAACACTTGATTTTTATTTTCTGTAATATTGTGATAGGGATATTGTCTATCCACACGACAAAATGGACCACACAAAAAATCAATGTCAAAGTGTCAATTATAAGGAATACATGTACATGAATTAGTAAAGAACCATCGGGAAAACGAAGAAAATCAAACTAGCGCATGCATGGGTTCGATTTTTATCAATGGTATGAGAAAAAATTATAGAAAAATAATTATGACCCCCCATAAATCCCTATACCTAATTAATTACCATTAAATCCTTGAACACAATGTGGTAATTTAAGCATTAATTATAACATATAATAAATGATAAAGTCTCTTGTGAAATGAGTTATTTGTGAGACGGGTCAATCCGTCAATAAAATATGTTTTATTGTATAGATAAAGTATGTTTAATAGCTATTAAAGTATGTATTCTAAAGTATGATTAATTATGCATTAAAATATGATTTTAGCATGTTAAAATATGATTTATTATTAACATACTTTAGCTACAAATAAATATACGTTATCTATACAACAAGTCTACTTTAATGATGAGTCAACATCTCTCACACTCGTCCCACAAAAATACCCGTATCACAAGAGAATGTCTCGTAACAAATATATGCATTGATTTATCTAATATATGAAATTAGAAAATAGAATAGGTACTGATTCCATTTGCATCAGCGGTCATCAGTACGTGTATTAATTTTATTCAATAATGCATATGTATTTTTTAATAAATGTATATTTTTTATATTAAAATTTTCATTAAAAAAACTATAAAACTTCGCTAAAAATTCGTAAACTTAATGTATAAGTTTTTATTCATTAACATATATATTTTTATTTATTAGTGTATTAATCCTGAATATGAGTACATGAATTTGATTTCGAACGTGCAGGAGAGAATTTGATATTTTTTAATTAGTTTTTTCGAGTATATTATTCTTAATTCTTGTAATCTTCTTCCAAAATATTCTTCACATGAATATAAAAGGAAAGATAATACATTATATCAATATATATACTAGTAATCAGAAGCCAATCAATAATCCACATATATACAGAAATTAAAGATAATTAAGTATGATGTGAATATGCAAAATTTAAGCATCTTCTTTTAAATAATTCTTTTTTATGTACTAAATTTAGAAATTTGTATTCCACCATTGTGTGTGAAATGACATAATAATCCAACCCGGATCCCCTATTCCACTAAGGAATTTCATCTCCTCTTTCACCTTCCGGATGAGCGACACGTAAAATTAATTTCTAAAATAAGAAAAGGGGGTTCTAACCGCGATTGAAAACGGGCAGGTCAGATTCCTAAGAACAACGATAATTTCATAAGGTAAGTTCAATCAATACCTGATCAAGAAAGGAAGAAGTATTCTCAACGATTACGTGATGAACGGAAGTATGTCTTCTATGTCAATGGAATACAATTTTCGTAAAAAGCACAGTCATACCCATTTGGACCAACCCTGCATCATCGGCGACGACAGGAAATTGAAGCGGGTGAGTATTCGTAAACCTATAATCGCTTA
Organism: Pogostemon cablin; assembly: GCA_023678885.1. NCBI lineage: Eukaryota > Viridiplantae > Streptophyta > Magnoliopsida > Lamiales > Lamiaceae > Pogostemon > Pogostemon cablin. The sequence goes on from CM042976.1 coordinate 3,754,856, forward strand.
ATCTCACGTAATCTGAATTCTTTGTTGTGTATTGCTAAATTGATTGGTGCTCGCTATCAATGAAATCTTTGAATTCTCTATAACAAAATTACACCGCACACCAACTGCTTGATAAAATGTCTATGTGAGAATTTGCAAAATGATAGTTAGATTCTTGATTTCTTAGAACTTTGAAATTTGAGTCTTTTCAGCCACTTAGTTTTCGTACAAATTATGCAAATAATTTAGAATGGGGTTTTGAGATAGATGATTGTACTAGACGATTATTTGGTCGGAACTAAATCTTGTTGCTAATTGTAAAGTGTGGTGTTTATTGCTTATCTTTGCTCAAAGTGTGACATTAGAGTGCTTCGAAGGCTTCTCAGATTATGTTGGAATTATAAAGAGTTCCTTCTTGATTTGCATCGACTCCCTGTGCTTTTGTTTTAATTATTGTCCATCATAGTTATCATATCCATTGGATGCTAGTTAATGTAAACATTGATGTTTATTGCTTATCTTGCTGCTTATATAAAGTGTGATGTTTATTACTTATATTTGCTTAAAGTCTTGCATTAGTGTTCTACGAAGTCTTCTCAACTTATTCGCTTATCTTTGATTATCTTTGGTATAGGTTTTTTCAGAATATTTGGTGTGCTTTCAGATGCATAGCTTGCAACAACGACGTTAACAAAATATACTATGAAGGCAAAGGGTTCATCACTTATCAAGAAGAACATAAGAGATATTTCCATTGATGATATTCTCAATGATGGCTCTGGTTATCAGAGTGTGTAGTTGTGGGAGTACATTTATAGCTATTTTTGCATCTTGTAACCTACACATTACAGATAACTATTGTGTAAAAAAGAGAATTTAAAGGCCCTTATTTTATTATTATTAAATCTATGTTCTTGAAACACTATATCCATTTTGATGAATGAAAAGTTATTTTCCCTTTATTTTTTGTTGTAAATAACTTTATTCTGAAAACAAGAGTTAAATCTCTTAGCTACATGTTTAGAGTTTATGATATTAAAGTGGTACATAATATGAGAAACTCTTGCAGATCCCAGAGTCAGCCTAATTAGAATACTCTATTTATCATGACATCAAATCTCTTAAAGTATACAGTAAAATCAACATAATCCAATCTCCCTCATTCAAAAATTCAATCCACATGTGCACTCAACAATCCAATTTTAAAGCATTCAAAAAGATAAGAATGAAATAACATTCCTTTATTTCTAAACAATCCCTACTAAAGGTTCGTGAAAAAATCACATAACAACCGAGGCCAACGAACTTGATCTTTCAACCTCTACTTGTATCATTATATTCCATACTGTTGACATTCGTATGTCCACTTTCAGAGATGTAATTGGTTGGATGAAGCCTTCCTAACTGTTGCTGTTGCTGTATAATATTGACGATAATAACAATAAAAACCAATTAAAAGTGTATTTAACCTAGGAATATGAATTAACAAATGAAATATATTGTATTATGAATTACTCACCTGTAGTAGCTGCATTAAACTTGTTCCACTTTGCGCGCCAATACTTGAATGATATGGAGTAAAATTAAATTGACTCTCATTTCGATGGAGGATCTACAATATTTAAAATGAAATTCATAAAATGTAAACCAATATAACAACAACAATTTCATTGAAAGTTAATAAACATATTACAACAATATTGACATACTTGAGGAAATTGTAATGATTCAACATACGACAATGAAGTTCCTTGGGTATGACACAGTTGGTTTGAATTCATCCCACCAATGAAGCTCCCCTTTTAAATTGAAAGTATTATAATAATAGAAAAAATAATATCATTTCTTAAGCCATGGTCAATGAACAAATAAATAAATATATTATTTTATAATGAAGAATAAGAAATACAACACAATACCTTATTAGTGCTTTCAGGTTGTGTAGCAGCTTTTTTTTGCCTTTTCTTCTGCCTAGACTTCTCCAAGCCACCTTTTACTCTTTTCCCCGAATTCACTGGATTCTTTCCTTTCACTTTCCACCCTTTTACCACTATTTCTCTAGATTCTTGTACATTTTTATCCAATGCGACATCATATATTTGAGTATCAGTAATATGTGTTGTCACCGCTCTGGATAAACTTTTTCCTTTAGAACTTGATGTTATTCCAAGAGATTGTGGCAAAGAAGGTGGATCATCTGCACTTTCATCAATTTCTCTAATCAACCGAAGGATGCCTTCTTTTGCCATTAGAAATTTCTTGTAGTTTAAGGCAGCCCTTGTTGTTAGGATATTGGTTAAAGTACACAACTTTTTGTACTGAATTCCAATCAATTTCTTTTCATCATCTTCATTGGCAACTTCAAAAGATCTTTGATTAGTTCCGGAACATAGAGTCTTATCAATATCCTTTTTTGCTCCTTTTGTCCATCTCTTCTTGATATAAAGTTTAGGAATTTCCACAATATTTTTCAAAGCTAAAACTTTCAGAATATGTGAACAGAAAATTCCAGCAAATTCAAATTTGCAGCAACTACATGAAATCTTTACTTGAGATGAGTGCAGCATCGTTACTTTATGTGAGGCACGTTTTCCATAATTGGTAACTTTATACTCAGATGTCTCTTCAGATTCAAAACACAACTCCACAGAAGTATCGTAAGCATTATGCAACTCAGTTTGAAATAACTCAAATACCTCATGAGTGTAAATCATAGTCGCATGCTTCAATATTTGAGCTGGAAAAATAATTGCTGGTGTACTCTGACTTGTTCTTAAATCTGCCTTTAACTCTTGATATCGACGATCTTCAATCAACCTATCAAAGTGATTGAAAAATTGCAGCATATTATGTTTATGATTCACATAATTCTTAAGAACACCATGCATGCTTTCACTTCGTTGAGTAGATGTCATATTTGCACAGAATGATTGTCTGCCATAAACAAGAGCCCATTTTTCTCTAATTTTGAACAACCTTTCCAACCAGTCATTAGTTTGAAGTCCATATTTTTCCAACATCTGGTTCCATCCATTTATAAAGTCCTCTTCCTCTTCATAATCATAAATGCAACACTTGAAGTCCTTTAAAAAACTTGAAAAACTGGAGAACACATTACTTAAATGGGTGGCTGCATTCTGATATATATGCCAGATGCATAAACAATGTCGTGCTTCAGGCCATTGAGTCGCTAAAGCTTTGGCCATTGCAGCATCTTGATCTGTTAAAACGGTTTCAGGTATCTTACCTGACATGGCTCGAGCAAAAGTGTCAAACAACCAAACAAATGTTTCCGTAGTCTCATCATACAACAAAGCAGCACCAAAAATGGTTGTTTGTCGGTGGTGATTCACACCAACAAATAGACAAAACGGTCTGCCATCCTTATTTTTCCTATGTGTCGTATCAAAGCAAATCACATCACCAAAATAGGTATAGTCAGCTTTCATCTGAGAATCAATCCAAATAATGTTAGCTATTAAGTCATCCTCATCAACTTGTATAGCGTAAAAAAAAATTTGGATCATCTAATTGCTTTTTCTGTAGATATTCCAATACTCCTCCAGTATCCCCACATTCCATTTGCCTAGTTCTCTTCGAACGCAAATAATTCTTATAATCTTCAAGTATAAATCCAACATTTTCACGACCACCCATTTGCGTTGAGATTAAGGAAAAACTTGCTCTAGGTGCTATTCCTGAACTATCTAAATCATCTGCTTGTGAGGCTTGGAGATGAGTTATCCTTCTGTGGGATTTGAGCATGTGAACCTTTCTTGGACTCACAAGATCATGACCTTCATGTTCAGCCACAAAATGAACCACTTTATATTTACCACCAAATCTACCATTAATCTTCATCATTGCACAACAATCTGTTCTTGTTAATGGACGTTTGGTTCTATAAGTTGCATCTCTTTTATCTTTTTTCCTATTCCCTTGGCATTCACAACAAAATACCCTATCAAGTATCCTTCCATTAATATCGAAATGAACAGTGTGTCTTCGGATGCTAAACCCAGTAACCTTAGCATATTCATTATAAAAAGCATAAGCTTCAGCTTCACTATCAAAGTCCATATCAATTTTCGGCATTAGTTCTGTAGCATCACTTAATTGATGAGTCGCCCCCTTTTTCACAGTACCATTGTGATGTTGTTCTTCTGCACTATTCACTTCAATGAAATTCAACTTCCGTCTTGGAGTAATTTGAAGATCCTTGTCTATTTCCATTCTAAGGATATATAAAGTGAAACTTAGAAAATATTCACACTTTGAGCAAAGATAAGCAATAAACACCACACTTTACAATTAGCAACAAGATTTAGTTCCGACCAAATAATCGTCTAGTACAATCATCTATCTCAAAACCCCATTCTAAATTGTTTGCATAATTTGTACGAAAACTAAGTGGCTGAAAAGACTCAAATTTCAAAGTTCTAAGAAATCAAGAATCTAACTATCATTTTGCAAATTCTCACATAGACATTTTATCAAGCAGTTGGTGTGCGGTGTAATTTTGTTATAGAGAATTCAAAGATTTCATTGATAGCGAGCACCAATCAATTTAGCAATACACAACAAAGAATTCAGATTACGTGAGATGAAGCGATTATAGGTTTACGAATACTCAGCCGCTTCAATTTCCTGTCGTCGCCGATGATGCAGGTTTGGTCGAAATGGGTATGACTGTGCTTTTTACGAAAATTGTATTCCATTGACATAGAAGACATACTTCCGTTCATCACGTAATCGTTGAGAATACTTCTTCCTTTCTTGATCAGGTATTGATTGAACTTACCTTATGAAATTATCGTTGTTCTTAGGAATCTGACCTGCCCGTTTTCAATCGCGGTTAGAACCCCCTTTTCTTATTTTAGAAATTAATTCCATGTGTCGCTCATCCGGAAGGTGAAACAGGAGATGAAATTCCTTAGTGGAATAGGGGATCCGGGTTGCATAATAATCCTACTGATGACTAAAATCAGAGTAAAATTTTAAGTGTACAAAGAGATTAATTCCCAAAAAACATGTTTGTATAGTCCGGATATAGAAATGTGCATTATTATAAGACCAACCATGGGCAAAGATAATCAACAATTACCACTAAGGATAATTAAATCTTTTCTCACACACAGAGTAAAAACATAATTTTAAATTTAAGGGACAAAAAGAGATTTTGTATAATAAAAAAAAAGGGATTAAATTATACTCCTCAGTACCAAAAAAAAAAAAACTCATTCAAAAATAGGTAAAAAAGGCAAAAAAACTACTTCTCCTTTACACATTATTTAAAAAAATATCACTCCTAATATATACTCCCTCCGTCCCGTCCTTATTTTTACGTTTGTTTTTTGCAAGTGGATTAATGAGTATAATATTTTAATTTGTATTGAGGTGAGGGAAATAATATTTTAATATAAAGTGGATAGGTGTATTAGTGTGATGTGTGAGCCCATGGAGAGAGATGTAATTAATTTGTGTGGGTCCCATATGCTAAAAAGAAAAATGTAATCATTATGATGAGACGGAGGGAGTATAGTACAAATGAAAGGTCATCATTTATTTTCTATACGTTGATTAATGAATATTATTATTTTATATGTGTTGGGTAGTTGTATCAATAATGAGTGGTGTGCTATGTATTGGGTTTTTTTACTAAAAAGAAAAAATGTGAATTTTTTAATGTGACACACAATATAGTAAAATAAGGAATACTAATACTTAAACGAATACGCATAAGAGTGTTGCTACAATTTGTACATATTTTTTCAACTTGTACATAATTACACATTTTATGATATTTTTTCAACTTGTACATAATTACACATTTTATGTAGTATAATTTTTTTTTCACTTGTAATATTTATACATAGTACGTGAATATATTTTTAGATGTATTTAATTTTTGTTATATTTTGACTTTCATATAAAAGATGGCAAATGGTTTAGTTTTGGGCAAAGAATTGTGGGAGATACAATAAACCATATTTCATAAACAATTTATAATATAAATAAAAAGTAATAATAAATTATAACGAAAGTAATAATAAATCACAAAAGTGTAAAATGATCTTATCATGAGACGGTCTTACACATGATTTGCCCTTAATGTAAATTTGTGTGGGACATTCTGTCATTATTAAAAAAAAAAAAGTACTCCCTCCGTCCCATACAAAGAGTTACTTTTACCTTTTCCACGTGAATTAAGAAATATTATTATTTAATATGTAGTGAGTGGTTGCATTAGTAGGTGAGTGAACCTCATATTTTAATTATATTAGTGGTGTCTGTGGGTCTCATATGTGTAAAAAATGGAAAGGAAACTCTTTGAATGAGATATTCAAAATGAAAAAAAAAATGAATACTCTGAAGGAGACAGAGAGAGTATGTGCTATGATCAGTAAATAAAAAAAAAATGATAAAATAAATACATTTGAAGTTAGAATTGCAAAGTAGATACAATATCAAAACTTTGAGCATCTCTATCAAGCTCTCTTAAAATATAAAGAGGAATTTGTAAAATAGAAATTATCATTCTTAATTTTAAAGAATCATACTCCCTCCATCCCATCCTAATAGTTAAATATTTTCATTTTGAGCGTCTCATCCTAATGGTTACATTTCTCTTTTTAGCATATGAGATCACACAAATTAATTACTTCTCTCTTCATGGACTCACACATCCCACTAATACACCTACCAACTTTACATTAAATTATTATTTTTCTCACCTCAATACATATTAAAATATTATATTCATTAATTCTTGTGCAAAAAGCAAACGTTACTATAAAGATGGGATGGAGAGAGTATTTTTTTTCAATGTTCATTCCTATTTATTTTTTTATTTTCTATTCTCGTCCTATAAAACTTTTCATTTTTTTTCATTTATTTGTCTTACTATATTCCTCATACTTTTAAACAAAAATGTCCAATCAATTTTTAAAAAATCAAAATACATTTTAATTTTAACATTTTTATCTCCACTTAATATATATAACATACTTTTTGATTTATTTATTATTTAAAATGTTAAAATATCTTAAAAAGTTAATAAAATTAGTAAAAATAAAAAGAACAATTTTTCTTGAATAATGTGAAACTTAAATGTAAAGGGTATTTTACGACGGAAAGTGAATTATTTCTTTACTTTCCTTTTTAATTATTTTATTTAAAATAAAAACACAAATAAAATACTCTAACATTTAATGTAATAAATAAATAAATAAATAAAGACTTGAGCTCTCCATATTTGGAGGTTGTTTTTTGAAAGTTAAATAAAAGTGTGTATTGGAGATAGTTTTTTTAATTTGCTCTTCATAATATAAAATATCTTTAATTTATTTTAGTTTTTTTGGGAATTGTATTCTTATATTTTTAAAATAACCTCCTGCAGATCATTTAGAAGTTTGAGTTGTTAAAAGATATACTCTCACAATAATTTTCACATTCAAAAAAAAAAAAATTAACTTTATTATTTAATAATCTCAAAAGTTATTTTAATTTTTAATTTATCACTTATTTTTCACACTCACAACAATGTTTTACACTTTATTTATTACTTAAAAATATTAAAATACCCTCAATAATCAATAAAATTAATAAAAAATAAATTTTCTTAAATAATGTGGAACAATATAAATGTAAAAAAAAATATCTTATCAATCATTCTCTCTTTTAATAAATGAGTGAGGTTACGGGATTTGAACCCTAAACCCGCTATGCATTAAATAATCATATAATCTGATACATTAAATAATCACATAATTTAAAAGTTTAAGCTATTAAACACGGTTATCACTAGTGTGATACATCATGCATTCCACCGTATGAAATTGTAATATTTATTTTCAAGCCATTGGTGGAATATAAAAATGGTTTGAAAATAAAACAGGCAAATTAAAAACAAGAAAACAGTGGTTAAAAGGTGAGATTTTACATTCTTTAAAGTAAGATAGTGGGGGGTTTTGGAAAGCATTGAGTGTGAAAGGAGTAGTAACAAAAGAGAAAAAAAGAATATATATATGCATGTAAATATCAATAAACTATACCCCCTATCAAATGCACCCCACCCCACCACTTTTCAAACTTGTATAAATGTGGGAAGGTGAGAACCCTCCAAATTTCATTTATTATGCTTACTCTCTCTCACCTCTACCCCTTGTCTATATAAGTGACAATTGGCAAGAAATCTATTACACCCTCATGGCACCAAAGTCCTCATCACCCATGGAGATGAACAAAGAAAAACTTGGGCTTCAGATGAGATCCATATCTGAAAGAGTGAAGTCTTGCGTCGAGAAGACGAAGAAGATCGGTGAGGAAGATCCGAGGCGAATCGTGCACTCCATGAAAGTTGGATTGGCTCTCACTTTGGTGTCTTTGTTCTACTACTTCAGGCCACTCTATGATGGATTTGGACAAGCAGGAATGTGGGCCATCTTAACTGTTGTTGTAGTGTTTGAATTCAGTGTTGGTATGTCTGTTTATTACTCGTTTGGATTATGTATATTAATATTACTTCTTTTATTAAGATTAATTAAAATTTGTGAAGGTGGAACTCTGTCAAAAAGCATTAATAGAGGGTGTGCAACATTGGTGGCTGGTGCTTTAGGAGTTGGAGCTGAGTATTTGGCTAGTGCGTGTGGAGACAAAGGAGAGCCTGTCATTCTAGGACTAATGGTCTTTTTTCTAGGTAAATACTATTAATCTTAATTCTCTATTTCCTAATAAAATATTTATTTTGGGTGTTCATTTCTCTTTTTTTGAATAAAGAAACAAACATGGCCCACCAGTTACTATGGAAATAATAATCCATTTTATATAAAATATTAATACTTCTTAATCTAAGTGAAAAAGCAAATGAGCACTTCATATGGATCGAATATATAATATGGCAATTACTCGAGTGCAACCAATTGTATTCATGCGATCAGAAATACTCTTTAGTACAATAAGAGTTACTTATACGTAATTTAAAGAGTAATACTCGATACACAATACAGTAGGTTTCATACTAGCATCTCTCGTAATATTACATGCAAGAAGATTATACTAATAATTCAAGAAATGCAGCTGCGGTGTCTACGTTTACGAGGTTTATCCCACACGTGAAGCGGAGGTACGATTACGGCGTGCTCATATTCATCCTGACGTTCAGCCTGGTAGCGGTTTCGGGTTTTCGGGTTACCCAGATTCTGCAGCTGGCCCACCAGAGGCTTTCCACTATTTTTATTGGCGGGGCAACTTGCATGGTCATATCCATATTCATTTGCCCGGTTTGGGCCGGGCAGGATCTGCATAACCTCATTGCTCTTAATATACTCAAACTTGCTGCTTTCTTAGATGGTATGTAAATGCTCTCTCTTTTATCTCTTTTTTTGGTTTAATTTTTTAAAATAGAAATCAGTGGGCAACCACGTTATTCTGAATGTTTATTGTTTTAATATTTTGAGATGTTAGAAAGTGACTGATTTTAGAGTGAGAGAAAGCACTATGTGGGGCTGTGAGAACGTAATAGAAAGTGGGGATATTCATTTTTGGGTTTTGATTATTGCACTTTATTTATTTTGGAAATGGAAATCCCACTTTACATTCAATGTGATTAAAATAATCTAAATTTGTACGTATTCCGTACGCCAACGCGTACATAATAATCTGGTGCGATATATATTATAATGGTAATCTTGATAACAATTAATATTATTATTAATGATAACAAAATGAAATTGATGTTCAATAATTTGTCCGTACAGCTTTTGGAGATGAATTTCAGAATAATTTGGGTGATGAGAGTGAGCATGAGGAGAAGTCTTGTTTCAAGGATTATAAAAGCGTGCTTAATTCCAAGCCCACCGAAGAATCTTTGGTAATTATATTTTCTGTATTATTTTAGTACATCATCTCTTCTATTATATAGTTGGATGAATAATATGAAAGAGAGAAATTATACTCTATCAAAGAAAGTATATATAAAACTAAGGACAATGATCAAATTTCTTTTCTCCTCTTACATGTCAATCATATAACGTGACACAAAAGATGATGCACAAAAATGTTAAAAATATTGTAGGAGATTCAGTGTGATACTCCCCCACTAATACACTAATCAAGAGTGGTAATATTTCAGGCAAATTTTGCATGGTGGGAACCAGGCCATGGTGGTTTTAAATTCCATCACCCATGGAAGCAATACTTGAAGGTTGGAGTACTTACTAGGGAATGTGCATGCCTTATTCAACCTCTTAATGCTTATATCAACTCTAAATCCCTCTCCCAACAAAAGGTATATATCATTTTCTGTGCCATTTCGTTCGTGTATCGTTTTCTGTGCCACTTCGTTCGTTCTTCATTAACCCTAATATTAAAATCAGGGATCGTCAGAAATACAAATTCGGATCCAAGAAGCATGCAGAGAAATGAGCAAAGAAATAGGGAAGGCACTGAATGAAGTGGGGAACGCAATAAAGCAGATGAGGGTCCCACCACCATCAGCTGGGGCCCACAATCAGAATGCCCAAGCAGCAGCCGATAAACTAATAAGCGTGCTTCACAACTCAACAAAAGCGCATCTTCAAGAAATAATGCCGCTTCTTGTCATCACGTCCGTACTTATCGACATCATCAAATGCGTTGACAAAATCGCCTTGTCGGTCCAACTTTTTTCCCAAAAAGCGTGCTTTCAAAACGCGACGTCAACTGATCAGAAACAATCCCAGGTGCTTCACCGCGGAATAGTCAAACCCGTTGACGACGCCGCCATCGCTGACGGCGGCGATCATGTCGTGGTTGAGATTCATAAAACGTCCGGTGAACCGCCGGAGGAGATGAAACAGAAGCCGCTCGAGTAAGAGAAGGATATATATATATATATGTATAGTGTTATTTAATATATATATGTCACCGTACTTATATATGAGACTGTATTATTATCGATATGTATTAGTATGGTGATAAATAGAGTTAAAGATAGTATATATATATATATATATATATATATATATATATATATAGAGTTATAAAAATATTTATTTAATTTATATTAAATGAGGAGGCGCATGGTGACCGGATAATGTAGCCACTTCCGGGCGGTGATATTTTTATGGTTACCAAACTCAGTTTGATCTTTGCTATAATAAATAAGTGCGATCCTTCTAGATACATATTAATGTAGTGCTTATTTACTTTTCATTATTTTATTTTTATTTTACCCCACTTTTCAGTGGCAGATTCAGAAACTTTTTTGGGTACGACATGTAATTATAAAGTCATTACTCCCTCCATGAACATAAGTAACACGTATTTTTTGTATACAGAGATTAAGAAAAATTAATTTTTATGTTTAAAAATGTGTAAAGTTGATTAGATGTGTGTAAAAAATGAGTATTTTAGATAATTTAAAGAAAAATATGTATAAAGTTATTGATATGTGTGTAAAAAATGGATATTATTGAGATGCATTTTTACTATTTTTAGAAATGTATATTTGTGTTTAGGCAGATTAAAAGAATAGTATGAAACAATTAGTGGGGTGGATGGAGTATTTGATATTCAAAACCGTATAATAATAATTAAATAACACTCTAAAATTATAATCATTGTTAACACCGTCTAATTTTTATTTGTAAAAAGCAATGTAACACATTATTATTATGAATTTATAGTGTAAATTTATTAAAATAGTAATGAATTGTGTATAAATTGGTATTAATTAAATAATTTGGGGATACAAATTAATTAATATACAAATATTTATACATATAAATAAATATTTTTTTTTCAAAAAAAAAATTTGGGAGGGGGGGTTTGCTGAGGCTTTTTTAATTAAATATGATAGTTTTCAAAAAATTTTAATCAAATATTGTAGTTGTATTGACTCTTAATAAAATAAATAAAGTTGCCCCTGATATAGACAACTTTGGTGAGGTGACATATTTTAATAGTGAAGTTGTCTTTGGTAGAGACAACTTTTTCTTCCGTGTCATAGTACCAGGTGTGGGAACTTTTAAATAGTGAAGTTGTTCATAGTAGGGGCAACTTTGATTTATTATTATATTTATAATGTAATATTATTATATTATATTGTAATGATTTATTATTTTATTATAATTCATAGTATATATTATTGTATAAATAATAATGTAGTAAAATAATAATAATAATATAATGAGTGAGTTTTGTTTGAATCGGGTTCACATGTAAATCTTATGTTTACAAAATTACTCTAAAAATTACTCTTTGAAGAGTAATACTTCCTCCGTCCCGAAATTTTTTGCACACTACAAAAAATTTCGGGACGGAAGGAGTCTTTTTTATTTTGAATAATAATACATCTCTTTAAAGAGAAAATTTTTATGTATAAAAAAGTAATCGAATACAATAATTTAAAGAGTAGTTTTTATATTTAGAAGAGTAATAATTTATATATTTAAAGAGTAATTTTTCATGTATTAAAAATAATAGTTGAAAATAGGGTTTACGTGTAAATATGATTCACACAAATATTTGCCTTATATAAATATATATTGTATTATTTTTATTTTCTTAAAAAGTAATCATAAAAATATTTTTAATTTATCTTATTATATTATAAGTATGTAATTTTGTATGTACATACTATTATTTCATTTTCTAAAATGGAAGTAAAATTTTAAATTTATATATATAAATATAGACATATATTATAAAAAAAGTGAATATTATAAATCATGTGTTTTTTATAATTAACAATATATTCTTATACTAGTGATAAAATTTATGATCTCTTGTACCACATTTAGGAGATTGTCTTTGTCGAGTGCTTTTCGCCGTCTGTTTATTTATCTGGTATCTTGTTGGATTGCTTTCTCATGATCATTTAAAATAGAAGATGATGTCTCGTGTCCTCAAGCTTGCCAACCAAAATTAAAATCATAAGGTATCACTGATAAGTCACACCAATATGGAATTAGACGTTGGATAATCTGTAATAAATAATAAAATAATAAATCATTAAAAACTATAAATACTTAAATTCATTAATTTAATGAAATAATTAGTTAATTTTATAAATTTCATACCATTATGCATGTAATGTACGTATGAAGAAGATCTACACATCTCAATTAATATTTTATTACATTATTATTTATATAATAATATATACTTATGAATTATAATAAAATAATCAATCATTACAATTGAGTTAGAGCACCCCTAATCCTCTACTCACATTAATATTGGCTTCTTCCATAAAAAAAAAATAAATCATTATAATATAATATAATAATATTATAGAATAAATATAATAGTAAATCAAAATTGCCCTTACTATGACAACTTCACTATTTAAAAGTTCTTCTACCTGATACATGCCAGGTAAGCAAAATTTGCCTCTACTAAAGACAACTTCACTATTAGAATTTGCTTACCTCACCAAAGTTGCCTCTACAAGGGACAACTTTGCTTATTTTATTAAGAGCTCATGAAATTACAATATTTGGTTAATTTTTTTTTAAAATACCATATTTAATTATAAAAGTCGGGTACAGTCGTACACCCTTATACCCGCCACTGCTACTTTCATAAATTAATAAAGAACAAAAATAATACACTACAAAAAAAGTATTGTTTAACAAGAGAATTTACTAACGGAATTCAATTTGTTTGTAATTACCAATGGATTAGCAATCAAAATGACATTTTTTATTAGCAATGGAATGCTAACAGATTTTTTATTCTCTATTTTAGCAACGGAATTCAATAATTACCAACGGAATTTTTAGCAACGGATTACCAACGAAATTATTTACTAACAGAATTGATTTTTCGTTGCTAGAAATTTACCAACCACCACTTTACCAACGAAAATTTATCAACAGATTCCATTGCTAATTCGTTGATAAATCAATTTAACAGTGGAATTAAGGCTTTTACCAACGGAATATTCCGTTGGTAAAAAAAGTTTTTTTGTAGTGATAAGAGTTTTATCTCTTGTGTTCCTAGTGCACAAAATATATCAGGATATAATATGTAGTTATAAAGAGTATACATTTTAGTTAATATAAGGGTATACATTTTTCATTAAAAAGATCTGGTGAAATATGAATATTATAAATATTTGATTAAAAAATTATTTTTTTCTTAAAAACATAAAAGTATAAATTGTTATAATGAAGGATATAACATTTAATATTAAATTGTACAACTTTTGAAAAACAAACTAGCTAAACTAGTTAGGAAGCTAGGTTGTATGAATAATATCACAATGGTCTTGTAAGTATAATTGATTTTAATTACTTTATTTTTTTTTTAATTCTTAATTTTGGTCATTTTTTGTTCAAATTTTATGTATTTTTGGACATTTTTAAACATAAAAAACTGATTTTGAAGCGAAAAATACGACAAAATTTGAGAAAATGATTAAACTTGGATAAAAATGTTTAAAATTAGAAGAAAAAAAAAGTCAAATTACGATAATTCTTTTTTAACTACAAGTAATTATCCGCGTGACTTTCAATTACAGTCCGCTCCATTTGGATACAGTTCGATGCTCCAACGATAGGATAGTTGAAATTTGGGGAAAATGTGGAGTATGTCTTCTCACGAAAATTACAATTTCAATATAAGTGTTATTCAAAAGAAAAAGTTTGAAAACAAAATGTTTACATAAAAAGTTAAACGCAGGACTGATAGTGGTTGATCGATCGATCCCCTTTAATATGTGACAGAAAAGTGCAATTTTTTTGGGATTTAATTATATGCATTTTTCTATCATATTCTAAATTATATCAGATTTTATTATTAATAAACGGACAAATGCATTATTTTCCCATTTATTTTGTTATCCATTCCAAGAGTATTTAATTCTTTTTAGAATGAGGCTTTATATTTAAATTACTGTTGAAAAGTTTTACAAATTTATAAATTATGTATCTCTTTATTTTAAAAAGTAAAGACAATATAGTAGAATTCAACGTAATAACCATATATATATATATATATATATATATATATATATATATATATATATATATATATATATAAAAGTATACATAAAATAATAAATAAATGAAGAGTTGGTCTATTGTGTCCCCAGGTGCATAAGGTGTGTAAGGATACAACATTTTGTTTTAAAAAGTATACGTACACTTTAATTAATAAGGGTATAATATTTTGTTCTGAAGAGTATACACTTTCATTAATATTTTTATTTTTTTTAAGAAATAAAGGGTACACGTCCTTATGCTAAATGATATTTCATTTAATATTAAAGAATATCTGGACGCACGGTGTCCCGGAGCACATAAATTTTAGCCATAAATGAATACACGATCGAGTATATATTACTCCTCCCGGCCCATAAATATTGATACATTTTCTTTTATGGATTGTTTCACAAAAGTTGGCACCTTATTTTCTTAAATATATGAGATCTACACAAAATAACAAATATATTCACATAGAGCACACACAATATAGTATATAACTATTCATTATACATTAAAATATTATATTTCAATACAATACATATTAAATTATTATACTTTTTAATTTCCGTGCTTAAAAAAAGTAGACTTTTTGGATGAAGGGAGTAAATTATTTTTTAAGAAGATTCTTGTTTAAGAGACAATATTGGGTGCTCTATGTTGTGATGGAAAGCACTAAGCAACCAATAAAGTAGCTATATATCTAAATAAACCATCAGTACGTGCTTAGTACACTGTTGAAAAACAAATAAGATTAACCTAATTAAGCATTCATGGTTTAGGGAACTATTAAGATCTACATTAAATATTAAAAGATTATCACATATCTGGTTGAATTGGATCTAAGATCAATAGGATTTCTTAATTAGTATAAGGGAAATGCACAAGATTAAATAAAAAATTAATTTATAGTTAATTTATAATGTAGTTTGAGATGTAATTTAAGAGATATCTCTCCATGCAATCAGGTGCGAGTGTTTAAAGTTTGTGTTATTCTAATTACAATATTAATGCTCTTCATTCCCAAAGCATACTTTTTTTAAATATAGTAAGTGTTATTCTTCAAAATACCTAAATAATTTTTTTATTTTTTTTAGAAGAATTATAATTTATCCCTAAATTATGAATATCTTAAACTAAATGAACAATATTTCATCAAACTATTAAAATGAGTATCATTCAACTATTAATTTATGTTAAATATGTCTCTAAAATGAATTTATTTGCGAAAAAGAATATTGCAAATGTAAAAAAAAAAATTCAATACTGGAGTGACAATGAGATTCGAATTCATAAAATTCACTAAAAAAAACTGTTTTTTACCATTGGAATAATCCATTCCATTGGTAAAAGCCTTAACTCCATTAATTGTTAAATTGGTTTATCAACGGATTAGCAACGAAATCCGTTGGTGAATTTCTGTTGGTAAAGTGGTGGTTGGTAAGTTTTTAGCAACGAAAAATCAATTCCGTTAGTAAATAATTCTGTTGGTAATCCGTTGCTAAAAATTCCGTTAGTAATTTATATAATGATTCCCTTGGTAATCCGTTGAAAATTACCAAAATATTGAATTCCGTTGCTAAAATAGAAAATAAATTTGTTGGCATTTCATTGCTAATAGAAAAATGACATTTTGGTTGCTAATCCATTGATAACTACCAACGGATTAAATTCCGTTGGTAAATTCAGTTACTAAAAAATACTTTTTTTTGTAATGATTTTATTTAAGCATGATTTTAATACCTTAATATTAAATTAACATCTTTATTTAAAATTACAAGTTTTCAAAGAGATTTAAGAGTATCATTTAAAGTTTAAAGTCAATCCCCCGTCCCAAAGACAAGTTCCCGATTATTGTAGATACGGAGTTTAAGAAAAAATCACTTTTTGAATTACTTTTAGGGGTAGTTTGATATTTTTAGGTAATAAATAAATAAATTATAGAGTAAGTTATGTGAGTTGTAAAGGGGTGACAATTTTGTAATTAAAGTGTGTTGTGGGGTTATTGATTTGTGTGTATTTTTTTATTTGGGGGTGTGAACTTGTTTATGAGATAGACAAAAATAGAAAGTGTGAATTTGTTTATGGGACGGAAGGAGTAAATATGGTTCATCCCATAATAAACTTTACATAAAAAAATATGTACATACAAAAAATATTTATTCAATAAATCCAAAAGTTACTTTCATTTTAAATTTGTCATTTATACCTAATACACATGACATTATTTTACACTTTATTTACTGTCTAAAAATAGTACTAAAATACCTTATAAAGTCAATAAAGTTAGTAAAAAAATAGCAAGTTTTTTAAAAAACGTGGAACAATAAATGTGAACTCAGTCTTAATTCGACGGAATAGTTTATATCTCCAACAATGTACTCCTTCCGTCAATATACAAGGTAATCTGTAGTCATTTATTTTTTTTTACATGGATTAATTTTTTTTTTAAGTGAGTAGTTGTATTAAATTAGTGGTGAGTGTTGTATGAATTCTTTTTGTAAAAAAAAATTATAAATACTTTTAGAGTGAATGATCAAAATAACAAAATTAATATTCTATCAACTGATGGAAAGAGTATAGATATTGATGATCAAGTGTCACACTTGCAAGTGGGCATGTAACCATCAATGTACTTTCTTAGAAAGTCTAAATTAATTGGTGTATTGTCGACAAAACTATGCTCAAATGCCACTACTACCATATGTCTTTAATTTGATGGATGATGTTCAAAATTTTGCTTGAGGCAACTACAAAAGGAGTCAAATAAGCAACCATTTTTATTACTATATATAACTCAATACACAGAGCATCCTTGCTCTTAGTTGTTGAAATTTAACGTCTAACCTTTAATTCTTAATTATTCCTATTTTTATTTTTATTTTTTTCATATTTGTGGCTAAAGCTAAATGGTAGGTCCTCTCATCTGGAGAAGATAATCAATCACTATCCTTATTATGGATGTCACTTTCCAAAATACACTTTGTATAACATTATTTGTGTTATCTCTTTATAAATTTACACATCCCTTGCTTTAAAAGATTTATACGTTAAGTTAGAGAGTATTTTGGTACACTAAAATTATTAGGTGAATTAATAAAGTTTGAAAATGTCAAAAATAATAAATGAACATGAGAATTGACTTAATTCTTTATTGTTTTCATGAGATGTTGTAATTCATCTCTTTATGTTAAGTCATTTAAGTAAAGTTAGTGTGTAAATTCTCTTACTTTTAGTAAAATTTCAAGACCCATTAAATATTATTAACTCAATATGAACTACACTCCATTAAAATATTAGTTTATCTATTTCCTATGATTCGCTCATTAAGAAAGTGGTACATAAGAAATCACATAACATCCCGAAGTAAAAATTAATATTATTACTTGCAAAGGTTTTACTTCTCAATTTTTTGATTAAAAAGTCATCATACTCCAAATTTATTTATTAATTTATTTTTAAATGAAAAATATATAAAATAAAAACTTTATAAAATAATTTAACAAATTAAATTGGCATTTTTTATTTACAGATAAATTAAAAAAGGGAGAATTGTTTTTTATACAAATTTTACAGTTAAAATTAATATCAACACTTTTGTTTAGAAATTACTCCCCCGTCCATTCTCAATGTATCCATTTGCTTTTTTGCACGTGGATTAAGGAGTATTATTATTTTATGTATAGTAGGTAGTTGTATTAGTGGATGTGTGAGTCCCATATTTTATTTGTATTAATGGAGGGTGTGAGTCTCATAGTCCAAAAAGGGAAATTGATAGATTAAGGATGGACGACCCAAAATGGTAAAATAGATAGATTGACAGTGGACAGATGAAGTATTAATTTTACTCAAAAGCCATTTTTTGAACTTTATTACCCATCAACGCTAAACCCTAAATAGAACGAGGGGCAATAAAATCAAAAAAATATCTACTAATTTATAAAGATAATTAAGTTAGATGTTGTGGGTATTAATTTTTCTCTTTTATATTGGTTAGCTTTAGGTACTAGCACATTAAATAATTTGTGTATCGCATATACTCCATATACTTACATAGTTACACCCATTATCTTAACAACTAATTATTCACCTTTTATGTAAAATTATTCTTCCTCTAATTAATCGAAAGCTAGTCATACTGACATAACAATGGGAACAAGGCAATATATATGCAAGTGGAGGCAATGGGAGACAAAACCAAAATCGGACAAAAGAAAAACAGCTAACAATTTAATTTGTTAGATTCGATAGCTAAGTAGTGTGCAAATGTTCTTGCATTAATAAAAACATCTAAATGGAAACAAGAGTCATTAATAAGTGAAAGCTGCAACATGAAACACATTGCCATAAAAATCAAAGAAATGACTCATACATTTGATTTGTCTCAAATCTTATTCATTAAATCAGCTCATACAATATATAAATTGACATAACATCTAGTTATATTAGAGTATATATATCCAATCTATGATCGGATGCCACGTCAGGGATTCAGCTAGAAAGCTCTAATTTTTTTATTCACGTGATTGGCACGTGCTTAATTTGGTTATATTATCAATTTTTAGCGAAAGTTAAGTTAAATTAACGTTATTTCAAAATGTGAGACTAAATTAATTTATTTTTTTTAATAAAGTAAAAATGTGTGGGACAATTTTTTTTTTAAATTTAACATGACCCCATCTAGTTGGGAAGCCCAATTTTTTTTTGGTTTGCGTGATCGGCATGTGTGTAATTCTGGCGATTTTTTTTATATCAAATAGGATACAATCAGATGAGAATCAACAATTTTTTTTATTTTTATTTTTTAATTTCAAAGAGTATTTTAATTATTTTTATAGAGTAATCCAATTAAATCTAAAAGGTAATCTAATTATTTTTACAAAGTTCGTTCTACCTTTTAGAAGCAAAAGAAGATCCTAACGGTCGTTACTCCACTCTTATTGATCGTTGGCTACACATCAAACAAGGTATCGATTGTTACTCTAAACCTAATTATTGATCGTTATCATGTGTGGATAAAAGAACCTATCGATCGTTACTATCACACTCATCGATCGTTATGTGCGCAGAGTAACAAGGCTGACTAACGCAGTTAACAATTGTTACACTTGGGATATCCACCGTTATCTTTAAGGTAAAAGTTGTTACCTCAAATCTATTAACCCTTAGCTATAATGAGAAAAGAAGATATCGATCATTATCTTTTGATAGATCACTCTATAAAAATAATTAGATTACTCTTTGAATTAATAAAAAAAGAAGATATCGGTTGTTATCTCAAACCTATCGATCATTAGCCATGCACAGTGAGAAAAGAAGGTAACAGTCGTTATCTCTTAATATATCACTCCATAAAAATAATTAGATTGCTTTCTAGAATTAATTGGATCACTTTATAAAAATAATAAATTTTCTCTTTGAAATTAATAATTAAAAAAAAAGACGATACCAGTAGTTATCTCTTAAGACAACGGTCGTTACTTTAAACCTATCAATCGTTTTCCATAATGAGAAAAGAATATCGATCGATTTCTCGATCTTGATAGATCACTCTATAAAAATAATTAGATTACTTTTTAGAATTAATTGAATCACTCTATAGGAATATTTGTATTTAAAAATAAAATAAAATAATTTAAAATAAACACATATTCTCATTCGATTCGATGGTATCCTAATTAAGGCACAACCGGTTGTATTGTAGTAATTGCACTGTAATCTCAATTAATCGAACATCCGTGGCACGCCACATGGAGCGAGCTCATGTGTAGGATTAGGAAGATGATGATGGAAAATGGCAACAATATTATTAAATGATGGAACCCTAATTCCTCACCAAAAACGTTCATGAAATATTTGACTATAATTAATGTATAGTATTTTGGTCAACTTATCAAACTCATCGGAAATGTACACAATGGTGGCGTAACATATACTTACAAGGTAATTAATGAAATGTGAAGTATGGTTGGACTCTTCCCTAGAATAATTATTTATTTATTTATCATTAGCAATATTTATTTATTTATTCATTTATTATAATTATAATTATGAAGAAATACTAGCATATATATTTATGTATTGTTTTACTTTTTATGTTTATCAAATTCATTTTTTCTGAATTTTTCTTGAACGTTTTTTAAAATAAATTAAATATATGTATTATCTCTTTATATAATATTATTATATATATAAAAAAAAGTATGCATGTATGTATTTACATTATGAGTTGGTTCCCCAAGTGCACAAGTTGGGTAAAGGTACTCTATTTTGTTCTAAATTAAGGGTATACACTTTAATTAATAAGGGTACAACATTTTATTTAAAAGGATATACACTTTTATTAAAAAAATTATTTTTTCAGAAAATAAAAGGTACACGTCATTATAATGGTATACCATTTAATACTAAAGAGTATCTACGCACGGTCCCCAGGCACATAAATTTTAGCCTTACATTATAATTAATTCTAGCAATAAGTTATTTTTATTTTACTATGGTGTATTAACTGCATGGTCTGACAGTACATAGGGTATATAGGATTGAAATGGTAACCCAGAGTTTACACTATGAATTCGATTTACACAAGTGTTTATGATATTAAATAAAGTTACACTTGTCCCTAATAATTTTTCTAATCCCTTCATCCAAAGTATATTAGTATATGAATCATTTTGAGGTAAATTCACTTTTTATCCAATAACAGTAAGGAATCTTTTATTCCGTCCCAAAAAAATTTATCATTTTCAAGTTAGTTTTGTAACTCTCGATATTGGTCGATTTTAAACTCAAAATCGTCGAAAAGCCGCAAAAAGAGAAGTAATTTGTGGAAAATCCCATTGAAAATTCTAATTTCCAACAATTTTTGGGTCAAAATGGAACGATATCGAGAGTCATGGGATTAAACTGAAATTGATAAAAATAATTTAGATAAAATTTAAAATAGATAAAAAGTGAATTTATAAATCATTTCTTTTCGTAATAAAGAATTATTACTAAGAGAGAAATGCTGGCATTTAATTTGTTTATATATATATATAAACATTCTATTTGATTTTATTTTATAACTCATTTTACTAAGCTTAAAAATCCTGAAATCTAATCAAAATTATGGATTTTTTTATACATTAATTTTCTAAAGGAAGACAAAAAAAATTTATAAAAAATAAATATATAAAAATTATATTATATATATAAAAAAAACAAGTGAATCAAATTAACAAATTATCAAAATTTTCTAGGAGTATCATTTAAAATTGTGCACACTAGGCCGAATGTGACCTTTAGATACTATGGTGGCACCAACACTGACTAATTAATGGCATACAGTCATGCAAATATATATTAAATTAAATAAATGAATAATATTAAAATGCGTTCAAATTGTTGGAAGTATTATCGCTCTTATCACAACTATTATAATATTCTGAGATGATCTACAAACTTTTCGATCAACATGGAACCTTTTTTAGTTAATTAATTAATTATCCTGAAAAGCAGATGTACACTTATTCATAATATTAAAATAAACTGTTAATCGTGAATATCAGAGAATCCTTCACCATCCAAGGAGAATCATGTAGAATATGCTTGATTAAGTCTTGTAAGTAAACATGATTATCCCATGTGGTTAAGGATACAGCTCTGGTCTACGTGGATTATCTTATCAATTACTGCAACATATGTACTAATTTATATGCATATTTTTCTGATTGATCTACTTCTAGCAAGTTAGGTTAAAAGCCTAGTGGTTGCCCATTTTAACATATTCTTCTTGCTTTACTGTAGTGAGAATCAAAATTCAGCAATCATTCCGATTATTTTAATGGGTAGTCAGTTATTTATACTTTAAATTACAAACCCATTAAATTTAACAAGTTTTAAATTTGGAATATATATGGCATTTTTATTATGAAAAATTCATACTATTATATTGACACAGTATATTTACCAAATAACATCATGTAAAGATGTACACTAATTACAAAATGGACAATTATTATTCTTCGATATAATATATATGTTTTTTTTTAAATAATAAAGTCAAATTCAATCCATATTTGACATGAATGAGGTGTTTGTAATTTCAACGTAACACTCATAATTAATTATAAGTGGTGATTTTTACTTGTACTTTTTTTTTTTAATGGAAGCAATCAATTAATATTAATTCTAAAATATTATATTTCTATTTTAAAAAAATTGAAATAAAGTTTGAAAAGTTAGGATAAATTAAACCATGCGGTATATGTATATGTTGCTATATGGAGTATTAATTCATGGAATTTTCCAATGAAAATCCACATATATACATATATACACCTTTCTTGTTTTAATGCGTTGTTCACCTAATCGATCACTATTTCAGAACCTGCCCACAGATTCTATCTCTTTCACATCAAGGGTGGTCCTACGTTGGATACCACATTGCAATAGAAAAGTTAAATCCATTTTATTATTATTAGTATTTTTATTATTATTATTATTATTTAATCCATAGTATATATATCACCAATATATCTTCTTAAGTGATGTACTTACTCCTTCGCGAACATTTCTTTGAGATAGAAATGTTATTGACAGAAGTCAAATATCATCACGTAACTTTTGTAAATTGTTCCTTGCACCGAAGTATTGCAAAAAAATGTTAGAACGGAAGGAGTATGAGAAATTTGTTTAATTGCATTTGCAAGAAGGGTTTATATATGTTATTGACATAAATAGAATACCATCGTCTAATTAAGGTTGTAAACGAATCGAGTCGAGTTGAACTTTAAAAAGATTGAGTCCTATTTGTTAAATAGGAAACGTACTCGAGCTGGTTAGTGAAAGCTCATTTCATTCGCGAACATGCGAACATGTTTGTTAACGTGTTCGCATGAAACTTTTGCTTGTGAACATGTTTGATAACGCGTTCGTGAAACTTTTGTTCATAACACTTATATAATTTCGTTTGTGAAAATGATAAACAAACACACCACAATCATAAATTAACAAAATATTCATCAATTACTAAAAAAAAACTTCATATTTTTTATTATTTCATAAAAAAAGAAATTTAACATATAGATTAATGCTTTCAATATTTTTAATATTATATTCATATTATAAACAATAATAATAAATTATACACATACATAGCCTATTCACAAACACGCTAAACGAATACTAAATGAGTTTGTTCACGAGCTTTTAACAAACGAGCTATACAATGCTCAAATTATGTTCGTTTACATAACGAGCTTAATCGAACGAACACAAACAAGTTGTTAGCCGCACACTCTATTCGCTTACACCCCTACATGTAACTTTAGTAAATTATTCCTTGCACCGGAGAATAAGTAGTTCTAGTTGCGAAAGATTACTAGTCAGAGTGTGTAGATAGTCGATTTTCCATGGGAATTAAGGGTGATCATGCGAAAGATTACTGATGCTGTTCCATTAGAAATTTCACCACCACCATGGCCACATCTTCTGGGCTTCAAACAGTAAATGCACTATATAATGTGTGCCACGGGCCGAAACTAAAATCTATATATTGTGATTACCAATACATGATCGTAGATTTCTCGATGGCTTGAACCCCTGACTGAACTTTGCCTACCTTGCGGCTATCATCTAATTGATCCATCGAGCTGTCATGTTTCCCTTCACTGGACTTGACAGAGACAGAGTATGCTTCTCCACATGATGGTGCTTCTTCGGAAGATGACCTCAACACTTTGTCGGGGTGGAGTTCTATTGATTCTTGATAACGTTGTCTGTTCTCCCTGGCAATAGTCTTGCTAGTGAAGCCCATTTATTTCCATGAACCGCGTGAGCATGTAGCATCACGCCATCTTCTTCATCTGTAAAAATTGGAGCACCCATAAGCTTATATAAGATGCAGCTTGTGAAAACACATTTAACTGGTGACTATTGGGCATTTTCATAGCAATCAAACTTAACAACAGATAATATATTTCTGAAATATCTAAGATTTGTACACTAACACTCAAAAGGGTTAGCAGCATGGACAGCTAGTTGTTCCTACTCAGCAACCTCTAGATTAATCCAAGGTAAAAAAAAGAACTCACCCCAAGTAATTGTTTAGTCGAATGCTACGTTATTATTCTCGCAAAAGAAAATTAATTAAATAGCTCATGTGCCATTCAACATTTTTTTGGAACCCAAGTTAAGGATTACAATAATGAGAACATGTTACTGCAATATACTGCATATCTATACATACACACTATGGAAGAGTGTTACAAATTTGAAGCAGTTTTGGAGTAGGCAACTGTCTCAGGCAAGACGAACGATGCGCACATCATCCATTTTCCCGGTGCAACGAGTCGTACTATGTGCATCTTCACCTCAAACGCCACCTCCGATAGCGCAATTCTAATCCTCTGGAATAGATAAAAAAGAAACCAAATCATCACTCTGCAAATCGCTCTAAATTTATCCAATAACTACCATACCTCATGGAAATCAAATTCTGGATCTTCAGCTTTCGAAAACCCATAAACATGAATTATTGGCAAAGTATGGAATTTACCAAGTCCGTGAAAAATTCCTCTAAAAGCATCTGCATTCAAATGAAAACATCCATCACAGCAGCATACACAGATAGATATTATGCCAAAGGTTAAGGCAAGAATGTCACATGCATAAATGCAGTAGGTGGGAGGAGAAGCAGCTATCTTGCATACCCAGGAACTCATATGCATCATTTGGCAAGTTCATGACTACTTGAGTAATGGGTCGAGTACTCGGACTAGCAAAAAGAGTACCAATAAATCTCCTCCCATCCATGTTAAACACCTACAATTTGGCATAATTACAAACAAGGTACTGTATCACTTGATCAACTTAAAATAGATCTTGTGAAACATAAATCCCGTACTCTTTCTCTTGTAAACTAGCAATGCCTACAATTAGCAAGCAGTACATAACAACAGATGCTACCTAATAAATTACTCCAACTTCAGCATTTTTTTAAAATTATTTTGTCATCTACTTTGTGAGGTGTTTGATTTCTGGAATATTTTAGAGCAAGACATGGGAAGATGCAAGTTTGAGTACCTCAACTTTCCTCTCAAGTTTATTGAGGACGCAGTTCTTCTCAAGATAATCAACAGCGCAAGGGTTCAGATCATTAGCATATACATATTTGACTTTCTTTGCGGCAGAGATAGCAATGGGGCCAACCCCAGCAAAAACATCACCTGTATAAAGAGGGAAAATGCAGTATGCATGAATACATTAACATTTATAGTTCAGAAAATAATCGAAAGTTTTAAGCTTTGATGATATTCAGGTATTATAGCTACTAACATACAGACAACATCAGTTTGTGTGAAACAACTCAGAAGTCTCTGCCTTTCAGTAGCAAGTCTTGAGTTCCAATATCTACAGAAATTTAAAATAAACATTAGATTCAATAACAACTTTCGTCTGCAACTACATTTACTTTCGTTGGAGACTTGGAGCTTCGACTTACACTTTTGATAGATCAACATGGAAACGCAACCCGTTTTCCACAACTGTTGTCACGAGGGAATTATTCCCGGCCAAAACTTCAAGTCGCATCGTTCTGTAATCATTATGAATAGCATCAATCTTGTTCACAACTGTTTGTATCTTTGGCTTATTTTTATCCAAAACAACCTAATGTGACCATAAGTGATAGAACATTAGATAAAACTTTCATAAAAACACTTTCACAAGGATTCAAAAGTTTTTCTATATGGAGCACCTTAGCAATAAGATTTTTATAATGAAGATGCTCATCTCTCAGATTCAGGTGAGCAATATGCCCAATCGACTCAAACGATGAAGGAACAATCATTTCATTTGGAAGCAAAGCCTCCAAGACCTGCAAAAGGGTATGATATCTACTAAGACTGTATCCATGGGTAGCTGCAATGGAGACAGTTTTGGTAAAGTGAAACTGTGAAATTTAATTCACTATTGATATCAATTAATTGAAATACCTCAGTAAGTTGCCAATATTCATAAAACAGAGTCAATTTGCATTTCACAAGTTCTACGTCTGATCTTGTCCGCTGAGCTTCATGTTCTCGAAAAACTGCCTGCACGAAACAATTAAAACATATAGGCACATACTATATGATAAATGAAAACCCAAACCACTTTCAACCAACCGACATTCCTCAGAAAAACAATAAATCAAACTTCCAAGGATAAAATTATAAACCTTGACGGCCTCCGGCAATTCATCGAACACTTTATCTGCATACTGCTCACCCAAGAGCAGCAACCTCATCGACCCTCTCCACTTTGACCGCATGGCAAACTCCTCCCCAAGCAACCGGCTCAACTTCTCGCTATCAGTTGTATCATCTTCAACCACTTCTACCAACGATACCTCATTCCTCCGAACACCTTTCATTTGCCACTTTTCACTATCATCCCCATTCTCTTTCTTCTTCTTCTTCTTAGGTCTAGAAATCTTGGCCAAATTTCTAAAGTTAGTGTAGCCTCGTGAATTGAATGTTTGAGAGAGATTTTCCCGGTAGAGAACCGCATTATATGGCTCTCCGTCGCCCTCCGATTTCCCGTACATTCTCCTGTTCAATGTCACAAGTGGTTCTTCGCCTTCGGATTGGGGTAAGATATCCCTGATTTGGTCATCAACTTCATCACCGAGGACTCTGGCGATGTTCTTAATGCGTGGCCAATTGAGGAGGTGACCTCGGAGGCGATTTTCGAGCGTGAAGCAGATATCGGAAGGGACTCGAAGCGCAGAAATGTCGAAGACTCGTGTGAAGGCAGCTTCGTCGAGGGATGTGATGTTATCACCGGAACAAGGGCAGGGTTTCAATTCGCCTTTTCTAAGGGATGGGCCATATGGGAGAGATGAAATGCAAAGAGCGGTGGCGCTCGATTGAAGAGGGTGGGTTTTGGCAGCGGAGTGCAGATGTGAGTAGACTGGGAGACTGGTGAGTGGACGGAAGAGTAGAAGGGGGAATTTGATCGCCATTAATTATGCTGAATTGATCTCACCTCATTTGGAGTATATATAAGATCTACTTTAAAGATTCAGGGAAATGATGAAACTCCAACTAACACATGAATGAATCATTAAGCCAATCCTAAATTACCCATAGTCAGCCATTACAACTTATGATTAGCATAACAAGATCAGATTAAAACACAAGTAACCATAAGTAATCACAAGTAAAACACAACCATTTATCAGATTAAAACACATGACAACATCAGATTAAAGAATGGAAATTGAAGCAACCATTTATCAAAACAATCAATTCACCACAAGTAAGAACAACTATATTTTCCCATCTACCAAATGCAACAGAATTTTCCTAGCTTAAAAGCTTTCCAAAAAAAGGCAATATTTTTAATGTCTACCAGAGGAAATAACCGAAGACCGAAAATTTTATAAATGTCAAAGCGAACCGAAAAGATGGAACAAAACCCAACTGATAATACAAAATTTATTGGAAATCAAAATTATGAAGAAACCTAGGGAAATTTTATCATTTTATTCTCATTCCCACACTTGAAATTCTATAACCCAATCGACTAAAACAAATTCCACTGCCCATTTCAACAATCCTCCACTAAAGAATTCATTAAAGGGACCCAATTATCATACCTTTGTTACTAAGAGAGTGGGTAAGACCTGAAGCACAAAAACCGAGAGTTGTGAATCATGTTGAAGAATCGAAGATAACTGGATTCTTGACACAATGCCGAGGAGAGCGGAGAGTAGAGAAGACAGTGTGAGAACAGATGAACTTCCGACTGCAATTTGAGTGGATGGGCTTTATTTTCAACCCATTTGGGCTTTGGATTGTACAGATGGGCCAGTAATAATTAATAGGAATTGGGCTGAGCTTGCGCGATGTCGAACAACTAGGGTTTAGGGCCCAGCTTCACCTCTTCCTAACCATTCTTCATTATACTCCCCCAGTTCAATCCTTCCCATCATAAAACTCAAATTGCTTGCTTTATTATTTCAATTTTCAAACTAGATTTATCAACCCTCATCACTGTAATGGGTTAAATGCCCAATGACTTGTTTGGCCCAAATAGGCCCAATAAACCCACCAACACTTTTTAGTAAAAAATATGGGCCTGAATGTAGTCTTATTTATTTGTTTGTTTATTTTTACAATCAGAAGGGATTCATCATCAATTCTAAACAAATAGTGTGATTCGTTATAATTATCCAACACCCTTTTCATCTTCATTAGATTGATTTTAAGTTATGAAATGGTGAAATAATAGTAAAATAAGAAAAATAAATTACAGTATCAAATTATTCAACAAATTTCGAAATATGAGCAAGTTCCTCTTGATACCATTATCAAAGAAGAATATCTTCTCTTGAATTTTTAGCAATTTTTTTCACAATTAATTATGAATACTAGTGTCAGATTTAAATAAAATTTCACATGTTGATATACTTTGAGTTGCATGATTTTTCATGTACTTTTACACATGGATATATAATTTGGAGAAATAATTAATAATTTACTATTAACAACACCGTCACTTGAATCTTCAATGATACGAATAAAAAAGTTATAATATTTTAATAAAAAATGATATTCAAATTGATGAAATTAATAATATTTTATGAACAATTTATAATCAAAAAATAATAATAATATTTTTTTAAAAAAAAGTGACAATATTCTAAATAAATAATATAAACATAATCTCACTATAATACGGTATAAACTCTGGTAATAATGGTTGGATTTCCTCTTTTTATTATGTATTATTCATATAATTAGTGACATGTGCTTAGGGATAACACAAAAATAATTACTACAAAAATGCAATGCTCTTCTCGCAACGAGAGAGTCTCCTGTGATTGGCTGTGAATACTATTTCACATAGATTTAAAATTTCTAATTTAAATATTTTAAATTCTAAAAGTAAATATTAAAATATAAATTCATGTACAGCGGTTGAACCCTGTATTAATTCTCAGTTCTTATATATTATAGTATCAAAATTCCTCTAGTTAGTGTCGATTAATTACAGATTTTTAAATAGTACTCCCTCCGTCCCGGAGAAGTTGGTATTATTTAATAAGTATAATAATTTAATATAAAGTAAAGTAAAGTGAGGTGAGAAAATTAATATTTAATGTGTAGTGGTTAGTTGTATTAGAGGTGATATGTGGGATCCATGAAAATAAATGGTTTCATGTACTAAAAAAGAAATGTGTCAACTTTAGTGGGATAAACAAAAAAGGAAAGTGTGTCAACCTATGAGTATTATTATTCTTTGCTTTTCCATTAAAAAAATTTAAAAGAAAAATTAGTAAAATTAGTCCTAATTTAGTGGGGGAACCGAAAGACAGCTTTTCACCGGCACACCCACCGCAATTAAAGGTGTCATCAAGCAACAAAATACTTTAAGTCTTTAATTAGTCAATCTCTCTTTAATTAATTATCACTCCATTAATTAATGAAAGGAGTGCACACATTAGATTTTCAATATCTGCATTGGCCCCCTCAGCATAGTTCTCTTTTATTTAGAAAACCACAATCATGAGGATGTTAAATCCTTTGGAGATGGTTATACTTCAATAAAATAGGTAATTTAATATTTTTTTCATTTTGTTAACAATTAGTTAATTCGAGAATAGTGGTAGGATATTAATCATTTTGTAAATAACTAATTAACTCGAGAATGGTAATAGAATATTAATCGCTGTAAAATTGAAAATCAACTTCTTTTATATCCTACTTATAGAAAGAACTTTTTTTATGTTCAGATTGACGAATTAAGTGTGTATAATATTTATACTCCTTATATCTTTATACACACTCATTTGTGTAAGAATATTTTTACACGAATGAGTATTTATAGCATCCCTTTATGAAAGTTTCGTACACGAATGAGTGTTTATAACACTTGTGTATGAAATTTTCATTACACAGATGTTATATTTACTCTTTCGTGTACTCCCTCCGTCCCGGTTAAAGTATGTCATTTGTTTTTTGCACGTAAATTAAGGAGTATTATTATTTTATGTAAAGTGAGTAAGTGCATTAGAGAGATGTGATGAGTAGTGGTGGTCATTGGTGGGCCATTTTTACTAAAAGAGGAAAATTGTGCAATTTGGATCGGACGCCCAATATAGTAAAATGGTGTTATTTGGGTGGGACGGAGTATGATTCATACATGAATAAGTAATTATAACTTCTGTATTTCATACACATATGCATTCTTGTAAAAGGATATTTTAGTTGAATCAGACATAAAAGAGTTGCTTTTAAAACATTAAATACAGTATAATTTAGCTCAATTAGTATGATAACACATTAAATACGTAGGGAAACACCCCTAATTCCTTAAACTTGGGATAAAAAAGTTTTTTAATAAATTTGCACAGCCAAGCCAATTTTTCTCTGAAAAAATAAGACCAGTTTTGGTTGTGTTTACAAAAAGAAACAAGAATGTCCCATGAGCATCAACCAAAAACATAAATAAATGTAGTTTTAACACCAATTCTGGAAAAATGACAAGATAGGTCAAAAATCATGAACCATGTCCTCATGAAAAGACGAGAACATCCCATTTGTCATTGTAATTGTATTTCTAGTAACAGATTATGTACTCTCTCTATCTGCAATACCAATGCTCTACATTAACCAATAAACATTGTTGATTTTGAAGTAAAACGTTTTTTTAGCGTAAGAATTGTTTTGTGGTCTTTTGATTTTGTATCTCGTGGTTATGTCATTGTTGTGCAACATTACTGAAGCAGTCTCTCTCTCTCCTACTGTTGTGGAATATTTTCAGTGAAGGGGAGTACTTGATTTTGTTTTTCTTGGTTATGCTCCACCACTTATAACGAGTTGAGCAGTACTCTCTCTCCTTCTCTCCAACCATCTCCCCATCCTCTTCCCCTCTCTCTCTCTCCTCTCCTCTTGTTGGTACAAACATTAGAAGTGAAATATTATGTGGGATGTGGGATTTTATTATATACTGTCTCACACTTATCTTCACACTTTCCGTTTTGGTCCGTCCCACACTTATCTTCACCACCAAAAAATGAAACTTCACGTTAACCAACAACCTCAAAAAGTTATCTTAATTTAAAAAATATCACTCTCACCTAACACACATAACATACTTTATAATTTACTCCCTTTGTCCCGGTCAAACTGCACTGTTTGACTGCATAAAACTCTCACAAAAGCTACAGTAAACAGTGCAATATGGGCGGGACAGAGGGAGTATTTATTACTTAAAAATACTATAATATCCCTTAAAAGTTAATAAAATTGATTAAAAAATAATTTTTCTTAAACTTTGCATCTACATTTAATTGTGAAGATAACTTTGGGACGGAGGGAGTATTAATTCTTGCTTATGCTCCACCGTTGCAAGGAGTTTTGCAGTAGTGTCTCTCTCTCCAACCATCTCTTCTCTCTCCTCATTCTGGCTTCTTAGAAATGGAAATCCAATGCTTCCCATATCTCTATCCCCCTCTTCTCACATAATTTAGGTTTTCTTCAAAGCTCATCGTTTCTCCCACCAGAAAACCTTCATGGATACCCAAAGGCCAATAATTTTAGCATTTCTTGTGTTCTCTGTTTCAGTTGTTCACACTGCCACCCACCCCAATGATTTAGCTCTACTCAACCAGTTCAAACATGGCTTGGAGAACGCTGAGCTCTTGGAATGGCCCTCCAATGGCGACGACCCATGTGGCCCACCTGCTTGGCCACACATATACTGTTCAGGTAACAGAGTTTCACAGATTCAGGTCAGAGGATTAGGTCTAAAAGGCCCTTTGCCTCCCAACTTCAATCAGTTATCCATGTTGCAAAATCTAGGTCTTCAGGATAATCATTTCACTGGAGAATTGCCATCTTTTAATGGGTTGTCTGAATTGAGATATGCTTACTTGGATTACAATGATTTCGATACTATTCCATCAGACTTCTTCAAAGGGCTTGTGAATTTGGAGGTTTTAGCATTGGATTATAATCCATTGAATGCCACCAATGGATGGTCATTGCCTTCTGAGTTGCAGGGTTCAGCTCAGCTGAAGAATCTTAGTCTAATGGGGTGTAACTTAGCTGGTTCTCTGCCTGAATTCTTAGGAAACATGTCCTCATTGGAGGTTTTGAAGTTGTCTTTGAATAGAATAACAGGGGACATTCCAGGGAGGTTTAGGGAATCAGAGTTGAAGATACTTTGGTTGAATGAACAATCTGATGGTATGATTGGTCCAATTGATGTAATTACTAGCATTACATCATTGATTAGTCTTTGGCTGCACGGGAATAGATTTTCAGGTGAAATTCCAGACAACATTGGTGATTTAGTTTCTTTAAATGACCTTAATCTCAATGGCAATGATCTTGTTGGTTTTGTTCCCTCTAGCTTAGCAAATATGGAGTTACAACATCTTGATTTGAACAACAATCATTTCATTGGCTCTGTACCCAAATTCAAGGCTGTTATTGCAACTTATGCTTCTAACCCTTTTTGTCTCCCCCTTGAGGGATCTCAATGTAGCCCTGATGTTATGGCATTGTTAGATTTTCTTCGTGGACTAAATTACCCTTCTAAACTTGTCGAATCCTGGTCTGGTAATGACCCGTGTAGATCTTGGCTTGGAATCGGTTGTGATCCGAATGGGGAGGTGATCACTATAAATTTACACAACTCTAACCTTTCTGGTGCACTGAGCTCTTCTATAGCAAATCTTGATTCTCTTACTCACATATATTTGCAGTCTAACAATCTGTCTGGACCAATTCCAGCAGAGTGGACTAGTTTGAAGTCTTTGGTTGTCTTGAATTTGAGTCAAAACAACATCTCTCCTCCCATTCCTGTATTTGGTAGCAATGTAGAGTTATCCTTGTCTGCAAACTCGCTGTTGGATTCCAATTCCTCCAGTGGGCGCAGTACTAACGCCTCGTCTGAGGCTTCACCCTCGTCTCCTGTCCAATCTTCATCAAGTTCTGATTCTGTTACTACAAAACATTCGAGTGGTTCTAAGTTACTTGTAGTTGTGGCCCCTGTTGGAAGCTTTGCTGTTCTGGTTTGCTTGTTTATACCACTGTCTGTTTATTTCTCTAGGAAGAGAAAACACAGAGAGCTTATTCCTAGCCCTCTGGTGATCCACCCGAGAGATCCATCAGACTCGCGCGACGCCATCAAGATTGTGATCACGGATAACACCAACAGAAGTGCTTCATCCTTGACTAATGCCTCTGGAAGTGTAAACAGCAACGCGTCTCGTGTTATTGAGGCTGGGAACTTGGTCATATCAGTTCAAGTTCTTCGAAATGTGACCAAGAACTTTGCTGTGGAGAATGAACTTGGGCGCGGTGGTTTTGGGGTCGTTTATAAGGGAGATTTGGATGATGGAACGAAAATAGCAGTGAAAAGAATGGAAGGAGGAGCCCTTAGCAGTAAGGCTTTGGAGGAGTTTCAATCTGAAATCGAGGTGCTTTCCAAGGTTCGTCACAGGCACTTGGTGTCTCTTTTGGGGTATTCAGTCGAAGGGAATGAGAGGATTTTAGTGTACGAGTATATGCCTCAGGGACCTCTTAGCAAGCATCTTTTCCATTGGAAGAAGATGCGAGTCGAGCCTCTCTCTTGGAAGAGAAGACTGAATATTGCCTTGGATGTTGCTAGAGGAATGGAGTACCTCCATTCTTTAGCTCATAAGAGCTTCATACATAGAGACCTCAAATCTTCGAATATCTTACTTGGTGATGATTTTCGCGCGAAAGTGTCTGATTTTGGACTCGTTAAACTCGCCCCGGATGGTGAGAAATCTGTGGCAACTCAGCTAGCTGGAACATTTGGATACTTAGCACCTGAATATGCTGGTGAGCTTAACTAACTTTCTATCACACATTAATTCTGTTTTTCACTGTTGAAGTTTATGATCTTTAGTTATTGATCATTCTAATGATGTGATGGCTTTATCTGTAGAAACGGGCAAGATCACGACGAAAGCCGATGTGTACAGCTTTGGTGTGATATTGATGGAGCTACTGAGCGGCATGGTGGCACTGGATGAGAAGAGGGCGGACGAGAGGCAGTACTTGGTTCCATGGTTCAAGAAAATGAAGTCGAACGAAGAGGCGCTGAAGGCCGCAATAGACCCCTCACTGGACGTAAAAGGAGAGGCATTTGAGAGCATGTCCATCATTTGTGAACTAGCAGGTCACTGCACGGCCAGGGAGCCGGGGCAACGGCCTGACATGGGCCGTGCAGTGAACATGCTAGCGTCTCTGGTCGAGAAATGGAAGCCGTGCGACGAGAATGAGGAGGAGGAAGAGTACTGTGGGATTGATTATAGCCTGCCACTTGATGAGATGGTGAAGGGTTGGCAAGAAGCTGAAGGTAAAGAGATGGGAGTTATGGATACTGAGGGTAGTCTTCCTGCTACCCCTCTGGGCTTTGTGGACTCATTCCATTCTGCTGATGCACGTTAGTTCACAATATTTATTCCCTTTTTTCTTTTTTGTGTTGGTTTGAGAATTGATTAATCATGTTTGTTGTTTCATTTCGATGTTACATCTACTGTTACAAACCATTAAATGATTGATACGTAGGATTAATTAATTTATACCCTGACAATTAACCCTAACGGGTAAGATTGAGATTTTCCTCTCCACATACTTGTCACTAATCTAACTTATGTAACACCAAAATGTAGTAGGACATCCAAGATCCTCTGTGTTAGATATCTCTACTTATGCACTATTTTTAAATAGTTGGATTTATTATAACACCAAGTCACCAACACTTCTATATCCCAAGAATTTTATTTTTTGATGTAATTAAGGAAATGTTTTTTTCATTACTCTTTAATATTTTCAAACAGAGAATCTAGTTGTCATCGTAGCATTAAAAAATTATATTAAAGGAGAAAAAGAAAAACTAGGTCAACGCGTGTTGGAGAATATTTCCAAAACACCCACGACTCCATTGTTGGTCATGAAAGATTTCTATAATATGAAAGATAATATTTAAACATTAATAACTTCTCATGTGAAAAAATGTTATTATTTCTATTAGTACAATATCAAATGCCTACTTATAGATATCCTAAAAAACCCTAACAAAAGAACATCACTATTGTTATAAGTTACAAATAAGTGACAATAATACGTGTAGAACTACAACCTCATCATTCTTAACTAAGTACTCTAAAAAAAAAAATGCAATAGAAGAATATAAAAGGGTTTTAGACAAGAAAAACAGAAGTTTTTTAGAAGTGCAGTTAATGACTCAAACATGCCCCCGATGGAGTTAATTTTTGCCTCATCAAGTCTTATATGTGGAATTTTTATATAAATGGGTGACGATGTGGTTCGAACTCTGGATCTTTATTTGGTAATGGCTCTTATACCATTTTAAATAATCACCTCGTCTAAAAGTTTAAGCTAATAAATAAAAGAGTTATTCAATACGTAATCAAATAATTCTAACAATACCGGAGGTTATTAGATGGCATTGGACAAAGTTGTTAAATGTGTTAACATTAATTTATGCACATTGTCGCATGTATTATTTATTGGAGGTTTTAATGATATCCACAAAAGATATATGAATATCATAGCTTTAGATCAATAATATGAATTATGAAACATTAGTATTTTTTTAATAATGACTTCCCATTCAAATTGGCCTGTAAAATATTTCTAAAAATTAATTAAATTGATTAAAAAAATCTTGAATAGCATGGAACAATAAGCATGAATTAGGATGGAGAGAATTAAAAAAAATAAAAAAATGTTCATGTAAATATTTTTCTGAAAAATAATTTTTTTAGAAAAATAGGCTAACTATCATCAAAATGCAATAATTGGACTGGCGAAATGTGTTAGCACCTGAGGGCGATTCTGTGGGGCCCAAACAGTTTCAATAAATCTATCTACTAAAATAGAAAATAAAATAAAATACTCTCTCAGGGAAAACTATATAAATGTTGACATTCCACCGATACCCAATGCTCCCAACTACATTCGGTTGATGTCGTTTCGCAATTGCGCGAATTTTCATTTCTGAAAACCCTAATGGGAAACATCAGAATCCCCAATAGATACACACACCAATAATTCAACCACGAAATCGAGCAAAAATGGGGGCGTACGCCGTCGCTATGGAAACCTTAAGCGAACGCGCCGCATTGATGAGAGAATCAATGCAGAAAACGCAGATAATCACCGATAACATGGTCACAATTCTCGGCTCGTTCGACCACCGTCTCTCCGCCCTCGAAACGGCCATGCGCCCCACTCAGGCACTCTTCTTTCCATTTACTTCCCACCTCGCCTCTGTTTACAGCTAACATTGGATTTATAGTCTCTAGATGCATGGAAATGTTAGGTCAATTGATGAATTTTGATTAATTAAATTCTAATTGAGTTTGAATTGTGATTTTGTTTAGTTGAAAACGCATTCGATAAGGAGGGCACATGAGAACATCGACAAGACGATTAAGTCTGCTGAGCTTATTCTTGATCAATTTGATCGCTCGCGCAAGGTGCCGATTTCTTCTTTCTAGTTTTTCATTTTTATTCATCTCTCGTGATTTGATCAGGATTTTTAAAATTATGAATCAGTCATGTCACTCGCTTTCAATTGAGCATTTCAGGCGGAGGCTAAAATATTGAGGGGACCTCATGAGGATTTAGAAAGCTATCTAGAAGCAGTGGATCAACTGAGGAATATTGTTCAGTTTTTTAGTGGAAACATATCCTTTAAGGGTGGTGCTGGGGTGGTCAATCAAGCCAGTAACTTACTTGGAAAAGCGATTCTCAAATTAGAAGAAGAATATCGACAGCTTCTGGCCGCATACAGGTTTTCTAATCCATTGTCATATTGTATTTTTAATGCAGTTCATCATTTATTGTTTTCGCTATTATGCCTAGCTATAATGATGTAAAGTATTATGCAATTTTGTATTTCTATCTTTTAATCTAGGCGTCTTTTCTTCCGCCATGTATTTATTTCATATCGATATAAAATCTGATAGTTTAGCAAACTATTTCTCCCTTTTGTATGGAATTCTATTTGAATTTTCTTTATTACCTATAACCCTACCTTGCATTTCCTAAGTAAGCATAGTTGATTGATATTGAATGAAGGCTAGGGTGATTGACATTGTTTGAGATGTATTCACGCTTTTTGTCAATGTTGCGCATGACTAACTTTTTTGGCTCTAAAACAAGCAGTTTTTGGTTATGTTATTAAGGTAAAGCATTCATTATCATTTCCATATTTTGTACTCCGTTTTTTCTACTCAGGAAGGGAGTTAAGAAAATGTTGCAACATGCTTGTCATATTCTTCTTATGCTCAATTATGGTATTGCCCCATAATTGAGTCTTTGCTTTCTGCTTGAAATTGTTTAATAAAAGTGGCGAGATTATGTTATGTGTTCGAGTGATACTTTATCTTAATTAGCCTTTTGTTTGCATGGTGGTTTGTACTTCGTATATTTAACAAAACCTTTTAAATTTAATCTTTTTATGTTATGTAGCAAGTATGGAGAAAACTCAATACTTTTATTTTTTCATTAAGTTGTCTTGTTAAGAAGAAAAAAATGTTCATTGACTAGCCAACATTCTTATGTCTTGTCCTTTAAAGTGTAATGAGTCTGCTGGATATATAAGGTAATATCATAATTTCATTGATTGATGTCAACCATGTTGCTAACCCCTGACTTAGTTAAAGAATGTGACAATTCTGTTTGTGTCCCCGAGTATATCAGAGGGCTTCTAAAGTGGACCAAACTTGGTCTTACTCAGGCATGGACCGAAATTTAAGTAATGCTTTGCTATTTTGAGTTTTAAAAATTATAATTATGTCAAACCTGGGCTTTACATTTTCATCCATAAGTATAGATATTGTGTCTGTGTGAATTTATATTCTTCAAAGCCCAGAAGGAACTGAAACTTGTGTTCTGCGCCAGTTGGTATGTTGAGTGAATTTACATGAGTTCATTCTTAGTTAAAGAGACCAACTAACCTAATATAAATTCAATTTGGCATTTTATCATACAAATATGTGGCTTGATCTATAGACACTGTCATGATTGATACATGTTCGTGCTTATCTTTAGTCAGAACTGCAAGTCTTTCTGCTCTATGTGAAACTACCACTTTGACTTTCCAATGCAAATAATATACTCCCTATATATGTTCTAATGGTTATTCACCTTGGAATCCTATTAAGGACTGAAATTGGTCCTTAGTGCACTGGAT
The DNA here is from genome assembly GCA_023678885.1 of Pogostemon cablin. Lineage (NCBI taxonomy): Eukaryota > Viridiplantae > Streptophyta > Magnoliopsida > Lamiales > Lamiaceae > Pogostemon > Pogostemon cablin. Next base: position 3,794,041 of record CM042976.1, read on the forward strand.
ACAACTTTCTAAGAGTCTAATACCATAATCAAGCTTAAATCTTTGTGTTATAGGTTAAAAGAACTCATTGGTAAATGTGTCTGATTTTCAGCAAGCCTGTTGAACCTGATCGTCTTTTTGACTGCCTGCCAAGCTCTATGAGGCCAACAGCAGGATCTCCTCGTGATGGTGAACCGACTGGAAAGAAATCATCTGACCACCAAAATAAAAGTTCGGAAACTCTTGTATATCAACTACCAACACTAATTCCTCCTAGACTTCTTCCTTTGCTGCATGAGATTACTAAGCAAATGATTCAAGCTGGTCACCAACAGCAGGTTGCTATTATATACAGGTACTATTGTAGATTTATATTTGATGTTAACATATGAATTTCCTTGCATCTACAAACTGAGGTAATATTTTGTATTTGCTTCTTCACACATATTTTGAGCTATTTTCTTGCCAAAAGTGCAATCCAATGTTTAATCTAAAATCTGGCGTAGAATGCACTTTATTCAATTTATTTCTCATGGTTACACATTTAGCCTGAAGTAATGTACATTTATAGAAATTATATCAAAATTCATTTTAATGTAAATAAAATAAATAATGGGGAAACCTGTCAACTGAGGAACATTGTATTGCTCACTTAAAAGTATACAGTATCATGGTAGTATTTCACAAATAAGGGCCAATTTCCGGGGACGCGATGACAGAATTGACTACCAAATTAGGAATATAAATCTGTTTTTAATGATGCCACCTTGATTTTCTCTGAAACAAGGGAACTTCACAAATTTATTTTGTTTAGATTGAGATAGCACATAGCTTTTATGTTACATGATGGTCTTTGGATATTTTACTGTATTATCTTCAGGCACACCTGATATTATTGCTGTCTCAAATAAACAACTGTCTAGGGAAACTCGTTCTACAGCAGTAGAACAAACTCTCAGGAAACTAGGTGTTGAAAGGCTTGGTAAAGAGGATGTGCAAAAGATGCAATGGGAAGTTCTAGAAGCAAAGATAGGAAACTGGATTCATTTTATGCGAATTGCTGTAAGGTTTTATACAATTTATGTGAACTTTGTTGGTCATATTCTTTCTATTCTTCTTTCACCATACTTAGTACTCTGCACAAAACAGGTCAAACTCTTATTTGCTGGTGAAAAGAAAGTATGTGATGAGATTTTTCTGGGCCATGATACTCTTAGGGATCAGTGTTTTGCTGAAGTTTTGTCAAACAGTGTGTCGACACTCCTCAGTTTTGGAGATGCTATTGCTAAGAGTAAAAGATCCCCTGAAAAGCTATTTGTCCTCTTGGACATGTATGAGATAATGCGAGAACTTCAGTCAGAGGTATGAGGAAGTAAGCAGTTTATATACGTCATCTTGTCCCCTTTTGTTATAATTAAGGCATTTTCATTTTCTTTCATAAAGCTGTCCTCTCTTACTTTCTCTCCATTGGCATGCCTCTTGCAGAAGGGTGCAACATCTATATCTTGCGTTTGAAAATGAAATACTTTCAATCATCATCATTTACAAGTGATTAGACATTTGAATCTTAGGTTATTTGGGAATCAAGAATTGTTCATAATCTTTAATTAATCATCATTCAGTTGATCTTTTTGGTCATATAAATGAGCTATAATGATGTTTGATAAAAAAAAATAAAAACTTTCATGGGCTATTGGTGTTAGTATTCAAATTACATTTTTTTGGTAATTTTCGCGATGCTTCAGATATTGATTTCCTCTTTTTGAGTAATTGGATTTGCATTTTATTATGTAATGCGTTCAATATAACGTTAAACATTCGATAGAAATGCACATTATCATAAAGAGTCTTTCTTCAACTGATGCCCCATTCTTCATATTTAGCTTATTCTTGATACTGACAGATGGATATCATATTTGCAAGCAAATTTTGTACTGAAATGCGGGAGTCTTTTTCGGTCCTCACAAAACGACTAGCTCAGACTGCTCAAGAAACATTTGGTGATTTTGAGGAAGCAGTTGAAAAAGATGCCACAAAAACTGCTGTTCTTGATGGAACAGTCCATCCTTTGACAAGCTATGTAATTAACTATGTGAAGTTTCTGTTTGAGTAAGTTATAGTATTTATTTATTTCTTAAACTTGAAGTTACATTTAAAAAACAAAAATTCATGTTGAATTCTTTCAGCTATCATTCAACTCTACAGCAACTGTTCAAAGAGTTCGGTGAGGGTGATGCGGACCAGCAGTTGGCATCTATAACAACACGGATAATGCAGGCTCTTCAGACTAACCTTGATGGAAAATCCAAACAATATAAAGATCCTGCTTTAACTCAGCTATTTCTGATGAATAATATACACTACATTGTTAGATCTGTACGCAGGTATGTGATAATTATAATAATAGATTATCTTCATAGAACACCTAAACCAATTCAATTGCTTGAACTGTTTATTTTAATCTAGGTCAGAAGCAAAGGATTTATTAGGTGATGACTGGGTGCAGATTCATCGAAGAGTTGTCCAGCAGCATGCTAATCAATACAAGAGGATTGCTTGGTCTAAGGTGTAATTTCAGTATAAGAAGTTTCTCAGTATTTGCATGCAGAATATAGTAGTTACTCTTTATGATGAACCTAAAAAAATTACCCAAAACAACCTTCGAATGAGAGAAATAAGCATGACAGCCAGCCACTTTATGTGGAAACATCTCTATAATCTTTACTCCCTCTTATATCATGTAAAAATTTCCTCTTCAAAATGTTTTCTCGACTCTTAAATGTCAATACATTTAAGGAAAAAGGAATCTAAGTGGCTATATTTCTTGTAATCTGATTAAATATCTATATCTGTTACAGCCCATTGATGTCTATATATATTACTCAAATAAGATTTGAATCAAATATGTAGGTAGTGAGCTATAGATAAATTGCTTGTTTCTATTATTTCTGTATGCATGATTACGAAAAGGATACAGAATGCAAACTGAAGATGATAGTATTTAGTTAACAAACACATGATGCCTGTGCAGATTCTACAGTGCCTTACAATCCAGGGAGCTCAGTTAGACGCAGGCAGCACGGCAGGCGTTTCAAGGGCAATGGTGAAAGACAGGTTCAAAACTTTCAACATACTCTTCGAGGAGATTCATCAGAGGCAATCTCAATGGACGGTCCCTGATAGCGAACTACGGGAGTCATTGAGGCTGGCGGTTGCGGAGGTCCTACTCCCAGCTTATAGGTCTTTCATCAGACGTTTCGGGTATGCATTAATTTGAGGTAATAGTGAAGTAAATGATGTGATCATTAAAAACTGAAGCAATACTGTTATTGGTATAATTAGGCCAATGATCGAGGGTGGAAAGAATCCACAAAAGTACATCAGATATACTCCAGAAGACCTGGAAAGAATGCTGGCAGAGTTTTTCGAAGGGAAGATCTGGAATGAACCCAAGCGATAAATAGATAGATAGATAGATACCACTTTGGCTATTGTAAATGTTAGTGTTTGAAAGGATATAGTTACTGTATAAAGCTGGATTTGGGATTTTGTTTTTTTTCAAAGTGTAGAGGACATACAATAAAGTTGAATCAATTTACAGGAGATCTATTCTTCCAAGCAGTATATTAGAAATTTAGGTAAAGCTTAATTGAGTAATTTTCAAGTTGAGCTGAGCTAATTTATATAGAGTATGTATTGTTAGGGGTTTAAATTGCAAAGGGGCACGGTGTCCCCGGGCGCACAAGAGCCTCACTCTTTTATAGGCGAAAGCTCCTGTGTCCCCGGGAACACACTGTGCCCCATGGGAACACAATCCTCTCCCTACATATTCTATTTAAACTTATGTACTGTTAGGTGTTTAAATTGCAAATGAGAACGAAAATTGCAAAGGGGCATGGTGTCCCCAGACGCGCAAGAGCCTCACTCTATTTTATTAAGCCGAACTTGAGTATATGATACTAAAGTACTTGGGCTCGCTCGATTCCTTTAATACCCCCTACAAATAAGTCAGGACCCAACCCTAAACTTGAAGTATTACAAAATATAAGTAATCTATATACTACTTTCTCCGTCCATTCTTAATCTATCAATTTTACTATTTTGGACTGTTCATCCTTAATCTATCAATTTCCCTTTTTAGACATATATGGGACACACACCCTCCACTAATACAAATAAAATATGGGACCCATATCCTCCAATAATACAAATAAAATATGGGACTCACACCCTCCACTAATACAACTACCCACTACATATAAAATAATAATACTCATTAATCAATATGTTAAAATCAAATAGATACATTGATATTAGACGGAGGGATTATTTTTTAGCAGTTCTGAAATTTGGTTTTGGATTTTCCATACTTAACACCTTACAATTAACAAAAATACCAAATATGAAGTAGCAAAAATCTTTGTCAACAATTAAATAACTTGTGATATCAATTTTAGTCAAATTTGAGTTTTTGGACTAAAATGTCATTGTTAATTTTACTGACAATCACCAACACCTTGAATCAACGTATGTCGGTCGGTTCATCGATGGACCGACACTTGGACCGACGCATTCGGTGGGGGACCGATTGATGTCGGTCGGCTCGTCGTTGGGGGACCGATTGATGTCGGTCGGCTCGTCGTTCCATCGATACCTGGACCAACCATGTCGGGTCGACTCGTCGATGGGGACCGACAGCCACCGATATTCGGAATGACGCATGTCAGTCGACTTATCGGTTTACCAACACCTGGACCGACTGATTTTGGTTGGCTCATTGGTGGGGGACCGACAGCCACCGACACCCGAACCGACGCATGTCGGTCGGCTCGTCGATGGGCTGACACCCGAAACAATGCATGTAGGTTGGGGATTGACTGGAACCGACACCCAGCCCGACGGGCTGACTGATATCGGTCAGGTTGTCGGTGAACTGACACTTGGACTGACATGTCAACCCGAGGGTATTTACATCTACACACATTAATTTGATTAAAATTGCATATTCCCTACGTCCTATTCAAAAAGGTCTATTTCCCTTTTGGTTGTCCAACCCAAAGGTCCCCTTTCATTTCTTACACGCATTGAACTCACACACACACCCTCTATTACAATTAAAACATGGACTCACACTCTCACCAATATAACTACTCACTACACATTAAATAATAATACTCCTTAACCTACGTGTAAAAGGTAAAAATCCCCTCTTACGCCGGAACGGAGAGAGTATATTTTATTATAATGTTAGCAAAGATTTTATACTTAAAAAAGTGGGTATTATTGCATTTTTCACAAATAAAATCATCCTTATATATACCTAAAATTCTATTGGTATTTAATGTACCATCTTCAATACATCATATCTCCTCAAATAATACGTTTCTATTTCATATATTCTTTCACGTCAGTTATTACTCTTAAAGTTATCACCAATCGCCTCTCACATTTACATAAAATCAAGACTCATCTTAAAAAATCATAAAACAAACATAAATTATCAATATTAATGATTTTCAATTGGCAAAAGCTCCGGCGCCCCCAGAACATAGTCTGTGTCCCCATGTGAACATAACCTTCCACTCCCTATTCTATCGAAACCTATGTATTGCTAAGGAGTTTAAATTGTAAAGGGGCACGAAAATTACAAAGTGACACAAATCTAAATCTGTGTGCTCGTACGCACAATATACTCACTCTTTCCAAATTTCAAACAAACATGCTCCTATTGTATTTTCTAAAATATTATTCTCTTCATCTCATAAAAGGGATGAAAATATTTTACATTTAACGTTCAGCGTCGTTAAAAAATACTATTTAACTTATCTTATAACTTTTTTGGGATAATTTAATATTTTTAATTAATAAATAAATTGAAAATATCGTTAGGTAGAGATGAAAAAAATTGAGAGGTTATTAGATTTTTTTTAAAAAAATTTAAGTGTTAATTATATTTCAGAACAAACAAACGAAGAAAATACAGAGTACAATACAGGGCACTAAAATGTATAGTAAGAATCTATTTGTATCTCTCTCATTTGTGTTGATGAAGATTGCATGTTTCTGTTGGATCTTGGGTGAGTATGTCAGTGTGAACTGCTGTTACATTGTTGTAAATTAAGGACACACGCACGTTACATGACAAATATACATAACATTTAATTTACTTACAAAGATATAACAGAATCATTCCAGTAGGCGTTTGTGTTTGCACCATGCAATAGCAGCTACGTACAAGAAAACACACCCCGCGGTGCCTCCCCAGACTGTCCTCATGAACTCCGGCATCCCGGCTTTCTCTGAGTCGAACAAGTCGATGGTGATGTTCATGCCGAAAACTCCAGTTAAGGCGACGAAAGCACTCAACACCACCGTTGCAGTGTTTAACATCACTCCCATCTGCAGAAGATGGTTCTGTTTATCATCCAACATTATGTTGATATAGTCTTCCGTGTCGTCCACATACTCCCTCAGCTTCGCAACGAGCACATTGTTAGGCACGGAAAAAGAAGAAACGAGAGCTTAGGCATACGATACCTACAGTGGATAGTTTGTTCAATGAGCCTTCTATCTGAACAAAATATGCTTCCAAGATCATTTCCAGCTCCTCCACATCAACATTCTTCGCGGCAACACTGGTATGCGTCCGATGGCTGTATCGTCTCAGAGAATTAGATTCGCCTATGTTGCATTCATTAGTACCAGGTGGGGAGAAATTGCTGTCAAACCCGATCATCGTCTCAATTGGGGCCCTGCATGATGAGAATGAAGATTATTAAAGATTTAAGTACTGTCAGCATGAGAAAGGCATGACATGCCTATGCTCGACATCAGGTGGAACTACTTCGTCGTCTACTTCGTCTAGATCTTTTCCTGAAGAAGCAGAAGAGTTCTCCAGCTGCTGCTCAAACTTTTGGGTCAAATACATCTCTGCCATGTCTCCATCATCATCGAGCAAATGCTCTAGTTCGTCCCTCACCTGATACACCATGTTAGAAGTCAATAGCAACAAGGAATGGTGAAGATCTGACGGTGATGGATCAAGGTGCCATCGGAGATTTGAATCCACCACCATAGATCTAATGAAAGACATTCTTCTGTAAAACTCACACACACACTATGTGCCTGTTTAACCCTGCTAGTATCACAAGTGATACTATCAATCATCAATAAACCAGTTGCATTTTGAGTGAGAGGATTATGCTTAACTATATCCAACATCAACTCAGAAGATTATTTGCAGTTTAATCTTTCACTAAAACTATATCAGCTTCCACAGAGCATTAAATGTAAACTTTTATTCAGTTAATAATAAGAAATGGAAAACTTACAAGAAGCAGAGGAGAAAAATAAATAAATCGACCTTTTGCACACGCCCCGTAATAGCAACCAAGCGGCTCTTAATCTGCCTCACACGTTCTAAATTGAGAGTGCTGATCTTCGAAGTCAGCTTATCCAACGCTGGATGAGCTTCTTGCTCTAATCTTCTTGCCTTTTTTTAGTATAGAAAACATTAAAGAAGTAATTATAAGATGCAAACCAATTATTCTTTACTTTGCACATATTGGAAAGAATAATATGGACATTCATACTTCACTGTCCAAGCTTTTGCAAGTAGCTTCAAGACAAGCCTCTAGTGCAACGAACTCAAACGGAAGAAGCTTCAAGCCATGTGCATTCTCTCCAGCTTGTTGTTCTCCGTCGGTATTGCTCTCTTCATTCTTATTGCGGGAACTTTCATTATCGGACTGATGAGGACTAACTGCCATTGGTTGGGGCTCTCTTGTGTTATACAAATTTGCCCATTGATCAGCTTTCTTACAATCCGCTCCAGCTTCCTTGTGTACCATTAAACCATCTCAAATGATTTAGAAACTCATCTTATCCATATAATCATACAATAAGACTACAGAACTAGTCAAGAAAGATCAAATCACAAAGAAAAGTAATTGAATAGTAACACTAAAAGAAGGGAAACCGAAAGATAATTTAATGTGGATGTGGTTAGTCATCCCAAAAAAAGACAAGTGAAAACATAATCTCAGATGTATTGATGCCTTAATTTAGAATTTGTAGTCTAAAGTTATTCATCAAATAATGGATTAACATTAGCATTATGGTTAGCAATCTAGTAATTTTTAATGTTCATCAAACATATTAAATGCTCCAATCAATAATAATGAATGAGAGATATGATTATTCTTCCTTCCACCTACAGTCAAAATCATATGCTACCACTGTGGTTTTTGTGAACCTAAAACTTCTTGCGCCATATAAAAACATAAAACAGAGAACATTTACGCCTTTTTATTAAAACAGTCGTAATGAAGGGATAAATAAATATTTGCCTGTATTCACACACAGTAAGATTTTAGTCTTGCCTAGTATTTTCAGAGATATTACTCCCTCTGTCCCGGAGAAGATGACACATTGGACACGGAAATTAGAGAGTATAATAATTTAATGTAAAGTGAAGTGAAGTGAGAGAAATAATATTTAATGTGTAGTGAGTAGTTGTATTAGATGTGATATGTGGGCCCGTGAGAATAGACTAATTGTTTTTTGTGGGTCCTATATATTAAAAAGGAATGTGTCAACTTTAGTGGCACAGACCAAAAAAGAAAGTGCGTCAACTTTTATTGGACGGAGAGAGTAATTAATATGGAACATCAAAACAGAAACATAAACATAAAATCCTTTTTAATTTACTGGCACACAGGAACAGAGCATGCATTCACTTTCAATTTCAAATGTTCCTTTACAGCCACAAATCCTCCCAAATTCTCATATTCTCATACCAAGTTAAGCTTTTAGACGAGACAATCATTTAACATAGTATAAGAGCACTCCGAACTTTGAACCTTTGTCGGACCATGACTCTGATATCATCTTAATAGATTAAGCTGGTAACGAGAAGTATCATTTAATATTTAATCACTCAGCTCTTAACATATTCAATCACAAAATCAGAGTAAAACAATCAAATTGCATTGTTTATGTATGCATGTAAAACTGAAGAGAGAGAAAGGGGAACCTGGGGTGAGTTGACAGCTTGACGATGTCGAAAGATGGCTTGAAGCCTCTTAATAAAAGGGGCAACTAAGGGGTCTGCGGAATTCAAAAACAGCACTTCTTGAGAGGTGATTATCGCCTTTATATGCTCCAAATTCACAACAATGGCCCGTTCACGGCCCAAAACCGTGGACGGGTACGACAAAACCGGGTCTAGAATCCGGAGATCTCGGCCCGGAAGGCCCGTCCTCCTCATGATTTCATGTTTTCCGGCCTCCACCACCTGAGCTTGCCCCATTGAATCCACCAGCAACCACGTCCGAACTGACGCCCCCTTCTTCCGAAGCCCTCCGCCGCCGCCGCCGGGTGTTGGGCGGAGGAGTGGCTCCGCTGCGCCGCCTTCACCCGAATCAAACGGCGGCGCTGTCCGTCTCTGCGGCAGAAGTGGAATTGACCCCCTCATTTGATTCAGTGATTCACTGCTATGGTTTTACGTAGCGCCATAGAATTGAAATTCGTTCCTTTGCGGGAATTTTTTTTCCCAACGGATTTTTTCATAATATAAAGATGTAAAATCTGGTTGAGATCACATTTGCATGTTCAACAAAAATGATCAGATTTTTTGTTGTTGCCACCCTAAAATGATCAAATTATTTTCAAGAATAGTAGTAAGAAAAAAAAAAACTCTCTCATCCCGATTATTTTTACCCATTTGTACAGGCATGGAGATTAAGACATATTATTTTTTTAATATACTCCCTCCATCCCACGTATTTTTACCCACCTTACATTTTGGGGTGTCCCACGTATTTTTACTTATTCCATTAATGGTAAAAATACATAATATTTTATTCCCTACTTTTTACAATCTCAACAACTTTAATTACTTTTTTATAATTAAGAAATATTATTTTTTTAATATACTCCCTCAATCCCACGTATTTTTACCCACCTTACATTTTGGGGGTGTCCTACGTATTTTTACTCATTCCATTAATGGTAAAAATACATAATATTTTATTCCATATTTTTTACAATCTCAACAACTTTAATTACTTTTTTATAATTTATTCATCATTCCCAACAACTTTATTTACTTTTTCTTTTTAAATTACTAATTTATCCCTATTTTTTCTTACATTATATATTAAAAAAATAACACGTCTTAATCTCCGTGCCCGTATAAATGGGTAAAAATACCCGGGACGGAGGGAGTATAATATAAGAAAAAGTAAGGATATATTAGTAATTTAAAAAGAATAAGTAAGTAAAGTTATTGAGAATGATGAATAAAGTGTAAAAAAGTAATTAAAGTTGTTGGGATTGTAAAAAGTAAGTAATAAAAATTATGTATTTTTATCATTAATGAAATGATAAAAATACGTGGGACAACCTAAAATAAAAAGTGAGTAAAAATATATGGGATGAAGGGAATAATTTCTTCACTTAATTTGCATATCCCTTTTTATTAACTACATATGACATACTCTTTTATTTTTTATTTATTAATTTCATTTTACACACATCCCTAAAAAATTTACCCTTTTAAAATTATCTTTAGATGCACATCCGTAGAAATCTCTTTTTGAAAAGTTAAAACCTTCTGGATTCCACCATTACCAAACTTCACGATGATATCATCTTCACCCAAGCACCATTTTCATCATCTGCGCATTTCCTCTCATTCTCCACTCTGGCTTCTTTCATTCTTCCGTTTGGCCCGAGATGAGGCCCGCGTGCACTCCCCTCTCTCACCGCCTGCCACAACGACACGTGTCTATATCAGGCCTTCTACGGCGACGATTCTTACACCGTCGGGAACTTCGCCACCAAGACGATCTCATTCGGGTCTTCCGGGTCTATTTTCGGCATCGCGCTTGTTTGCGGCCACCACAACGAGGGGCTATTCTCCGGCGCCTCTGGCTTGTTGGGCCTCATAGGCGGCGACTTTTCTCTTTAGCTTCATGGATCTGGACTCGTTGCTTCACCATTTTATCTTCACTTATCCTCTTAAAATCACACATCACTTCTAATCCCTACAATCTCATCACCACCAACTGGACTACCCAAACGTCTGTCTGCTCTTGGACAGGGGTGAGTTGTGGCACTCCACTGTAGAGTCACCTGATTGGATATTCAAGTCATGGGCTTGGAAGGCATCATCCCACCTGAGATTGGTAGCCTATTGTGAGTTTAAACCTCTATGCACATGGTTTATTGTGTTAGGAATGTTTACAAAGAATTTTCTAACTGATGTGTGAATGTGCTGCATGGTAATAATGGGTGCAGCCGGTTCATCAGTTTGGAAGACAACAAATCATGCACCAGATGCATGCATGGAACAGGGCTTGTTCGTGAGGATTTTTTGGATGGCTAAACGGATCTGTTATCGATGGTTATTGATACTGCTTTGTAGCTTGACACCTCAGCTGTTAGTTGGGATAAGTTTCAATTAGTTTGGTAACTGTTTGATAGATCAAATGGGAGCTCAAAGTCGGTTGAGCAAGTTAGTCTCATAACTTGCATGGCATGTTGTAGATTAGTATATAAGTTTGATGCATTGCTTAATTCAGTGTGTAATCACCTCACCTATCAATGTAGCAATAAGATCTTCCTCTCCCGTGGACGTAGGAGTTTCATCTCCGAACCACGTAAATCCTCTCGTGTTTTCGTTTTCTTTCGTCTATCCCAAATATGTGAGTTCTTGTGCATGTGGTGTAATGAGTCTTGTTTTGAGTTTCTTGCCAAATTCACAACAAATGGTGTCGTCTGTGGGAAAGAAGCAGAAACAGGAAGGACCAAAAGGATATCTACACGGGTTTGATGTCAAGAACGGAAGATTTCGGAATGAAGATGAAGAACGATGAGATGCAAGATAGGAGGCGTTTCTTGCAGATCAGTGAGAGGAGTAATCATTTGGGGCAGCGGTTCAAAGTTGTGAGAACCGGAGAGCTCTGATAATCTGGCAGACGAGCTCGGTTCTCCAATAATAGGTCGTTGGTAGCGGTGGTTAACGGAAGTGGACGGAGAATCATCAACTGTTGGCGGAGGGCAAAGCTGCAGTTGAGAGTAGGAGATGAGTTTCTTCTAAGGTGGCTCTCGGTGAAGAGAGCAGCAGGCGTTTTCTCCGGCGGTCAAGAGGGGACCTTCGGTTTTGGAACTCGACGCAGATGGCGAAATTGGGCAGCGGGAGTTCAATCAGAGATTTCAGAGTATTTTCTGATGAGAATAAGACAATCAGTGCTGGATTTAGGAAGCGGTGGTTAGGGTCATTGACATTAGCAGAAATTCCAGAGCGGTTGAAACGAGATCGACGGTTAGACAGGAAATGGACCGGATCGGCGATGGGAAATGACTTCTAGGGGTGAACCAGTGTGACCATTTGGTGAGAAGGTTGGATCGCAATTTCCGATGAGATTCTTGATTCTTGGTAGCGATCTTGAATTGGTGACGGCTGAAGACATTTTCTGGCAGATGCGGGTCAGCGATATTCCGACGAGGAAAGTGGATCAACCCAATCGTGATTCAGTTTTTTTCAGCAATGATTCAGAACTGTAGCCAGGTAACATGGGTAGCGATTTTTTCTCTGGTGAGAGGATTAAATTTCCGGCGATTATTCGTGATTCCAGCAAGATCGTTTCCGGCAACTGTTTGTAGTTTTGGGCTTGTGGTTGTTCAGATACACACTATCAGAGATGGTCAGATTAAAAGATTCATGAAGACAAGCAATAGGGGCCTAGTATTACATGCATAGGAAGTGGAATCAGTGTAACAATAGCTTGGAATTTTCATGGAGAAGTGGCTAGAAATTATAGTGTTGGTTCTTAGCAGATTCAAAGAGATGGATTGGTACAAGGTGGTGGTATCAACCAATAGCATGGGACTCCCCTGGAGGTGGAGTTAGGACATGGTTTACCATGGGGTGTAATCATGCTTACAGTAGTTTGATTTTCACACTAAGAAAAGTCAGCTCAACATAGTTTGTAAGAAATGGAGTTTACCAGGTAAGTGAATGGTGTTCGGGGGAAGTAGTGATTCAACAGGGTAGCTAGGAGATGTGGTGACTTGGACTCTGTTGCGTTACATCGGTAAAGAGTGACGTGGTAACAACGAGCAAGTGGGAGTAAGCATCGGGTAATCCTAGTGAGTCAGAATCGACTTCAAAGTAATGGCACATTCATTAGGAACAGGGTTCGAACTTGTTGTGGCTTGGTGGTAAGTCAATGTTGATACGTTGCAGGTGTTGCTCAAGGTGGAGAAATGGTAAGAGGTTTTGCTCAAGGTGGAGCAATTTTTAAAGGTTGCTACTCAAGGTGGAGTAGTGTAATGGAGAAGAGGTTTGCTATGTTTGCATAAGGTTTAAGGTGGAGATTTGTGAGTGTAAATCTCTATGCACATAGTTTATTGTGTTAAGAATGCTTACAAAGAATTTTCTAGCTGATGTGTGAATGTGCTGCATGGTAATAATGGGTGCAGCCGGTTCATCAGTTTGTAAGACATCAAATTATACACCAGGCGCATGCATGGAACAGGGCTTGTTCGTGAGGGTTTTTTGGATGGTTAAACGGATCTGTTATCGATGGTTATTAGTATTGCTTTGTAGCTTGACACCTCAGCTGTTAGTTGGGATAAGTTTCAGTTAGTTTGACAACCGTTTGATAAGATCAAATGGGAGCTCAAAGTCGGTTCAGCAAGTTAATCTCATAACTTGCATGGCATGTTGTAGATAGTATATAAATCTGATGCATGGCTTAATTCAGTGTGTAATCATCTCACCTATCAATGTAGCAATAAGATCTTTCTCTCCCGTGGACTTAGGAGTTTCATCTCCGAACCACGTAAATCCTCTCGTGTTTTCGTTTTCTTTCGTCTATCCCAAATATGTGAGTTCTTGTGCATGTGGTGTAGTGAGTCTTGTTTTGAGTTTCTTTCCAAATTCACGACACCTATCGTTTCTAGCATCTCTCAACCTGGGTGGGAATCGGTTCACTGGAAATTTGCCTCAAGAAACTGGTAATCTTGATAGATTGGAACAACTTGATCATGGTTTGAACATATTTAATGGAGAAATTCCATGGAGTTTGGGCCTGTGCTCCCAACTCCGACTTGTGTTATTGTCGTATAATAGCTTTTCTAGAGGTATTCGGACAGAAATCGGGAACTTGACACGACTCAAGGTGTTGGATCTACACAACAACATTTTAAATGGTATGATCTCACCTAACTAGCTAGCAAAGTAACAAGTAGTATATCATTGTATGATATAGTAAATCTTGATTAATCTACATGTACAATTCCAGAGGAGATTGGAGTTCTTGATAATTTGAAAATTTTGGACATGAGATATAATAATTTGGCATAACCTGTTTCTCCAACCATTTTCAACCTATCAAGATTGGAAGTGATGAGTTTGACAAATAATAGTTTGGTTGGAAGCTTGTCTATTCACATTTGCAGCAATAGACTACCGCTTAAAGAAGTGGACCTTTCTTACAACTCGTTCCTGGGTAATTGCAGTTGATCAGCCGATGAAAATATTAGCTGATGTCTTAAACACTCTCTAAAACCATTAATATTTTTTGGAGTTTTGCAACATACAAGCTTATGTAAAGTTTTACAATGTATAGCTTAATCGTTACTTGCTGATCAATAGGGTATAATAAAGATTTCATATTCATGACTTGCTCTTTCTTGATGCATGCTCTTTCTTTATGCTTGCTCGATAATAAAGTACAATACATATTTTTATTCCATGTCTGGCTTTTTCTTGATACTTAGCCTTTGTTCTAAGCATAAATTTGTAGAACAACATTTGAATAAAAAAATAAATGGATCACATCAGCCGAAAGATGGGTTGATGTTATATTACTATCAATGAAACTAATAAACTTTGTACATAGAAGAAAATTAATCCGAACAATGTGATCAATATGGAGAGTACAATAGAAAACAGATTCATAATGATAAAGCAATTTACTAGATTAAATATTCAACACTTGAATCAAATAAATATCAGAAAATTCCTAAAGTTTAAAACATGATGTATAAATCAAATTACTAAAATGTTGATTAATAAAGAAATGCATTCCCTTCTTACTCTTCATCATCTTCGTAAACTGAATTCGGCAACATATCAAGCTTTCTCCAGAATTTATTAATCAAATCTAGTGTGATTGGAGTATCCAATTGAACATGTCTTGCAATATCATGCGCACAAGGTAAACCATATACTGCCTTAATTACACATGCACACCCCTCATGGTTGGCATCTCCTTCTTCCACCCGTAGAAACTCTGCATAAATTTTCTCCAAAGCTAATATGAACACTGTACCTTGTAACAACTTGAACACATTTGAATTTAGCTTGTGCAATGCTATGTTGATACTCTTTTCAAATGAATGTTTTATTGCATTATGCGATGTTTCCAAAATTGTGTGAATCCTGGACCAATTTGTTTCAAAATTCCCTTGGCAGGATTTAAGTTGTCTTTTCAATTCTGAATGCTGGCTTTCTACCCTGAAAATAAAATAATAAATCAGTTATAATAAACTTTAATACTATAAACTACACATAATATGACAATACAACCACATACCTGCTCGTTGTTGTGTTGTCAAAATGCATGACCTGATTAGTCTAGGCTGAGACAAATCTTTCTTTGTAAGGAACAATCCATTGATCCATCACATACCGAACAGCTTGGGGATAGTCTGCAAAATCTACTTCGAAAATGGCCCTCTGTTCATGAAATGTCATTTCAGATTCTGCAAAAATCAGCTGATTCTAAGCACAGTAGAATGTTTTCCACTGTTAATTTTTACTGAACCTCTTCTTACATGTGACCAAAACGTTTCTGTTGATATGCCACCTACAAAGAAAATGATTGGATGTGGGAAACGTGGTTTCAATTGCTTTCATGAATGTTAAATCTCTATCTGTAACTATCATATTTGGATGACATGATCCAACCATCAAAATTTTGAGAATTCCACGTGCCCACGTATAGTTGTCTTCTTTTTCTGACTTCAAGTAGACACATACAACTTGAAATGCCATGCCAGTTGATGTGACACCGACAATTTCCAACAAAGGCAACTTATATGCATTAGTTTTATAGGTGCAATCCATCAACAACACACTTGGAAAAGCATGTAATAATTCAATGTTGGTTGGATGTGCATAAAACAGATCTAGAACGGTGTTCGAGCTTTCACATTTCTGTCTTTGATGTAATATGCATGATCTTTTAGCTTCGCTATATGAAACTGCATTTGTGAGCGACCTGCCTGTTCAGCAATCCTGTATTTTGCTCTACAATTATATATAGTACTTATGGTGGAAGTGTTCCCTAAAGACATTTTTTGAAGACCATGCAATATATCCTTTGGCATGTTGTTACTATTTGACATATGAACAACCCACTCTTCCTCTTCGGGAGATAATCGACCAGCATAAGAATGACCCTCTAGATATTTCTCAATCGGATGATTATGTACACCACACTGAACTTCCAATACCCATTCACCCAGTATGGATATTTGCATACCTTTTAGTGCAAAATTACACCCACATTTTTTTTGTCCCAGTACTCCGTGTGATGGTAGACCTTTTTTTTTTTGCTCGCTTGTGCTACCATCTCTCTCAAGAGTTTCTTTCTTAATTGTTTTCTTGAACTTACGATATTCACCACTGCGTTCACAACCTAAATAAACTTTTGACATTTTCTTTCCATGATTATTATTTGACCTCTTCACAATTATAACTATACAATGGGCTCTTGCAACTTTTTTTACCCAATTTATCTGTTAAGAAACCAACACAATTTAACAGCAATACAACACAATCTTGACAGCAATGCTTAGACTTCAAGCTTGCTGTATTAAACTTGATGATAAGTATTGATTATGAAACCAAATAGAATTGAAAACTTTAAGAAAGAAGACAAGAATTATAGTGGTTCGATCATGTTGATCTACATCCACTCTTAAGGAGAGTAATCACTAACTTGATGAAAACAATGGTTACAATGTGATGAATGTGATGAAGATGAAAAACTATATCACTTAAGAAAACCCTAACTTGTTTCACTAACTTATGTGTTGATGATGATCGACTTCTACCTACTGTTATGCAGTGCATGATCATATATACACTACTGATATGCACACACGAGCAACACCTCAACTGTCATTGATCACTTTCAGTTGCAACTGCCTCCAACTGATTCAACTTCAACTTCTCAATTCAACTAACTACTTTATGGTTGAATTCTTATAACTAACTATGTGTGTTGATTCTCCATCATCAGAACCGAAACTTCCTTCTTGAGCTTAGCATTCTAATCAAGATTAACTGTCAACCAATGACAACTTATCAACTACAACAATGTACCACTTAAACTGTCACACATGTATTATCAAGCCACACAACTAATGATCAGTTGATCACAAACCTTGCTAACTGATCTGCTTTTATATAGCTTGATCATCACCTTGCTGTTAGTCATCATCCTCTTTTTCCTTGTGTATACCTATAACCATAAGTCACATACATATATCACCTAAGTAATCAACTAATGGTTTAGTTGATTACACTTGATTTCTTCATCACAATCTGCAGCAGTTCATTTGCTTAACTTCTGATCTAATTTCTTCATCTTGTGCAGCTCTTGTTGAGCTTGACTTTTGCTGCTAACCATTCATCATACTTCCATGTGTTCATCCAAAAATATAATTCATACACACACCTACATATGTACTTATGCATGCATGGTCTATACTCAACAAATCTCCACCTTAGACCATGTATCATCACAAGTGACAAAACTACTCTCCACCTTGCTGCACTTACAGGCTGCAGCTCACCTTTCTTTCCTCCTTTAGTGAATTCCAATAAGACTCTTACACAATTCAAACTTTTGAATAGGTAAAGCCTTAGTGAACATGTCAGCAGGATTTTCAGTTGTTTTAACCTTTTTGACAGCAACTATCTTCTCTTCTATCATATCTCTTATGAAATAAAGTCTCACATCAATGTGTTTAGTCCTCTCATGATATCCTTGATGCTTTGAGAGATGTACAGCACTTTGATTATCACAATACACCTCAATGTTATTCTGCTGAACTCCAAATTCTCTCAAAATGCCAATCAACCAAACACCTTCCTTTATTGCTTCTGTAAGAGCAACAAATTCTGCTTCAGTGGTGGATAAAGCCACAATGTGTTGATGTGTAGCCTTCCAACTTATTGCTGTACCAAATAGCTTGAACACATAACCTGTCATTGATTTCCTTGTATCAAGGTTGGCTGCATAATCTGCATCAGCATAACCAACAACAGCATTATCCCAAACATCTTGTTTCTGAAACTTCAAGCCTACTGATATAGTTCCTCTAACATACCTCAGTGCCCACTTCACTGCATCCCAATGAATCAGACCAGGATTACTCATAAATCTACTGATCACACTCATCACATAAGCTAAGTCTGGCCTACAGCATACCATAGCATACATCAGACTGCCCACTGCACTTGCATAAGGAATTTTACCCATTTCAAACCTTTCTTTGTCTGTTTGAGGCCCTTGAAGAGATGATAGGCTAACTCCTTGCTTAACTGGTACTGATGAACTCTTACAAAGATTCATATTGTACCTCTTTAAAACTTTATCCAGGTATGACTCTTGAAACAACCTTAATACTCCAGCTGATCTATTCCTCTCTATCTGCATTCCAAGGATCATCCTTGCCTCTCCAAGATCTTTCATGTCAAACTCCTTTCTCAATGTATCCTTTACTGAATTGATTCCTATCATATCTCTACAAGCTATCAGTATATCATCTACATATAGAAGAAGATAAGTATAGCTTCCTTTATCACATCTTATGTATACACAGCTATCAAACATGCTTCTGTCAAATCCATTTGAAGTAATGTACTCATCAAACCTGAGATACCACTGTCTTGGACTTTGCTTCAACCCATATAGTGACTTAAGTAATAGACAAGCCTTTGAGTCTGCTTCTTGTAGATTAACTCCCTCAGGAACCTTCATATAAATCTTCTCATCTAAATTTCCATGCAAGAAAGCTGTTGTTACATCCATTTGATGTAATTCTAAGTCTAATTGAGTAACTAATGACAGCAGGATCCTTATGGAGCAGTGTTTCACCACTGGTGAGAAGATTTCATTATAATCTACACCTTCTTGCTGTGAAAACCCTCTTGCTACAAGCCTTGCTTTAAATCTAATTCCTCCTTCCTTGCTAGTAACTGGTTTCTTCTTATATATCCACTTACAACCTACAAGTTTCTGATTGGCAGGCCTGTCAACAATCATCCAAGTATTGTTTCTTTTTAATGATTGCAACTCCTCTTCCATAGCATCCAACCAATGCATACTTTCTTTACTTGAAACTGCTTCTGAGTATGTCTTAGGTTCATAGACATCAACATCTGATGCTACAAACAATGCATATGATACAGTGTCTGCCTCTATGTACCTTATAGGTGTTTTGATCTGCCTTCTCAACCTATCTCTAACCAACTGATAGCTACTTAGAGTTCTTCTATCATTTGAACCAGATGATTCAGGCCTTTCTTCAGCAGCAATTTCTTCATGTACATTATCATCTCTTTGATCTTGATCATGCTGTACACCTGTTTTTTCATCATGCTCCACCTCAAACTCACACTTATCAGTAGTTATCAATTTATCAGACCCTCTTTCCAACAAAGGCATTCTTCCTTCATTGAATGTCACATCTCTACTAACTATGAATTTGTTATTCTCATAACACCATAGTCTGTACCCTTTTACTTCTTTAGGATAGCCAACTAGTACACACTTAACTATTCTAGGATCTAACTTATCTTGTTTTTGATGTGAATACGCCAAACATCCTATAATCCTCAGTTGACTGTAATCTGGCACCCTTTCAGACCATACTTCTTCAGGTGGCTTAAACTTGAGTGCTGTGCATGGTGATAGATTAATCAAATAGGCTGCAGTAGAAACTAACTCACCCCAGAAACCTTTTGAGAAACCTCCACTGCTCATCATACACCTAGCTCTTGCAAGAAGTGTTTGATTCATTCTCTCAGCCACTCCATTTTGCTGTGGTGTTCCTGGTACTGTCTTGTGCCTCTTAATACCTTTCTCTTGACAAAACTTATTGAATTCATGTGACACAAATTCAAGACCATTGTCTGTTCTTAAGCACTTGACCTTGTTTCCAGTTTATAGTTCTACTTCTGTCAACCATACTTTGAAAACTGATAGTGCTTCATCCTTTGTTTTCAGAATTTTAATCCACACCTTTCTTGAATAATCATCAATGAATGAGATGAAGTATTTCCCACCTCCTATTGTTGAAGTCTTGGAAGGCCCCCAAAGATCTGAGTGAACATATTCCAACCTAGCTTTGGTATTATGTTCAGCTGCACCAAACTTCAACCTCTTAGCTTTTCCTAATATACAAGCCTCACATTGATCTAGCTTACAGGTTGTGCTGATCTCAAGTAACTTCTGTCTTGCAAGTTCTTGTAATCCTCTTTCACTTATATGACCAAGCCTCCCATGCCAAACATTAACACTACTCTCATCCTTAGTTGTATTACTTTGTCCAGTCACAACTGTACCATCCAAGAAGTATAGATCAGACTTCTTGAATCCTTTAACAACAACTGACTTTCCTTTTATGACAGCAAGTGTATCTCCCTTCAAATGGCACTCATAACCTTGAGAAACTAACATTCCAAGAGATATTAGATTTCTCCTTAAGCTTGGCACATATCTAACATTGTATAACATCCTGATTTTACCATCAAACATTTTAAGTTTGACAGAACCAATTCCAACAATCTTACAAGTATGATCATTACCTAGCATTACTGCTCCTTCATCTTGTGACCTCAATTCAGTAAACCAGTCCTTTCTTGATGTCATATGAAAAGTACATCCAGAATCCATAACCCACTCTTCTGAAACTGAATTAGAACTCACAGACATTGCTTCAATGAAATCAGAATCTGTAGCATCATGATTAGTTATTACCTGGTTTGCATGAGGCCTTTTATTTCCTCTCCTTTCAGCTATTAACTTTGCTACCATTGCTTTCCATTTGTAACACTGCTTCTTATAATGTCCTGGTTTATTGCAGTGGAAACAATTCTTGTTTTCTTCTTCAACTGCTGGTGCACTATGATTCTTTTCAGGCTTCCTCTTATCAACCTCACTCTTATTATTCTTGTTGTTCTTATTCCACTGGTTTTGTTTCCTCACTGTCAATCCTTCTGCATTTGCTTGCTGTTCTGGATTCTTGTGAAGTACCTTTGCCTTGACTGCCAACAACACTTGCTCAAGGGTGATTGATTCAGCATTAGCAAACAATAAAGTATCTCTCAATCCTTCAAATGACTTTGGAAGTGCTGACATGAGGATGACTGCCTTATCTTCAGTTGACAGAGCCACATCTATGTTTTCTAAGTCATCAATAATCTTGTTAAACTCATCTAACTGACCAATTATAGACTTATCTTCTGATACCTTGAAGGAGTATAACTTCTGCTTCATGTACAAACGGTTTGCCAAACTTTTAACCATGTACAACTCCTCCAATTTCTTCCAAACACCTCTTGCAGTGAATTCTTTAGAGATCTCCCTTAGAGCCTTATCACCAAGACACAAAATGAGAGCACTTCTGGCCTTGATTTGTTGTTCTTGATCTGCTGCAAGACCAGCTCCTGCAATCTGACCTTCTGGCAATGGCTTAACAGCATCTGACAGACCTTGTTGAACCAAGATAGCTTCCATCTTCATCCTCCACAGACTGAAGTCTGTCTTCTCTGTGAATTTTTCAATATCAAACTTTGTGGTAACCATTTGATCTTCTTCTTCTCCACTGAGTCTTCTTCTTCTTCTTCTGATTTGGCTTTCCCACAGACGGCGCCAATTGTTAAGAAACCAACACAATTTAACAGCAATACAACACAATCTTGACAGCAATGCTTAGACTTCAAGCTTGTTGTATTAAACTTGATGATAAGTATTGATTATGAAACCAAATAGAATTGAAAACTTTAAGAAAGAAGACAAGAATTATAGTGGTTCGATCATGTTGATCTACATCCACTCTTAAGGAGAGTAATCACTAACTTGATGAAAACAATGGTTACAATGTGATGAATGTGATGAAGATGAAAAACTATATCACTTAAGAAAACCCTAACTTGTTTCACTAACTTATGTGTTGATGATGATCGACTTCTACCTACTGTTATGCAGTGCATGATCATATATATACACTACTGATATGCACACACGAGCAACACCTCAACTGTCATTGATCACTTTCAGTTGCAACTGCCTCCAACTGATTCAACTTCAACTTCTCAATTCAACTAACTACTTTATGGTTGAATTCTTATAACTAACTATGTGTGTTGATTCTCCATCATCAGAACCGAAACTTCCTTCTTGAGCTTAGCATTCTAATCAAGATTAACTGTCAACCAATGACAACTTATCAACTACAACAATGTACCACTTAAACTGTCACACATGTATTATCAAGCCACACAACTAATGATCAGTTGATCACAAACCTTGCTAACTGATCTGCTTTTATATAGCTTGATCATCACCTTGCTGTTAGTCATCATCCTCTTTTTCCTTGTGTATACCTATAACCATAAGTCACATACATATATCACCTAAGTAATCAACTAATGGTTTAGTTGATTACACTTGATTTCTTCATCACAATCTGCAGCAGTTCATTTGCTTAACTTCTGATCTAATTTCTTCATCTTGTGCAGCTCTTGTTGAGCTTGACTTTTGCTGCTAACCATTCATCATACTTCCATGTGTTCATCCAAAAATATAAGTCATACACACACCTACATATGTACTTATGCATGCATGGTCTATACTCAACATTATCAAAGCCTGACGAGATTCAAATACTTCTTTCATTGTAAATACGATAGAATAATCAGCATACTTCATGTTATGATCCTGAATATTTGTACTGTCCTGTTAAATGATATAGTATAATTCACATTACTGAAATGGAGGTGTTCTATGATGGCTACTGAATAAAATGACAGAATAATTCACAAGGAGGTGCTCAACTAAGTCCACTCATAACAAATTTCATTAAAAATAGTTGAAATTTATATCCAAGACACCAGATAATAAATTAATTAAAAAATCTAGGAAAATGTAAAAATGTCACTTCTTGGGTTATATTCTCAAATTCTTTTGTAATACAAACAAAACAAGATCATAATAATCCTAAATCATCTAGCAATCCAAATTGTGGGATGATGGGATGACTGAGGAGTATGCAGATGGTATGTCTTTTCAGGACATAGTAAGGTTGAAAGGTGTTTTTGAATTTATTTTGATTAAAAAGATAAATGACTGTCATGTAACATGAAATATTAGGAGTTCAAACTATATATATATATATATATATATATATATATATATATATATATATATATATATATATATATATATATATATATATATATAAAGCATGAAGATTAGTACATTCTAAGTAAGCATGGAACAACAGTGAAGGTGAAAATTTTTCCCGTGAAGGGAGTATATTTTTTAAATATTAGGAAAATATAAATATTAATTTTTTACTGTTTAAATTTTACTATTGAGATATATGAAAATTTTATCCATATTCTTAAAGTAAATTTTTAATAATTTTATATTTTCCTCTTAAAATCTAAACAACATTTTTGTTATTAATTTTATTTTATAATAAAAATATAAGTCCAAATTATCCCATTAATTCATGAACAAACGGACAACAAAAAATAACATGACATATTCTATAGGTTCAGAACTGTAAATTGAAAAAACATACCATTAATATGTTCAGAATTTACAACATACCATTAACATATTCTATATGTTTAGAACTGTTAAATTGATTATATTGTTTACATGAGCCTTATAAATCATAATTATACTATTATTTATTTTGTATTCAATAATTAGTAAAAGTAAATTTTATAACTTCTGATTATTTTTGCTTATTATTTTTTAATTTTATTAAGATTTTAAATTCTATTTTATAGTATTTAATTTAAAAAGTATCGATGATAAGCTAGCTTAACAACAAGAATGAAATTTGATGTGAATAATGAGATTTGAGTGTAAAATGTATGAGTAAGAAAACACTTTCATCGCAAAAAAGAATGAGATTTGAGTGTAAAATGTACGAGTGAGAAAACACTCCAACGCCAAAAAAACGCCCCAAAAAGAATGAGATTTGAGTGTAAAATGTATGAGTGAGAAAACACTCCAACACCAAAAAAACGACGGTCGCAAAAACAGTAAGATAAGTTTTGTTAAATGAATTGGCTGTTGTTAATAAGTACTTCCTCTAACTTACCCATACGAGTATTAATGCAGTGTGATATACGCATAGTTAAATATATGTTATATTTTTTATTGATGTTTTAAATTTATAAAATATTGAGATAAACTATCAATAAAAAAAATACCATTAAAATATTCTCCGAATTATATGTCAGAACTGTTAAATTGATAATATTGTTTAGATGAGCCTTATAAATCATAATTTTACTATTATTTATTTTGTACTGAATAATTAGTAAAAGTAAATTTTATATTCAAGACTATTTAAATATTTTTATTGATTTGCTTATTATTATTTTTTAATTTTATTGAGGTTTTAAAATTTTTATATATTAAAATAAAATAATGTTTTACAAATGTTTCATTTGTTTTTATTTTTTTATATTTTAATTTCTGCATTGCTACAATAGGAAGGTGTGGAAATAGGATAAAGAACACTGAGAGCTTATATGCAAAATAGATTTGATATGAGACTGTGTTATAAAGAAGATCTCTATCTGCATATTATAATTTATCATAAAATAAAACAAAAAAGTAATAGCAAAAAAATATTTACTTAATAAAATATATTCATTAAAATTCTTTATGAGTCTTTACACTGGTTGATGTGACTTTTCAGATGGATATACCACACGACTTACCCATCTTCGAGAAGGTGATCATGCATTCTCACATGTTAAGCAGCATCGACATTCCAAAATAATTTCGCTAAGCACTCCCGTTGGGTTAAGATGATGAGTCAGATTGGCAGTTGCAGTTTGGAAATTTTGTGGGGACCGTACAATTGTAACATTCAATCAATTTTATATAAACTTTTTTTAATAAATTTTAATTTTCGATTAATCAAAATAATCGATTGAAATATTTCGATTTGATCGAGAATAATTTGACTATGTTTTTGGTTTGTTAAAAAATTTAGATAAAATTTCGAATTTTGAAATTTGATTGATTCAGTTAATATAAAACCTGATGCACACCCCTATTCTTTGTGCATTGCTTATTATTATTTTTTAATTTTATTGTGGTTTTAAAATTTTTATATATTAAAATAAAAATAATGTTCTACAAAATTTTATGTTTCATTTGTTTTTTTTTTTTTAATATTTTAGTTTCTGCATTGTTTTATTTATCAATATTTTTATTTATGCTTCAGAGACTATGGAAAGGTGTGGAAATAGGATAAAGAACACTGAGAGCTTCTATGCAAAATAGATTTGATATGAAACTGTCTTCTAAAGAATATGTCTATCTACACATTATGCATATTATAATTTTATCATAAAATGAAAAAAAAAAATAATATTTACTTAATAAAATATACTTCATTAGAATCCTTTATGAGAGTATAAATATTTTTTTGTATATTATAATTTTATTATAAAATGAAAAAAAAATAACAAAAGAATATTTACTTAATAAAATATACTTCATTAGAATCCTTTATGAGAGTATAAATATTTTTCGATTATTATCGATAAGTGTTCAATATTATCTTGACACTGTGGGTAAGGAATTTGATTTATCCCCGCCACGTGTTATTCTTTAAGGAGATATCACATCAAAGTATCAAGGAACATGTCATCTATATCAATAATTTTCAAAAATGGCTATTTTCAAAAAAATATATATATAGAAGAGTTGGTCTTGCGTGTCACCGGAAACACACCGTGCGCCTTTAGAATTTAGTATTATAGGTAAATGTACATTATTTTGTTTTAAAGGGTATACACTTTAATTAATAAGGGTACATCATTTTGTTATAAAGAGTATACACTTTTTATTTATTTATTTATTTAAAAAAAATATAGGGTACATATCTTCATATTAAATAATATACAATTTAATACAAAATTTTAAAGACACACGATGCTGCCCATGCGGCGGGTCAGACAAGTTTTTGCCTTAGAGTATTTGGAAAAAAAAAACCTTCCTTATATATTCTTTTCAATTAATACTAAGAAAAAGTTCAAAACTTATCAGCCATCTTCCACCAAACACAAATTAAATTATACTAATTCATTATTATTTTCATGCAAAATATTCCTTATTATATTTTAAATAATTGAATAAATGTTGAGGGATTATCTTTAAGAGGCTAATTACAATATCATGACCCTTCGTTTGGTAGGGTGTAATACGGAACTTCCATACAATTAATAAGGCTCTATACGTTGTTTAGTAAGCAATACTATTTTATGAAGGGGCCCGCTATTATTGTCTTGTTCGGTAGATTACCACTGTTCCCTTTTACATTCTTAATACCACGTCCACCGTCTCTGCAATGTTAATATTGTAGATTGAACAGTGAATCCATATAACTACTTAAAATTACAGTAATGGGTTTCATTTTAGATGGTCAGATCTAATTCTTGAAGTCTAATCCCCGAGTTTTTTTCTTCCATTGAACTCTCTTCGAAGCTTTTTCTACACTCTCCCGAGACTCATCACCAACCACCATCTCAAGCACACCGACTTCATTCAAAACCGCCCGCGCTCTCCGCGTCCCCGCCGTCACTCTCCCTGATCGGGAACCCCTTCTCGATTACCTCACCGAGAAAGTCCAATCTTCCGATTCAATTATCCTCCTTGAATTTTTGAACATAAATCCCCAATTGGCAACATTAATCGCAGCCTACAGTACGATGAGGGGGGATTCCGTAGGGTTAGAGATAGGGACTAACTTAATTGAACTAATAAACGCGAAGGAGAAGCCGATTAAGGATAGGGAGGCAATGCTGGTGTTCAAGAAGCGCGATTTTTACGGCGTATTGACGGCAGCGATGAAGAGGGATGAGGAGAGAGAGAGGATGGAGGCGTTGCAGAGGAAAGATAATATCGTGGCGAAGAACGGAATTGAGAGTAGGGTTTTTAGGGTGGGTGAAGAAGCAACAAAGATGCGAGAGATTGGTGAAGAGGATGGAGTGTCTATTCCTTGAAGCAGATGAAAGGATGAATACATAAATGTAATTGTATTGATAAATGAGGGTTAAAAAAGTAATATCACACTATTTATTAAAAATAATATTAACTACCTAACACTATATAATATTATTCTCACTCTTTATAATGGTGTACCTCATTCGAACCCCCACCCTGCAGCAACCAAGTTCAGTTGGAAGACCTTTCCACCCTCCCCTCTATCACTTGAGCTATGCCATGTGGGCTATTCTCACTCTTTATATATCTTACCAAACAACACTCATATATACTACATATTACTTGCTTATTTCAACATACATATTACTTACCTATTTAATACCCCTTTATCTCATCTCACCTATTTAATTCATTTATTCCAAGTAAAAGGTTAATAATGGTATATTTTTAAGCTCAATTTTTCATTAAAATTAATAATTAAATTGTATACATTATTACTTATAATTGTACATGTTTATAATTGTACATGTTTCTTGTTATATTTGTATATCTATAATTAGCCAAAAGTAAAACTTAACTCAACTATATTTAATTTGGGTTTTTTTTGTTAGGGGCTTAAATTTAATAAAGGATTACCACCGACACAAATTGATAAATGATAAAGGCAAAACAAAAAAAAAAGTTAATTGCATAAAAATAATCCCGACATCTACATTTTAATTCCAATTTCTGAAAGACAAAGTCTTTTGTGAGAA
This sequence comes from Pogostemon cablin, assembly GCA_023678885.1. Taxonomy (NCBI): domain Eukaryota; kingdom Viridiplantae; phylum Streptophyta; class Magnoliopsida; order Lamiales; family Lamiaceae; genus Pogostemon; species Pogostemon cablin. Next base: position 3,822,068 of record CM042976.1, read on the forward strand.
GAGTCGATCAATCACTGAATTATGCTTATTATATAGAAAAAGAATATTAAATGGTTATTAAAGTATGTTTTTTAAAGTACGTTGTATTATGCATTAAAGTATAATTTTAGTATGTTATAATATGATTAATTATTAACATACTTTAACTTAAAATAAGCACACTTTAATTAAACAGTAAGCATACTTTAGTAATGAATCGACCCGTCTCACAAATAATCCGTCCCACCTTCTCTGACGTTGCTTTGCAAATTAGACTTATTGGCAGCCCAGAGAACGTGACAATTTACTTTAGATCACCCACCAAAAAACACGACATTGAACATGTTGCCTCCCCACAAGGGATCTTCTACATCATCTTTTATAGCACACGTTAAGTGATTGACACGTAAAAGAAAATATAAATCCAACAATTGCCTTTAGGAGTTAAAGATTAAAGTATAGTTTCTCTCCTAGACAGTGGGGGACGCAATATAGGTTCATGGGGTACAACTGTACCCCAAATTGAAAATATACCTCTACCTATATATACCCCATTTAGTTTTGTTAATAGTTACATTATCTCTATTGATTGTATGCTTTACATTTATTCTTTTAATTTTATTTTAATTTTTATTTAATAGTTATTGTGTACTTCCTTTATGTAGTTTTTGAACAATTGAATTAACAAGGAGTAATAACTAATACTCCCACCGTCCCCTTGAAACATAACCATTTGTTTTTTGTACGTGGATTAAGGAGTATAATAATTTAATGTATTTTGAGGTGAGAGAAATAATATTTTAAAGTGTAGTGGGTAGTTGTATTAGTGTTGAGTGTGGGGCATGTGGTCACATCAATCTAAAAAGGAAAATGCATATACTTTGTAATGGGACGGACCAAAATGAAAAAATGGATACGTATCAAGGGACGGATGATAGGTAATAGTTGAGTTATTTTTTAAAATAATATGATTTAGTAGATTTTTTTCTGTATTGAATGTAAATTCTATTTAGTTTAATTATAATAATTTTTTAAAATTCATTCCTCATATAACATTTCTTAAATTTTACATTCAATTATAAATTAATAATTAGTGTTTAAGGCGTATATATAGTTAATAAAATATTTTGACTTGCTCGTTTAATTATTACTCCTATTAATAGAGCAGAAGAAATACTCCATACTATTTTATCAGAATATTCTAATGCTGATCTTTGAGTACTATCTTTTACTTCATATTTCATATTGTTATTTTGAGTGTCCGTCCTAAATAATTTTATTTTATTTTTTAGACATATGAAACACACACTTTACTGATACAACTAAAATATTAGGTTTATATATCCCATTAATATAACTATTAACTACACATTAAATAATAATACTCCTTAATTCTATGTAAAAAACAAATAATGACTTTGCGGACAAACGAAAGGAGTGTGATTCTAACAATTTCGCACCCCCTAATTCAAAATCTTGGGTCCGCCACTGCTCCTAGATGTCCTCAATTTAACGATGTGACATAAGAAATGATGTACCGAATGATAAGAAAGTGAGTGACTCCCTCTCTATCTTTCCTTTTTCTTACCTCTCCTCTCGCCTCATCATCTCTTATCTCTGGATTCATCTCTGAATCATTCCTCTCCATTTTTTATTATTGGATGAATCATCTCCTCTTTGACTAATCTCCTTTTTAATTTATTAAAAATAGATGACAAATTTTACGTCTTGAATTAGCCCAACAGATATTATAAATCCATTCTCTCAGTATTCTTCTTTCTCTTCTCTAATTTTTCAAAATTGTAACCACCTCCTTATTCAAAGTTGCTTCCTTCACCACCTCCGCCATATACGTCTTGACTCCGAAGTCCCATCGGTATCGATTTCAGCCAGACTGGATCAGGCCATGTCGAGAACCTTAGGATTGAGCCGCGGCCCGAGGGCTAGGAAGACAGATCTCTTCTGCAAAACGTCGCTTACAGCCCTGTGCATGGCAGAGATGGGCTTAGGGTTCTTGAGAAGGGGCATTTTCTCCGAGAAATTGGGCTCTGGCAGTTTCAGATCCGACAGCGATGGATCCTCGACGGCTTGCTGTTGAAGGAGGGAAACTTTTGCATGTTTGAAGGGTGGATAGTGAGCAATTTTGCTCTCCATTTATCTAATGTAATCATTCATTGATGAGTTGAGTGGGCGATTGGTTAGAGATATTAGGGGAAAGTAATGAGAATTAAAGGGTATTGATTTTTATTCCTCATGTTTGGTTAGGAGTGATAGGAATCCAAATCTCTCAATCATTCCCATTGATTCAATATATACACGCACCCCTTCAATCACTTTCATTCACATTACTATTACCCTCATCAATGATTCACATCACCATTTTCATTCCGCAATTTGAACCAAATTAAAAATGAGAATTGGAGGGTCTGTACACGAATGATGATGATATAGAGAGGTCAGAAGGGGAGAGATTGGGTGTGTGCCATCAGCCATTGAATGATCAAATGGCCGCTTCATCTATTGGGGGGGCAATTAGCTGCCCGTGGGCACTATTTGCCAAAGCATTAGAAAGTATATGATTTTTATTGCCAATTCCCAAATGGGATTAAATTGCAAACAATGTAAATATAGGGTATTTTTGCACAATTAACTCTAATAAAAAAAATCTATAAAATAATCCTAATTTATATCCAAATTTATTTGCTTTGTTGGGCAAAATTGCCATGGATGGTTCATCAGCTGCAATTACAAATTAATTCACTATCATTCTAAGATGAGCAATCACAGAAAATAAAATACCATCGTATTTGCATAGAATGTATATATAATTTACTCAATCTTGCGAATGATGAATTATGATGCAGAGGGTAAAATTCAACCCATTTAATTTATATATATATCCTTCCAAACAGAGTAAATCAAACTGCAAGTCCATGAATGATAGTACATCTTCATTACATTACAATTTTTTGTAATTAAACAGAAGTTTGGAATAATTAATTAGGGGATTATGTGTTTTACACTTTTACATATGTATGTATGCCTAATCATTGGCAGGAATTATGTGATTGACATGAAAGAGGTCAAATTTCAATTAGGGTGCCTGACTTGGCTTCATCTTCAACCTTGCCCCCCGCCAGAAAATACTAGTTCGTCTTCCATGCGCTGGTGGAATGAATTACCATCTGAAATCTGACAATGTGTGAGTTTAATTTTTTTTGGTGAGCAAAGAAACTTTTGATTGAGGGCTTTAATTTTGGGTGGATTATAGGATAGGTTAAACTAGTCTTCTTCATTGTATTTTTAAAATGGTCCGGTGCTTTTAGGAATATTTTGGATGGTTATAACGTCACTCTTTAATAAATTTTTCTTATATAAATTTATAAATCCTATTAATTCTTAACTGATTCTTATCGTATGTATTATATTTTCTCAATTAATATTTTTTTTCCTTTCTATTATTTTTCATCTTTTCTCTCATATCAATTAATATTTGGTATGACATTAAATTTAAATCTATCATACCAAACCAAAAAGAATTCATCTCATTTGTCTCGGGCCCTGTGTCCCCATGAGAACACAAGAATAATTATTATTAAATTATTGTATTTTCATGAGGCACAGTGTGTCCGGAGACATACAAGTTTTTGCTAACAAAAAATAAACATGGAAAAAACATTGTTCATGGTTTATTAAACTTAAATCTAAAATAAACATATGAATGCTTGATTATACCCAAATCAAACATCTCTATTCTCTATGTTTATTTTAGGTTTAAGTGGGAATTGAAAATGAGTAAAGTATTGAAAATGAGTATCGTAGATTTTAACTTTATAACAAATTAATATATAAGAGGTAAATGTAATATAAATATGAGATTATAGGTGTTGATGTGTGTAAGAGGTAAATGTAATATACATATGAGATCTCTGCGACGTTTTTTTTATGATTACACATGCAACTCCACTCACAGCTACTACCTCCGTCCCGTCCAAATGGTTGTTTTTGCTTTTTGCACGTGAATTAAGGAGTATTATTATTTAATGTGTAGTGGGCAGTTGTGTTAGTGGAAGTGTGAGCCTCATATTTTAATTATAAGTGGGTGTGTATGAGTCCATATGAGTAAAAAAAAGAACTCTTTGGGTGACGCCCAAAATGAAAAAAATAAACCTCTTGAATGGGACGGAGGGAGTATATGTGCAATCATACCCATATTTTATTTACTAATATATGTGGAACGCTGCAACCGATTATATGTGTGATTATACATTTGATTATATATTAATTATATATTTTCTCATTTCCTTTGAAAGATATTCACCGATTATATGTGTGATTATACATTTGATTATATATTAATTATATATTTTCTCATTTCCTTTGAAAGATATTCATTTATTTTTACAGGTTTCCTTTGAAAGATATTTATTTATTTTTACAGGTATTAAAGAGTATAATGATTTAATGTGCAGAGAAAAAAAAAAGTTACAAAGTGCAATTCTTTTCAAAAAATCATGTTGAGTGAAATTTTTTAAAATAAACTATTTGGACTTTTTTTCACAATCTCTCAAAAAAACGAGCGTGTTGGATCATATAAAAAACTCACCCTAGTGAAAATTTTGAAAGTTCATACGAACGAAACTCGCCCTTCTTATTATTTCTGCAAATTCACACAATCCATCAAAGTATCACCACTATCACTCTCTCAATTTGCAGAATCTGTGACGTCATCAATGGATACCCTGAGTCTCCGAGTCGACTCACTCAACGCATTAATCCGCCCCCAAAGCGACAAAATCCCACTCCGCCTTCTCGCCGATAACCTGCTTACTTTTTCCCCACGTGTTCTTCTCCAAACCTCCCTCTCCCTCTTTATAACGCCTCCCATTTCGCCAACGATTTCCCCACAATTACTCAAAACCCTATTGCGTATGCTCAGCAATGGCGTCCTCCGCCGCCGGCAGAAGCAGGGTGGCCGATTGTAATCTGGCGGATCCTCCGCCGCCAGATGGGGATGCAGTTTACCTTCACCAGTTGTTTCGGGAGCCGAACCGGCATCCTCACGTCAGCCGTGAGCTGCCATTGCTGTACCGCACCTTAGCTTGGGGGACCCTTACCTTTCTCGTGATTACCTGTGTTGTAGTGCTCGCGTGGATGATGTTCCACCCCACTTTCCCCCGACTCCAAGTGACCTCCGCAACCATATCCGCCGTCGCCGTCACCGCCACCACCGCCACGGCGGGGTGCAACATCACCTTCTTTCTTACCAACCCCAACCGCCATCTCATAACCATGTATGACCGAATGGATTTTGCTCTGTTCTATTCAACTGAACAAATGCTGCTCTCACATGCCTCCCCGCCGCCAATCGTGTTGCCCAAGAGAAGCCGAGTCACCATTGGAAGCAATCTGAGTTTTAATGGTGTTGATCTGGGGAATGATGTGGTTAAGGCCATGATGGAAGATGTTGATCGTGGGAGCTTAAGCCTTGGGATCAAGGTGTTTGCTGCCATGAGGTACAAAATTGGGAAATGGAAAACCAGGCATAAATTCATGAGGGCTTATTGTGTTGGTATGAGTTTCGCGTTTACTTCAACTGTTAAACCAGGAATATTCTTGAATCCTTACCAAGAATGTGAGGTTTATATTTATTCTAAATGAAATGGTATGCCATGAGAAAGCTTTGTAAGGTACCTTTATGGCATAAATAATATCAATGGAAGCAATTAACCTTATTGATAATTGTCTCCCTTGTTTTTTCCCTCTCTTATTCTTGTTGATATGCATCCACAATCTATTTAATGTGTTGTTTGAGTCTTGATGCTCATCATGGATACTTAGGAAGAATTCAATGTTCCTGTCCGATTAATGGCTAGTTCTCCTAAAAAATGGTTACTTGCAACACAGTGAGGAAGAAATTAAAGAGTGCCTTATGCCAGACAGCTAGAGGGTGCTTGACCATTGTTTATACTTGTTGGTTCATTCTGTTTTGTTTTATTAAAGATGGAATGATTTTCCATGAATTTTGTTCTTGTTCAACCTTTTTCATCTTCTAGTATTGCTTTGTGAGCATTATCCATGCATTGCTTTGTATAAGCCCTATCCAAGATGTTAACATGTCATTGTTGTCTGTGTGATCTGTACACTTTTGTTCTCCCTAACGAATGAGAACTTTTTCTAGTATCAAAACTTTGAACCTCAAATGGCGCAATGCTCATTCTGATGAAGATTTATTTTCCCTAACAAATGAGACAACCTCGTTATGTTTTCCTTCATCGTTTGCATCATTAGTGCATTACCCCTGATCACAACTTGCTTAGTCTGGAACATGTAGTTCTAACTTTTGGTCTGAATTTGTGCCCTAATTTCTGTGTTTATGGTTTAATATTTGTAATTGTTGAAAAGATTTCTAATGGTTTTATAAAGGTTGAATACTCATTTTAGTTTTCATGCAATTAAATATTTTTTGTTACTGTTGTCGATTTTGTTCTAGTTTATAATCATACTACAAAATATTTCCTCAAATTTTGGAGTATAAACAGCTATATACCTCTTTTGATTCCTTTATTATCATTTCATTTTCATATCCAAGTTCTACCGTTGAGACTTTCATTTTTTTGGATTCAGTGCATTATTGTTGAATCACTTGCTCTTGTCGCGACGCTGTTTAGATTTTCTTGATCTGAAACTTCATTTATTGGTTTTACATGATACAATATGAATCCATGACTCATATGGTTAAGAGTTAATTTTTTTTTCCGATTGATTCTGCATCAGGCAATACACATTTTACACGTGGTAAGGTTTATTCCCATCATTTAATCTTACTGAGCCATCGCACGTGTTCATCATGCAGAGGTTCATAGATAACTCCGTCCACGCGCTACAAATTTGCTTCTATGAAATTTTGTCTTATTGATTTTTTCTTGATGGTTGTAGCAGGTTGCAAAGGTAAAGCCTCATGTTTACTCCTGTCTCCTTAGCTCATCTCAAATTCTCACAGCATCTTGATACAGTGAGTCACCTGACCATTGGAGCATTAGACTTTTACTTGATGGTGTTCAACTATAAATATAAGGGTGATGGATCTTTGATTGCATTTTATATTTGCTTCCTTCATCAAGGCAAAGCAATAGCTTTTCAGATTTATCAGTTTTACATCTCATTTTTGTTACTGTTGTGGAGTTATGCCGAGTTTCTGGAAAGTAACATCAATTTTTTTATTTTTTATTTTGTAAAATTAAATTAAAATACATTGAGATTATGTGTTACCCTTATTTGCTCAGCCTAGTTCCTCAAAACCTACAAAGTTATGTTTTAACCGATAGTGCTTTTGTTTCATCAAAAATATTTCCGCGTACAGGGGTGGTCTTCAGCTGGAGACAAGTAAGAGTGCTGATCATGAAAAGCTTTGGTTTGTGACTCAAACATTAACTGTTCTTTAGTTTCTACATGCGTCATTGATCTAACTTAATTGCTCTAAAAATGTTGCAATAGTATATAGTTGCTGATAAATCCGCTGTCTCTAACAAAATATGCATTGTCAATCACACCATCCGTTGTTGTAGGCTCCCATAACAAATACAATAGGTACCTGTTGTTGTAGCCTCTTTAAATATGGTTCTTGAATTAGGGTTCATAATCTTTCTCCCCGTGAGTGTCTGCTACATTAGTTAACTCATGTAAAATCCTCACTCCTGCAGTAAAACTTTTTTCGCTTATTTGGAAATTGAAGGTTGAAAATAAACCAAGTAAAATAATCAATGTTTTGCATATAAAAGCAATAACTATGTTACAGGATAGGATGACTCATGGTTTATTATATCATCTGACTTTTAATGCCAAAGATGCCAATCTGTAGATTTTGATCTCGTGTTTAACTCTGTCGTATTTTCTTTTAATTTTGATCAGATTAGAGGCTGCATATGAGAAACGACCGAGACTAAGATTTACATGTCTCTTTTCTTTGTCCGGTATTATAAGATAATGTCAGTGTTAGTGAATTCTTTTCAGATTTCAGTGAGCTTAAATCTTTACATACTAGATTAACCTGCTTCAAGCTACTGTGATCTTTGACTTGTGTTTTCTCAGTTGCAGTATTGCAGATTCAGAGGCTCAATCAAGTCTCTAATATTGCTTTACAGGGTTACATAATCGTATGATTAATCTCATGAGGCAGGTTTACTCAAATTGAGAACAGTAAATCATACCTTTGCTTCCCCTCCTTATGTTTGTTTTGGGTTTATGTGGGGTTAACTATTGAATACTAGTATATGATCTTACCGTATGTTTGTTTTGGGATTATGTGGGATTAACTATTGAATATTAGTATGTTTGTTTTGAGTTTTTTGATACGGTAGATTTTAACTTTATATTTAATCAATGTGTAATTGGTCTGATGTGAGAGAAGAAATAAGAAAAGATAGAAAGAATTGTGGGTTATGGATATATAGGTTACTTAGGTGTACATATGGATGATTTAGAAAAGATTTTGAAAACTTGGTTGTGATTTTATAATAAAAACTCAATTTTCAAACTGAAAAAAACATACGGTGGGTATATGCCGTCCTACTCCTCTATAGTGCTGGGGTCATATCGCTCTGTTGGCCCAAAATGGGTAGAAGGGTACGGTTTTGGGCCTTGGCCACATTGACAACTATCGGACTGAATTAAAACTATGCTTAATGGGCTGGGCCTATCATTCCTTGGTAGATAGTGAATATTGTCTGTCCATATCAGTGTAAAAACATAAAAACTGTATGAGAAAGACTTGTGTACAACCTTCAATTTGTACAACACCCGGTACAACCTTCTTCCTTTATCTTTAGTGTGTGTTTTCCTTTTTTTTAAAAAAAAATTGTTGTTGTACGTTATTATTTTTTTTAATTTTAGGGATATAATTGTAATTTTACCCTTTTGGTTTAAGGTATAATTTATCCCTAGGGTTTAGGGTATAATTGTAATTTTACCCTTGTGGTTTAGGGTATAATTATTCTCTAGGGTTTAGGGTATAATTGTAATTTTACCCTTGTGTTTAGGGTATAATTTATCCCTAGGGTTTAGGGTATAATTGTAATTTTACCCTTGTGGTTTAGGGTATAATTTATCCCTAAGGTTTAGGGTATAATAGTCATTTAAATAAAATAAATTTAAAAATAAAATAAAAAACAACATTAATGAAGGAACAAGAATTAATTTAGAAGTGTGGGGACCAAGATAATACCATTTCAATTGGTACAACCGGTTGCACCTACTCTCTCTCAAACTGTACATCATTATTACTCCCTTCGTCCCGGAAAACTTTTTACCTTTATTTTTTCACGTTGTTTAAGAAAAGTTACATTTTTTTTTATCAATTTTATTGACTTTGGAGGGTAATGATATGTGTGTGAAAAAAGAGTGGTAAATTTAAAATTAAAGTAACTTTTGAGGTTGTTGGATAAAGTAGTGTTTCTTTTTTGGGGTGAAAGGTTTTGTGAGACAAACAAATGAAGAAAGTGAGAAAAATATTATGAGACGGAGGGAGTATTTGCTAAATAACAAATGTTTGGATAAAATTATTTAAATTGAATATTTAAAAATGAGAACCGATATTATGAAATTGTTTTAGTATGAGGGGGTTAAAACAAGAATATTGAAGGAGCCCACAATAAGTATGAGCTTTTGGAATCTCCATATCGATAGATCCGTTTTACTTTTCTCTCTTTTCTTCCTTTGTATGTTCGCAAGAATTCTTCATTTATCCAACAAAGAGTTAACCTTTATTCCTTTCAACTTTTAGCTATTTTGTCCCTTTCATGCTCTCTATTTTATGGGCTCTATGTCACATTCATCTTAATCTGATAACAATTAAAGGATTTTAATTCTTGGTTAAAATCTCATTGTTATTCACTACATAATCGATCGTTTATTTAAACTAATGTATAAAAAAAATATTTAGATAATCTTTTTTCATGAGATGATGCAATATAATGTTTTTTTAGACCATTACGTAGAATTTATTTCTTGAGACGGAATTAATTATTAAATGAAACCCACACAAAGGAGTATATTTTGCAATTTTCATCCCACAACAAAGAGTGCATTATCCCTTCGTCTCACAACAAGGAGTGAATTTTGCCATTTTCATCCGTCCCAACATAAGAGGTGCATTTCCTTTTATATTAAATGAAATTCATACAAAATAATTAATATATCTCTATGGGTCCCACCCACCATATTAATACACATACTCATATATTTAAATATTACTTCTCTCATCTTAACTACTCTCTCACCTCAACTATGCACATTAAATATTATACGGTATTTCTTAATCTACGTGCAAAAAAGAAGTGCACCTCTTGAATTGGGACGGATGAAGTATTATTTTTATTATTTTTCAAAGTATTCTTTGCTCATAAAAATTATATTTTTATTTTTATTCTCACTGTTCAATGTTAACTTTTGTGACATAATTTTATTTATAGTGCATTTTTCATATGAACAAAATAGATATGGAATTCATTTTTTACTGAGACAAAAAATTTATTTTAAACATAGATTTAATGTATAAATTAAATTATTGTTTAAAATATAATATAGATCATAGAAAATGTAGACTATGTATTGATTAAGGTTTGGTGAAAATAAGATGACAAACGTAAACAACAACCACTCATGAAATGATATATATATTGAAGATAAAAGTTGTTGGTAATGACTTAATTCTCTCCAATCATAGCATTAAAGCATTGAAAATCGTTTATAATTTTTTTTTTTTTCATAAATAAAATTGATCAATATAGTTATATACATAAAGTTTGTTTTGGAAAATTAAATTAGAGACGACTTTGATGGAAATTTTGGCTATTTAATTATTTAATAAGAACTCTAATTCTTGAAGATGAAGTTTGCTAAAAGTAGATTTAATAAATAAATCATAAATTTTAGTATGTGTATTTTTTTTTTAAGGTATTGGTAGGATGTATTTAAAGGTTATGTACAGTATGTCAGTAATTGATATGAGAGGATAGATGAGACATGATAGAGAAAATAGATGCGAGAGGATAGATGAGACATGATAGAGAAAGTAGATGAAAAAGGAACAACAAATATTAATTGAAGAAAGATGGAGTAATATTTTCTTTTTTGACAGAATAATACTCTATTATTAATTTACTAACAAAGGTATACATCTGTTTTGTTTTGCCCTTTTTTTTATGTAGTTTAAAAAATATCACTTCCTCTATCCATCGAAAATGTATATGTATACATTTTGCTATTTTGGATGTTCGCACTAATGATATACATTTTTCTTTTTAAACACATGAGACTTACACACATCACCAATACATTTAATATATGGGTCCTACACACTAAATTAATATAAATACCTACTACACATTAAATAATAATACTTCTTAATTCATGTGCAAAAAGCAAATGCATACGCTGACGGAGGAAATATTATTTTATGTGTAGTTAATTATTTTATTAGTGTATGTGTTGGGTCAATGATGGGTGGTCCTTTTTCAAAAAAAAAATTCTATGTTTTAAGTGGACGTTCAAAATGTTAAAATGTACTTCCTCTGTCCCGGCACAAAAATTACATTTTACTAATTAGGGCGTATCGCCAAAAGAGTTAAATTTTCCTTTTTGGTAACTGAGATCCACACAAAACGATCACTTTATTTTTATGGGGCCCATACACAACACTAATATAAGGCGTCAGATCTCCTATTACATTTTGGTGTTACATCTCCTGTTACACGTGTTAGATGAGTGACACGTGTGCAGAGAGATTAATCTCAATCTTTCCCCTTAGGGTTGATTGTTAGGGTATAAATTAATATATCCTACGTGTCAATCATCCAACGGTTTGTAACAGGAGATGTAACACCAAATGTAACAGAAGATCCGAATCGCTAATATACATACCCACTATACATTAAAATGTTATATTTTTCAACCCACTACATATTAAATATCATATTCCTTAATTTCCGTGCAAACAATAAATATAACAATTTTTATGAGACGGATGGAGTATACATTTGGTGAATGATAATATCCCGGAGAATACTATACTTTCTTTGAATATATCAATTTTCTTTTTCATGTAAATGGAGTAATAAATATTATTATTATTTAATGTGAAGTGATTAGTGAATTAGTGTGCTTAGTATATTTTGTGGTGTGTTTTGAGTCTCATATCCTTAAAAAATGACATGCATATTTTGTAATGAGATAGATTAAAAAAAATTATAATAGACTGATGGATAGTTAATACTTATTGATATCTTAGGGTTTACTATAATAATTAGATAACATTCTAAAGAGTACTTGTTCTTTGTAGGACAGTATACATCCATCTGGTTCCATAGAAGTATCTCTCTGACAATGTGTTGCGTACAATTTTTTTTAAAAAAAAATACTCCAAAAACGATCTCACGTGATAATAATTATTTAAAAAATGGTCTCTCACGAAACTTTCTCTTCCACAAGTGCTGCCAAAAATAATATTTCATCAAAATAACACCATTTTATTATATTGGGCGTCCCTCCAAATTGCACAATTTTCTCTTTTAGTAAAAATGGCTCACTAATGGCCCACCACTACTCATCACGTCTCTCTAATACATCTATCCATTTTATATAAAGTAATAATACTCCATAATCTAAGTGCAAAAAGCAAATGCACCTATTTGTCAGGGACTGAGGGAGTATTGCAGTACTGAATTTAAATTAAATGAATACAATTTCTTATAAATAATAAAAGATAAAATTAAAAAAAAATGGACGCACACATTCTAAATCAACTCATTATTAATAAATCAAGCAGTGGAATATACATAATAATCGAATATAAAATTTAAAAGAAAATGGAATAAATAAATCTAATTAAATGCATATACTTGAATCTCAAATATTCTCCACCCAACTAAATTTCACTTTATATACCACACATCCAACCCTATAACTCACTCCACCACCTCACACTCACACACACTCACACTCACACCCCAACCAAACCACCCATCCGCCGCCGCATCCACCATGTCGGAAAAAGTATGCGACCACCACGAGACCTCTCGTAGGGAGGTCGCGCGGCGGTGCATGGCCGGATTAATGATCTTCGTCTTCATCTTCCTCCTCATCATCCTCCTAACCTGGTCCATCCTCCAGCCCAAAAAGCCCCGATTCACCCTTCAAGACGCCACCATCTTCAACCTCAACGTCTCCGCCCCCAACGTCATCTCCTCCACCGTCCAAGTCACCGTCAGCTCCCGGAACCCTAACTCCAAGATCGGAATCTACTACGACAAGATGGTGGTCTACGCCACCTACCACAACCAGCAGATCACCAACTACGCCGTCATCTCGCCGGTGTACCAGGGCCACAAGGACGTCAACGTCTGGTCGCCGTTTATTAACGGCGACAACGTCCCTGTGGCGCCGTACAACGGCATTGCCCTCAGTCAGGACAAAACTGACGGCGCTATTAACCTGATCGTTAAACTTAACGGTAGGGTTAGGTGGAAGGTGGGGTCCTTTATCTCCGGCCATTACCACCTCCACGTCACTTGTCCGGCGTACATTCCGATCGGGAATAGCCGGAACACCGGAATCGTGATCGGAAACGCCGTCAAGTATCAGCTTTCACAGAGTTGTAGTGTGAATGTGTGATGAGTTGCAAAAGAGAATTAATATGGAATCTATTTGAATATTAATTATAGGATAATTAAATGTTTGATGGGGATGTTATAGAATCCCTATATATGTATTTTTAATTTGGGTTATTTTTCCAGCATTTTGGTATTTATCCCATGAAGAATTAATTGTACATTTTGCATGCCGGAAACTTAATGAAGTGTCACAAAATAAAGGTGAGATGTGAGAGATATATTATTATATTTTTACGTTTGTCTTACATTTATATGATTATTATGAATTTATGCTTCTTCGTAGAAAAGTTCAATATGATGAATGTTTTATTTGGAGAAAGTAAGCTAACTTAGGGCATAGTTGGTGATTTTTAAGTTTCATTATATATATATATTTTGTGTTTAAAATTATATAGAAAAAAAAAACATGAAATGAATATTTATATGCATTGTCTATTGTGCAAAATCTCATTGGATTTTTTAATTTATATCTTCAAATTTAGAATTAATGCAATCTTATCAAACAAATTGTGAAACCTTGCTCAAAAAAAAAAAGAAAAAAAAAATCCGCAAATAAAGTTTGAACATAATTTCATTATTTTTAATTTTAATTGATAACATTTAAAGGATTCTTAAGTCAAATTTGCACTTTATTTCGACAAAAATAATTAATTTTGATATTTTATTTTAAATACTAAACTAATTAAAGAAAAAGATTGGAAGAAAGAATATACTCCGTCCGTCCTACTCAAATGGTAGTTTTTGCTTTTTGCATGTGAATTAAGAAGTATTATTATTTAATGTGTAATGAATAGTGTATTAGTAGGAGTGTAGATCCCATATTTTAATTATATTAGTGAGTATGTGAGAGTTATATATATATATATATATATATATATATAGAAATAAAAAAAGGAAAGGAGACTTTTGGTGAGACATTCAAAATAAAAAAAAATGAACTCTTCTTTGTGTGAAGTCCGGATGAAGTAAGTGTTTTTTTATAACACCTCGTCTTAGGTTGCATTATTAATTACCACCTGAAAAATAGTTAGCGTATAAATGTGGATTGTCCACTGTGGGCATTTGGTACTGAAAATTTGAGTGAAATTTTAGGGATGGATCGTTAGACTTTTCTTACCAATTTTTTTAATTATTTATTATTATTATTATTATTAATTTATGGCAACATATGTTATTTAATACTTCGCGTTGTTATCTCTGGAAAGATTCAAACGTGACAAAGAAGAGCATTTTAATTTTCTAAAATTAATATTAAAGTTGAATGCAGTTAGCAATATTTTGAGAGCACACCACTTTTTAATTTATTATATGGAGTAATTATTTATTTATTTATTAACACCTAATGTTACAGAATTTAAGATGAGATAACAAATTAGAATAGACCATGGATCTAATCTTGACTTCACTACACTTTTAATTAAATATTATTCATTAATTTTTAATTTATTTGAATATGGTGCAGTGCATGAATATTGGAGTACTAAATTGATAAATCATATGAGAAATATGACTTTATTTAAAATCCAAGTTATCAACAATAGCCAACCATGTGATTATTGCTACTTAATTCACATATCAACATTTCATTCACTAAAATTCAACCTTGCGGACCCTCTAATAATTATCTTGTCTTTCTAATTTTGGCTTTCTCCTTAATGAGTCTTGCTTCTTTTTTAATTAACTCAAAAGAGAATAATATAAATAAAAAAAATTACAGTTTTAAATTTTAAAATCAGTTGTATGGAGTGTATGTATGAGAAATTGACCGAAAGACTTTTGTTGAACATATAAAAATTATAATATTTTAATAAAGAATAATATTCGAATTAATGAGAAATGATGGCATACAGTGAATTATTTCATTCATAATTTGTAGTATAAATAAAAATTAATATAATAAAAACTGATTATTATTTTAGAACACGTAAAAAAACTCAAAATGTATCAAATTGTGGACAAAATTCTTTGAAATCCTTTTTCACGATACATGAATTCTAATCCTTGTGCCGGTAGATTTATAAATTCTAACTACTCATCAGTCCCTTTTTCCAATTAAAAAAAATTCCTTATAATTTTATATGATTAAAGCAGTACCTTTTGCATCTTGAAATTTCTCAAATACTATTATTTACTATATTATTAAATGATTATACCTTTAAATATTATAAACTCTCTCTATCCTATAGTTGCATTTACACGGAAATTTAAAAAAAAAAAATTTAATATTAAATATTGGTATTGCGTATAGACCATGTTACATCTTATATATACTAATTACGAATAGACTACTAAAAATAACTTTTTAAAAGTATGAGGTGTCGCGACGTGGTTAATCGTCGTATTTTTTATATTTTTTATTTTAATATTATATACTGTATATAATCTTTCTATATTCATTTTTTATTATTATATATTAACATTGGTTATTATATCACTATTATATATCTCCAAAATTTTTATTCTTATCCAAAAAATATATCTGATAAGTTTTTATTCAATTAATTATTTCAAGAAGATAATGATTTAAATATGGAGTATATTATAATATATATATATTGAATGAAAAAGAGATCTACACTTTTTTATATGTAATTTTAAAAATTAAATTACACTTTTTTTTCATTGTATAAGACTACATTTAAAAATTAATTACTCTAAAAATTTCGTATTTAATTACCACAAAGCTTCAAGTGAAAAAATAATGTTTATAAAATATTTGTGTAACATAAATATTATACTATTTATAAACTAAAAAAATAATAATGTTTATAAAATTTTTATTTAACGTAAATATTATGTAACACACGGATAAAAAGAAAAACATAAGTAATTGTATAAATTAATAATTTAATTGTGTTCATAAACAATAAAATATATTTAAACTAATTTATGTTATTAATTTAAGATAAAATATGCTAACGAATCCGCGTCAACCTTACAGGGTATTAGGTTTCCTATTTTCCACTTCAAACTCTCAAATGTGTTTTCTTCAATGCCTCCCTCCGCCTGGCGTTGCGAATGGAGACTGGAGAGCCACACAACCACGGTGCCCTCTCTCTCCCCATCTAGCTCATGTGCGTATTTATGAATGGAGTTATGGTCATACAACCACACCGCCTCTCTCTCCATCTCTGGCTGATCGGCGCCATCTGCCCTGTGCTATGGTTGGTTGTCCGCCTTGACAGATCAGATTGAGATTCAGATTTGGGTAAGCTTTCACCTTCTCCCCTTCGATTTACCATTAATTTTTCCCAATCTTATTTTCTTCAAGAGTCAACGCCGTAATTCATAATTTATGCAGAATGTTTTGGTGCACAGTTTATTCAAATTAGAGGGTTAAGAGGGGAAGAAGATTAAGAACTCACCCATCTATTCTGGTAAGTTACTTCATTTTTGTAATTGTTTTAATCAGGCTCAAACTTCAAACATTCAAAATCTCATATATATGGCGCTTTCTCTTGAACAGCCGAACCAATTTGTTAAAATGCACAACAACACGATGAACCAGTAGTAGTTTTATGGATGGAGTACTTTGAATTATTATAGTACTTGAGATGAAAACTTGGAGTTGTCGCTAGGGACTGACTGAGGAAGGTAGCTGTATTAAGGCGAATATGGGTATTACCTTGCAGGAGGATTTGGGATCTCCTAAAGAACTATTCAAATATTATGGGCTTTCTGAAAATGATGTTGCTGTGGTTGAGGGATCGAGTGAGGATGAGACTTTTGCAGTGAGTGCAAAGGCATTGAAACAGTTGGGTGGATCTCAGGTTGGTGTATGAACTTCTTGCAAGTTGCTTTGTGATTGAATGCTGATTAGATGCTAGCATGTGACTCTATTCTGTTTATTTATTCTCTTTCCATGTACAATCCAATTGCAATATACTTGCAATATCCCAAGTGAATAAGGTATTGCAACATCAGATGCTATTAACTTGATGAGGAAGTCCATCAGGTAAAAACCTTCCATTGATAAATTGACAAAGTGTTATTATGAAGCTGTTGCTATTTTATAATCATTATATGTAATTCACGCAGGTGATCGAATATTGAGTGTTTACTAAACTTTATATAATGGATAAAGATTTGAATACAAATTTGTTTTAGTTTCTTCATAACTCACTCATTCTTATAGATGAATTATATTTTAGTAGACCCAATCAGTTTAGCATGGTCCAACAAGATTGACATAGGTAGTATCAAATCTACAAGTTAACAAGATTAGCAACTTTTGATGGCTGAATCTAAGATGCAAATTGTCATCAAGAACCAACTACTATATTCAGAATGGAGGAAGTCATCGAAATGACACAAGCAAGAGAGGAGAGGCGAGCTCTTTAGCGCTGTGTATGCAACAATCTACTAATTGGTATACTTGCTTCACTTATTACTTTATGCTTTTATTTATTTCGTTTGTTGAAATCCACAACCCATTTAAAATTATTAGCAGAAAATGGGTCATAGCTGCTTGCTTTTAAGTAACACCTGTGTAAAACTATAGACACTATAATTTCTTATAAGAAATATGTTAAAGATCACACCTTTAAGCATACAAAAATGGTTTTGTATGTGATATGATTGTATCATTGTAAGTATATTTCATACATGAACATTGATTTTACAATTATTCAACCATGAATAACTGAGCAGGTAATTTCGTAGTTAGATAACTATTTCAGAACAGGTTTGCCACACTGAAAATAATTTAGATTGATGAATGGTTACTATTAAAATGGGAGTATAGTAATGATTGTCAAAACTATGAATTTTAGGGAATCAATGATGAAAAACTCCTCTATTCATCCAGTTTGAATTGGTTCTATTAGCTTATCAGTCATGTTTTTGGTTTTTGTTTAATATTATGCTATTCAAAATTTCACTTCCATTGCAGGACTTTTAGAATACTTTTTTCTTGCATGGATATGTCGGTAAGTTTGTGAAGAAGAGGGAGTGAACCATATCTAATCATCTAATCATTAAGTGAAGTACACAAACCTATATGTTAAGAATTTAGATACATGTTTGTCTAAGGAGGTCCTCGAGGAGAAGTTCTCTCAATATGGAAAAATTAAAAGATTGGTCATTTCCAAAGAAAGAGATTCCTCTAGAGGTCAGCATGTGTCTTCTAAGACTTATTTTACCAAAGTTCTATCTCATTGTCTGCATTTCCATCTGTTTTACAGATTTATACATTTTAGCTTTTCAACTCCTATGATACGAAATACCTTCATTCCTGTTGTAATATTGTGTAATTTCACCCAAAAGTTCAATCAATGGGTTTTAGAGGGTCATGGAAAGCATAAATGGAAAAGTTATTTATTGCCGATTAAACCAATTTTTCCCAATGACAATGATTTTAGCTCTTATTGATTGAAGGATCTGATTTTTGATATGTGGTAATGTGATATGTAGTGAAGATTTAAATATTATTCGCATTTTTTTTTCCTTTGGGGGAGCGTAACTTATATATGAATATTGTGCTATTGTGATCGATAGTTAGGGATTGAAAATGTTGAACATCAATGAATAACTGAAATAGATAAACTCCAGTAATTTATTTGGATTATAAATATTGTGATTGTCTTCGTAGGATCATCTCTCACAAGGCTAAGCGAGGAGAGGTAACACTTGCTCGCCTAAAGGTGTACGAGGGCGTTCCACTATCATACGACAAAGTGAAGAGAATGGTTAATCCTGATGCACTCAAGTGAGTTTATTCCTTATCTTAATTTGTAAAATTGGATTCGGTTCAAATTCAGAGTGGCTTGAGAGTTGTTTGGAACTGCAAACCATTAGTTATTAGTAGGCCTTATTGATAATAATCCTCCCAATTCCCAAAATTCAGCTAATAGCCTAATAATAAAATAGTCATAATAGTTAACCTCATGTAGTATCTAAAAGAACTGGTGGATAATTTCATGTTTTCGCTTTGAAATCTCATCCTCTCTCTCTCCCCAAATTCAACATCATCACCAGGGGGTACTCACATGAGCAAACTTTATTCCTGATTCATCTTCTCAAAAGTTTCAATGAGGGTGAATGTCTTATAAAAAGGCCTTTGTTATATTCAAACAATACAATGTAGGTAATAACCTTCTATAGAAGTCTTTTCCTAATAAGGAAATAGAAAATGGTGCTTTATGGGAGGTTGAAGATCTACGCATTTATGCTACAGAGTTATTCTGCATAGTTATACATGATTACTATAATGAGCTCTGTATAATGAGCCATAAATTGCTATTATATTCTGCTTTGAATTGTGATCGAATATTCGTATTATAGGAGCAACTGCCTTTCAACAAGAAGCAATTCATTGCTTAATGAAACACTTCAAGATGCTGACAGCAAAGCTTGAAGGCGATCAACAAGAGCAGTTTAAGAAAACAATTGACGGGGCAACCAATTTTCTGGATTCTAAAATTAAAGATCCTAGATTGAAGCAGAAGTGAATTTCTATGTTCCTAATTACACTTAAGCATGACAAACTCTTTAAAGTACTTACATTAGAATGACATGATGAACATTGTTTTCGGTTTTCATAGTTTTGTGGAGATAGCATGGGGACGACAGTGCTTTTGTGTTCATTTACTACAAGAAAGGTGCGGTTGATCCTATATTTTTGTACTTTACACGTGGTTTGAAGAAAATCAACTAACCAATTGCTAATTGCAGCAAATATATAGTGCCATTAACAATTATTGTAACACGTGAATTAAGATTTACTCTCTAGATGTTTAGTCCATAAATTATAAGAAATGTCATTGTGTAAAGTACATACTTCTTACAGTTTATCTCTTAAGTTTTTTCATTATAGTATGTCTTTTTTCCTTGGAAAATTTCAAATGAATTCTAAAAACTTTGTTACAATTCAAGTATGTTTACACGCAATGATGCTCTTCTCTTATTTGAATATATATGCTATAGATATTTTTATACTTTGTTTATTATTTAAAAATATAACAACACCCTAATAAGAATAGTTAAAAATCAAATATTCTTAAATCACACATTTACGGTCTGTAAAGATAACTGCATAATGGATGATGTGTATTTTAATAAAAATATCTTTAATATCACAAAATATTATTATTTGTAACTCAAATTATTTTTAATTCAATAAAAAATTGATGATCCACTGCAAAAAAATCATTTTTTAACAATGGAATTTACAAAAATGATATTTTCTTTTAGCAATAAAAATTTGATGATCCACTACAATGGAATTATTTTTTAATTCATTGATAATTGATAATTATCAATGGATTAGTAATAAAAATGACAATTTTCCTTTAGCAATGGAATATCAACAGATTTATTCTCTATTTTACCAACAAAATTCAATCCAATTACCAGCGGATTACCAAAAAACTAATAAAAATAAAACTAAAAATAAAAATAATACTAAACGAGTAAATAAATAAATAAAATAAAATATGAATTGAAATTTTTGAAACTAATAATGTAATTATATATTCATAATTATCACTTTCGATATAAAACGTTATCATTTGCTATAAAATATTATAATTTTTTATTTGTATTATAAATTGTTCATGAAATAGTATTATCACTTTTATTGGGTATAAAGAATAATATGTTAAATAATATTTTAATGATTCAAAATAACTATTAATTTAATCAAATAATATTTTTTTTAATTGGTATAATTTTTTTTTAATAATTTTATCAAACAATATTTTCTTTAATAGGGTATAAAGAATTTTGAATAATTTTATGTTAATTTTTTCATCTTCTTAAATTTAATATTTAAAGAGTCCATGAACATGTAGTAAATTTAATAAATAGCATATTCATAATATTTTGATTTAAAAATTTTAATTTATTAAATAATTACTTAATGAACCCGCATAGCACGCGGGATACATGCTAGTATGTCATATATACAAGAAAATAAAAATGTAACTGTATTAAGAATATCCCTTAATCAAATTCATGCACATTATCTGTAGTGTGGTGTTTATTGGATAGCTCATGATCCAATATTTGCTTTCAGTTTATGTATCAGCTGGTGTGTTTTCTCCCGTTGAGAGGAAAGATAGTTATTGAGAAAGGAAAACTTATATTTTTTCATCGGTTATGAGAAGCGGTTAAGTTTTTGGATAGTTTTCTCAATTCTGATTCACAAAGGGGAACTAAAAGTTTATATGAGAGAGCGTACTTTTGCGAATAAGCAAAAGGGGTTGAACAGGGAAAGATTAGGGAATTTACTTAATTGCTGTTCATGATTCTATAAACAATCCTCCATTGTAATTCTCAGATATCTAATAAAATTCTTCAAGTCTCCAAGTGGGTGTAGATCTTTCAGATCGAACCACTATAAATCTGTGTGTTCTTATTTCTTGCGTATATATTCTAACATATATATTCTTGCATAAGAATTTTTTGTTGTTGATTCATGTTATTCTATGTTATTTTGTCTGGTATATACTGAATTCACGACAATTGGCGCAATCTGTGGGAAATATTCAGTGGAAGAACAAGATGGGAACAACGCGATTCGACATAGAAAAGTTTACGGAAAAAACAGACTTTGGACTTTGGAAAGTCAAGATGAAGGCAATACTGATTCCAAAAGGTTTGTGGGAAGCGATGAAGGTAAGACCTGTTTATGATACTGATAATACTGATGATGATGTCAGAGCGGTAGATGGTGATTCTGAGATGATGGAGAAAGTGCACAGTGCTATCATACTGTGTTTGGGTGACAAGAAATTAAGAGAAGTTGCCAAAGAAACAACGGCAATAAGTGTTTGGAATAAACTGGAAAGCTTATATATGGTAAAGAGTCTTGCAAATAGACTTTATATGAAGCAGAAGTTGTATTCCTTCAAGATGGCAGAAGATAAGTCAATCTTACGCCAAGTTGATGATTTCAACAAGATTATTGACGATCTTGAGAACATCGATGTCAAAATGGAAGATGAAGACAAGACGTTAATCTTGTTGCCATCTCTGCCCAAGTCTCTGGATAATTTCAAGAATACCTTATCGCTTGGTAACAAGGAAACAATTAGGCTTGAGGATGTTCAACTTGCTTTGAAATCCAAAGAACTCCAGAAAGTGTCAGAAAAGAAATCTGCGGTAGGAGCAGAAAGCCTTATGATCAAGAAACAGAAACAAGAATCAGAATAAGAAAGACAATAAGAAGACTTCTAATTCTGGAAATAAAATGAACGACAAGAAAGCTGATCAGGATGGTGGTACTGACACTAGGAAATGTTATCATTATCATGAACCGGGTCATTTCAAGAAAGAATGTCCGAAATGGAAAGCTTTGAAAGCTAAAGGGAAGGCTCATCAAACTGATTCTCAAAAGAATCAAGTGAATCAGACTGCAGATCTATCAGAAAGAAAATTTGACTTCACTGAGGCATTGACAATTACTACACAAGAAGTTTCTACAGAATGGGTATTAGACTCAGGTTGTACATTCCATATGACTCTCGTTAAAGAATGGCTGGAAGATCTAAAGTTTCAGAATGGAGGTTCTGTGCTACTTGGTAATGATCAGTCCTGCAAGATAAAGGGTGTTGGGTCTGTGAAACTTAGAATGTTTGATGGAGTTGTGAGGATACTATCTAATGTGAGATACGTACCAGAATTGAAAAGAAATCTGATATCATTAGGCATGCAAGATTCGATGGGTTATAAGTTTCAATCTGAAGCTGGTCCGTTAATGGTATTGAAGGAAAATGCAGTGGTTTTGAAAGGTTTTAGGAGGAATGATCTCTATTTTCTGGATGGAGGTGTTGCTGCAGGACAGGTACATGCCGTGAGCAATCATGATGCAGCAGGATTATGGCATGGTAGACTTGCACATATCAGTGAAAGGGGGCTGCAGGAATTGTTAAAACAAAATCTGCTCAATGGAGATCATGTTTCTAAGCTGGAAATTTGCGAACATTGGATCTTTGGGAAAGCTAAGAGACATAAATTTGGTGTTGGGGAACATACTTCAAAAGCACCATTAGATTATATTCATTCAGACTTGTGGAGGCCTGCCAGGAACCTTATTAAAGGTGGAGGCAAGTATTTTATGTCCATAATAGATGATTATTCTAGAAAATTATGGATATATGTTTTAAATCCAAGTCAGATGCATTTGAAAAGTTTAAGGAATGGCTAACTGAGACTGAAAACCTAAGAGGCAGGAAACTCAAATATCTTAGAACTGATAATGGCTTAGAGTTTCTATCAGATGAATTTAACCAGTTTTGTAAGTTGAAGGGTATTTCTAGACACAAAACTATACCTGGAACTCCTCAACAAAATGGAGTGGCAGAGTGAATGAATCAAACTCTGCTGGAAAGGGCAAGATGCATTTTGAGCAGCACCGGATTAGCTAAATAATTTTGGGGAGAGATTGTTACTACTATGGCTTATCTTTTGAACATAAGTCCATCTACTGCTCTTAAGTTTAAAACTCCAGAAGAGTTTTGGAGTGGAAAGCCGGCAAATTACAGTAATCTTAAAGTGGTTGGATGTCTTGCTTATGCTCACATAAAGCAAGACAAGCTAGATCCTGGAGCTGTGAAATGTGTTTTTGTGGGATATCCTCCAGGTGTAAAGGGCTATAAACTCTGGTTTATTGAGGGTCAACGGTTCATCATTAGTGGAAATGTCACATTTGATGAGAGTAAATTTCCTTTGAAATTTGACTCTGATTGCAGTTCAAGTCAAGGTATCACTCAGGTGGAGGTGGAAACTCAGTTTATTAAACCTCACTACAGAAGCCATGAAGAAGAGAAGGATATAGAGAAACCTGATGAAGAACAAACTAAAGATGACAGACATCAGTTAGCAAGAGATAGGGAAAGAAGACAGATTCATTCTCCTGCAAGGTATAATCAGACAGATATGGTATCATTTGCTCTCTATTCTGCTCTTGAGGTGGAGTCTTATGAACTAAGAAGCTACAATGAGACAATAAATTGTAGTGAAAAGAATTGTTAGTTAGTTGCTATGGAGGAAGAATTACAATCACTAAGCAAGAACAACACTTGGAAGATTGTTGATAGACCAAATTCTCAGAAGCTTGTAGGATGTAAATGGATTTACAAGAAGAAAGTTACAACCGCTACAGATGGTGCAATCAGGTACAAAGCTAGACTTGTTGCTAAGGGTTTCTCACATAAAGAGGGTATAGATTATAATGAGATTTTTTCTCCTGTGGTTAAACACTGCTCTATTAGAGTTCTTCTAGCTCTTGTTGCTCAGTTTAATCTGGAATTACACCAAATGGATGTAACCACATCATTCCTATATGGTAATCTGAATGAGGAAATTTATATGAAAATTCCAAAAGGTGTGATTATTAAGAATGCTGATACTAAGACATGTTTACTGCAGAGATCATTGTATGGGTTGAAACAAAGTCCTAGACAATGGTATCTAAGGTTTGATAAGTATATGTTGTCCTGCAGTTTTAACAGAAGCAAGTATGACAGTTGTGTATATCTCAAGTCAGATGCAGAGGATGTCACATATCTTTTACTGTATGTTGATGATATACTCATTGCAAGCAAGTCATTGAGTGGAATTCAGAAAATGAAGTCACTGTTGAAATCTGGATTTGAAATGAAAGATTTGGGAGAAGCAAGAGTAATACTTGGTACGGAAATCAGCAGGTACAGGGAACAAAATTCTGTGAAGCTACATCAAGAAGCTTATCTTAATAAGGTATTGTTTAGGTACAACATGGATCATTGTAAGTCAGTGAATACACCTGTGAAGCAAGGAGTAAAGCTCTCATTAGATCAAATTGCACGTACTGTTGCAGAGAAAGCTGAGATGGAGAGAATTCCATATGCAAGTTCTGTGGGGAGTTTAATGTATTCCATGGTGTGTTGCAGGCCAGATTTGGCATATCTGATGAGTGTAATTACTAGATTCATGGGGAATCCTGGTTGACTTCATTGGGATTCAGCTAAATGAGCTATGAGGTACATAAAGGGAACAACAGACAGAGGGTTGAAGTTTCAGAAAGTTACAGATGATATTGCTAGTCTTGTTGGATTTGTTGATGCGGATTATGCTGCAAATCAGGACACAAGTAAATCTTTAACTGGATATGTGTTTACTATGTTTGGTACAGCTGTACTATTGTAGCTCTCTCAACTACAGAAGCAGAATATGTGGCCATGACTGAAGCAGTTAAAGAGTCAATTTGGTTGAATGGTTTAATCAGTGAGTTTGGGATTGTTCAGAAAAGTGTGGAGATATATTGTGATAATCAAAGTGCGATTCATCTTTCAAAGCATCAAGGTTATCATGAAAGAACTAAGCATATAGATGTGAAGCTGTATTTTGTAAGAGATATGGCTGATAAAGGGATCATCAAAATATGTAAGATTAGAACTGAAGATAATCCTGTTGATTGTTGCACTAAGGCTCTTCCAACTCATAAATATGAGTTGTGTTTGAGCTTGTTTGGCATGAATTAAAAATTGTAGTTTGCTGCTCTTGAAGGGAACAGTGGGAGTCTTGTTTAGAAGTTGATTGGATGCAAGAACTAAGGTGGAGATTTGTAGTGTGGTGTTTATTAGATAGTTCATGATCCAATATTTGTTTTCAGTTTATGTATCAGCTGGTGTGTTTTCTCCCGTTTAGAGGAGAGGTAGTTAGTTATTGAGAAAGGAAAACTTATGTTTTCTCATCAATTATGAGAAACGATTAAGTTTTTGGATAGTTTTCTCAATTCTGATTCACAAAGAGAGACTAAAAGTTTATATGAGAGAGCGTACTTTTGCGGATAAGCAAAAGGGGTTGAACAGTGAAAGATTAGGGAATTTACTTAATTGCTGTTCATGATTTTATAAACAATCCTCCATTGTAATTCTCAGATATCTAATAAAATTCTTCAAGCCTCCAAGTGGATGTAGATCTTTCAAATCGAACCACTATAAATCCATGTGTTCTTATTTCTCACGTATATATTCTTACATATATATTCTTGCATAAGAATTGTTTATTGTTGATTCATGTTATTCTATGTTATCTTGTCTGGTATATACTGAATTCACGAAATTTTCAAATAAAATAGATTTTATTTTATTTTTTCTTATAAACATACTTTTAATATAATGGTGGGCAATAAAACAGGGCAAAAGAATTGTGCAAGTAATCCTAAAAAGGAGTATTATCCGATGATATTGCACCAAATACCCAAGTCCTCCAAAATTAGACTCGAAATTATGTCCTTCTATATCAAGTCCTTTAAAACCAAAAAGTGAGTTGTTATATTATGTTTTATTCAAACTTACCAGTTACCACACACAAACGACTAATCAATGGGCATTGGAGTTAAGTGAAACCATAGATTAGAAGCCATAAAAAGAGATTCATTTTAGTATTATCAAGTTAAAATTAAAAAAAAAATCCACTTTTAGTAAGGTAATTAAGTTGTAACTTGAACATAACAAAATTTCATACATCATTTAAAATAATACTATTGATTCTCATATTTGATAGTATAATCCCATAGAAATATAGACATTTATTATCAAGAAAATATCTCATGTAAACCCCATTTTCAAAAACATAATAGTTTCACTCTGTTATGTTAAAACAGAGCCTAGCCTCATCCCAGGGGCCATTGATCTCAAATTTGTACTCTTGAATCCTAATCAACCAATATGGACACACCAAATTAACGAACACCAATATGCTCAATAATACAACGAAAAGCAATTGGTGTAGTTGATAAACGAAGAACAGGGTGACGGCCATTAACACCAACGAGAAGCATATGTGCAACCGAAAAGAGAATTTCTTCATACAATAACTAACAAACGGAGCAAACAAGAAAACCTGCAAGGAGAAGAGAACAATAGCGAATACCTGGAGCCTTGATGGAAGTCGAGAAGCAATGAGCAGTGAAGCCACTATAGACGCATGAAGGGAGATGTTACTTGTTACTGAAGGAAATTCAAGAGCCCTAGGAGGTTTCACGGTGGAACCAGCATAGTTATGCAGAAAGAGATGGAGTATGACAAGAGAAGCTGTTAAAGCCCAAATGGAGTCTGAGCTTATGGATCGGGTCAGCGTTTGATAGATGGGGGATAAAATGTATAAACCGGTTATAAAAAATGAGGTCTTGAGGATATAGTTGAGCACTAGGTCGAGAGATAGCATTTCTGCTGTTAAAAGAACAATGGTGAAACCTCCACCTAGAAGGGCAATGTCAAGTAACAAGAGAGACTGTTCACTGACGAAAGATCTAAGGGTATAAATCCAGACCATGACCACAAGAGCAACGATACATAAATACTGCGAGATGGAAACGGCATCCAGAATAACCTTAAACAAGTCTCTTTTGACAACATTAGCATTCATAATCATGTCTTCTAGGAACGAGTCATCCGTGTGATTGTCATCGAACCCAGGTTGCATCCCTCCATAAGCAATTTTTCTCCATTTATGAGGGGTTAAAGAAGCATTTTTATGTAATTGGGATTCCATCTACGAAACAACCTATATGACACCAGAAGATATATCTAAAGACAATTAGCACCAAACTACTGCAACTATACAATCATACAAGTATAACAACTAGCTTTTCATGCGACTTTTAAGAGCTGAATAGACAATAATCTCATGAGAAAGTTTAATTAGCTTAATCAACAACATTTTCCTAATTAAAGATAAAAAAAAGGATAATTACCCAGATTTATGTTAACCTTCAATTTTTAACTCACCTGTTGAAACCAGATGAGATCTCAGAAACGGTGAGAGTTTAACGTCAAAGACATAGAGCCATAAAGGTTATCAATCTTCTTCGTAGAAGTAAATCACTCTGGACATTGCGATTCTCCTGAAGAGGGGATGCTACACACATCCTGTCGCTAGAACTGGGCCAATATAACGACCATTGGAAGACTACGACAATCTTCACTCTCAGCCTGTAACTGCAGGTAGAAATATCACAAGTAGCCCAATAAGATTTAAAAGATTAATAAATAAAGCACACGAGTTCAATTAAGTTGGTCCAATAAGGCCAAGATAATGGAGTTATGCATCACCTGAAGTCTTTATCATTTTTTGGTTACAGAATTCAAATTTTGAAATTGTTTTATATTAACTCTTAATCTTACCCTTAGTTACTACCAACATGTAGAGATGTAATCAAGTCGAACCGATACTGAAGCTTGGCTAGTTGCTTTCTTTGGAGATTCGATTCAAATATTAATAAATTTTTACTCCAAAGACTAAAGAAATGTACTATTTGTATGTCTACCATATAAGTAGATTAATAGCGATCAAAGATCAATTTTATCTAACAAAACCGCTGTAATAAATAACTCAATCCTAATCAACTAAACTAGACACAAGAATATAACACCATCTATAATTTTAATAGTTGCTGCCAAACTAAGCAGTTCAACAACCAGCATTTACTCCCAAGTGGATGCAGTTTCTGGTTAGCCAGACAATAACACATATACTAGCTACGCAGTTAATGTGTCACTAGTTAATTGTCTTATATTATAATAAAACAAAAAACTTAAGAAAATTTAAATATTATAACTATCATAAATAAAAGTTAGTAGCCATCACTTATACAAAAACAAAAGGAAAGTAAAGTGGAGTCAAGCTTTACCAGAATTGAAGAAAAAAAACCCCAAAGCACCTAAAGGTTTTAGGATTCTTAATGGAGTTATACCCTCTAGTTCTGGACTCAAAGAGCATGAACAAGCAAGAAAATGATGTAATTCTAGTTGCAGCGAATAAAATGAATAAACTAGCAAAAGGAGATGCAGAAATCAATGCTGAGGACAGTGAAGAAGATGGTAAGAGAAGAAATTTGCAATGCAGAGCAGGAAAAAAATTTCAACAAAACATAATCTGCCATTATTAAACACAAAAAATAGTTACAGAAGCAAGAAAACTAAAGATGAGCTTGCCACTATTCACAAAATTAGAATTCCATCAAGAAACAAAGGCAAAGAACATTTTCAACCAAACTCAAGTTAAAAAAATCCTAAACTCAGAAAACCAGTAAGAGCTTATTGCGGTTCTAACACCAATGTAATAGTAGAACATAAATTAGAATCTTAGAGTCCATGATGGTTGTATTAACGCCAAAAATTCACCACAGAATTAAAATCCCATTGTAATAGATAAAGAAGCTGAATCTCAACTGGAGTAGATCATACCCAATATCAATGGTGTAGTGAAATCAACAAGCGAAAACGGAAATCAGATATTGGCAAAATCCAATATAAAAATCATATTAATTTGAGAAATAGAAATCACATCAAAAATACCTATAGAAATCCGCTTCACAGAGTTGCAAAAAATACCAAAATAAGCCCTAGATGTTAAAAATCCCAAATTATTGCTATTAAAAGACATTATACGGAAATCCCGAAAGATCGCACCACTAGTAGTGAAGAACATAAACAACCTGATTTAATCAATTCCCTCTTAATCAAAAAGCAATATTCATAGAAATTTCAAGAAAAACTCGGATAAATAGCAACCAAAGAACGAGTTTAAAAAGAATTTCTAATCGCAGAATCCCAAATCCAGGTGTGCACAAATAGGGAAAGTAAACTTAGATTAAATTTCGAGATAGGAGAAGAAAGCCAATGCAGAATCGCACCTAAAATTCGTATTTTTCAACAGAATAAAAAGCAGGAGTGAGAGCGAATTACAGATCAGTAGACGGTGCGCTCCTCCGTGTGCGAGCCTCAAACAGAATCGTCGTGTTGCCTGTAGCAGTGTAAGAACCGACGAGACCACAGCGAGAAGTGACTGGTCGATTAACGGTGGAGGTCGGGACTCGTTCGAATTTCGGTCGACGGTAAACTTCACGGTTTTCAGGGCATTTGGGCCTAAGATCATTTGATAATAAAGAAAGCCCACAAGTTCATTTAACTTGGGCCAATTTGGCCCAGATAAATGGGTTGAAAATCCATCATTGAAATGAAAAGAACACCATAGAATAAACTTACCACTAAACTTATCTATCCCAGCCCATCGCTGCTTAAACGGTGCCCAGTTGTGTCATCGGAGTTCAACTGTCCATTACAGCCTGACAGAGATCCTTGTTACTAATCCTACCCCACACACATCGCACCACAAAAATACAGGGCTGGAACCTTGGAAATCGTGAAAAAAAAACGCAGATTTCGTAGAGCAAAGTTTTTGATTTTCCATTTTCTTACAATCATTTGTGGCCATGTTCAACTTTATAGAGACTCTTCAAGCGTATTAGATAATTAGGCATCAATTTCAAAGTCTCAAGGCTAGAAAGAAAATACAGACTAATCTGTTGAAGACTCAAAATTAATTTTTGAATTTCAACTGAATTTGAATGAGAATCCAACGTATTCAGGAAAGGTGAAAATTGATTAAAAGTCAAATTAATATATTTTTTTTCACAAATTTGGTTGTTCAAAGATCCAAGAACAACTTCATTCAATTTTGGGATTAATAAAGAATTCAAGATTGCTTACAAATATCAAACATGGTCTTTTGGGGGTAGAAGTAGCCCAATTGTTTCTTCTATACGTGATGACCCAGAAATCGAGCCATTATCCGGCGACGGGAAGGGGATCTGCAGCGAAGGCGGGCTCCGGACGACGGTTAGCAGATCTCGACTGGGAACTTGTGATTGGCAGCGTGGTAGAGGCACGGTGGTTGACAGTGCGAAAATTTCTTCTGAGGAAGCAGGTCACGGTCGGGGTGTTTCTTTCAGCGTACAGTTGAACTCGGCGCCAACACGATGGATCTCCGGCGAGGTGGCGTCGCGGCTGAACTTTGGTGGCACGGCTGGCCACAGTGGAGGCAGAGTGCTGGAATTTCCGACGAGTATAGGTTGGGGGAGTGTATCAAGAGGTAAGTATTACTCTCTCCGTCCCAAAAGATATTAACACACTTTCTTTTTTGGTGACATATTTCCTTTTTAATGATATGAGATCCACACAAAAACAATTTATTTATTTACATGGATCCACACACATATTACACTCACCACTAATACAACTACCCACTACACATTAAATATTATTTTTCCTACTTCACTTTACATTAAATTATTATACTCCTTAATCTCCGTGTCCCTACTAATACAATTACTCACTACACATTAAATATTACTTCTCTCACTTCACTTTACATTAAATTATTATATTCCTTAATCTTTGTGCCCAAAAAAATGTGTCAATTATTATGGAACAGAGGGAGTAGAATGGTATTTACACTAGAAAATATTTTAAAATTTGTAGTACAGAGAAATAATGTACATGAAAATTAAAATGGACAGTAGGGGATGAAGTAATTGGGCCTGGGGTATGCTAGAGCCGTCAAAATGGGTTGGGCTCGCCAGGCCGAATCGCACCCGTCTATATAATTGGTGGGTTGGGCCGAGCATTTTTAGCTCGCAATCTGTCTAGACCCGTACCGCCTAAGCCTGCCAAATGGTGGGTTGATGCGAGTTTGGCCCGCTCGCCCCGCCTAAGCTCGTCATATGTCAAACTCGAGAGAAATGCCTAAAGTTTATCTTTCGTATATTATTCTTTACAAAAGTTTACTGCTTTAAACTTATTCTTCTTTTAATTCTTGATTTAGATTGAAAATTTGAAAAAAAAATTTGATTATATATAGGTAATTATTTTTTTGGGTAATTAATATTTGTATTTGTATTTATATTCTTCCAGATTAGAAAAAAAAATTATGGAGTTTGCAGATTTGAATTAAAGTAATAATATATATGATATTAGAAATACGAACTCAAGTGATAAATATAAGTCGAAGGAATTTTTAAATGTTTGGAACTTTTTTGTGAGGAGAGGAGTTGGTAAGAATGCAGATTCTATATGAATCATGTTTATGTTTTAATTGTCGTGTTGATATTGTAGTATTTTGTACAATTATTTTGGTATTTCATTTTAATAATATCATCCTTAATTAAAAAGAAAAAAAGAAAAAAAATTGGCGAGTTGGCCCGCCATAGTCCGCGATCCGCTTTTGGATGAGTTGAGCCGAATATTTCTAGCCTGCAATCCTCCTAGACCCGCCCCGCCTAAGCCCACCAAATAACGGATTGAGACGGATTTTGGCCCGCCCTACTCCACTGACTCATTTTGACGGTTCTAGGTCGGCAGCTGAGCTGACCCATTTTCCAAAATTCAGGCTTTATTATCTACTCTAATATACTCCGATTTAGTAATATACTGTAAAAATTAAATTGACGATATTATTATTAATGTCAACATAAAATATTGACTAAAATTTTAGTCCATACAAATACGGCATTATGATTTCTGACGTAAAATTCACTGTTCAGATAATTCACGCAGCCATTATTTAATTATTTATTTATAAGAAAATTCGTGATTGGTTGAGAAAGACAAAACCAAGACTAAAAAATTAAAAATAAAAAGCGAAAACAAATGCTAGTTGGTTTATGTAAGTCTAAAAATGTCAAAATCATACTCCCTCCATCCCACAATTTTCGTTTTCATTCGTCCCACATTTATATTCACCACCCAAAAAGGAACTTCACATTAACCTAAAACCTTAAAAATTATCTTAATTTTAAAAATATCTTCTCACCTAACACACATAACATACTTTATAATTTATTTATTACATAAAAAAACCACAACATCCCTAAAAAGTCAATAAAATTGGTCAAAAAACAATTTTTCTTAAACTATATATATACAATGTCGGTGAACTTAACTATAGGATGGAGAGAGTACTGATTAAATACTTATTTTCCACATAAAAGGAGGAAAATAAAAAAGAAAAAGAAAATAATTACGGTTGAGAAAATCAGAGAATTTCAAGCGGCGCCATTGTCCAATGGGCTTACTCCCGTTGACCGGCCATTGACCACATCGCGAATTGGAGAAGCCGAGGGAGTGAAATACGCAGGCGAAGCGCAGGGTGTCGAAAACGGCGTCGCATCATCTCCGCCGCTATCATCAATGTCCACCGCCACCACCGATTCCTCCTCCGACCGGAGATACTCATCTAAGCTCATGCCGCCCCCGTTCTCACCATCAACGCTCTTCTTCTCTTCTTTTTCAGCAGCCGGAAAAAGTGTTATTCTAGCCGGCGATTCGAGATTTTCTTTCTCATCTTCTCCTATGGTAAACAAAAATCTAGGCGGACCAAACATTCCTTGAATCTTCAGCAAGTCGACATCGATGACTTCCACATCCGATTGTAGATTCTGATTCAGATCACGAGAAGCAGAATTTGGTGTTAGGGAGGTGTGATCGAGGAGAAATTGCGGCCTCACGCAGAAAAAATAGAGAAGCTCCTTCGATGATGCGATGGTGGTGGGAGTGGATTCAGAGGAAGAGTAGTGAGTGAGATCATCACCGCCACTAGTATTGGCTCGACGGAGGAAAACGCGGCGGCGCCACCAGGCGTAGAAGATTTGGGTGAAAAGCGCCAGCAGCGTAACCGCAAAAATGATGACGAGTATAGTACCTAGGTTGCTCAGCCCACCGCCGCCGGTCATTATTGGCAGGTATGGTCTGTAGACAAAAGTGGTGTATAACAATAAACAATGGAGTAATTGGGGGATTGTGAAATTTAAGACTATTTTAGGAAAATATACGGAAATTAAAGAAACAAGTGCAGGTGTAGAATTGAGAGGGTATACGACGACGTAGACCAAATTGTGGGCCCGGGAGTGAGGAAGGGATAAGGATCCAGTGTTCTCGGCTGAGGTGGAGTCAATCAGCAGAGTTTTACTTTGGATTACTATTATAAACCCCAATTTGTAATTTTTCTGCTTGAGTGCGCCTTCGCCTCATGTAAAAAATTACGTGTATTTCCTAAGTCTAGGATTTTTATTAAAAAATCTTCACACCTGAAAATCTCCCACATAGGGGCAAATGACCCTACAAACACTGCTCCATTGTTAGTCCTCCCACCCACTAACACAATTAAAATATGAGACTCACACTCCCACTAATACAACTACTCACCACACATTAAATAATAATACTTCTTAATCTACGTACCAAAAAACAAAAACTACCCTTGTCGTAGGATGGAGGGAGCAGTGTTTACTTAAAGCCCTCTCATAAGCAAGAGGGAGAGAGAGAGCTCTTTTATGTAAGACAGATAAAAGTAATAAAATTATTACTCCCTCCGTCCCAGGTTAAGAGGGTCATTTTTCCATTTTGGTCGTCTCACTCAAAGAGTCTCCTTTCTTTTTTTACACACATAGGACCCACACACCCCCTCTAATACAATTAAATGTTGGGACCCACACTCCTACTAATACAACTACCCACTACACATTAAATAATAATACTCCTTAATCTACGTGCCAAAAAGCAATTGACCCTCTTAAGGAGGGACGGAGGGGGTATTACTTTTGCAGTAAAATTTTATCACTTTCGTTATAAAATATTATTACTTTTTATTTATACTATAAATTGTTAATTCATTTTTCATTAATGATATTATCACTTTTATCCATCTTTGTATCCGCCTCACCTAAAAGTTTAGGTGAAACGATATCACACAAGATTTGACCTTAATTTTTTTTTGCCCACAATTAAAGAATAAAAATTGAAAATATATCAAAATTTGAACAAATTATGGAAACAAATTTGTGAATTTATACTAAATGTAAAGTTTTTTTTATATATATAGGGACTGTTAGAGTGATTTGATTAAGTATTAAATAATATTTCTCTTTACTGTTACGTCAAGGTTCGAACCTTATCGTCATCCATTTATCAAAAATTTCCATATACAAAGCTTGAGGCATAAATTAACCCCTGTCTGCATAGGGGGCGTATTAGAATGATTTATTTATTATTAAACGATATTCCTCTCTACTAGCTTAATCCCGTCTGCATGCGAAATGGCGTGTTAGAATAACTTGACTAAGTATTAAATGATACTCCTCTTTATTAGTTTAAACTTTTAGATGATGGGTATATTAACAACATTTGCTATAAATTGAACATAAAACTAAACAAAACATTAATATTCATAATTTATAATTTTTGTTCGCCACGAATGATAGCTTACATATTTTATTGAAGAATACAATTGTATTTTAGAAAATTGCGCGCGGAGTATATAAAATCACTTCGAATTTGTTGTTACATATTGGAGAAAGGAAGAAATTAACATATGACATGACATGAAATAAATCAATATAAGATAAGTAGAGTGATATAGCCTACGCGGACCTTGGATCAATTAAAACCTGAAAAAAAAAAATTAATTGATCAATTATAAATTCATGTAGCGTTGTTTATATCCGTGTTGTAATGATGTAGATTTTATATTTTAAAAACTAAAAAAGCTGCACACGAAGAAATAGGAATTAAACTATATTTTTATAGAATACCATAAATAATTATGATTTAAAGTATGATTTTAGAGTATTATTATAGCATGATACTACAAAAAAACTGTTTTTTTTTATCAATAGAATATTCCGTTGGTAAAAGTTTTAATTCAATTGATAAATTGGCTTACCAACGAATTAGCAACGGAATTCGTTGGTAAAGTGGTGGTTGATAAATTTTTTGTAAATTTTTAGTAATGAAAAATCAATTTCATTCACTACTAGAAAACTGTGAATAGATATCAGTGATTCACCGATATCTATTCGGCATTTCCACCATTATTAATGGAGGTGTTATTAAAGGTCCTAAATAGATATCGGTGAATCACGATATCTATTTTGTGAATAGATCGGTGAATCACTGATATCTATTCAATATTCCATCGTTATTAATGGAGGTATTATTAAAGGTCCCCTAAATAAATATCGGTGAATCACCGATATCTATTTTGTGAATAGATATCAGTGATTCACCAATATCTATTCAATATTCCAGTGTTATTAATGAAGGTGTTATTAAAGGTCCCCTAAATAGATATCTGTGAATCATCGATATCTATTGTTCATTAAATATCGATGATTCACCGATATCTATTCGTAATTACACCGTTATTAGTGGAGGTGTTATTAAAGGTCCCCTAAACAGATATCAGTGACTCACCAATATCTATTAAGGATATAGATATCAGCAAATCACCGAAATCTATTTTAAATTCACCGATATATATGAAAGTGATTAAAGATATTGAACAATAAATATCGACGAACCACCGATATCTATTATCAATATAGATATCGGTGAAACACCGATATCTATTATAAAATCACCCATATTAATGAAGCTGATATTGAAGGTATAAAGCAATAGATATCGGTGATTCACCGATATAAATTAACTGGTATTAAAATGTTTAGAACAATAAATATCGATGAATCACTGATATCTTTTTGAGTTATAGATATTAGTGATTCAACAATATCTTTCTTCCAAAAAAACTATTGATCACCTGTCTATTTATTTCAACAATAATATTCTAAATTTAAATGAAATTTCAATAAACACATCCATTCATTCATCAACATATCCAAACATCCATGAAATATTCAACGTCTAACATTCAACCTTAAAAAATATATACCGAATGTCTAACATTTCAACCTACAATTCAAATTACTTAACTAATAATATATACAAAAAGAAGTACGACACATGTACATACATACTAATAATATATACCAAAAGAAGTACGACACATGTACGTAAGTAGCTATATATGTATATATACATATCTGCTGCAACCTGATGACCTGTCCAACCCACAAAACATGATGTAAAGTCATTTTTGATTAATACGTCCACTCCATCACAGTATCTCCTGCATTAAAAGGAGTAAGATCGATCAACAACTCAGAATGCAAATTAAAAAAGGGAAATAAGAAAATGACTACCTCCATAAGATAATCCAACATAATTCGTACATAAAGATGAACATCAAGATAACCTCCATAAGATAATCCTTTTACACATCCACCTTAGCTAAAACATCATGATGAACTTGCGATATATGTTACTAAAAAGAAACTTAAAAACTCAATCATAAAGCCTCGTGGGAGGAGCACTATTATTACATTTCAATGTTTTAAAAAGTAATAAAAGTAGAGAAGGAAAATGATCGACCCCTACAAGGACATTTTATGAACTTATGCAAAATTAGTTTTTGAGAATTCTTCCATATTAAACAATTGCAACATGCAGCACTAATAGCCCAACATCCAACACAATTTCCAATACTACAAACAAATACTCCTAAGTAGTTTCAATACATTTTTTAACTAATACTAAAAAAATACCTTTTTCTACACTACGAATGCTTCAATACAATCTGCCCACTCCATCCACACTTCATTGATTTCATCTTTTGTGTAACTCTTTTGTGTGAACAATATATTAAGAAAATGTATATCAAATTTAGAGAATAGTATAATTCATTTATAGAAATTAATAAATGAATATATATAGTTACCAATGGTGACGCAACCTTGATAATAGTATAAAGGTGGGCCTGCCTTTGTATCTTCTCTTGTCTTCATTTTCTTCTTGTTCTTTTTCAACCTCTGTGTGAAGCAATGAAAAAATTGAAGCAAGAAACATACCACTGATCATAAAGTATTGGCCTGATAAAAGCATAATAATGTGCACCATGCACTCTGCCACTATGAACCAAAACGGTGTTGTAGAACAAAAAAGTAAAAGGGGGAACAAAAAAATTTTAAAAGAAAGAAATAGTACGAAAGCCAATATGTAATGAAAATTCTTAATTCATGTTTGCTGCAGATAAAACAACAGAAGGGCATGCACTTGGTGTTGCCTATATACAATAGCTTCCTCAAACAACAATACTATGCTTACTCTGTCCAGATGTGAAATTATTTCATATATAGTGCATTCTTGGATACACGTGACAAAGTTTGATAAATAAAACAAGGCAAAGAAGTTTCCACACTTGGACAGTTAACCATACACATTGGGGGGAGGAGTTGGAAGCCTTCACAAGCTAACTAAGCTCTATATTCTGAGAATTGCTAAAGAGAATATACAAAAGTGAACTGTAATCATCATATAATCAATGTACTTCCAACTTTTAGTCATAGGATTAACAGGTACAATTGTCATGTTCAAACTAGATATTAGATATTTTATTAATGATTAGGATCCATGTACATCCACAAGTAAGAAAACAATCCATATGGGAACTTAAAAGGAGAAGCTTACTTGTTTATGTCCATGCAACACTTGGCAAATTTCACTGTGTAGGACTTCACTCCTTATTTCCTGTGCAGAGAGAGCAAGATGAAATAAGAGAACTTTTTATATTAAGTAGCACAAATAATTAGAAAGTGGTTTCAATATGGTATTACATCACTTTCGTGCCAACTTGCAATGGCCATGCACATGAAAACTAGAGAAACCAAACTTATTATTTGCAAAATTTCTCATGTATGGTACGTA
The DNA here is from genome assembly GCA_023678885.1 of Pogostemon cablin. Lineage (NCBI taxonomy): Eukaryota > Viridiplantae > Streptophyta > Magnoliopsida > Lamiales > Lamiaceae > Pogostemon > Pogostemon cablin. The sequence continues at coordinate 3,861,081 of CM042976.1, forward strand.
CAACATGAGGCAAGCGGTAAGCCATTGCTGTAATCAATCCATCGGATGAAACAAAGGAAGATTATGGCCGCTTCGGTCTGAAATTTACAAGTACAAAAAATTGCAGGACAAATTAAAGCATTTCCTACAATTTAGAAAGACCAAATCATTCAAGTTGACACCAAACTAATTACTAATGTGTCTTAAAAATGAAATTAAGTGATCATAAATCATAAACGACCTGGAATTATACTGATAATAAAAAGTTGTGATCATAATAAATTGGTAAAATTTTTAAAAAAAATTCTTCAGTCAAATCTAAGGTAAATATATACAAAATAAAGTAGGGGCAGCATTCTTTTGAACTTTAATTGAAAGAAGGGATGTGAGGTAAACCTTTGTTGTAATGTGAGCTTGCAAGAGATGACAGGTCTGCCCTGTTTTCAATTAAACGAGAGTCAAAGTTCAATATAAATCTGTTTCAGACTCGATCATTAGAATAATATGCTAAATGTCTTGACAAGAAAAGTGAAAAATTGAGACGTGGATATCTTCGAAATAGAGGGTTGAAATAAATTTAAAAAAAAAACACTTCATCACTGGCAAGTGAAGAGATCTGGATACCTAACCATATTTCTCTGATACACATTTCCAGCCTTGTTTGATGTCCTGAAATCACCGATAAAACATGCTTCATCCCTGAGTCTTGTTTTGGAGACAGAACTAGTCAACCACGTAGCCCTCACGTCAGTATCTTGGAAAGCACATAAAAGGATCACATGTGGTATTTCAACAATTGAAGATGAAGAAGCAAGTAAGAAGAAAACATAGTAGTAACGGAAGGCACGAGAATTAGTAAGAACCACCCTAAAATGAAGCAGGTTAAGCACAAGAGGAAACATGAAGGTAAAGAAGCAAAACGAATAGCAAATTAAGAAGAAGATGAAAAAAAATTAGCAAACCACCCAAGCAAGTAAAGAAGTTGAGAATGCAGCAACATAAAAATGAAAATAACATGCAAGTAAGAAGCCCAAAGTGCTGACGTAGATGAAAGAAAAAAAAAAAGCAAAACACTGAAGCATGTAAGAATCCTAAAATGTAGTTCTCACGGCCCATTCTGTTTAATCATCAAATTATACCTTATTTAATCATCATTCTGTTTTTGCATGATTACTGAAGCAAGCATGAAAGAGCAATTAGGTATGTGTAATCTTCTATTTGCCTACAAGGAGACAAAGTATAAATCAGTTTATGACTGAGCACAAGATTAAACATCCCAAGAACTAAAACAAGACAAAAACAAGAAAACTACAAATAAAACAAAAATAAGAATGACAAAAGTAGCCAACTCAAAGGTTAAGGTGCCTCTTTTCCAAACAAGAATTTATGTATCTCATCACTTCCACTGCCTACATTGTCCACCAGTTTTTCCAACAAAAAGAGTACTAATTTAAGAAAAAATAAAATGCTAAATGACTATATCTCAGGTATTTTCATTAAATAATATAAAAGATAAATCCATGAGTTAGCCGTGAAAGAAGCAATCAGATGTCAAGACAATGTCAAATCTAATAAAGAGAGAGAGCTCGGACACCAAATCAAGATGCGGTCGACGCTTGATTCCACATTTTGAAACAAACCAGAAAATTCCAGATGCAAAGGAGTTCTGATCCGCTGCTTCGAGAACTACCTAGCGAAATCTAAATGCAATCAGAGATTCAACAAAGAAAGAAAAAGGGGGAAATAGGAATCGAACTATGAAAGTTTTATAGTGTATTCAATGCGGTATTTTTCATTTATGGTAATATGAATAATGAAATCGAACTATGAAAGTTTTATTTGTCAACAATTTCTTTTTCACACTGAATTTGAATTAAGTTAGACTAAGCAACTTTTTTCCGAGTCTAACTCAATCTACTTGCAAACTAATTAAGATATAAAGATGCACAATAGAATAAAAATTGGCACCCACAATAAAAATTGGGAGTAGGTATGAGTATTGGCAAAGATAAGGATACATTCTAAGACAATTTTAAAGGTCAATCACAAAAGTAGTAGTGTCTCGATCCAACATTTTCAACCCCAAACACCCACCCCACCCCGTGAAACACGAGATGGAACAGGGTGGGGGAATAGGTGATCCCGGTTCCATGTAGTATGTAAGTTAATTAATTTATTCCCAGAAAAATACACCCAACAAGACAGTACTCCACTTATTTTGTTTTTCACTACATATATACTTGGGCCAAGATTCTTTTTTGGTTGTGTGAATCTTGGTCTTCTTCTAGTGTGGGGGGTAAAAAGTAAATTCCAACCAAGAGTAAAACGTAAAACAGTAAAAATTAGATTTTCTTACAGGAGTATTCGCTTAAATCATAAATGGACAAAATAGATACACAATAAGACCTTGTAGCCTTTGTACACTTTTCTTTATCACTACATACAGTAACTAGCCATGAGGTCAACAGAAACATTCATTATTATTAGTAAATTCATACTATTAATTAATTTTTGACGTTTTATGAATCAATGAATACAACAAATTTTTTTTTATTTTTTTTTTAAAGAGCCAAATTATATGACACTTAATCATTTGCGAATTCATACTTATTCAAAGTATACAGCTCGTACAATATTGTTTAATTTCTTAAAAAAAAAGGTGAAATAATGAATTAAAAATACCATACTATTTCTTAAAAAAGTAGAACCATAATGGATAGAGTTATAGATACTTTCAATGAATCTGATAAAGTTAGCAGCTTTAGGTACTATGAATTTTATTTTTGGGGAAAAAGGAACCAAAACGCATTCAATTCTCTTCTATAGACACCTTCTTCAATCCCACCTACAAACCCCTATTGTGAACCCTATACGCTTCCCACTATTTCTTTCATTTTTTTATTTTATTTGGAAACCTATTTCATGTATACTTCTCATTAAGTTAATCAACCTTTAAATTATTACTAATGCTGTCGGTTTATCTACACTACTGTAATACTTGCCACAAGGTAACCCCTCACCCATTAAAACTCAGCTCTCTCTCTCTCTCTCTCTCTCTCTCTCTCTCTCTCTCTCTCTCTCTATTTGACAAGAAGAATTGATTATCCATTATGGTTTCTCTCAACTCACCTATAGCCGATTCAAGAAAAGTGAGAATTCTTTTGGTGGAGACCCCAATTTTACTCTAGTGAAATATAGCTTATACAACAAGAATTCTATTTCATCAAAATCTTGAAAATGGACTCAAAATTCAGTCACTTCTAGCAACATTCCGTCAATTTGACGCAGTGATTCAGAATATATTCTTTTGGGCACAGCCATCTTATTCAAATTGACTGATGGAAGAATCCAAATTTAAATCCACTTTTGTAATTAGCAAGAAAAGATTTTTACTCTGTAAGAACAACGAATTCATCAAATAACCTGCAAGAGAAATGATAAAACTAGCCTCCTATCCAATCAAGATCGTTTATCAGTTATCAGAAAAGGGCAAAGCTTTAATTGACAAGAAAACTTTGTAGGGTGTAGAGGTAGAAGCACCGAAACCCACACAGCTATGGAAATACTTAGGTTGAGAACAAGTTCAGCAGTATTCACATATAAGCATCCGAAGTTAGGAACTTTCCAACTGAAGTCGTGATGCAGGACCATCACCAACATTAACGAGAATCTCAAATCGAATGCACTGCCAACAAGGGAACATTCCATGTTAAAGCCCAAATTTTTCTTGAATCGGAACACATTGTAATCTCTCCCTGATGAAGGGGGTTTCTTTTTTTTCAATAAAATGAAATTTCATTCCAAACAAGAAAAATCAAGAAACCATCAATTCCATTTAAAGAGGAGTACATGGAGAAATGTATGCATGCAACATGTTAATAATGAACTGATCTCGCAAACTACCAGGGGCTTGCTAACTGCTATCCATATTTAAAGAATTTATCCATAGAAAGTTGAAAGTATTAGTAAATGTTATGTCATCTCAATTCACAAGCAGCTTCACTTCATCATAAGTAATAACCAAAAAATAAAAATGAAAAGGGGCTTTTTATCAATTACTCCCCAATTGCACTCAAAGTAGGCTGGAAACCCTCCATAAGATTTTAACAACAACCAAAGGTTCCTGGAATTCTCCATGCTAAGCAGCTAAGGTTAAACAACAAAAACTTTATACCACTCCATTGTTACGAACAAGCCAAAATTTTCAGAAACTTCACTCATGCAAACATAAAACAAATCACTCAACAAACAGCCGGAAGTAACACAGTCAGATAATAAAGAGCCCTCAACCAAAAAATAGAAAGAAAAAAAATAGATAAATTGCACCCCAGCAAGAACCCTAATTTTGAAAACCACCTACGAAACACCAACAATCCTACGAAGTAAGAACAGCTGAGGCAGTAATATATCCAAGAACAAAAGGTACAAACAATAAATGAAAATCAGTCGAATTATCGAACATAGTAAGTTTCACCTGAAGCGGCCAATGCAGCATGAGAAGTGAGGCAGTTGACTACACCCGCCATTAACGCAATTCCATTTCCATAGTCAGAAGAAAAAGTTCTGAGTAGTATATAAAGCCACAATAAAGGTTTGATAGAGTCCACATTAAATTTCACATATAAAGCCACACAGCACACGACAAATCTGGAGTGAGACCAAGCAAACAATATTTCACATATGAAGCAACTAAGCACACGACAAAATTATAAAATCGGGAGTGAGGCCCAGCAAATACTTCACATATGAAGCTACAGAGCACACAACAAAGATTGAAGTAGAGAGTATTCACCATAAGCAGCAAAAATGAACTCTCACTAGGTAGAGAGTGATGTGTACACAAAAAGGAGAAGGAGAGTGACCTTTCAACTGCTTGTCCAACGTCGGAAAGGTGTGGGTGACCTGGAGTGGCGTGCGGCGGTGCCATGAGTCGCTAGCGCCGTCACGAACAGGAGGGTTGCGGGTACTGGCGTCGTGAATGGGTGGCTCGCGAGAACGGCGACGCCAACAGGTGAGATCGCGAGCGGGGAGGGGCATTGTGGCCGACGGCAAGAGGTGGTCGTGGGTTCTTCGACTTTGTTGGCGGATTCACGATTTCAATCACATTTTGGAGGGTTTGCGATTTTGGAATTTGATAGGCTAGGGCTCAATATCGTGTGTTTGCTAGGCGAGCGGAGAGGTGGAGTGTGGCCGGCGGCGTGTGGCCGACGGCGAGAGGTGGTCGTGGGTTCTTCGACTTGGAGGATTCACGATTTCATTTGGAGGGTTCTTCGATTTTGGTAGATTGCTAGGCAGCTTAGGGCTCGATCTCGTAGTTTGATTTTTTGTTTTGGATTTCAGTTAGATTAATTATGAAAGTTAAGATTATTGGGCATAGATATTTTAGATTATGAAATCTTAACACGACTTATGTTTAAAAAAAAAAACGTGTTTTGGTTTTCTTTTTTAAATAATTTATCTAATTAAAATATATAAAATAATGTATTAATATCAATGAAAAAAACCGATATCTATAATCTTTATAAATAAATATCACTGGCAATCACTTAGATCTATTAGAAAAATCACAACATAATAGATAACAGTAGTATAATAGATATCAGTTAGTATGTCCATAGATATTAATTTTATAAATCACCAATATTTATTTGCTGATATTTATTCACAGATTTGTAGTAGTGATTGGTAAATAATTTCATTGGTAATCTGTTGTTAATAATTCCATTGGTAATTTATATAATGATTTCATTGCTAATTACCAACGGATTGAATTTTGTTGCTAAAATAAAGAATAAATCCGTTGGCATTCCGTTGATAAAATAAAAATGTTATTTTTGTTGTTAATCCATTAGTAATCACCAACTAATTGAATTCCGTTTGTAAATTCGATTGCTAAAAATACTTTTTTTTGTAGTGTGATGAAGTACAATTATACTTTTAACATATACCCATCTTACAATTATACCAATAAATAGTACTCCATATTTTAATATTACGTCGACCTATCTCACATATAACATCTTACAACGGTTGCAATCCCCAAAGTAGTAAAAAGAAAAAATGTAAAAAAATAGTTTTACCTTACCTTAATTGCATCGCAGAATTTTTTTTTCTATCATGTCTTGAACACTGCAGATCGAATTTGCAAAATCGCTGAGACGTAATATGATGTCCAATTGTTGACCGTTTTCATAACAGAAATTTTCACACGAGGTGAAGTTGAGCTTTCCAACTCCTCCACAGCAATCACTAGTTGACTTGAAGCAATCATCGCCTGCGTTCTTCATCTTGGCGATCAAGTCCAACGAACACGAGTCGATTCCGGTGCAACTTTGGCTGCAAATTAGCAGCGTCGCATAGTAGCTAATGCTACTATTTCTATAGCTTGCAATGGTGATGAACCCACAGCCATCACTTTTTCTTTTTCCCCTCAAATACTCTGTAATTAGCTAATTTGCATGTGTATGTGAATAGTACCTACATACATCCTTAGCTATATATAGCTAATTTGCATGTGTATGAGCCCTCCTAATGTTTATTTATTTTTTATTTCTAATGTTATGAACCTTTTTGGAAGAAAACAAGTTAAATGAAATGAAATCTGTAATTTACAGTAACCTTGTAAACATTTTTAATTTCTCTAATCACAAACTAATTGCCATACATAAAAAGAATAAAAAATAAAATAATAATAATAATAATAGTTAAAAAAAAATAAAATAAAAATTGAGAATTCGATGGTGTTTCCTTTAAGATTTAACCAAGTCAAATCTCATATAAATATTTTAGAATTTATTATATTAAAATTAATGCACCTCACATGCACAAACAAAACTAATAATTTAATAATTCGATGTGCATGGCACATGGTTATTTTATGTAGGATGGAAGCTAAGCATGGCAGCTTTATTAACTAATAAGCCGTTTTAAATAGGATTGTAATCTGATTTATTTGTTATAATTTTTCAATTTTACCGGTGGTAGCCGAATATTAGATATCTTTAGAGCGGCTCGGATTCTCTATGCTAAACCGTTATATGGACGACCCGTAAGAGAGGAAACTATAACTTAAATTTTAAATTCTAAGGGCAATGGTTGGATTTATTTTCCCTCTTAAGTGTTAACTTAACGAGTAGCGCAAAAAATGATGTACAAAAATAACGTAGAAGATCTGCGTGCCGTTCAAATGGACTTGGTATCGGGAAGAAAATTAATGAGTAAGAATAGAGTACGATTCTCAGTTTATATCAATTTACCCAACCGACCCCAACTCGATTACTCAACGAGAACATATTCCCGCATAATATGCGGTAGCATTATATTTTATAAGAAAATTAATTAGATAATTCAATAATAAATGCATATTGTAATAAAATGTATATTGTAATAATTTAATAATGAGGATATATTCAAAATTTTTGAAGATATATTTTTATTAATTGAATTATTTATCATTTTAAGATTTACTTTTTAACTCTAAATTTAAAGATATATATTAGTAATAATATAATAATAATAAAATAAATAAAAAGATTATATGTGATATTAAATAAAGCTGATGTTTAATTTGAAGATATACATGAATAATAATAATAATAATAATAAGTTGGATATATTTTTATTAATTAGTTTAATTATCTATTCTTAACCAATCAAAAAATATATAATTAAAGTTGGTATTTAATTTATAGATATACATGAATAATAAAATAATAATAAATAAATAAATAAAAGTAGAAAGATTATATATTTAAAATTAAAATAAAAAATACGACTTTAAAAAGTTATTTATAGTAGCGTATTCGCAATTAGTATATATAAGATATACGCGATATACATTTTTTTAATCCATTTCATATATATTTATCCAGATCAAATTCACCGTGCAACACAACTTTGTATCTGTTCAAACTATTTTTGAAAAATTCCCTAAGGCAACCGCATCGACATAATGCATGTGAATTGATTTGATAAAGGGTTAGCTATTTTTTGAGTGATCTCACTGAAATAAATTAATTTTCCCTAATGCAAGAATAAGATATAACACATTTGCGCATTATTCGCAATCACATATTAAAATATATACTGTTTAAAATATGGTAGGGATTTTAATAGTGAGAATCTGTAAAATATTTCCTCATGTGTTCAAGGAAATTTAGTCTAAACGTATAAAAAGGAAAATGTGACCATATTAAATTGCAAAAAATTGATGAAAATTTGAGAGGAGGTAAGATATTGTAAAAGATTTTGACTGAAATTTTGAGCAAAACAGTTGACCCTGTTTATATATATATATATATATAGATGAATAGATTAAAATTTGTCATAAAATGAGATTGGTGAGATTTTCTCATACCATTGTCCCTAGTAAGATTTTTTCGGGTAAGTATTTCTGGAAACAAGTTGATAAAGACTAGTGGAATATTGAAAATAATATGATTTTTACGGATATAAGTGTTTCTTGATACGAATTTGCAAAATTAACTTATGAACGATAATGGTTCATATTTGTGTCTTGGGTGTACAGGGGTATAAGGATATAACATTTTGTTTTTAGAGGTATACACTTTAATTAATAAGGATATAAAATTTTCATTGAAAAAATCAAATGAAATATAAATAATATTCCTTCCGTCCCATAGAAGTTGACACACTTTCCTTTTTAGTTTGTTCCACTAAAGTTGACACATTTCCTTTTTAATACATGGACCCACAAAAAAAAAATTTATTCTCATGGGCCCCACATATCACCTCTAATACAACTACCCACTACACATTAAATATTATTTCTCTCACTTCACTTTACTCCACTTTACATTAAATTATTATACTCCTTAATCTCAGTGCTAAAAAAAATTATACCAACTTCTATGGGACGAAGGGAGTATAAATATTTGATTAAATAGTATAACTTTTAAAGAGCGTGGAATTTGAGGTCATGATGTCCCGTACAAGTTTTAGCCTTCATGTTAAATGGTTACTATATGTTTATTCATATTAATTAAATGGTTACAAGTTTTAGCCTTCATGTTAAATGGTTATATGTTTTTAGCCTTCAAGTATAAGTATCTTTATAATTTTTAAATAATTTGGGGTCACAGAATGTCATCTCTATTTTTCCTGGGATCTTTAATGTTGATCTTCCAATGACCATCAACATATCCAGCATTCTTTGCTCTAATTCTGTTCTTAACCACTCTGGCCTCCATTTCACTGCTCAAGGAGCAATACTCCTTCAGCTCATTTGACATGTTATCATAAACCAGTTCCCACCACTTCTCATGAACTGAGTCACTCGCGAATCGCTGAGTTTCCACCCGATCCCAATTACAATCATAATCTCTGTAACACTTCCACGGCTTCACACCAACGTAATGCACCGCATACACCTCACCACCCAGTTGTCGTCCTCCACGATCCGACCGGAAGAACTTGAGCTTATTGATTTTGCTCGGAAGGCGATGCCACCACGGAAACATCTCATTCAGAAACCCCTGGTCACCCCCATTGTACGACCTCACCGCCCACCTGTTCTTCATTAGGGTTTCGAAAGTGCACTGCGATGGCTCCACGATCATCACCCCTGAGTTGAACACGTGTCCGTCGTTTCCAACGGCTGAGATCTGTGGGAGAGTGAAGAGTTCGTCCAAGTTTCTGTTCACGATTATGTCGGAGTCTATGAAGACTAGTTTGTCGTAGTCGGTGAGCTGCCAGAGGCGGAGCTTGCTGTAGTTCCACTCGTTGTAGGTGTTTTTCGTGGCGTGTGGATTGCGTATTCGTTGGATTCGTTTGATCATCCAGCCGGAGGCCCGGAGGGCGTTCGAAGATTGTGGGGATATGTGTTGGTCGGCGAGGAGGAGGAGGAGTTCTTTTGTTGTGTTTGATCGGATGAGGGTTTGTGCTAGAGCTATTGCACCACAGACATAGGCTTCTGAAGAATGTAGGATGCTGACATAAGCTTCTCTTTGCTGCTGATGCTCACTCTGATTGTGTTTCAGTTGTTTTATTTCTTGATCATCTGTCTGCTTTGATCAATCTAAAATTATAAAATCATTGTTGTTGAGTTGATTAAATATTAAACGATTCATCTTTCTATCAGTTTAAACTTTTAAGATGAGATGGTCATTTAATATAATATCAAAGTCTAAGTCCTAAAAAAGTTCGGATAAAAAAGTTTTTATTTCTACCACAAATATAACAAATTTCTACCTCTATCTCAAAAGACGAACTTATAATTTTTAATTTTATGCCGCAAGTATTTTCATCGAGAAAAGTCCCTTAAAATCATTTTTAGTCCTATAAAAAAGAGTAAATTTTATTTCAATCCCCCAAAAAAGTTATCGTCCCACAATTATTAATATTGTTTGATTTTAGCTCAATTCCTACTGAAAATTTCCGCATGAAAATAACATGTGCATTACACGTGATATATAAATTTGGGGGAAAGTGATAGTGTCATCCTACATGGCATGAAGAATTAAATTTAGGCCAATCAATTTGCCAAGTTAAATTTTAATATAACACCACCTTTCACACCTCAAAATTTTATTCAACAATCCAAAAAAGTTACTTTATTTTCAAATTCACCACTCAATTTTTACACACATACCATTACTTTATAATATTTTATTACCTAAAAATACTACAATACTTTCAGAAATCAACAAATTTGATCAAAAAATAACGTGAAACCGTAAATGGGAAGCGTGGTGTGTAACGGAGGGAGTAATTATTTCTATTCGTATGGATTTGATTACAGATATTAAACCTAATTTCTTAATTAGGACATAAACTTGCCGATCCTTAACCTAAATCATTTTAATTTCCCAAATTGAAATACTGAGAGAAGATAGGAAAGGAGGCGGATGTACCACCGGCGAAGAAGGTGCCTTAAATGAATGGAAATGTGAAATTTCTCCGCCATCCATTATCACCCATCAATCGACCTTCCACTTTCTCTCCCTGTCTCCTCTCTCTTACCAATTTTTTTTTAATTTTAAGGAATTCATAATAATGTCTGAATGCCAATTTTAGGATACTACGCTCGTAAATTCCTATTGACTTCTCTCTCTCTCTTTCAACCAAGAGGAAAGGGAAAGTTACGATAACAGTAAACACTATGAGAATCCTCACTTAATTGCGGCATTTTTAATGTTTGGAGAATAAGAAATTGTATTCAATTTCGGGTATGATTTGTTTTGAAATTAGAGCTCTTCGTCTTCCTTCTCTGTAAATTGCTTGGAATTGAGTTTCGAGATTAGGGTTCTTACAAATATATATGGAATTTTTATATTAAAATAGCATGGAAAATAAAATTAAAAATAATTATATGTATAAAAATTTGAGTTGGCAAATTGATTGGCGTAAGTAATTCTAATCTTTCCTGCCAAATTACATGAATCCTCCAAATTGATCACCCGTATGATACACGCGCTTTTTTCCGATGAAAATTCCATTTTCAAGTAGAAATTGTGCTAAAATCGATCAATATTAATAGTTGTGTGACGAAATTGAAAAAGATAATATTTTTTTAGACTGAAATCGAATTTACACCTTGTTATGGGATTGAAAATGATTTTAGAGGCTCTAAAATTTTGGTCCCTAAATTTTGGGGATTTTTTTAGAAATCCTCCACAATCATAATATATAGGCATATTACAAGATACATATATTTTCTCAGGATCCTTTGTTAGGGGTAATAGAGAGTAATGAGAATGAAAGAATATTAATTCTCATTCCTAATGTTTGGTAAGAGGTAATGAAAATATAGAATCTAAAATCATTTATATTGATTCAATGTATATTCTCATACCTTTAATCAATTTCAATCTCATTATCGTTACTCTTATCAATAATTTTCATTACCATTACTAATTCAGAATTTGAATCAAGCGGCTCCTCAATGTTTATAATGCAATTGAGGAAGTCCAATTTAAGTTTAAACAAAAAATCATCTCACACATTTTTACTTTATTGGAGATAGTTTCACGAAATTTAAAATATCAATTTAGTCCCCACCTTTTGAAATTGTGTTAATTTAGTTTAACTTTCAATGAAATTAATTTAATCTTACACAATTTCAAAAGGTACGAGACTAATTTTATTTTTTATTTTTTAAATATTGTGAGACCATTTCGAATAAAGTTAAAGGTGTGAATGGCCACACCTGGATGCCACATCAGACGTTCAGTCTGAAAGTCCTAAATTTTTTGGCCACGTGATCGGCAAATGCATAATTCCAGCGATTTAATCAATTTAGGCGAAAATTGAACTAAATTGACACTATTTCAAAAAATGCAGGACTAAATCGATTTTTTTAAACTTTCTTGGGACCATTTTCAATAAAGTAAATAAAGTGTCTTACATTTTTTTAAGTTTTATTTTAAACTCTCCAATTTAATTAGAGTTATTAAGAGCACTTGGACCGATTGGAAAAAAAATCGTTCTTTTAATGTATTCCATATATTCATCAAATGGAGTAAAAATCAAGCATTTGCAAATGAAACTTAAAGAGTTAACAATTATAGAACTGGTAAAATTGATATTTTTAGTTGTGGGACTAAAAAATAAATTTACCTCAAATATGTTGTGTAGCTCCTCACCATGTGCAAATGAAGTGCAAAGTTGGCAAGTTCCAACAGGCATCATCACCTTCTGTTTGATCCTCCTAAGATCAGGTTTGTAAACCCAATAACTCCCAACATGCCACAAAAGATCTTCACACCTAAAAACCTCCCACATAGGCCCACAAGACCCTACAAACACACCAAAAACTGCTCCATTGTTAATCCTCCCACTTTCTAACAATAACTTAGCTACCACCAAATTCACTTGCAATCTAAAAACATCCCTCAAGCCTCCATCTTTACAAGGAACTCTTGCCACAACCACATCCAACTCTTTGTAGTTCTTGAATCTTGGCATAGGTATCTCTGGGCACTTTGTGGGAGCACTCTCATTGATCCACTCTGGAAACAAGTCGGACCAACCGACGCCCTTATCTACAGGGTCGAAATGCACCTTCACAATCCTCCCTCTCGTGTGAACGTCTCCCACCATCGTCTCGTCCATGTTCACCAACCCCATGTTGATATTTTCGTGTCGTTTGAGCTCTCCAACTATGATCTCAAGCCACTTGGGATTAGTTCCTGATGATTTAGGGTAGGGTAGAGCAGTTTGGAACTCATTATGGAACTGTTCTAAATAGTGGATGCTGAATAGTATGAGGGCAAACAAGAAAAGAATGAGGGAAAATGTGAAGGGCTTGGATTTGGCCATTTATTAATAATATTATTAATGCTAATGGTGATATTGTTCTTGTGTCATATATATGATGGGAAGGGCCTCTAATTCAAGATATATATACATATACATATAACTCCTTTGCAAAGGGTGGGGGATAGGAATGATTTGGAACATTCCCAAACCATTTGTTAACCAGTTACTCTCTTAAAAAGAGATCAAGTTGGTATTTAATTACTATGTTGGTAGAAAAAGCTAAATGCATGTCTACTTTTTCTATATCAATATATTGCTTGTTGTCTTATGTTAATATGGTTTCATAGTATATGCTTAATTATTTTTTATATAAGATGCTAGTGGTATGTAAGTGCAATGAATTAACATACACTCCAAACCCCCTATAATTTATTTATGCACAAGTTTCCTTTATAATTTACAAAGGAAGCTTATACAAGAGATTATTTTGCACTACCAACTAAATTTCCTAACTTTTATATAAAGCCTGCAAATTATTTGTTGAGTTAAAATTATTTTTGGTTATATAATTATTAGAGAATTTTTTATTCTATCCCAAAAAAGATAAAATTTTCAATTTTATCCCCTAATTCCTCATATTGAGCCATTTTGGTCCCTCAAAATCACTGAAAATTAATTTTTTTGCTGGAAAATCGCATGTGCACCGCACATGACACGTTAAAATAATAATAATTAATTTTGATATTTTATTTAAACTAAAGAAATAAAAGATATATAGGAAGAAAGAATAAATGTTTTTTGATAGCACCTTTGAAAATATAGTTAGCGTATCTAATCACTTTAAAATAATAATAATAATAATAATAAATAAATAAATAAAAGACTATATAACCTACAATATTAGTACTTCCCTTGGGAGTGCTCTAAAAAAAATTAGGATTTTCCACTGTGGCATTTAGTATTGAAATTTTAGGGACGGATCGTTAGACTTTTCTAACCAATTTTTAATACACTAAAAAAAATATTTTTTAACAACGGAATTTACCAACGGAATTCTTCGTTGGTAATTACCAATTGATTAACAACCAAAATGACATTTTTCTATTAGCAATGGAATGCCAATGAATTTATTCTCTATTTTACCAACGGAATTCAATCCGTTGGTAATTACCAACGGATTACTAAGGGAGTCATTATATAAATTACCAATGAAATTTTTAGCAACGGATTACCAACGGAATTAATTTTTCGTTGCTAAAAATTTAATAACCACCACTTTACTTACAGATTCCATTCCTAATCCGTTGGTAAATCAATTTAACAATGAAATTAAAACTTTTACCAACTGAATATCCCATTGGTAAAAAACAGTTTTTTAGTGATACTTTACCTCTTTTTTCAGAAAAGAAGTGACAAAGATGAGAAATTTAATTTTCTAAAATTATTATTAAAGTTGAATGCACTAAGCAATATTTTGAGAACAATAGCACCACTTTTTTTTAAAATAAAAAATATTTATTTATTTATTTATCAAAACATGATATGTTATAGAATTTAAGATGAGATAACAAATTAGAATAGACCATGGATCTAATCTTGACTTCAATCAACTTTTAAGTAACTATTATTCATTAATTAAATTTATTTCAATATGGTGTAGTGCATACTAAATTGATAAATCTTATGAGAAATATGACTTTATTTAAAATCCAAGCGATCAACAATAGCCAACCTGTGATTATTGCTACTTAATTCACATATCAACATTTCATTCACTAGAATTCATCCCTTATGACCCTCTAATAATTATCCTGTCTTTCTAATTTTGGCTTTCTTCATTTCATTTTCCTCTTCATTAATGATTCTTGCTTCCTTTTGAATTAACTCAAAAACTCTCATGTATTACACAAATGAATAATATTTTTTAAAAAATAAATATTTACAGTTTTAAATTTTAAAATCAAAACCGTTTCACGAGAAGATTTTTGTAAAACAAATAAAATTTTTTAAATAACATAAAAACAATTTGACCAAAAATTATGGTGTTTGAAGGTCACAATTTGCTTTTATTTTGGACCAAAAATTATGTTTCTAAGTCAAGGGCTTTTATTTTATTAAAAACAGTGAATTCGCAGGTATTATTGAAAATCTCAATTTTGACGGTTAAATTTAATTTTGGTGTTTTAATCATAGTTTTTCGATATCAATTTTAATCTTATAATTTTTAATTTTTTGGGTTCTAATTATTTTGAAAAAAAAAAAACTAATAGGACTTACAAATCATTTAAATTTTATAAAAAAATTGTAGAAAGACTAAAATAAAAATATAAAGTTAGAAGAACTGAAAATAATACAGAAGGAATACAATTGAGAAGGTTAAAAATTAAACAACCAAAATTGAATTCTAAAAAAACAAAATAAAAAAAAATTAAAGAACCAAAATGATACTATATATTAACTCGGTACAATGCACTTTATATAATCCAACATTGGGAGTTTTACCAACTTCTTTCTATATTATTATTTCAAGCGAAGAACATGTGTATTGGGACTTCATTATTGTTCGTTAATTTCAATTAATTTACGAAGAAAATGACATCTTAAAGATCAATTAATAAACCATTCACGCCAAATTGATAACAACTTAACATTTTCTCTGAATTTAGGCATTGGGATCTATAGGCACTTTGTGAGAGAACTCTCATTGATCCACTCTGGAAACAACTTGGAACAATGGACGGTCGAAATACACCTTAACAATTCTCCCTTTCGTGTGAACTTCACCCATCATCGTCGATTTTTTCATGTCGTTTGAGCTCTCCGACTATGATCTCGACCCACTTAGGATTGATTCTTGCTGATTTATGGTAGGGTACAGCAGTTAGGAACTGTCTTAAATAATGGATGGTGAAAAGTATGAGGGCAAACAAGAAAAGAATGAGGGAAAATGTGAAGGGTTGGATTAGGAAGCCATTTATTAATTAATAATATTAATGCCAATGGTAATATTATTATGCCCCGTGCATTGCACCGAAAAAACATATATAAATTTAAATTGAATTAGTTTAATTTTTTTAAAAAATTTGCATAAGAAAATATATATTCATAATGAGAGGATTTAAACTGAAGGGAGAAAAAAATATTATTATTGTTTAATAAAATATAAATATCCATTTATGAGAATATGAAAAAAGTTATTTGTATATTATATATTCAAGAAGTTATATATATATATGAATAAATATATGTAAATGATATTTAAAATAAGAGTCATGTATCTCCGGGGACGCACCGTACCCCATGGAAGCACAAGAATAAAATATTAATTAATAGCAAAAACTATTATTAAATTCCTGTGTTCCCAGTGTCCTCGGGGGCACACAAATTTTTGTCTTATAATGAGTTAATTAAAATTAAAACCTTCCTAATATATACTAATATATAAATTAAATTCTTTTATAATTAAAATTCATAAAAATTAATAAAATATGATAAAATTACACATGGATCACAATTCACTCCCAAACCAACACATAACATAAAAAAACTCTATTAGTATATTTAAGATATGATGGGAAGTAACTAGTAAGGGCCTATATATATATATATATATATTGATATGCTGTCGCTGGCCTACCAAAATTTAATTTATTTCCGACTCACTCTAATACTTAGTATAGTAGCGAGTACGGGTCGAACCCAAGAAAGTATAATAAAATTTTAATTAAATTTAAGTGTTGCCAGCATATAAAATAAATAAGGGGGGTTTTGAATTGGTGACAATTGAAATTTACAATGACAATCAATAATAAATTAATTCAATTTAAATAATAAAGTACGTAGATGAAAATTAATTATTAAATTAACCAAGTGAGACAAACCTAGCTTAGGATGACGATCCCTTCCCGTTTGCTAAATTAATTAATTATACGAATTAAATATCTAGCCTAGTGTGCAAACTCAAATCTCTAGATTGACGGCACGACCAATCAACCCGAATGTTCTTATGTTCATCAATTAGGGTATGACCACTGAATTGAACTATTTACGAGTGATCATATGGATTCGAACTCGTAAATGCATTAAAACTCTAAACATAGAATTACTAGGCTATGAAATCCGGCTAGGAATCATACAACCTAGATCCTATTATACCTAGAGGGAATAATCTCTACCTGCTACTTAATCCAATTCCTACAACAATTACGGATTGTAGATGATCAAATAGCAGTAAGCAATAAAATAATTACACTAGTTGATCAGGCTAAAATAAATATTAAACTGCTATAAAGAACATCAAAGCATGTAATAGAATAAACTTGCACAAAAGATTCAACGAAAAACCCTTAATAATTAATCTTAGGTTCAACGGGAGGTTCACGAAATCCTAAACTAGAAAAGGGGAATAGCCCCGCATGTTCATTACAAAAACAGAATTAAAATTAAAAATAATAAAAACCAGGATGTCTGATTGTTCTTCACTTCTGCTTGGGATAAGACTAACGCCGTTGCCTTCTTCTCTTGGAATTCACATTCTGATATGTGTGTGACAGCTTCCAAAAATAAATAAATATCTCCCATATATATCTGTGTTTCGATCCCTAAGTAATCTTGTTTGATCTCTTTTCTTATTTCTCTCTTCCAAAAATATTTCCAGGATCTTTTCTATCTTCTCTTTGATTGAGCCTTATACAGATTTGGGAGAGATCCGATCCTTCAAATATGTGAAAAATATGCTGGATGATTTATTTCCTAATTTGTTCCACTTAACAACCTGTTTCCACAACAATTCATATAATTAAGATAATTATTTCTTAAAGAAAAAATAAGTCAATATTAGCACATAAATAACATATAATTAAATCAAATACTCATGAATTTTCACTAAATAATCATGCTAAAATATGACTTATCAAATCTCCCCACACCTAAACTTTGCTTGTCCTCAAGCAAACTGAGTTCAAAGATAACAGAGAATAGAAAACTAAGGAACTCCATTTGAAAAGACAAATGAAAGTCACAACACCTCAAGAGAAAAGTAACCAATGAGAATTCGGAACTAATATGAAAAGCGACTCTTCACTCAAAGTTTGCAACTTTCATGGCATCAAATATTTCAAAAAAAATTCCATGGCCTCCCAAAGATTCACTCAAAAACACTCAAATATATGAATTAGGTAGCAAGATCACTCAAAAATTGAAAAGAAAAGTCATTACCAAAGGCTTGCTCACAAATCAAATCTCCACCCATTTCTAGATGGATCATGTGCAACAATCAAATGGTCCTTGAATGGGTTGTAAGGGGCTTAGGACAAGGTGAGGTAAAAAGAGAGATAAGAATGGCTAAATGCACCACTTTACACCATGTGATCTCTACAACTCAAAACATTCTTCATCCCCACATTCTCCTTTTCACAACAGTATTTTTCTTGCACTTTTAAATCTCCCCACACATGCTCCTTTTTAAGATTTGGAACAGCAGGTGTAACACTTAGAAGAATCACTGTTTGCTAGATATTCAGCAACTAAAAAACAAACAATTTCAAGAACTCCCTTTTCCCTTTTTTTTTTCAAGAATTTTCTTTTTTTTCTTTCAAACTTCCTTTGTTCTCCAATATTTTATCAACTCTCCCCTTCATCATCAATTCAACCATTAAGTAATTCCTCAAGATTCACGCATTGCAAAGTAATAAAGGGTTCAAACGGAAGAGTTAAAGAAAGAAATGAGAATTCAGGGTTTATTTATGTGCTCATAATTCAAAGAAAAGACTTAGGATCAACGTGGCTTCCCTAAAGTTTTCATAATCAGGTAGAACAATATAAGCCAAAAGGGTTAAACCTAAGTGCCCTTATCATTTTATCATACACATCCAATCATATGATCTTGAATTGCATTCAAAAGAGCAAGTTCTAGAATGAGCAATTCAACTTCAATGCACTCAAGAAAGAAAGTTCAATGGAGCTAATAGATGATAGCTCGTTAAGGCTCAAAAAGCTAACCAAAAATTGGGTATATTTGCCATGAAATTCGAAAAAAATCAGTCACTCCAATCACAAAAATTTTGTAAAGAGTAATTTCAACAGCTCCTCAACAACACTGTCACCCCCTTAATCATGCATCACCTTCATCACCTCAAAAGATCCTACTCCTCAACTTTCCAAACTCCACATCAACATAAAATTTAGAGGACAACAAGAACAAGACATGGGGCAAGAAATTGAGCAAATTTACATCACTTTTCTACCCCAATTATCATATAAAATCTCTCCCCACACCTAAACGTTTGCTTGTCCCCAAGCAAAGCACTGTATAAGAAAGTGCAAATATGTAATTGGGTAGAGTGCACCTGATTCAAATTTGGGTAGAGCATTGACCACAATCAATCCTTGTACGTGCCATGATAAATCCTTGCAGTTTGTATCAATGCTGCTAATCACAACAGAAAATTAAGAAAGAACAATCAGATAATTTATTGAAAAAAATTTGGGTTGCCTCCCAATCAGCGCCCTTTTTTATTATTGTTGGCTCGACTTAGGTGAGATGGTTGCATTTTTAAGTATGAAGAACTTCTTCAACTTTATCCGATCAACCTCAACAGCGCGAAACCCCTTATGATATTCCTTGAGTTCATGGTTTGGCCCAAAAAACGAGGACTTCAAGTGTTCAGGAAGTGCCTTTGATTCTAGCTTCGGTGCCTGCACTATAGATGAAAGAATTTTTGGAAAAATTTCAGGCAATTTAACAGAAGCTACATCTAAGGTGCTCGGTCTCTGGGAAGAACTGTGCAAAACATTAACATAGTGATTCAACCCCTCATTATCCCATCTTTCAGCATCCTCCTTCATGACTCCATATTTAATGACTGTATCTAATGCATCCCTACTAGTGAGTTCGAAGTGTTCCTGGACAATAGTCTCAATAGTATTCACAACAAAAAGTATATTAGCATCATCAGGGTATTTCATAGCATCATATATGTTGAATTTAATGATCTGCCCATCAAATTCTATCATGAGAGTACCTTCACTCACATCTATCTTAGTGCGTGAAGTGTTGATGAACGGTCTCCCCAACAAAATCAGAGTGGAGTTCGATGGGTGTTCATTCATTTCTAACACATAAAAATCAACAGGGAATATGAGTTTATCTACCTGAACAAGAACATCCTCAATGACTCCATCTGGGTATGCCTGGCTTCGATCAGCATGCTGGATGACAACTCCAGTCTTTTTCAACTCTCCCACACCTAGCTTTTCAAACACTGATCGAGACATCATATTAAGGGAGGCTCCAAGGTCCAACATGGATCTTTCCACCTTAAAATTTCCAATCTTACAAGGAACCACGAACATGCCAGGATCCTTGCGCTTCTGAGGTAACATTTGCTGAAAGAAAGCTGAAACGTTTTCTCCCATCACCACTTTTTCATCTCCTTTCAACTTCTTCTTGTTGGTGCACAGCTCCTTCAAGAACTTGGCGTATCTCGGAATCTACTTAATCGCCTCAATAAGAGGTAAATTGATCTCCACTTTCCGAAATACTTCAAGTATTTGTTTATCATTTTAAGTGGTATCCGGCTTCCTCACCTGCTTAGAAAAGGCAAATGGTTAATATTAAAAGGAATAAGGTCAGAAATTTTAACCTGATTTTTTTCGGACCTTCTGACACTGAAGAGTTCTGTGTCAGTGTTACGTTTCTGCACATCAGATTTTTCCACCCCAAACTGATCAGTCTGATCCTCCACTGTTCTAGCAGGTTCTACATCATCTTTTTTCACGTCTTGGTCAGGCTTTTTGGGCGGTACAATCTCCTCCAACTATTTTCTACTTCGCAGTGTAATAGCACTCACATTCTTAGGATTAACCTCCGTTTGTGAAGGCAACTTTTCACTGTTTTGAGCCTGCATCTGGCCTACAATTGTAGCCAATTGACTCATCTGATTTTCCAAGTTTTGAATGGATGTCTGAGTAGACACTTGGAATTTCAAATTGTTGGCAGCCATCTCTTTCATCATTTCCTTAAATGAAGTTTCGGAACTTGCCCCACCTTGTTGGTGATTTCCACCATCTTGATGGTGATCTTGCTGCCTATTCACCACTCTCTTCTCTTGAAATTGTTATTACCCCCTATTTCCTCCTTGTCCACTACCATACCTAAAATTAGGATGATCTCTCCAACCCTGATTGTAGGTTTGAGAGAAGGGATCATAATGTCGCCCCATGGCGTTTACTTGCTCCTCATTAGGTGTAGACCTGCAATCAAGAGTAGAATGATCATAAGCTAAACAATATTGACAAGATAGAGGGTTTACCCCTCTTCCTTTAGCAAGATTCTCCACAGCAACTGTTAACTTGTTTAAAGTTTCCTCCATCTTGGAATCATAGACCTCCTTTACTTCTTTAAGTGATGGATCACGTGTGCCAAACTGTTGGGTGTTAGCAGCCATACTAGCAATCAAGTCTCTAGCAGCAATAGGTGTTTTCATCATAAAAGCTCATCTGCTAGCTGCATCAAGCATGTTTCGATCCATGATCGACAATCCTTCATAAAAGTATTGCAATAGCAACTGGTCGCTTATTTGATGTTGGGGGCATGCTGATGTGAGGCGTTTAAACCTCTCCCAATACTCATGTAAACTCTCCCCTTGTATCTGACGAGCTCCAGATATCTCTTTACTCAAGACAGCAACTCTAGTAGCCGGAAAGTAAGTTTGGAGAAAAAGTTTCTCCATCTCGGCCCACGTATTTATCGATCCAAAAGGGAGATAATACAACCAATCCTTTGCCATGTCCTTCACTGCAAAGGGGGATGCTCTAAGCTTGACTTGTTCCTCCGCCACTCCGTTTGGTTTCATGCTCATGCATACAACCGAGAACTCTTTCAAGAACTTGTGAGGATTTTCACCTGAAAGACCATGAAAAGCAGGAAGTAAATGAATCAATCCAGTTTTCAATTCAAATACAGTATTATCAGTAATCGCAGGAAAGTTAATGCATAGTGGTTGATGGACTACGTCCAGATTTTCCATTTCATTCAAAGTTTTTTTCAGTATTTGCAGCCATGTTTTTCTCTCCCGACTCATATCCTACATTATCTTCCTCCTCTAAATCAGAAAATTCAGAATTCTCCTCTCCAAGATGAAGTGGATCAGCTGCAAATTTGAGTTCAGTAAGTTTTTTGGCGGTTTCGTCAGTGGATGAACTTGTTTCCTTCTTCTTTCGGGACTCCTTTCTCAACTTCCGGGCAGTTCTCTCAATTTTTGGTATGTATTCAAACTATTTTTGACCAAAAAATCGAGTAATCACTCAGAAAAAAATTCAAAAACAAGGCACTACTGACACTGAAGGGTTCAGTGTCAGTGTTACTGGAAAATTCGAAAATTCCAAAAAAATTCCAGAAAATTTCAGTTGCTGTAAAAATGTAGAAAAATATCAGAACACAAAAATTTTAATTTTACTCCCCGGCAACGGCCCCAAATTTGATATGCTGTTGCTGGCCTACCAAAATATAATTTATTTCTGACTCACTCTAATACTTAGTATAGTAACGAGTACGGGTCGAACCCAAGAGAGTATAATAAAATTTTAATTAAATTTAAGTGTTGCCAACATTTAAAATAAATAAGGGGGGTTTTGAATTTGTGACAATTGAAATTAACAATGACAATAATAAATTAATTCAATTTAAATAATAAAGTACGTAGATGAAAATTAATTATTAAATTAACCAAGTGAGACAAACCTAGCTTAGATGAAGATTCCCTCCCGTTTACTAAATTAATTAATTATACGAATTAAACATCTAACCTATTGTGCAAACTCAAATTCCTAGATTGACGGTACGGTCAATCAACCCGAATGTTCTTATGTTCATCAATTAGGGTACGACCACTGAATTGAACTATTTACAAGTGACCCTATGAATTCGAACTCGTAAATGCATTAAAACTCTAATCATAGAATTACTAGGCTACGAAATCCGGCTAGGAATCATACAACCTAGATTCTATTACACCTAGAGGGAATAATCTCTACTTGCTACTTAATCTAATTCATACAACAATTAAGGATTGTAGATCATGAAATAGCAGTAAGCAATACAAAAATTACACTAGTTGATCAGACTAAAATAATTATTAAACTACTATAAAAAACATCAAAGCATGTAATAAAATAAACTTGCACAAAAGATTCAATGAAAAACCCTTAATAATTAATCTAAGGTTCAACGGGAGGTTTACGAAATCCTAAACTAGAAAAGAGGATTAGCTCCGCATGTTCATAACAAAAACAGAATTAAAATTAAAAATAATAAAAACCAGGATGTCTGATTGTTTTTCACTTCTACTTGGGATAAGACTAACGTCGTTGCCTTCTTCTCTTGGACTTCACGTTCTGATATGTGTGACAGCCTCCAAAAATAAAAAAATATCTCTCATATATATCTGTGTCTTGATCCCTAAGTAATCCTGCTTGATCTCTTTTCTTATTTCTCTCTTCCAAAAATATCTCCAGGATCTCTTCTATCTTCTCTTTGATCGAGCCTTATACATATTTGGGGAGAGATCCGATCCTTCAAATACGTGGAAGATATGCTGGCTGATTTATTTCCTAATTTGTTCCACTTAACAACCTGTTTCCACAACAATTCATATAAATAAGATAATTATTTCTTAAAGATAAAATAAGTTAATATTAGCACATAAATAATATATAATTAAATTAAATACTCATGAATTTCCACTAAATAATCATGCTAAAATATACATATAACTCCTTTGCAAAGAATAGTGAATATAGGAATGATTCGGAATCCCTAAGCATTTTGTTAACTAAATATTTTTCTAAAAACAGATCAAGTTGGAATTTAATTTCTATGTTAGTAGAAAGTCCTGAATGCGTGTCTGCTTTTTCAATATCGTGTCTTTATCCGTTAGCGTTCGATCATTTGATTAACGTAAATCGTTATGATTCCATGCGTTTCTAAATCAGCGGAAGCACGAATATAAAAATATATTACCTTTCACCAGGGTATGTTGAAGAAGAACAGCTGCAGAAAACAACCTCTTGATCTTTTGTTGTATTCCCAAATCCAATCTTGACGTCGTTCTTCTGCTGTATTCCCAAGTTCAATCTTGACGTCGTGTGGGCGATGATCTTTAAGATTCTCTCAATCTGCCTTTTCCCTACTTCTAACGTCAAAAGTGGCGCACAAGTTAGGGTTCCACGAAACTCAGATGACTGGAAATAATAAGATTTTTCGGCTAGGTATTTCTTAAAACACATTTTCAAAACTAATTATGTGAACCATAATAATTGAGTTGATATCCGGTGCATCTAGGTGCAAGCCTGCACCTATATGTTTATAACTTTTTATTCAATATTATATACATGTTTCTTAATAATTGTATATTTTTTACATTCAAGTTTTCATTAAAAAAACCAGCACTCATATGTGTATAACTTTTATTCAATAGTGTATACATGTTTTTTAATAATTGTATACTTTTTTTCACTGAATTTTTCATTAAAAAAACTAACAGAAAATTCGTTAACAAAGTATATATATATTTATTCATAAGTGTATATGTTTTTGTTCATAATTGTATAAGTTTCAGAGGGTGGGTGCACAGGAAAATTAGCATAATAATTTATGTCAAATGGTTAAATGTTTACTCATAGAATTTAAAATATTTATGAATATAATTATTTTACACGTT
This sequence comes from Pogostemon cablin, assembly GCA_023678885.1. Classification (NCBI taxonomy): domain Eukaryota; kingdom Viridiplantae; phylum Streptophyta; class Magnoliopsida; order Lamiales; family Lamiaceae; genus Pogostemon; species Pogostemon cablin. The sequence goes on from CM042976.1 coordinate 3,885,998, forward strand.
TTAAATTATAAGGATTAATTAGGGTGTATTTTTCCTGGGATCTTTAATGTTGATCTTCCAATGACCATCAACAAATCCAGCACTCTTTGCTCTATCTCTGTTCTTATCTACTCTGGCCTTCATTTTGCTACTCAATGAGCAATACTGCTTCAGCTCATGAGACATGTTATCATAAACCACCTCCCACCACTTCTCATAAACTGAGTCACTCGCGAATTGCTGTCTCTCCACCCGATCCCAGTTGCAATCATAATCTCTGTAACAGTTCCACGGCTTCACACCAACATAATGCACCGCATACGCCTCACCACCCAGTCGTCGTCCTCCACGATCCCACCGGAAGAACTTGAGACTATTGATCTTGCTCGGAAGGCGGTGCCACCACGGAAACATCTCGTTCAGGAACCCCTGGTCACCCCCATTGTACGACCTCACAGCCCACCTGTTCTTCATTAGGGTTTCGAACGTGCACTGCGATGGCTCCAAGATCATCACCCCTGAGTTGAACACGTGTCCGTCGTTTCCAACGGCTGAGATCTGTGGGAGAGTAAAGAGCTCGTCCAAGTTTCTGTTCACGATTATGTCCGAATCTATGAAGACTAGTTTGTCGTAGTCGGTGAGCTGCCAGAGGCGGAGCTTGCTGTAGTTCCACTCGTTGTAGGTGTTTTTCGTGGCGTGTGGATTGCGTATTCGTTGGATTCGTTTGATCATCCAGCCGGAGGCCCGGAGGGCGTTCGAAGATTGTGGGGATATGTGTTGGTCGGCGAGGAGGAGGAGGTGTTTTGTGGTTTTTGATCGGATTAGGGTTTGTGCTAGAGCTATTGCACCACAAACATAGGCTTCTGAAGAATGTAGTATGCTGACATAAGCTTCTCTTGGATGATGATTGTCACTGTGATTGTGGCTGGTTACTGTGTGTTTCAGTTGTTTTATTTCTTCATCATTTGTCTGCATTAATCAATCTAAAATTATTAAATTATTCCAATATGTTGGGAGATAAAACAACTTTTATTTGATCCCACAAATATAACAAATTTCTTAGTTTAAAATTGTAAAAATTTACTTTATTTAAAATAAATTTAAAAACTTATTTTTATCAAAATACTATCATAGTTTTTAAATTTTCATCAAAAATATCATTTTACTTAAAAAAATGTTTGATTTTTCTAATTTTATGAATAGGACTAAATCGATATTATTACAAAGTTATGAAATGAAAATTAATGTTCTAATTATTTTAGTAATTTTTTAATATAATAAGAAAATACTACACGATTTATGTTTTAAATTCCCAAATCCTACCTCTATTCTCTCATATTAGACATCACAGTCCCGTAGGTATGCCCAATTATACATATGATTCTTCCAGAATTTTAATTCTCAATTTTAGTGTTTTTTTCTTTTTGTCCAATTTGAATCCCTCTATGGTCTGGAAATTTTAATTCTCAAATTAGGTCCGCTTCTAACATTTGGTGATTTTTTTGAGAATTCGGTGCAATGTATAGTTAGGCATGAGCTTACGTGGAGCTTATAAATTGTTTAGCATCGAATCTTTTAAATCCCAAAAATTTTAGAGAACATAAAAGATAAAGATTGAGAATCCATCCAAGATTAAAAAAAATAAAATTAAAAAATGATTAAAATTGAGAATTAAAATATTGATAGGATCTTGATATATATGTGGATTTAGACATACTTACATGTCCATAAATGATTAGACATACTCTTTCAATTTTATTCCATGTATAAGCATATGATGAACACGGGAATGAAATTGAGACTACTTTTTATATGGAACTGAAATAAAATTTGATAATAGTTGTGGAAAAATAAAAATGAATTTACCTCAAATATGTTGTGTGGCTCACCATGTTGTGCAAATGAAGTGCAAAGTTGGCAACTTCCAACAGGCATCATCACCTTCTCTTTGATCATCCTAAGATCAGGAAATTTGTAAACCCAATAATTCCCAACATGCCACAAAAGATCTTCACACCTAAAAATTTCCCACATAGGTCCACATGACCCTACAAACACACCAAACATTGCTCCATTGTTAGTCCTCCCACTTTCTAGCAATAACTTAGCTACCACCAAATTCACTTGCAATCTAAAAACATCCCTCAAGCCTCCATCTTTACAAGGAACTCTTGCCACCACCACATCCAACTCTTTGTAGTTGTTGAATCTTGGCATTAGGATCTCTGGACACTTTGTTGGACCACTCTCATTGATCCACTCTGGAAACAAGTCTGACCAACCAACGCCCTTATCTATAGGGTCGAAATGCACCTTAACAATCCGCCCTTTCGTGTGAACGTCTCCCATCATCGTCTCCTCCATGTTTACCAACCCCATGTTGATATTATCATGTCGTTTGAGCTCTCCGACTATGATGACGACCCAAGTAGGGTTAATTCTTGCTGATGTAAGGCAGGGTACCACATTTTGGAACTCATTATGGAACTGTTTCAAATAGTGGATTGTGAAAAGTATGAGAGCAAACAAGAAAAGAATAAGGGGAAATGTCAGGGGACTGGATTTAGAAGCCATTTATTATTAATGGTATGATGTTCAGCTTGTTATATATGTTATACACATATGATGGGGAGCCATTTGTAGCTCATGTTACATATTTTGGTGTAACATTTAAAAAATTTTATACCCTTACAAGAAAATATCACCTAAGGAATAGGTTTAGATTTTTGCTCTCACACAAGTGTTACTTATATAACGCATTAATAAGAGACATAACACTAAATTAATGGAATAGTACATATAACTCCTTTGAAAAGAGTGGGGGATTGGAATTTTGTTGACCGATTACTCTCCTAACAAAATATCAAGTTGGTATTAATTAATTACCATGTTGGTGGAAAATACTAAATGCGTTTCTGCTTTTTCATTATCACTATAATATTTCTTGCTATCTTATTAATTAGATCTTTTGGGTGAGAAAGTTTTATTACAGTAATATACATTAACAATTTAGTATTTATCACATTTTATGTATAGAATATTTTTATGTCATTAACTTCGAGCAACCACACAAATCATCTAATTGAAGGAGTTAAAAAACTAAAAAAAATTAAAAAATTGAAATTTACTTTTTATATTGAGGAAGATAAAATTTTAACCTTGTGACATAATTAAATATTAAACTATTTATTCACCCACAAGCTTAAACTTTTAAATGAGATGGTCATTTGCGATGAATTTAGGATGTACGCAATTTGTACTTTTCTGGGAGAAATTTAATTAACTGATTGATTTTATAAGAATCGGTTGATGAAAAAAAGGGAAAAAAAATTGTGTACAGCGTATTCACGTAATTAATTATGTGTATTATAGGAATTTATGTTCTATTAATTTTTAATTTTGGATTAAAATAAGGTTTCAAAATCATTGAACAGTGTAATACATTTTTGAGTTGATATTAGTGCATCCGGTGCAACGGTGCACCCATACATGTATAACTTTTTATTTTATTTTGTATATGTTTTTATTTTATTTTGTATATGTATTTTTTAATAATTGTATATTTTTTTCACATTAAGTTTTTTATTAAAAAAAATAGCATTCATATGTGTATAATTTTTTATTCAATAGTGATACATGTTTTTTAATAATTGTAGTATATTTTTACACTCAATTTTTCATTAAAAAAACTAACAATTAAATTGTATTTATTTTTGTTCATAATTGTATATGTTTTTGTTCATATTTATATACGTATACAAATATAAACAAAAATATATACAATTATGAACAAAAATGTATACAATTTAATTATTAGTTTTTTTAATGAAAAATTGAGTGTAAAAAAATATACAATTATTAAAAAAACATGTATATACTATTGAATAAAAAGTTATACACATATGGATGCTAGTTTTTTTAATGAAAAACTTAGTGTGAAAAAAATATACAATTATTAAGAAACACGTATACAAAATAAAATAATATGTATATATAAAATAGAAAAAAAAAGTTATATACATATAAGTGTACCCTTACACCCGGATGCACGTAATATCAACCCTTCTTTTATTAACTTGTATTAAAAAAAAATGTTAAGCCTTGAAATGATCAGAAAAAGAAAAAGTAAAAAATAAGAAATAAAAATAGGTACTAATTTGAAAAAAATTAATTTTAAACCCTAGCTAATTGAAATCCTCGTAAAATTAAATTTTATATTGACATTTAAACTAAAAATTAAGATTTATTCACAAACTTTCCATTAAAAATAAGATTATAAGAATAATAAAAAAATAAATAAATAATAAAAAATCATAGGGATTTCATGACACGATATATTCCTTTAAGGCTTTATCTAAGTCAAACTTCATATCTAATAAATATATTATCTTAATTAATGCAAGTCACATGACATGCATGCACAAACAAAGTTAAGAATTTAATAATTAGATGTGGTCACATGCTCATTATTAGTTAATTACTTAGGATGGAAGACAAGCATGGAAACTTTATTAACGGAATAATATAAACCTTTTTTTAAATAGGATTGCAATCTGATTATATTAATAATATATTGTGAGGATATCCCATTTGGGATAAGTTAGACATACGGAGTAATATAAACATTTTTTAAATAGGATTTCAATCTGATTATATAAATTATATATGGTGAGGATATCCCATTTGGGAGTGTATTCACTAAAAAAAAATATTTTTTAGCAACCGAATTTAGCAACGGAAATCAATCCGTTGGTAATTAGCAATGGATTAGCAACAAAAATGACATTTTTGTTTTAGCAAAGGAATGTCAACGAATTTATTCTCTATTTTAGCAACAGAATTCAATCCGTTGATAATTACCAACGGATTACCAAGGGAATCATTATATAAATTACCAACGGAATTATTAGCAACGGATTACCAACGAAATTGATTTTTCGTTGCTAAAATTTTACCAACCACCACTTTACCAACAAAATTTTACCAACGAATTCCGTTGCTAATCCATTGGTAAGTCAATTTAACAATAGAATTAAGACTTTTAGCAACGGAATATTCCGTTGTTAAAAAACAGTTTTTTTTGTATTGATTGTACTTAAAGGCGTGAATTAAACACATGGTTACGATCAGATACACAATCAATTGAAAAATCGTGTACGTAACGGTTATTTTGAAAATCATTTAAAAGAAAAAATAAAAATAAAAACAGCTAACATCAAAGAAAATTGATCACAAATTTCTGATTTTCTTTGTTTTTAATGATTCTTTTCTTGTATATGGATTCATCAATAAAATAATCTATTATCCTAGACTTTTATAGTAGAACTACTATAAACATGGAGTTTAAAATCAAAACCGTACCATTTTATTTAAATTTTAAAAATTTTAATTTTTTCAAAATAATCCCATAACTTTTAAATTCTCTAAAAAATTAACCTTTTTACTAAAAAAGTATTGAATTTTTCTAAAACGTTGGGATGAGATTGAATTGTGCTTTTACAAATTTACAGACGGAATTGGTAAAAATAATATTGATTTGGGGGAAAATTTTGAGTGCACCCATTTCTCAAAAAAATCTCACTTTAAATCACAAATTGAGTGTGTTTTGCAATAATGCTAAAAGATAGTGTTGTTTTTAACAATTTAAAAAAAGTTGGGATAAATTTATAATAGGAGTCTTGAGTTTTCTTATAATTTTTTTTTTTTTCATCAAGCAAACTTTATTATAAAAAAGAAAATTCAAACACAAAAGGTGCATATCCATTACTATTAATATTAGAATATATTAATAACTCTCAAAGGATTCGAATGTTTTATTACATTTTATGTTATATCTTTTATTACACGCGTTCGATGAGTGACACACTGAGAAGAAAATCACAATCATTATTCCTAGGGTTTAAAATTTTCTTTTAGGATATATTTTATGATATCATACATATCAATCATCCAACTGCACGCAACAAGAGATGTAACATCAAATCGTAACAAATAACTGAACAGCAAAGAAAGCTAAATGACACTATTTACAGGAAAAATAATTACTCACTTTCCAGCCGACTTGGCGGAGACCGTGGAGAGACTTGGTGGACAAGTGTTGGTTGGCTAGGAGTAGGAGGTCTTTAGTTGTGTTTGATTTGATGATGCTTTGAGCTTGAGCTATGGCGCCACATACGTAGGCATCTGAAGAATGGAGTACTGTTGCGTATGCCTCTTTGTGTTGCTTCACACTTCTTCACCTAGGATTAATCATAGGAATTTTTAATATAGAATCATTTTATAGTTAAAAGGGTAAATATCAAAATTGGTCCTGTAAGTATAGCGTTTTTCAACTTTAGTCTTTTTTCTTTCGCAATTCTTAACTTTGATTATTTTTGTTCACTTTTAGTCCAAATTTAGTCATTTTCGTCCAAATTTAGTCATTTATGTTAAAATAAAGTCCAAAAATAATCCGAATTGTATACATAAAGGACTAAAAGTGGACAAAAAAGGATCAAATTTTGAGAAAAATGACCAAAATTGGACCAAAATGACTAAAAGTGAGCAAAAAATGACCAAAATTGAGAATTACAAAAGAAAAAAGAGTAAAGTTGGAAAACGTCATACTTACAGAACTAATTTTGATATTTACCCTAATTAGAATGTAGTACTAGTTATACAAGGGGCTCTTTGTGTGCAGTGGATAGTGGTCTACTTCCTATAGATCAGTTGAATCACCATGATTAATATCTTTCACTTTGTCGGGCCGGAGAGTAGGAACACCTAGGGGGTGAGCGATTACACTTTTTGTATCAGTTATATGAGTAACTAAGGGGGTTTGCTTTTTTTTTTAAGGATACTATATTATTGAGATATAATAACTAGAAATTAGAAGGGATTATCTTAATTTTCACAATTAAATGACATTTGTGCTCAATTGCACTTTTTTTTAATGTGAGCCCAATAAATTGACGTCATATATATGTCATGTCAATGTCACATCCTCCAAAGACGGCATTATTAAACCCGTGAATTTCAATTCATAAAGAAGTAGTGGTGACTGATAATTTTAGATGATATAAAATTGATAATATGACCGTCATTTCTTCTAAGGATTTGATATTTTTCTCTCTTCTACGTGTCGCTCATCCAATCTTACAATACAGGAGATTGATACACCAGAAACTACTTAGGTAATTAGTTAATTACCTACAGATTGTGGGAATGGTTGGCTGAGATGGCAAGTTCCGACAGGCATGAGCACCTTTTGTTTGATCCTGGTAAGGTCTGGCTTGTAGACCTTAACATCCCCAACATGAAACAACACATCATCACATCTAAATATCTCCAATATAAAAACACTACAAAAACTCCCCTATTTACCAACCTTCCACTTCTCACCAACAAATTGGCCACCACCAAATTCACTTGCAACCTAAAAACATCCCTTATTCCACAGGGTACCCTAGCCACCACCACATCCAAATCTTTATACATTTCAAATTCTGGCAACGGTACGTCAGGGCACTTTGTGGGCGCAGTCTCCCGAATCCAATGGCCTGGAAACAGGTCAGACCACTGCAACTGCTCGTCCACCCGTTCAAATTTCACCTCGACCATCTTCCCATTCATTCGAACTTCGTCCATCTTCATTGTTTCCATGATCACCAATCCAATGTTAATGTTGTCATCTCCGAGGTTTTGCATGATCATTTTGAGCCAATTAGGGTTTGATTTAGGGTTGGAGGGTACTGCATTTTGGGACTCATAGAGCAGCAGTTTCAAGTAGTGGATGATAAAAAGTGGAAATCCAATTATGAAGAGAATGGAAGCAAAGGTGAAAGCTTTTGGCTTCGAGGGTTTGGAGCCCATTAATCTGCAACAATGATAATAGTCTAATTAATAAGAACATCATCTTATTAATAAATGCAAGTATATATATTATTAATGAATATTTCCTGAATAGATAGTTTTATATTTTCTGGATCCTGAATTTATTGAAAAAATATTTAATATCACTATTTAATACTTAACCTGTCTTATGATATAATAATATTCCTTATAATAACATAATATGAAAATCCGTTTTCAAATTTGAGTGAAGTTTTGAACTAGATATTTCCTCTTGGAGAAATTTGACTAATTGGTATGATTCTCTCCAAGAATAATTCTAAAGGAACACCCTATTTGTGTGTCTGCATTGAATTGAGTGATTTGATATTATAAGAATCAATTGATGACGAGTTCCCATAATTGTGTATGTAATTACTAACTAATTTATATTTGGGTCAAATTATTTTATTATATATCCTTAAATTAGTTTTGGTTTTTTTGGTTTATTTGAAGATTATTGATGAGTTGATATCATATGTTCAGTTATATTTGGTGTTACATCTGTTACACCCGTTAGATAAGTTACATGTGTACAGGGAAGAAAATCACTAAGATTTAAGCTTTCTTTTAAGGTATATATTTTAATATATCATACGTGTCAATCATCCAACAGTGCGCAACAGGAGATGTAACAAAAAATGTAACAATAGAATCGAACTGGTATTCGGGTATACGCGTGCACTCATATGTATTAATTTTTATTTAATAGTATATATATATATCTTTATAATTATATAATTTTTTTACTTTTAGTTTTTCATTAAAAAAACTAATAGAAATTTCGCCAACAAAGTATATAAGCTTTATTCATTAGTGTATGAAGTATAATTTATTCATTACTGTATAAGTTTTTGAATGTGGTGCACCGTGCACATAATAATTTGTCACTGTTGAATAACGTTATATGTTTATTTGAATTTTACAATAATGTATAAAAGTATATTAATTAATGTGAGAAACAGTTGAATCACTCACACTACTCTCTCTTTAATGATGGTTTTTGAAGGCCCATTTAAAACAACACAGCACGCCGATTTCAGAAATATAGAGGGGGAGTTGAAGCAATTCTAATTTCTATATAAAGGCTGCGGCCTGCGGGGATTAAATTGGGGGAAAGGGTAAAGATAGGCTGGGCTTTAACGGATAAAAGAAGGCCCATCAACCAGGAGTTAGAGGATCAGCAAATTGGGCCAAATTAATAACAGGCCTAACAGTATTAGTCATTACCGTTTGATAAAAAATCAGTTATAATTATAACTGGTAGAACCATTTTACACTTTCTAAAATAATTATCACTTTCGCTATAAAATATTATCACTTTTTACACTATAAAAAACTATTTTTTATCAACGAAATATTCCGTTGGTAAAATCATTAATTTCATTGTTAAATTGGCTTACAATCGGATTAGCAACGGAATCCGTTGGTAAAATTTCGTTGGTAAAGTGGTGGTTGGTAAAATTTTAGCAATAAAAAATCAATTCCGTTGGTAATCGGTTAGTAATTTACATAATAATTCCCTTGGTAATCAGATGGTAATTACCAACGGATTGAATTCCGTTGCTAAAATAGAAAATAAATCTGTTGGCATTCCATTGCTAAAACAAAAATGTCATTTTTTTTACTAATTCATTGGTAAATTACCCACGGATTGAATTATGCTGGTAAATTCGATTGCTAAAAATATTTTTTTTGTAGTGTTATTTATGTTATACATTGTCCATGAAATATTAATATTATCACGTTTCATTAATTGAATATCACTTTTTAGGGTAAATATCAAAATCGGTCCTGTAAGTATGACATTTCCAACTTTAGTTCTTTATCATTTGCAATTCTCAATTTTGGTATTTTTTGTCCACTTTTAGTCCTTTTTGTCCAAAATTAGTTTTTTATGTTAAAAAATGTCCAAAAATTGTCCGAAAGTGTAAACATTCAGGACCAATAGTGGATCAAAAAAGGACCAAATTTTGAAAAAAAGACAAAAACTAGACCAAAAGGACTAAAACTGGACAAAAAAGGACCAAAATTGAGAATTGCAAATGATAAAGAACTAAAGTTGAAAAATGTCATACTTACAGGACTAATTTTGATATTTACCCTCACTTTTTATTATAAAAGTTATCACATCTGTCTTACAAGCCATACGTGACGGTGTCACATAATTCTTTGCCTAATTAAATTAAATAATTTGCCTAGGGTCTTTAATCTCGATCTACCAGTGTTGATCGACAAATGATACATCAATCTTGGCTTCAACTCTGTTGTTCTGAATTCTTGCATCCATTTGAGGAGTCAATGAGCAATACTCTCTCAACTGTTCATCCATGGCGTCATAAACACTCCACCATCTCTCATTAGCATAATCACTAGCAAACACCTGATGATCAGCCTTATCCCAGTTACAATCATAGTCTCTGTAACACATCCACGGCTTGTATCCAAAGAAATGCATCGCGTATACATCGTCCGGTACTCCTCTCTCGCTCGACTCGTAGTACTTGAAGCTGTTCGGCTTCCTCGGAAGGCGATGCCACAACTGAAACATCTCGTTCAGAAATCCCTGATCACCACCATTGTAGGACCCCACCGTCCACCTCTTCTTCATTAGGGTTTCGTAAGTACACGTGGAGGGTTCCGCTTCCATGAGCCCTGAGTTGAAGAAGTGAGTTGACATTTCTGGATACATGAACAAGTGGTCTAGGTTTCGTTCCACGATGAAGATGAGCTTGTGGTAGTCGATGAGTTTCCAGAGCTGGAGCTTGCTGTAGTTCCAATTGTTGTAGGAGTTTTTCAATGGGCTGCGCAAGCGTCGCGTACGCCTTACTTTCCAGCCGGCTAGGCGGAGGCCGTGGAGAGACTTGGGAGACAAGTGTTGGTCGGCTAGGAGTACTAGGTCTTTTGTTGTGTTTGATCTTATGATGTGTTTGATCTTATGATGCTTTGAGCTAGGGTATGCCTCTTTTTGCCTCTTCATCTTCCTCCACACTTCTTCACCTACCATTAATAATGGGAGTTTCTTATAATATCCAACTATTTTATCAAAATGTACCATCACATATACGAGTAAGAGATTAAAATATAGTATCTTTTACTCTTTTTAAAAAGTCCCAAAATAGTAACTGAGATATTATCCCTCCGTCCCTTGGTAAGAGTCTCATTCGCTTTTAGGCACATGGATTAAGGAGTATTATTATTTAATGTGTAGTGGGTGGTTGTATTAGTGGGTGTGTAGGCCCCATATTTTAATTGTATAGTGAGTGTGAGTGGTTCCCATGTGTCCAAAAAAGGAAATGAGATCCTTTGGGTGAGACAACCAAAATGATAAAATGAGACTCTTACCTAGGGACGAAGGGAGTATATTTTTTATCATAATTTTGTAAAAGCACCAATACAGTTATATAATTTGAAAAATGGAACATTTTAAAGTAACTTGATCCATTTTGATGAGAATTTAAAAGTTATAAAAATATTCAGAATAAATTAAGTTTTTAGAAACTACTTTAAATATATAGTAAATTTGTTTGGGACGATTTTAATTTTAAACTTACACTACAAAAAAGTATTTTTTTTAACAACGGAATTGAATTCCGTTGGTAATTACTAATGGATTAGCAACCAAAATGACATTTTCCTATAGCAATGAAATGCCAACGGATTTATTATTTATTTTACCAACGGATTATCAAGTGAATCTTTATATAAATTACCAATGAAATTTTTAGCAACGGATTACTAACGGAATTATTTACCAACGGAATTGATTTTTCGTTGCAAAAAATTTACCGATCCGTTGGTAAACCAATTTAACAATGGAATTAAGACTTTTACCAACGAAATATTTCGTTGGTAAAAAACAGATTTTTTATAGTGTTAATAACATAATTAGTCTAACCCTTGCCCTAGGTGTGTCATTTCTTTTAAGGGTTAATTTATTAATGTTTTCTCTTTTACGTGTTGATCATTCAACTTTATTTTACAGTAGATTGATATACCAAACTACACAGAAAGATTAGTTAATTACCTGTAGATAGAGGTGTGTTTTCGAGTAATATATAATTTCTAATCTTTTAGTGCTGTAATTTCTCATGTGAATATGAGCACATCTTATGCTCTATTCTCTTGAAATAAAATACTTTAAAAAAAAAAAAGTTAATTACCTGTAGATTGTGGGAATGTAGGGCTGAGCTGGAAAGTTCCAACAGGCATGAGCACCTTCTGTTTGATCCTGGTGAGGTCTGGTTTGTAGACCTTAACGTCTCCATCATGTAACAACACATCATCACATCTAAATATCTCCCACATACCCCCACACGACCCTACAAACACTCCCCCTATTTACCGACCTTCCACTTCTCACCAATCCAATGGCCGATAAACAGGTCAGACCACTGCACCAGCTCGTCCACCCGGTCGAATTCCACCTCGACCATCTTCCCGTTAGTTTGAAATTCGTCCATCATCATCGTCGTCGTTTCTTCCATGTTCACCAATCCAATGTTGATGTTGTCATGTCCGAGGTTTTGTACGATGATTTCGAGCCAATTAGGGTTTGATTTAGGGTTGGAGGGTACTGCACTTTGGAACTCATTATGCAGCAGTTTTAAGTAGTGGATGATAAAAGGTGAAAATCCAATCAAGAAGAGAATGAAGGCAAAGGTGAAAGCTTTTGGCTTCGAGGGTTTGGAGCCCATTAATCTGCAACAATGATAATAGTCTAATAAATAAGATCATGGGTAGTTAAATAATTTCATATCTTTCCAATCATGTATTGATTGTAGGTTATGCTTAATCTACTTATAAGATTTTATGTATATATCATGTGCATCCGTGTGTAAAGTACACCTATTTTAAAAAATTTATGGCAAAGATTTGTGTAAAACCGTCTCACGTAAGCTCGTCTCTTACGTGAGACGATCAGAAAGTGGTAACTTTTATAATAAAAAGTGATACTAAATTAATGAAAAGTGATAATGTTATTTTATGAATAATTTATAATATAAATGAAAAGTGATAACATTTTATAGCGAAAGTGATAGCAATTTTAAAAAGTGTAAAATGGTCTTACGTGAGACGGTCTCACGCAAGACCTACCCAAAATTTATATATTAATGAATAAAAATGTATACACTTCGTTAACGAATTTTATATTTGTATTTTTAATGAAAATTTAAATGTAAAAAAATTAAACAATTATTAAGAAACACGTATACACTGTTATGACGCAAGTTTACACCGAATGCACCGAATATGAACTCAATAACGTAACATGAAGATCCGTTTTCAAATTCCTTTTGAGTGAGGTTTTGAAGTAGATACCTCCGATGAATCCTATGGATCTAGGATTTACGAAATTTGTACTCTCTTGGAGATATTTGACTAATTGGTTTGACTCTCTCCAAGAATAATAATTCTAAAGGAACACGCTAATAGGTATCTGAATTGAATTGAGTGATTTGATTTTATAAGAATCGCTTGATGACGAGTTCACATAATTGTGCATAATACTCATTTATATTTTATTATTATACCCTTAAATTACTTTTTTTAATAATTACTAATAGGTACATACTTTGTACCCCTAATTACTATAAGATATATTGATTTAAAATAATTATCTCATATACAAAATATTAAAGTAAAATACCAAATATAACCCTAAACTTATACACTTTTAAACCACAAACTCTAAACTCTCACCCACCACCAGAACACGGCTGGACCGCCGCAGGAATTCTGCCGGACCCCCGCCGTCGCCAGCCGGTCGCCGGACCACCGCTGGACCACCCCCACTTTTTTGCTGCACACACTTTTTTTACTGCACACACTTTTGCTGCAAACGAACTTTTGCTGCATACAACATTTATGTGCAGTACATTGTAGGGGTAATATTGGAATATCACTATATATTTTTGTAGTTAGTAGTAATATTTTTGTATGTTTGTATCTCATAATAATTAAGGATTTTTTTTTACCTAGTAGTAATCCTCCCTTTTTTTAATTAGAACACTATTCAATAGTGTTATATGTTTATTTTGAATTTTTCAAAGGATATTTTTAATTTTATAACAAATCAATGTTTCAGATGTATAAAAATATAATAATTCATATGAGAGAGATGGAAGAGGAGACAAAGAGAAAAAATATTAATTACAAAGAGAAAATATACAAAAGTTTGGTGAATTAGAAATTAATAGGGTTTGTAAATATATATAGAGTATTTTTGAAATTTTGATTGTGGATTTTTAAAATTAAAATTGAATTTTTAAAAGGTTAAACTTGTGTGTCCCAAATTCCACATTTTTGAAAGGTATATCCTTTAGTATTAAATAAATGGTATATCCTTTAGTATGAGAATATGTATATTTTATTTCTTGAAAAAAAATTAATTTTTTAATTAAATAATTATACTATTCATATGTCAGTCAATCTTTTCAATTAAAAAATTATATCCTTGTTATTTAAAATGTATACTCTTTAGAATAAAATGTTTTACCCTTATCCACCTTGTACACTGGTATACAAGAGATCAACTCTTATTTTTAAAAATTCTATATAAAAATGATTTACATGAAATATACTCCACAGCAAACTCATCTTCAGTCGATACTTATATTTAAAATATGAATAAATTCACGATAAAAAAAAATCATACTTATAGAGATAAGGTAGTAAAATTATGAGGATAAATGAGAAACTTTAAATTATAAAGGTAAATAATGTCAGATTAAATAATTAGTTGATATTTTGTTTCCTCAAGTGCACAAGGTGTATAAGAATGCAACATTTTGTTCTAAATGATATATTACACTTTAATTAATAAGGGTATAAAATTTTATTTTAAAAGGTATAATATACTTTCATTAATTTTTTTAGAAATAAAGGATACACATCCTTATAATAAATTGTATACCATTTAATAATAAAAAAATATTTGAGCGCACAGTATTTCTGAGGTACACAAATTTTACCTTAAATAATTTAATTTTAAATAAATTAAAGATAAAAATTTCATGTGCTATTTTCTTGTTTTATTTTTTATATCACTAATTATTGGAGTTAAAAAGTATTTTTTTTGTCTCATAACTATTTAAAACTTTACATTTTGTCCAAAAAAATATTTGTATCGATTTTGTCCCATAACTATGAATTTTATTTCAATTTTGCCCAATTTTCGTCGGAACCCTCAATTTTTACCGGAAATTGGTCACGTGCGTTGCACGTGACGGATGAATTTGGGGGTTCCAGCAAAAATTGAGGATTCCGAAAAAAATTGGGCAAAATCAAAATAAAACTCATAGTTATGGGACAAAATCGATACAAATATATTTTTTGGGACAAAATTAAAAGTTTAAAAAGTTATGGGACAAAAAAACTTTTAACCTCATTTTCTGTACAAAATGGAAATATCTTTTTTAACTATTTTTAAGAGCTTCATAAATCATAAATCAAAATTTTATTTGTGAGGACAAGATTTGCAATGGACTAAAGAATAAAAATAGAGAAATAAACATCACAAGCTAACATAAGAACTAACAAATCACACATAATTGTGCAGAGTTAAATTTTTTTTTATCCCATAACTTTTTAAAACTTTAAATTTTGTCCCAAAAAAGATATTTGTATCGATTTTGTTCCATAACTATGAGTTTTATTTCAGTTTTTCCTAATTTTAGCTGGAACCCTCAATTTTCGCCTGAAATTGGTCACATGCGTTGCACGTGACTGATGAATTTGGGGGTTCCGGCGAAAATTGGACAAAATTGAAATAAAACTCATAGTTATGAGATAAAATCAATACAAATATCTTTTTGGGACAAAATCTAAAATTTTAAATAGTTATAGAAAAAAAAAACTTTTAACTCCTAATTATGGTATAAATTTTATATAAATATAAGAGAAGAAAATTCGATTATCGAATTTTGTACTTAGTTTAAATCTCAATTTTGGTACCTAATTTAAAAGTGTTTCATTTAATGTTTCTTGTTTTCCTCAGAATGCTTGTTGTAAAATTTTCTAATTCAAAGATAATATATTCCCTCTATTTATAATAATTGTTTTCATATTTTCTACATGAAAGTTTTCACACTGTTAAAATGGTAAAATGTTACCAAAAAAAAAAAAGAAAACTAATCCCTTTATATTTTATTTACAAAAAATTCATCCACACCCAATACACTTATTAAGTATTTTATCATTTTTTTATTACAAAAAGAAAAGAAAAATCAATATATTCTAATTGTAATAATTTTATTAATTTATGGAAAAAATATAAGAATAGTTTTTTGGACAAAAGGAGTATATTATAAAAAAAAATAAGAAATGATAATGAAAATAATACATATTCTCTGTAATTATTTAATTCGAAGGTGTAAAATATTTCTTTTATTAACTTGTATGACTTATATTTTTATAAATAAAGTTATTATAAATATTGAAATGAGCAAAAAAAAAAGAAGTAAAAAGAAAAAAATAAAATATATAAGAAATAAAAATAGGTATTAATTTGAAGAAAAATTATTAAATTGAAACACTCATAAAATTAAATCTTATATTGTAACTTAAGCTAAAATTTAGGATATAGTCACAAACTTGCCATTAAAATATTAAAAATTAAATATATATTGGAGTAATAAAAAAATCATGGGAATATCAGAACACGATGTATTCCTTTATAGAGGCTTTAACCTAGTCAAACCTCATATCTAATAAATTTATTGAACAGTGTTAATGCAATTCACATGCACAAACAAAATTAAGAATTTAATAATTAGATATGGTCACATGATCATTATTAGTTACTTAGGATGGAAGCGATCATTATCTTAGTTACTTAGGATGGAAGCCAAGCATGGCAACTTTATTAACGAAGTAATATAAATCTTTTTTTAAATAGGATTGCAATCTGATTATGTCAATCATGGCAAGGCAAATTTTTTGTCCTATCACGTATACATTAATAAATAAAATTATACAAATTAATAAATAAAAATTTATATACTTTGTTTGTTAGTAATAAATTATTTTTTTTAATTTTTTAATAAAAAATTATACATTTATTAAAAATATATATATACACTATTAAGCGTTTTTGGTATCACCTCTGTTGGCTGATACTTTTTTTCTAGGGCTTTTCTGATCGAAAGCTCCACTGTTCTGAATAGTGAGAAAAACTTTTCAAAGGTACTTGAATCAACATTAAACTATTCATTTGATTAAGAATGAGGTCCAAGACCTTGTTATTTGAAGTGGTCGCGTAGATCAAATGGAGGAAGATCAACCCGCGGCGTATATAAAGAAGACTCACGATTCGACCTCTAATTTTAGAATGGATATTTCCAGCTGTTCAATGGCGTAACCAGAACAGATGATTTCGTCCAGGTGTTGGAGGGTATGGAGTTGGAAATCGAATAAATTTCGCCTACCAAAAATAAGTTAACTTCTCTCCAAGAAGAACTTAGAATGAAGAACCAACTAAGGAAATGGAATATTGGACACTTAGTGGAGAGGAGTTGGAAACTTCATGTCTCACAACTACTGCAGAAATAAAAAGGCAAAATCTTAGTCTATAAAATATGTCCTAAGCCATTCATTTCAAGTGCGCCTCATACAGAAAATCCATATCAGAAGAGGGTGCCATTTTGGGTGTTGCATGAAATGTTGCCACACTTCGAGCAGCACCCCGTCTACTCTTTTTAGAGCGTTGAAGAGATGAGCGGTCTCTTCTCATATGCTAGAAGATTGTAATTGTCTACGTTTTACAATTTTCGTCTTTAGAGTAGTTTTTAGATCTTGTTGTAGTAGGTCTACGTTACGAGTTTGAAAGGATAAATTCTAAAGATTGAATTTGATTCCTGAAGACTTTTGTATTCACTAATTTTCCAAGTTTAGTGAAATTTCGCCATGGGGCCGCCACAAACGTAAGTTTGTGGATGAGTTATGTTGATGTGTTATTGAGTTTTCTCTGTAAATTTATTACTGTTGATGCAAGTGTTGGTCCGAGTGTCGCAACATCTCGACCAACACCTCACCAGAACAGACAGCACACAAGCACCTGCGCTAACAACCTCGAAGGGGCAATTGGATTAGGCCAGGAAGAAGACCTAGAAACTTAGGGCAAACACTAAAGTACAATCGATTTCATGGATTAATTCTATGGAATTGTAACTTTCAATGCCTCGCTACCAGGTTTTTTTTTCTTTTAGTTATATTTATTAATTACTCATTCAATCTCGAACTTATCTTTACCGTTACTGTACATATGGAATTTTTTTTTTTAAATATTCACCAATTTTATTAACTCTTTAGGAGTATTGTAGTACTTTTAGGTGATAAATAAATTATAAAGTATGTTATGTATATTAGGTGTGAGTGTATTTTCGAAATTAAGATAACTTTTTTGAGAGCACGGTGCCTTCGACCGCTACACCAAGTCAGGTGAAATCTCTCGCTGAGTTTCATTTTTTGAGTAGTGATAATAAATACAGAACGGATAAAAACAAAAAATGTAAAGGATATAAATGTAGAACAAAGGGGTATAATTTTAAAATATAAATAATATTTTATCATACTAATTTATCACCTATTTTATCCCACTATTAATGGAATATATTGTAGGTTTGTATCTATTTTGCCTCTATTTATGTTTAATATTCACTAAAAAAAATTATTTTTTAGCAATGAAATTTATTAACAGAATTCAATCCGTTGGTAATATCAATGAATTAGCAAACAAAATGACATTTTTCTATTAGCAATGAAATACCAATGGATTTATTCTCTATTTTATCAACGGAATTCAATCTGTTGGTAAAAAATTGATTACCAAACTGAATTATTTACCAACGGAATTAATTTTTCGTTGCTAAAAATTTACCAACCGATTCCGTTAGTAAACCAATTTAACAATGAAATAAGACTTTTACCAACGGAATATTCAATTGCTAAGAATTAACAGTTTTTTTGTAGTGATTTATTCTTTAAATTTAATATTAATTTTAAATATATAATTATAATTTCACTCTCGGGTTTATATTTCCTAGAGTTTCTGTTTCCTAGCGTTTAGTGATATTTATATGGATATAATTGTAATTTCACCTTATATTTTAGAACATATTTTACTCTTAAAGTTTAAAATTAATTCTAAAAATATAATTATATTTTCACTCTTATGACATATTTTCTCATGAGTTTAGACTTAATCCAAAGAGGATAATAACGATAAAATATATATAGACAGAGATAAATACTACTAAAATCTGGTCTAAGTGGTAGTTGGAGTAAGCATGGTTACTAATTTGGGTCGAGAGTTTTCAGCAATGATTCATTTCTTTAATTTCTCTTATTTAACTATACTTTTATTTCTTGAATTAATGGCGGAAATAAAACTTTAACCTCGATTTCAATTGCAATTTAATTTTTGATTTAGAAAGTTTACACAATTTTTTTTTTAAAAAAATCATCTCTTTTTAAGATAAATAAATCAATTCACTCTAACACATTTCTTACTTGTACCCTTGTATGAGGAAGAATTTTATTTATAGTGATCAGTGACGAGATCCCAACCTTAAATCTTTTTATACTTCAAAACAATTGTACCATTTTATACTTAATTAATTCACCTTAGCACACACCACTTAATTATATAATTAAGGCATATCATTTAGTATTTAATTAATTCACCTTAACACACACGCCCTACAAGATAATAATTAGTCATTGTCGAATTTTGAGTAAGGGCAGATAAAGACTTTTCAAGTTAATTTATAAATGTGAAAGTTATAATGAGACTTGAATTATATTTTGATTCCCATAGAACCCGACATAACACAATGGAGAGAAATTAAAGAATTCACAAAGGATTAAGCCCAAGAAATCCAAGAAACAATCGAATCACTCACACAACTCTCACTCACAAAGCTCTTTTCTGATGGTTTTGAAGGCAAATAGTAGGGGTGTCAACGGACCGGGTCTAGGGTGGGTAGTTAACTATCCGGACCCGACCTGTTCTTAAGAGGCCTCGGACCGCACGGGTCCTATTTATATACCCCGCACCCAGACCCGTATGGAACGGGTCAGTCCCGCCCCGCCTCTTTTTTTTTCTTTTTAAATAGTCATCAACCACTTATATTTTAATTTAATATATACTCACATACAAAAAATATCCATATGTTTAAATAATTAAATAAATAAACTATAAGAATATTAAATATAATTATAATTTAATATAATTATATATATAACATATAATTATGAATAATTTATACGTATAAAATAATTGTATAAAATAATATACATAATTAATAATTTAATATATCATTTAAAACCAACACAGCATGCCTTTCTTCTTCGGAGAATCCTAAGACTAAGAATACAGCAATTTCATGATGTACCCCACCATTAGGGGCCCCCACGGCAGTTTAACTTGTGCTTGCAAGGAGCCAAATTCATGCCAAAGGCAGGATTCGAGCAATTTCATGATGTACCCCACCATTAGGGGCCCCCACGACAGTTTAACTTGTGCTTGTAAGAAGTCAAATTCATGCCAAAGGCAAGATTCGAACCCCCCACTCTGAAGCAACCAAACTCAGTTGGAAGGCCTTTCCACCCTCCCCTCTACCACTTGAGCTATGCCCTGGGGCAGAATACACAGCGATTTCTTAAAAAGAGAAGGGGGAGTTGAAGCGATTCTTATTTTATTTCCCTAAAGCTGCAGGGATTAAATTGGGGAAAGGATAAAGATGGGCTGGGCTTTAACGGATTAAAACTTAATCCAGGCCCATCAACCAGAAGAGCTACGACCAACAAATTGGGCCAAACTATTAACGGGCCCAACAGTACTAGTCATTACCGTTTGATAAAAAAATCATTTATAATTAAACTAAATAATTTGTCTAGGGTCTTTAATCTGGATCTTCCAGTGTTGATCAACAAATGTTACATCATTCTTGGCTTCATCTCTGTTGTTCCAAATTCTTGCATCGATTTGAGGAGTCAATGAGCAAAACTCTCTCAGCTGCTCATCCATGGCGTCATAAACCCTCCACCATCTCTCATTAGCATATTCACTGGCAAACACTATATGATCACCCTTATCCCAGTTACAATCATAATCTCTGTAACACATCCACGGCTTGTATCCAAAGTAATGCAACGCGTATACATCGTCCGGTACTCCTCTCTCGCTCGACTCATAGTACTTGAAGCTGTTCGCCTTCCTCCACGGAAACATCTCGTTCAGAAAGCCCTGATCACCACCATTGTAGGACCCAACTGTCCACCTCTTTTTCATTAGGGTTTCTTAAGTACACGTGGAGGGTTCCAGTACCATGAGACCAGAGTTGAAGAAGTGGCCATGGTCTCCTGCTGCTGACATTTCAGGATACATGAATAAGTGATCTAGGTTTCGTAACACGATGAAGTCGGAGTCGATGAAGATGAGCTTGTCATAGTCGATGAGTTTCCAGAGCTGGAGCTTGCTGTAGTTCCATTCGTTGTAGGAGTTTTTCTGCGAAAACGGACTAGGAGTACTAGGTCTTTTGTTGTGTTTGATTTTATGATGCTTTGAGCTAGAGCTATGGCGCCACAAACGTAGTCATCTGAAGAATGGAGTACTGTCACGTATGCCTCTTTTTGCTTCTTCATGTCCCTCCACACTTCTTCACCTACCATTAATCATGGGACTTTTTAATATAGAAGTATTTTATTAAAATGTACCACCAGAATGTAACAGGACATCCTACGCTGAGAGAGAGTGAAGTAGAGTTTAAAATATAAACTCTCTCGTATTATTTTACTTTATTTGAAAATGTTCCAAAATAGTTAATACATTCATTTTCATTCAAAATCTTTCAATTTTGTTCTGATTTCGTCTCAAAATAATATTTTTTTACCAATTATGTCCCAAAATTTTATAAAAGCACTGATTCAATTACATCCCATAAAATTAGAAAAATTGAACACTTTTCTGTAAAAAGAACTATTTTGGTGAGAATTTAAAAATTATGAAACTATCTCGTAGAAATTAAATTTCTTTTGGACTAAATAAAGTTAATTTATATGGGACAATCTTAATTTTAAATTCAGTGACGTAATTAGTTCCCTTGTCCTATGTGTGTCATTTCTTTTAAGGATTTACTATGGTTGTATATCTCTTTTACATGTTGTTCATTCAACCTTACAGTACATATGGGAGATTGATACACCAAACAACACATAAACTATTTACCTGCAGATTGTGGGAATGGAGGGCTGAGCTTGCAAGTTCCGACAGGCATGAGAACCTTTTGTCTGATCCTGGTAAGGTCTGGTTTATAGACCTTAACATCTCCAACATGAAACAACACATCATCACATCTAAATATCTCCCACATACCCCCACACGACCCTACAAACACTGCAAAAACTCCCCTATTTAACGACCTTCCACTTCTCACCAACAAATTGGCAACCACCAAATTCACTTGCAACCTAAAAACATCCCTTATTCCGCAGGGTACCCTAGCCACCACCACATCCAAATCTTGATACTTTTCAAACTCCGGCAACGGTACATCGGGGCACTTTGTGGGCGACCCGTTCTCCCGAATCCAATGAGGGAACAGGTCGAACCACTGCACCCGCTCGTCCACCCGGTCGAATTCCACCTCAACCATCTTCCCATTCGTTCGAACTTCCTCCATCATCAGCATCATCGTCGTTTCGTCCATGTTCACCAATCCAATGTTGATGTTGTCGTCTCCGAGTTTTTGTACGATGATGTCGAGCCAATTATTAGGGTTTGATTTAGGGTTGGAGGGTACTGCATTTTGGAACTCATTTTGCAGTAATTTTAAGTAGTGGATGGTAAAAACTGAAAATCCAATTGGGATACTCTTGAAGAGGATTTTTTAGAAGTCTGTCCAAGTTTCATACAAATGCTAGGCTTCCCAGAGGATCAAATCCTTCTTTCATTTGCCTCATTCCGAAGGTGAGAAATCCCAATGCTATACAAGATTTTAGACCCATATCACTTGTTGGGTGTCTTTACAAAACCATAGCAAAGGTGTTGGCGAACAGGTTTGCAAAAGTAATGGATGAGTGTATATCTTCAAACCAACCAGCATTCATCAGAAACAGAAGTATTATGGATAGCGTTCTTGCGGCTAATGAAACAGTGGAAGAGGTAAGAAAAAGTGGTGGCAGTATGTTTATCTTTAAAATTGATTTTGAAAAAACTTATGATTCAGTGGATTTGGAATTTCTTTTGGATGCGCTGAATCTATTGGGGTTTGATACCAAATGGTGTACTTGGATAAAAGAATGCATAAAGTCAGCTACAGCCTCTGTGTTGATTAATGGGAGCCCAACAAAGGAATTCAAGATGGAGAAAGGTATTAGACAGGGAGACCCGATATCGCCGTTTCTGTTTGTATGTGCAGCTGAATGTTTGAGTTTGATGATGAGAAAAGCTTGCTCAGAAGGGCTGTTTTCACCTATTCGAGTGGGGGAGAAAGGGGTGGAAGTTTCTCACCTCCAATTTGCGGATGATACTATATTTTTTTTGGAGCAGCTACAGTGGAAAATATAATGGTTTTGAAAAGCATTTTGAGGATATTTGAGCTTTGGTCAGGACTGAGAATCAATTTTAACAAAAGCATTTTGGCAGGGGTTAATACGAGTTCTTTGTTATTAGAAGAAATGGCAGCTTATCTCAATTGCAAGGTGGGTAGTCTCCCTCTTCCATACTTGGGCATGTCTATCGGGGCTAATTTTCGAAGAAAGAATACTTGGGCTCCAGTCATCAGTAAAATCGAAAATCGTCCAAGTCGTTGGGAGAACAAATGGATATCTTTTGAAGGTCGGATTGTGCTTCTTAACGTAGTTCTCGCAAACATGTCCATCTATTTCTTATCATATTCCAAAGCTCCGAGTGGCATCATCAGTAAAATAACCTCATTGCAAAGGAAATTTTTGTGGGGATGTGATGGAAAAAAGTCCAAAAAATTCATTGGATCAATTGGGACATCATTTGCAAACCAAAAGAAAAAGGAGGTCTTGGGACAAGAACCATTAAACTTTTCAACCTTGCTCTCTTGGGGAAATGGGCTTGGAGATTGCTATTAGGAGGCAAAGATTTGTGGGTGCAGGTACTTACATCAAAATATGGGGACTTTTTAAAGTGCATAGAAGAATGGAAGGAAAAAAAGAAGTGTTGTAGAGCTTGGTCTTCATGGTGGTATGATCTAGTTTCCCTTTTTGGTGGTAATGATTGGTTTTTTAATGGATGTTCTAGAATAATTGGTAATGGCTGTGAATCTAAATTTTGGTCTTCCAAATGGGTTGGTGGTAAATGCTTGAAGGATTTATATCCTAGATTATACCAGGTTGATTCAAATGTCCATTGTGCCATAGCGGATAGAGTTGAGTGGAGGGAGGGATCATTGATTGGAAAATGGAATTGGCGTAGGACTTTATTTTCTTGGGAAGAAGAGCAAGCTGCAGATTTGATTTCCAAGGTGGAGAAATTTACTAGAATCACGGATGAGCCTGACAGGTGGACTTGGGATCACACTCCTTGTGGTCTTTACACGGTCAAATCAGCTTATAATATCCTTCAAAGCTCCAATTCAGATGATTGTATCTTTCCAGAGATCAACCGAGTATGGTGCAACAAGATTCCTCTCAAAATTTCATCATTCTCATGAAAGACTATTCAAGATAGAATTCCAACAAGAAATAATCTCAAAAAAAGAGGTGCGTTGAATCCTAATTTTTCGTCACATTGCCCTTTATGTGATTCAGCACTTGAAGATGTTAACCACCTCTTACTCAAATGTAAGATAGCTTCAGGGGTTTGGGAGAAGGTCTATGGATGGCTTGATTCAAAGCAAGCTTCTGGAAATTCTGTATGGGATCATTTCTTATCGCATACGAGTTTGGTTAAGCCAAATTGTTCAAAACTTTGGCATTTATTTTGGCATGGTGTGATTTGGTATATATGGAAGGCTAGAAATGACAAGGTGTTTAATGGAGTAGAAGAAGATTGCAATAGGATAGTTATGAGAATCAAAGTTATCACTTGGCTTTGGATTAAAGCATCGGAGAGTTGTAGATTTGGGAGTTCTTTTAGCGAATGGATAAGGGAGCCACTATTATGTATTGATTGATAACAAATTTTACATACGATTGTACGAGTTATTGAGCATATCTGATGCTCCATAACTCCTTTTAATTATCAATAAAACTTTTGTTTTTTCAAAAAAAAAAGGCGAAGGTGAAAGCCTTTGGCTTCGAGGGTTTAGAACCCTTTAATAAAAAATGATAATAATCTAATTAAATACATCATCTTATCATGATATATAATAAATGTATGAGTAGGTAGATTATTACAACAGGAGTTAAGTGCATGGACGCACGTTGGATAATTCTATTTCTTGTCTGAATTTTTTCAAGATTGAGGGTGGCATGTAATTAATGTAAGGTTTTGAATATTCTCAAATACAATAATTAATTAATTAATTAATATATAGAAGCCTGCAAATCCTTGTTTGGTGAATAGGCGTGGTAGGATATAGACATTTGGTATTTGTTTATAATAATGAATTTAATTTTGTTGTGATTGTCAATTTTGGTCATTTAGGATATGTCAAATTTAATTTTAGTCCTTAAATTGGTAATTTCTCAAAAGTGATCCTCCGATGTCCGCTTTTGGTCATTTTGTCCACTTTTGGTCCTCTAGGATAGGACAAATAAGGACTAAAAATGACCAAAAGTGGACAAAAAGGAATAAAAGCAGACACTGGAGGACCACTTTTAAAAATTTACCAAACCTTATGACTAAAGTTGAATTTTACATATTCTAAAGAAACAAAATTGATATTATCCCGAAGCTTTTAAGTTGAAAACTGATTGTGTAGACCTTTATACGAAATTGGTCAAGATTATATTTTTAATTAAAATAATATATCATTAAAATTTATTAAAGTACCATTAAACTATTTCATAAACGAATTGTAAGATTTATGAAAAGTACTTGTACCAAATTTAATAAAAATGGAAATTAATTAATAGAGAAAAAAAGTGAAACGATATCAATGTAGAATTGAACGGTTAATTTTTTTCACAATTAAACTTATAATTCTCAATTAATCAATTAAATTGATTTCATAACTCTCAATACCAATTTTACAAACACTAATTTATTTAAAAATGTGTAATTTGAGCCATTTTTTTTTAATTTTATCAGATGGGGGAGAATATCGTCTCACGGCGAGAATTAATATACGCTTTTATAATTGGTTATCACTAATTTTTTTATTAAAAATATTACTCCCCCCGTTTCCCACAACAAGAGTGCATTTTATCATTTTCATCCGTCCCAATACAAGAGATGATTTTCCCTTTTAGTAAAAAGGACCCACACAAATTAACTTTTTCTCTCTCCATAACCCCACACTTCACACTAATACACCTACCAACTATACATTAAAATATTATTTCTCTCACCTCAACTACCCCTAACTACCCATTAAATATTATATCCCTTAATCTACGTGCAAAAAAGTTTCACCACTCTTGTTGTGGGATGAAAGAAGTATTATTTTTTTAAATGCTATTACTTTTCACTTATAACATAAATTATTAAAGAAATAATATACTACAATATTATAATTTTTTATTAATTGATTATCACCTTTTATTGAAAATATTACATCTGTAACACCAAAATCATTCTTTGAGAGAGGACTTACACATCTCTTTTTCTAGTTAGCATATTAATATACCATGTTTTATTCTCTCGGAAAAAATAAAATAATTTACAGAATATTTATTGTAATTTTTATGGCAAATTATAATATTAGATTGATAAGATTGTAATAGAAAGCGATTCAGCAAAGACGTGAGCCTCAAACGCGTTTCTTGTTTGTGGAGCAGCTCAACGGCGTTGATTTCAAAACCCCATACACTTTTCAAATTAAAAAATAATAATAGAAGCAATCAATACTAATTAATAACCCATCAAAATACTTTTCATTTTTACCTTCACCATACACATAAATTACTTTATATTTTATTTACAATCCATTTATTATTTAGAAATATACTATATTATATATCCTTACAAAGTTAATGAAATTAATCAATAAAATTACTTCTTTTGAATAACATAATACGTACACTATCTATGAAAACTCTAAAACTATGTTTTTTTTTTAATTTTGAAATTGTAAAAATCAAGATATACTATAAAAATTAAAATTTAATTTAATTAAGGACAAATTTTGATCTATAAGAAAAATTAAAAAAGTGATGTAAAAAGACAGTAAAATTTTAAGAACTTATAACATCGAACTTACATGGAGAAAGAAAAAGTAAGTAAACGCATCTATGGAAATATCAAATATGCATACTCCGGATACTAATTAAAAGTTTGTCTTTTAAAAGATTTAAGATTTTGAAAAAAAAAAACACTAATAATTCACAATAAATATAAATCACAATGAGTATTTATTTTTATTAAAATTATCATGAAATCATATAAATCAATCACCATAATTTTTATAATTTGGTGATCTTAAATCCATGGTTCTACCATTGAAAATATCTTGTAAAGTTTTTATTATCATGGGATTGATAAAAGCCATCCGCCCTAATTAATTCTCAGAAACAAATACCAAATGAGCATCTGAGATAACTCCATTTTGAACTAAACGCATCAAAATGCACCTTTTTTGTTTCCTCACAACCAAACAAAGTGTTTCTAATAAAGTTGTCGCAAAAACCCCAGTGGTATTCTTGTTTTTGAATCAGTGCGTGTTCTCCGAGATCGTCGCCTTTAGATCGACAGTGTAGTAGAAGTGGATTGTTTGATGGAAGGTTGTTTTTTATACGAACTTGGTATTTTCCTGTGAAGGCGCAACGCGTTTGGTGCTGCATGAAAACGATCAGCAGTTGAATTAGGAGTTATATTACTCCTATTATATATCTAAGGTTCTTCATGTGTTATTATCTTAATATATATAATTGGTAAGTAGTTGCCTTAGTTAAATTTTCGAAAAATATATCTGTCGCAAGGTTGAGAAACTTCACTATCAAAATTATATGTGGCATTATTTTATTGATTAAGCATTTATTATATATATTAATTATTTTATTTATTCTACATTAAATAGTTCCCTTATTAACATTTTATTCCTTTAATATTTTAATTTTTTAGTTTCTATTATTTATAATATTCTTTATTATTATGTAAAGATTTAAAAATCATATTATTTCTTTCTTGATTAATTGTTATTCTATTTAAATATTTTTAATTAAATTAGTTTTTCTTTATCACCCTTAAATTGAAAAAAAAATTACAATAAAATCATAATTAATATATGGTTTCGATTACTTTTATTTTTATACATTATTTTAAATTTGATCAATTTTTTAATTTATATACTAATAAAAAAACTTTTTACAAGAGACTTAATTATTTTAATTTTATGCATTACTTTAAATTTGATCACTTTTATAATATTATATAATTGATAAAAAAATTATTTTATGTTATTCAATTAAAAGGTGTATTGCATATCATGAATGATAAAATATTATTTTTATTGTGATTTTTCAAAAATTTGTGACATTATTTAAGAAAGTGCTCAGTAGTACTTTAATTATTGTATGGTAAGGTAAATACCTTTTTTTTTTATTTTTTTGTCACCAACATAAGAGTAAATCTTGGTAAGACCGTCTCACGTGAGACCATTTTACATTTTTTAAAATAGTTAACACTTTCGATATAAAACGTCATTACTTTGCTATAAAATGTTATCACTTTTATTTATTGCTCATAAAATAACATCATCACTTTTTATTATAAAAAACTATCACTTTTTTTTGTTGATTGTCTCAATAAAGACGCACAAGTTTTTACCCCCAACATAATTATATATAATTGAATCACAATATTAATACAAATATAAAAAAAAAACATAATAATAATTTTAATTATTTTCTAGAGAGACATAAAATATTAATTATAGGTTTTAATTTTGTATTTTTCATTCAATAATACACAGGACTTATATTAAACATAAATATATAAATATATTTTATATTATTAAATAAAATATTAAAATAAAATTTTGTAAACCGATATACTAGTGTATGGTAGAAATGTAAATTCAGTTTATATATATATAGGTACTATAGCTGGGTTAGGTGATATTCTCTTATAAAAATAGGCAAATGATCTAATATTGGAAATTAGGATTAGTGTATTTATATAATTAATTTGTTTATGATATGTTGGGTTTTCGATTACGTTTATAGATTTTGTATAGTTTTTTATGTGACACTCGTTTAATAGTTTATTTAAAATAAAAAGTACTATAAAGTTAAAATAAAGATAAATATTTGTGTGATATCGTCTGTATTATAAGACGAATAAAAAATAATAATACTTTAATAAAAAGTAATATTCTAATTAATAAAAAATAATAATAATGCGATAAATTATTTCATAAATAATTTTAATATAAATAAAAAGTAATAATACTTTTAAAGAAAAATTATAATATATTTTATAAAAGATAATAACTTTAAAAAATATTATATAAAAACAGTCCCACATAAAATATTTTCATACAAATATAAGACTAAATAAATAATTAAATAAAAGATAGAGTCAATAACTAAATATGAAAATTACATTATGATATTTGTACGAGCATAATTTTTTTTCCTATCATATTTCAGATTTTGAAAGTAATTAATTATAAGTACGATGTAATCCTGGCATATTACTTGTGTGTGTTGAAACCACCATTTTTTTTTCTTTTTTATGAAAAGTAGAGTCAATCTACAAATAGTTGATATTTTAAATACGTAAATAATAATATCTACATCTCATAGTAACGTTTAACCATTTTTATTTGTGCATTTCATTATAAGATTTACATATTTCATTATAAGATTTATATTTTTATGATAAATAGAACCACACAAAATAATTAATATATTTTTATTGCGTCACTCACAACATTAATACAAGTTGTTTAATAAGTGCTCACATAAAGTCATTTAACAATCACATATATATAATGAGTTCTATCAGATGAATAACTAAGTTGTGTATTTTTATTTTTATAAAAAAAAAATGTACTCTTCCGTCTTATTTTAACATGCTTACTTTCCTTTCCATTCCTTCCTAAAATAAATTGCACACTCTGAAAATGCAAACATCGTATAATATCAACACTCTTATATATTATTATTATATAAAAAAATGATGTTATTAAATACACACCTTTTTTTATTGAATACACACCCTTATTGAATATAAACTCCCTTTTAATTTTTTAAATTTTAATTTTATTATATTCACACCCCTTAAAAATCCAAATTTACCCTTTTTAATTTTAAAATCATACACACCCTTAATAATCCATAGCCTCTTCTTGCTCGATAGACTGTACCATAGTCATCCTCATCAAAATTTTACAACACACAAAACACACACTAAAAAGAAAAAAAAACGAAGACAACACCTTTGAAAAGAAAATAAAAATAAAAGAAGGAAGAACAGAGAAATTAAGAGGATGGAAGAAGAAAAAAGAGGGGAATATTTGGTTATACAACAGTCCCAGAAATTGAAATTGATTATATAGATAGTCAAAATGAAATTATATAACAACAACATGAATATACCACTCAAAAATTGGATTCAATCCCTTATTCTACATTTGATATTTTATTAGTATTATTTCATAATATATAAAAACTATATTCTATAAATGATTATTGAATCCTTGGAGCATATGTCGTTAATTTAGAAAAGGGTCATGATACGCGCGTGTCAATCATTTAGAAGGTAAAATATAAAACACTAATACAATATTAGAATAGGTGATCCGGTGTCCTCATAGATGTAGTTTTCATGTGCTTTAATATTTCATTCCATGTATTTTAATACAATTTTGTAGACATATTGCTAATATTTTTTTTCAAAATGTTTTTAACAAAACCTGACAAGTAAAATGGGCATGGAGGTTTTTGAGAGAAAAAAAATAGTTTCTGGGTGGGGGTGGTGGAGTCCAAATACGGGTTGAGAGATAAGTTTGGAGATGTTTCTTTCCAAAAAATGGAGTTAGGTTATGATCAAGGTGGTGGAGGGATGTGATAAGACTTTGTTTTGGAGGAGGGGATATATGCTTGATTTAAAAATAGATTTGTACGGATGCTAGGAGATGGGAGGGACACAAGCTTTAGGGACGTTGATTGGACATGAGAGGGCTTTTTGAAGTTAAATTTCCACGTCTCTTTAAACTCTACAGGAATAAAAATAGTCGAGTTGGAGATATGGGGAGGTGGGAGGGTGCATGAGAGATGGAGATGGAGATGGAGGTGGAGATGGAAATGGAGAAGAAATTTTTTGATTGGGAACTTGATAGTTTTAATTCACTGCTGTCTATTTTTAACAAGTTCACTTTGAAATAGGGAGTTGCAAACTCATGGAGATGGCTGGGAATTTCCAACGATAGTTACAGTATGAGGAGTGCTTATTCGATCCTTGTAGAACTCAGAGATGCGGCAGTGATTGATGAAGAAAGGATGTACGAATTTAAACTTATGTGAAAGACTTTTGCATCATTAAAATTAACAATCAACTCATGGAGAGTCCTTTGAAATAGGGTGCCGACAAGAGCTAATCTACTTAGAAGAAATTTGTTGTAGTCTATAAATTATTCGAGATTTGCATTTTGTGAAACATATATTGAAACTAGAAGATATGTTCTCTTCGAGTGCTCAATCACGCATGAGGTATGAATGACTTACTTTAAATGGTTCGGAATTACTCGATCATTAACTACTCATTTCATCATATATATTATAAACTTCACGTATTTCTTATTTATTTATTTTATAAACTTTTCAAATTAGAAAAACTAGTAAAACATCTTCACTAATAATTCACAATCCAAATATAAATCACACTTAGAATTTATTTTCATTAAATTTATCTTGTAATCCATACATCAAGCACCATATTATTTAATTAAAAATTTTTCTACCATTGAAAATATCTTGTATAATTCTTACTATCACGGGATTGATAAAGACCATCAGCCCTCACTTCCCAGAAACAAATCCCAGGCCAGCATCTGAGATAACTCCATTTTGAACTAAACGCATCAAAATGCACCTTTTTCCCTTCCCACGAAGCATCGCAACCAAACACAGTGTTTCTAATAAAGTTCTCGCAAAAACCCCAACGATATTCTTGTTTCTGCGTTAGTGTGTGATCTCCGAGGTCATCGTTTTTAGATCGACAGTGCAGTAGAAGTGGATTGTTTGATGGAAGATTGTTGATTATACGAACTTGGTATTCTTGCGTAAAGGGACAACTACGTTTCACATTTGATGCTGCATGGAAAGAATCAACAATTGCAGCTAGTAAAATCAGGACAAATAGCAACCCCATGGTAGTAAATGTATGATTAGGAGTTATGTTACTCCTTTTATTTAAGGTTTTTCTTGTGTTATGATGCATGGTAGAAATGTTTAATCAGTTTATATAGGAATTATAGTTGGGTTAGGTGATATTCTCATTTAAAAATAGGTTAGGTGATATTAATAGAAATTAGCGTTAACATAATTATATAATTAATTGGTTTATGACTACAATTAAACATGTTGGATTTTCGGTTAGTTTGTAATATAGATTTTTGAATCTTTTGTATGTATCACTCATTTAATCAGTAGTTTAAAATAAAATGAATAACATCAAAATAAATAGGAGATCGAATCAAGATTTAAATATGAGAATTACAATATATGATATTTGTACAAGAAAAAAATTTCTTTTTTCCTATTATATTTTAGATTTGGAATGTAATTAATAATTATGATGTAATCTGCACAGAATCAATCTGCAAATAGCCGATATTTTAAATATGAAAAAAATAATAAGTGCTCGCATGAAAATATTTAACGATGACACGATAAGTTATGTTTGACGAATATCAAGTTGTGTATTTTTATAAGAGTGTACATTGGGTGCACTCGGGTGTAAGAGTGCACACATATGTGTATAACTTTTTATTCTATTTTGTATATGTGTCTTGTAATAATTATATACTTTTTTCATACTAAATTTTTCATTAAAAAAAACTAATATCCATATGTGTATAACTTTTTATTCAATAGTGTATATATGTTTTTTTAATAATTGTATATTTTTACACTCAATTTTTTATTATAAAAACTAACAATTAAATTGTATACATTTTTTCTCATAATTGTATATATTTTTGTTTATATTTGTATATGAGTGCACCATATCTTAGGGTGCACACTATAATTAGCTATTTCATAAAGGGGAAACTATTCACAACCCCAATATTATTAAACGTACTCTATTTATTTACTTTATAAATCCCAATAATTATTATAAAATGATAAATTATTTGTTATATATATTCTATTTGTATCATTATAACCCTTTAAATTTTAATTATTTAATTTAAAGTCATTCATTAATACTCCGGCAGCATCAATCAGCGACGATAGGCAAAGACGGCGGGATTTTCCGCATGTCTCAACTGCGAGCGACAGTGGACTGATAATTCAGATAAGGCGCGCAACTGAATGTGGAGCGGAAGGCTAGCAACGCGAATGTGTAAGCTGTTGGGTAGAAAACAATTAATTAGATCAGAGATCACCACCGCATTTTAGCCTTCTTGCCAAGACATGTCGGAAAATCTCATCATCTTTGTCATCGCCGCTGATTGACCCTGCCAAAATATTAATGGATGAATTTAAGACTTTATAATTAAAATTTAAATATAATAATTATTGTTGAGGTTTAAAAAGCAATTGGGATACGAATAGTTGGGGATGCGAATAGCCGCACACTTCTATAAATTGTACTCTCATTTATATTGACAACAGTATGTTGAACAAATATAATTCATCGTGATAAGCGAGTCAGGTTCTAGAATTTATAATATCTAGAACAGTAACGATTGTTCGGTCTATCTGATAGATACGAATCCCCTTTTTTTCTATTTTGATTTTCGTAATCAGATGATAAAGAATATATTTCGAAATAGAACTTTTTTTAATTATTTGAACGCACCAACTAGTTATGAAATCACATTGATAGCCTCTACTCTAATCCTAGCTCGCCAAAGAGCTAGATTTGCCTCAATTATTTGTCTTTTTCCTTCAACTTTTCTCAAATTAGCTTCTGCTATTTCAAGAGTGATGAGCACATTTAAGATTTACATATACAACATCATATACACTATCAAGGGGAAATTTTTTATTAATTAGATTAGGTATTTTGATTCCAATTCAAAAGAATGTCAAAAATAAAAAAGAGGTTATGCTATATATATGAAAGAGTATACAATAATTTTTTCTTTTTTAGGAATTTTCGAAAAATGAAATCGATAAAGACATAGTGGGTTTCATCGTTTCTATGGTTACTTCTTAACGACGAGGTCTTCTCTATACACCGGAGTTTTTACTTTACTTCATTTAATATTTCATCAATACTATTGACAACTTGTGAAACCTTATGCTAATGCTAAGGAAGAAAAAAATAGAAGTATACGCTTTAGGTCGACATATATCTTTATATGCTAACAAAGCAAGAAAAATGATTGATCAAATTCGCGGCCGTTCCTACGAAAAACACTTATGATACTAGAGCTGATGCCCTATAAAACATGTTATCACGTTTTCAAACTGGTTTATTCTGCAGCAGCAAATGCCCATCTCATTTAAACTTGCACACTTACTTTTTCAATTCATCCAAGATAACTTGCTTACTCTAAAAATATAAATATCACATAATATCAACACCCTTAAAATACTATTATAATATATTATAAAAATATCACCTTCGTTCATTTACATTATAATTTAATATAAGTCATTTATATTATACATTTTATTCAATTAAATTATGAAAATACTCATTTTTCTTAGATCATCACACTATATTTTGTTTCTCAAAATGTGCAAATTATTCCAAAATAGAAGAAGTATTTTTTTTTTAAGAAATGATATCAACTTAATAGAATAATTCTTCACTGATCTATGTGCACTAAAAGTGTATCCCCAAATGTAGGGAATTAGTTACAGCTCAGCGTGTGACCAAATCTAATATTAAACCTAGAGGATAATTTTAAACTCTCTAATTAACTCTATTTATGACAACTCTAATTTAAGACAATATGGATTTTTAAGTGAATTAATTAAACTAAGGATGCATAAATAAATATTAAAAATAATAGATTAGCAAATAAAAATAATACGCAAATGTTCAGGAGATAAGACAAGATTAATCTAAGAAATCCAATTCAAATTGGTCAAATTAAATAACTAGACAATAGACAATCTGTTATAATTCCTGCAGATTTTATGAAAACAATCATATAATTATGTTAAATCTCTTTTCTAAAATAAACTTAACACATGAACCTGGTTTAAACCCTCATATGCAGAAGAATAATTATTACTCCCTGGAATACGTCATGCAAAATTCCAAATTAGAGCACTAGATTTCCCTTTTTATGTACGAATTGAAATAAACTTCAATTCCCACCTAACAATCTAAGAAATCAAATCTTATAAAATGGTAATTAATAGATATATTAAGTGTCAAATATTAATTATTCTAATAAATAAAGGTTATATGGTTAGATCTCCTTCAATATAACAGATAGACAAATATAATCTCATCTATGACACAAACAATAATCATAAGCATGCATAAGACAAGCAATAATCATAAGCATGCATAAGACAATGACATAATCATAAATGAGAACAGATCATATAAGACAAAAATATAAGTGATAATTAAAGCATTAATAATGGAATAAATATATTGCATAAATTCATAACCCAGTCTAGGTCATCAATTCAATCTAATCCAAACTTTCAAAACCTAGAACTATCCAGAAAAGTACTAGCCCTTGGTGTTACAAACAACACCCATGGTTAGATATGAAAACAATCTCATATGTCTATAATTCAAAAGTAAGAAAGATAGAAAAAGAAAAACCCCAGGTATGATGTGATTCTCCGTTCTTTCATCTTTGATTCTGAACATTCCTTATTCTCCTTCTCAAGTAGGCAACACTGATGAACTCTCCAATCGGGATGGGTGGATGGGATGGTGGATCTTGATTTCGGTATTATGGCAGTGAAAAGGGTGTGAAAAGTGATGAAGAGTTATTTCTCTGGAACTCCCCAATGGCTCCTTTTATAGTTGAAGACTGATAAATCCCGAATTTTAACTCAAAAGTGGGTTTTTTCACATCAAAAACCACAAATAGGCCGAAAAAATAAAATTTGGGCTTGCTGGGAAGTGGCATGGGTCATTCCGACCATGGCAGGTCGTGCTGCCCATGGCGTGCCGCACGGGGCCTCTCGTCCGCACGGGTCGTGCCACCAGTTGGCAACCTGCGCGACCTCACGGTTCTGCTCATAACTTCTTCATCGAACTCCGATTGAGGTGATTTTAGCGCTCACGCGATCCTCTCTTTCGTGACTTTCCAACCATATAAAGAACTTTTGAAATTCTCCTATTTGAGAGTGGCACGAGTCGTGCTCTTCCAGGACATGTTGGACGATGGTGGCTTCTCTTGCTGCATGTGGTCGGCACGAGTGGGCTGCACTAGTGACTCAGTGATCGGCACTAGTCGTGCCTTGCTGCACCAAAACTTTCTTTCGCCCGGTTTCGACCCCAACTTCCGATTTTGCTATTTTTACCCCCTTTTTTCACCTATAAATACGAAATAATACCTCACAAGCATCTGTAGCAGTTCAACCCAAAATATGCTCAAATACGGACATAAATACCACAAAACGGTACAAAATCGAACTCTAAAACACGCAGATTTTTACACTTATCAGTAATGTCATTGTGGAAGGGATCTAATGATTGCGAATTATTATAAAGTTTATAGTGAAGTAGGAAGATATTTCAATTATTGATGCATTATTATTAAAAGGTGTGTCCCCTTGCTCGTTTCAATTTGAAAATTCAAAATTAAAGAACTTCAAATTTATTAAGATATCAAAAAATATTATTTGAAACTGATTGATGTCCCTTCTAATAAATTACACTGAAATACTTACTGCTCGAATTTGGAAATTTATATAAAATCCATAGCCCTTAAATATTTTTATAATTTCAATGTAGCCAAAAATAAATAAATTGAAATGGTCAAAAACAAAAAAGAAATTCAGTTTTTTTCTTTTCTTTTACCAGGAAAAGGTCACGCGATTCCACGCGCTCGTGAAGGACTGTGATTAGTCAAAAACAGCCATACGAAATTCCTATTATGCCCCCATTCTCCTGTCCTAAGCTTCCAGTTTTTCTCCAAGACTAACAAACAATAAACAACCTTCCAATCTCTCTCTCTCTCTCTAAAAACAGCAGCTATCAGATTTTTCACGAAACACGAAGCAAACCAAAATCCAAAGACAGGTAGGGAAAAGAGCAAACATCACCCAGAAAAACTAGGGTTTCAAATCCCCTCCCTCCACCTCCAATTATATTTTCCTTTCCCTCGCTTTTCCCTCGATCTCTATATTGCCGGAAATTGTAATTCCGTTCGGATCAGAATTGGCGGCAGAACCACCATCTTGAATTTGCCGGAGAATATTATTCTCAAAAGTCGCGGCTGAAAAGCGTTCATATCTTCTCCGGAATAATCAGGTTCGTATTAACTAACCACATTCTCCTAGTAAGTACGCATTTCGGCATGCTTTTATCGGAATTATATGCTACTTTCTTGATTCGTTGTAGGAAATAAATGGAGAAGGAATTTTGATCTGAAATAACCATTTGTTATATTTTCGAGATTGAGGAAAAGAGAGGAAAGTTTATGTTTTAACCTGAAGGAAAGTTTATCTATATATATTGGCGGAGGAGTAGGAGCTTTTGATATCTGAATCTTATTATGATTTCCGTAGTTCTTCTTGTAAAATTTTATATTTAGAATTCGTTTTGTAATCGGTGGGTTCAAGATTGTGTATTGGATGCGTATTCGTCCATGGAATCAGAAAATTCACCCCCGTCCACTAGCCTGCTTAGATGTTGCGAGTGCGGGTGCAGCTGTTCAATGCTGAATAGGTCCCTTTCGGGGTCCTATATGCGGTCTACCAAACGCAAGTATGATGATGTTGAAGAAGACAACAAATTCACCATCCCAGGACTCATCATACCACAAATTGCTCGTGTGGAGATCGAGAATGAATGTAGAGCACTGCGCGAAACACTCATTAGTCAACAGCAGACTATTCAGGATCTCATTTCCGAGCTGGAGGAGGAGAGAAATGCATCCTCTTCAGCTGCCAATGAGGCCATGTCCATGATTCTGAGGCTGCAGAGGGAGAAGGCAGAGGTGCAGATGGAGGCAAGACAGTTTAAGAGGTTCGTGGAGGAGAAAACGGCACATGATCAGCAGGAAATGGTGGCTCTGGAGGATTTGTTGTATAAAAGGGAGCAGAGCATTCAATCGCTTACCTGTGAGATTCAGGCCTATAAACACAGGATGATGAGTTATGGTCTCACAGAGGCTGAGGCTGATGGAGCTGATGGAGAAAAGAGTATAAGCCGAAACGCTAGCATTATTGAGAACCTTGAAGGGGAAATGGAGTTTCCTTCATATGAGATTTACCCTCCTCTTAGGTGCAATACTAACGAATCCCAGAGTTATCCAGATGGCGGTGATGATGAAACTGCTGATATTGAGAAATATGCATTTGGGGAAACTCCACGAGATCGTCTAAAGGATTTGGAGCACCGACTCAACGACTTAGAGAAAAGCCCAAGAACCATTCAACCTGATAGGGAATTTGGTACAAAATATATGCTTGAAAAGGTAATTGTTGGTCAATCTCCTAGGCGAGCTAGGCACCTTAGGAAGTTCTCCACTGATAGCACAAATTCATATTTTGCAATGGGAAAAGAAATGGGTCCAGATTTTGCCTCGGATTCTCCAAACTTTGGCAACAGTTTTAGGAAGACTCCATTTTCCAATTTGGATGTGAATTCCAATTTGAGGAAAGTGGATAATGCATCAGAAGTTGGTGATGACATGAATGATAGAGTCTACACGATAGATTCCATTCATCAAGGATCATCAATTAATGGTGTCATGGATCAAAAGACTTCTGCTGGCGTTAATTGTGATGACTATATGACGAGTCCTAGGGATTCAACTATCCATTCCGAAGTTAGGGACTTAGAGGTACAGAAGCTGTATGCAAGACTTCAGGCTCTTGAAGCTGATAGAGAATCGATGAGGCAGGCAATTATTACTGTTGGGACTGATAAAGCACAGCTGGTATTGTTGAAAGAGATAGCTGAGAACTTGTGCAAAGAAATGTCACCATCAAAGGCCAAGCCAGTGCAGAAGCAATCAGGGGCTAAGGGTGTTTCCTTCATGACATTGTTTAAGGTAAATAAATACTCTATTACTCTTCTATGGCACCAGAAGACACAATTGCTGTATTGAGTGAGTCAGCTTGGTACAATTGAATATGATTTATCATCTCTGCATTTTATAAATACCTACCCTTGTTATTTTTACAGTGCTGCATTGTCAACAATCTCAATGAATAAAACAAACCTTCGTGTCTGCTTAAATGTGTTTAATTGAATTATGTAACTCAACTGTCTCCCTGGACTTGGAGTAAGGTGTAGACTCATACCTGGATACATACATTTCACTGTGTGCCTGTATATGTGGATTAGTGAGAAATGGTGCATCTCTATCTCATATTTTAAATAATGTAGCAAAAACTGCACTCACATTGTTTGTTATTCCAATTTCATAACCTTGTGTTCCAGCCAGTTGAAAGCTGGCTCAATGATCTTTGACATTGATGGTAGAAATTGTTTCACTACATTAATCTGAAGATTCAGTGAAGATTATTAGCTTCTTTAAATGAATTTAATGTCTACCATTAGAGTGCAGAAGCTATTTCCTTGTATAGCTGTAGTATACCATAATGTTACCGTTTCAAGATATGGCCGGGATCATGATAGCATGAATTCAGCTAAATATTTTGAAGTAAAATTCTGAACCATTTGATCTGAACCTTTCCGTTTTCTTAAATATTAGTATGTAATTGGCTGGTTTCTTATTGACTTTTTTTTCCCCAAAGTGTTTCTTAGTCTAAAACTGAATGTATTTGTTTATATACTTCCAGATTTTTTTTTCCCAATTTTCTGACAATATATTTCTATTTTTTCAGTTGGTTGTTTCTTTTGTTTTCTGGAGAAGAAAAGCACGCCGATGCAAGTAAGTGCCTAGAATCAATTTCTTTTAGTTAGTCTTGGGGGTGTTTGCAACTGCTTTTAAGCAATGAAAATCACTTTTATAGTACAAAAGCTGCGAGAAGTGATTAATGCTCTTAAAAAAAATCTTGCAAATGTCCCTTAAACATTCTTTACTACTCCCTTGTTTCCCACCCCCCACCCACACACGCTAAACCCCCCTCTATTTTGCTTGATAAAGAGCCAGTTCTCAAGTGTCCTAACAGTTATTATTACCTGTAAGATCATTTAAAGAATACTTGCTCTACGTATGATATTCAGCCAAAGATGGCACAGCTAGTTGGAATTGAATCAAATAAGTATAATTCTGGGTGTGATGGGAGTGGAGAGCAATGCGAGTGGGTGAGATAATCTAATGAAAAGTAAAATTTGTGTTAGGCTTGTATTGGATGTGCTGATGTGGTAGAGTGGGATGGATCTTCATGTCAAATCAATATTTTTCTTGATAGTGATGATGGATTAAAATAATGTAGAGAGAATGAAAATAAAGTAATGAGGCAGTGGTTGGATGTATAATTGAAATAATTGTGTATCTTGAATTGTGTGGAAATAGATGTATGGATTATATAGGAGGAGGATTAGATTTAGAGTAGATGGATGGCATGTGCAACCAAGAATTCGACAGACTGGGGATTGGCTGTTCTCCGTCCAAAATAGATAACAAAACATCAGATAAGAGGAAAGTTGAAAATCAAATTGTGCTGCAGATCATTTGCTCGCAACATATATCTTACTTCTCCATTAATATTGGAGATTAATGCAAATTTTCTTATTCTGATTGATGTAGGTATGTATTTGGATTATCAGCCAAGAATGAAGGCCTACTAATGCTTCTAGACCGAGGTCCTCGTGTGGGACAGTGGAGACGTGTGTCAACTGCAAACTTGTCAATCCGATACTGAGTGGTCCGAACCCATCCATCACTGAATTAAACTGTCACAGATGCAGAGTGATTTTAAGCTTGTCCCTGCTTTGGATAATGCAGCACGTTACGTTTCTAGTTGCTATGGCGTTGGTTGTTTCTCCTCTTGTGCATTTATATTTTACTTCCATGTCTCATAGCATACACATAGAAGACATCCATTTGTTGTTATAGGAGACATTGTTTTTTGGTTGATCAGCAAAGTTGTGGATACTGTGTTGTGTTGTGTTGTGTTGTGTTGCTTGTGGGCATTGGCTTTTGAGTGCAAATTTAGTCTATAATCTGCCTGCCTTAGTTAGTTCGCATCTGAATATAATATTACACCACATTCTGTTATAACTATCTTCTCTTGTAACTATTATCTACATTAATTCATTATTTGAGGCAAATTGTAATTCTATTATTCATTTCTTTTAAGATACTCCAAAAATGATTAAAGTTTTACACAAATAATCTCTCAATGCATAGAAGTATTATTTTAAAAATATCACTTATATCAAATAAACATAACTTGTCATTGAATTATGTTTACATTTGTTTTTGCATGTAGATTAGGGTAGTTTTGTTTTTGCATGTAGATTAAGGTAGTTGTGAGACGGACCGACACATTATTAAAATATACTTTAATATAAAAGTAAAATATGTTTCATAATAGTTAAAGTATGTAATGAATTATATCATGACACCTTATAAATATATTTTAATGTATCATTCATCATACTCCCTCCGTCCCACGTATTTTTACTCATTCCACTAATGGTAAAAATACAAAATATTTTATTACTTACTTTTTACAATCCCAATAACTTTAATTACTTTTTTACATTTTATTCATCATTCTCAACAACTTTATTTATTTTTTCTTTTTAAATTACTAATTTATCCCTACTTTTTCTTACATTATATATTAAAAAATAATACGTTCTAATCTCCGTACTCGTACAAATGGATGAAAATACTCAGGATGGAGGGAGTATTTTGTAAATACATACTACATTAATTGCCAATAAACATATTTTAACTATATAACAATGATATTTTAAAGTATTTCACAAACCGTCTTATAAAAATCCCGTCTCACAAGAAATTTTGTCAATATTTTAATATATACGTATATCTCACTTAAGAAATTGAAATGTAAATCTTACCCCCAAATTGAAATGTAAATCTTACCCCAACGGACAGAATGAATATTTTTTATATTAAAAAAAACACATTACCTAAAAAAAATCAATAAAATTAATGACTTTTTTTAATAAAAAAACAACTTATTTATGAGTATTTTTTATTACTAAAAGTTCATATTATCTAAAAAAGATCAATAAAATTCGGGTAATTTTTGTGTGACACGGGTTAAGAATGACCCCCTCGCGTATTCATGACCCGTCATAACCATTTGTTATAATAATAATAATAATAATAATAATAATAATAATAATAATTACAAAAAAAAAACTCCATTTGAATTCCTTGAGGTACGAATTTGGGTGGTTATTGTGAAAATTCCTTGGACGCCATCGGCTCTTATTCCTCCGCCTGCCGGCAATACCCTTTAAGCATATCCTCCGCCGGCAGTGGTGGCAACCACCGTGTGCCACCATTGTTCGAAATGCTTAGCACCAGGAATTTATTGCTCAAAACGCGATTGAAAAGAGGAAAGCAATTCCGCAAAATTTTATCCAAAAAGTCCAACTTTATTGTTAAGAAACGAAAACTTGAAGCCAATAATCAAGAAACAGTACCCCAGTCATCTGTTGAAGATGAGGAATATGAACAAATTGGAGGAGAAGGCGAGGATGGTAACTTCAGCTTAAAAGGCTCAGCTCAATCTCACTCACATGGAGTCCAGCCATTGGGAAATCTTTATTTCAGCTCTTCATCCATCAATTCAAGAAACAATGGCCTTGGTAATCTGCAAACCCTTACAGATGAGCTCATTCTCGAAATTCTAGGGCTTCTTAGTGCGACCCATTTGGGGGTTCTATCAACTGTAAGCAAATCTTTCTATGTTTTCTGCAGTCATGAGCCTCTTTGGAGGAATCTTGTATTGGAGACGTCTAAGAATGGATTCTTGTACAATGGTTCTTGGAAGAACACTTTTGTTTGTGCTCATACATTTTCTTTGAAAAATGTTAGTTCAGGAATTAAAGTTAGAAACTTTTACTCTGATTACTTGTTTCAGAGTTGGCTCTGTGCTAATCTTGAAATGAAACCTGAGTGGCTTGTGAGGGATAATATAATCAGGAAAAAGGGGATTTCTGTTAAGGACTTTGTGTTGAACTTTGAGGAGATGAATAAGCCTGTGTTGTTAGAAGGTTGTTTGGATAATTGGGCTGCTATAGATAAATGGGATAGGAAATATTTGGTTGAAGTTTGTGGTGATGCTCGGTTCGCAGTTGGGCCAGTGAGCATGAAGCTTGAGGATTACTTTAGGTACTCCGATCAAGCAAGGGAGGAGAGGCCGTTGTACCTTTTCGATCCTAAGTTTGCTGAGAAAGCTCCACAGTTGGGGCTGGATTTTCAAGTCCCTGAATACTTTAATGAGGATCTTTTTAGCCTTTTAGGCAATAAGAGGCCGGACTATAGGTGGATCATAATTGGACCTGCAGGGTCTGGTTCGTCGTTCCACATAGATCCTAATTCCACCTCTGCTTGGAATGCTGTGGTTAGAGGATCCAAAAAATGGGTATTGTTCCCTCCCGATGTGGTGCCACCTGGGGTTCATCCAAGCCCAGATGGCGCGGAGGTTGCGTGTCCTGTTTCCATAATTGAGTGGTTTATGAATTTCTATAATGCTACCAAAAGTTGGAAAAAAAGGCCCGTTGAATGTGTTTGCAAGGCAGGGGAAGTGATCTTTGTGCCCAATGGATGGTGGCATTTGGTCATCAACTTGGAAGACTCTGTGGCCATTACACAAAATTTTGTTAGCAGGTATCGTTTATATCCTTATTAATTATTATGAATACTGGAAATTAATTGAAGCTTAGCATATGAATTCAAGAAATATGTAAAAGAGCTTGCTTTGGTTAAGTGATCTAGTAGATGATAGAAGAAATATTGTTTTAGGCAAATGCTTTCGACGTATAGTACATTATGTACGCTATTACTTGTTTACCCTTGAAGTTTAGGTTATATCTTTCAATCTATCTCTATGGTTATTATTGTTAATTCATTCAAATTAAGTTGAGTTCATGTGGATGATATTACTACTATTTTACCTTTATGTACTCCTATTTG
This sequence comes from Pogostemon cablin, assembly GCA_023678885.1. Taxonomy (NCBI): domain Eukaryota; kingdom Viridiplantae; phylum Streptophyta; class Magnoliopsida; order Lamiales; family Lamiaceae; genus Pogostemon; species Pogostemon cablin. The sequence goes on from CM042976.1 coordinate 3,930,343, forward strand.
GGTATATATCATTATTTACTTGGGTTTGTTATGTTCCTAAGGATAATCGTTAATTCATTCAAATTTATGGACCAACTTGAAAGTATAGCCCGTTTATCTGAATGTACTAGAGAGTGACTAATTTTTGTAATCTTCATATTGCCAGCTCATTCGAAATTGTACCTCTGTAAGTATTTGTACTTGAAATGCACTCATATTGTTATTAGTTTATACTGAGCATTCAGTAGGCTCAAGGGTTGACACGTTTATTCAAAATAAGATCTATCATGCATCACTTCCTGTTGACACCCTAATATTGCTATCGACACTTCGTAGATTTGGTGCATGATGAACATATAAATTTAGGACTAGAGATGGCAAAAATTTCGGATGATGATGAGTTGCTAGTTTTACTGAGACCGCAAATGTCTGATTGTTACCCTGTCGACTTGATTATGCAGCAAAATTAAATTTCTCAAGTTTATTTTTCCATCACAGGAGGAATTTATTGAACGTGTTAGATTTTCTGAAGATGCCTAATGCAAGCACTCTGGTGTCGGGAACAAGAGATCGAGTTAATTTGCATGATAAATTCAAGAACGCTGTCGACACATCTCTACCTCCGGGAACGTTAGACGAGTTGATGCGGAAAGCAGAGGAGCAAAAGAGCCAGCAGAAGAAAGTTTCTTTCTGGGAGTCAGTCACTGATTCAAAGATGGGTGCCTTCAAGTTTTCGTTTTAGCCCATCATATACTGAACCATCTTGTTTGAAAATTCGACCTTCATTTGAAGATTAATCTTTTGGTTTTGTTCATAAAATTTGTGAATTGCATGGTTTTAATTTTATATATCAAATCAATAGATAGGGGATGAATATTGATATGTGCAAGATTGTATTAATGGATAGGAAAGAAGATATAAAATGAGAGAGAATGAGGAAAAGTATGTTTTATTATTATTATTATTATTATTGATCGAGAAAACCGTTGTATGGAAAATATGTGAATTTGAGTTTTATAAGATTATTAGGTCTATATTTAAGGAGATTTTTTATAAGCTTGGTTTCAAAAAATCTAATTAGAACATATGTAGATTTTCACAATCTTGCATCGCTTGTATATGGAGTTGTTAAATGTGCCAGTTCTAGCTCATTCGGCCCAAATCCTATGGGGTTTTGGGTTGACCAGGAATTGAACAAATCGAGTCTGTTTAAATGGATCATTAAAAAATGGATTTATTCTTAACTACAACGGTTTCGGACTAAACAGGTTAATCTTATAGGCTACACAATAAAAATTAAAAAAAATTATACTATAAATTAATAACACATAGCAAAATAAATGCAAAATTAATTCATCAATTATTTAAGATTAAATAATTAGTAATATTAATGCACGAAATTTTTTTTATTAGAAAGTACTAGTATTATTATTTTTTTTTTTTGGAATTTGTGGTAATTAAAATTAATTTATTTATAAATTATTATTATTTTTGTATAAGACAAGAAAATTTGTGATGATTAACATTAATATATTTATAAAAACTATTTTTGTATAGATTGGGAGGAAGAAAGTGAAGAGGGAGAACATGAGAGAGGAAAGGGAAGGGAGGTAGGGAATGAGAAGGTGTGAGAGAAAGCATAACTGTTGTTACCATATTAGAAAGACAATGGATGAGGGGATGTAACATTTCAAGGAAGAACTGGAGTGACAAAGTGAGATTGAGAAATAAGAGGAACATTGAGATAAATAAAAAAAAAAGTTCAAAAAACTTGACATTGTTCTTTATATCATTAATATTATTAATCAGCATTCACTGAAGAGAATAAAAAATGAACAATTCTGAAAGTTAGCCAATTAACAAATGAAATCAGAATGTTGGCAAAAACCCAAGAGACAGATGATACAGATAGTAACTGATCCCTAATCTGAAGCTACAAAATAATAAGTAATAATTACAGTTTAGACCTGGAAGAAATTGGTCATTTACAGCTTGGAGTATAATTGGTCCCATATGGATAGATTGGAAGAGTCTTTCTCTCTCTGAAAATTGATGCACCAATAGAAAGGTAAATGTCATAAGCAATAATATTATAAAAAAGAACATACTTTTTAAAAATATTTGGTTGAAAAACTTCATCCCTGATACTACTATATTATTTTTGTGGACTAATCTAAGTGTTCATTCAAAATCCAAACATCACAATTCACAAACCATTGTAGTTTAAGAAGGTCCAGACTTAGCAAATTTTAATTAATTAAGGGAAACATGACTTTTTAAGGGTTATCCACTAGCAAATCAGCAATTAGCAACTTTCATATAAATGAAGTGAGGGTCCATGATCAAAGAGTTGTTTCATAGGTGGATATTAAGGGTTAGGAATATGTTCAAACCAGAAAAATGACATAGCTTTCATTTCTCTATCAGAGTTTATTTCAGATCTTGACACATAATAACAATAATATATAATCCCATTTTCTCAGTCAAAATATAGTACCATTTTCCCCATTCAGTTTGTACCATTTTTCCCATTCAGTTTGTACCATTTTTTCTGTCTTAACAGTTCCATACTCAAATCAACATTTATGAAGAGAATTGAATGCACACCTGGAGTTTTTCTAATGCTGTTTTAGCAGAAGATGCCTCCGGCGACTCCATAGATATCTCTTGCTTAACCTGCATACCAAATAGTATCAAGAAGACCGTTATAACATCTTCAACAAGTTGGATATACATACATACGTTAAAACCATCCATGACTACTGCCTTTATAAAATATAAAGTCTATTTGGTCTTGAAACACATACCTGCTCAATGAAAGAGCATTAAGGCATCAGAAAAGTTTCTTAACTCCCCTGGTTTTACACTGAGCAGCCATCTCAGATCATCAAAAGAAACATTATAAAGGAGGTATGGTGCCACTATAAGCATAGTTGTTAAAGGCGATAGCCGCAAGGATCCCCAGGCGTGCCTGAGGCGAGAGGCGCGCGCTTCTTATACATCCTCCCTAATATAATTTCACAGCATATATACATGCGTATATCTACTTACATCATAACTACTTACCTAGATAAAGGTAAAAATCACATAATGATACATAATAACTCATAAATAGCATGATAACACATAGAACATCCATACATAATTAACTTCAAGGTTAAAATCTTCAACACAAATTATTAGCAGTAAGTAAATTAAACTAAATCTTCAAGTTTTAGAAAGTAATTCAAATGATTATCTATCTACCTTGCATAATAATAAAACCAGTCCTTTCAAATCTAAAATTCATTGAAGGAATAGGAAAATTTCAGACTAGCATCTTCAAAAAAATAAAAATTAAATAGGCATGTATTGGAGGTGCGTCTGAGGCGCGCCTTTTAGGGTGAGAAAAGGAGCATGGAGGCACACCTAGGCGCTCACCTCTAGGCCAATAGCCTCAAAGTGTAAAAGATCTCTGCGCCTCCGCGACTTAGGGCACCTTTAACAACTATGACTATAAGTCAAAATTGTTAAGTTATAAAATGGATGGGCATATAGATAAGTATCAGAGCACCATATATGACACACTCATAATCATCAATTCTTTGCCTTCAATTCTTGGATCCAAATTCAAGAGTCCCTTTGCCTGAAACATAATGATCATGTGATCAGTAATTGAAGATCATATACTCAAAACACAAAACAATTGCCATAAACGTCAACAATTATCACGCTGATGATTTTCCCGGGATTCTTGATCAGCAAATGAGTTCATCTTTTCTTCTGCTGCAGGGTCCCTGTGTAGAACAGAGGGCAAATAAAATGAAATTTCCTGCAACTCTTATTTAGTGTCCATAACTGTGTAGAATGAGCACTCAGCCTAAATGGTAGCACTGGTTGTAGAAGCATTTAGTTTCCTGGTAATGAAAATAATCTGTAACGCTGAACTGTCACAAAAAACCACTGTTTTTTTTTTTACACCACCTTCCTAATCATATGCTTCATGCATCCTATGCCGAGCTTGATAAAAAAAAATTGAGAATGTTAACTATAATTGTTAAGGCACTGTGTACTGTAAGTGGTAAATATGACAAGAACTTATGAGGCTTAACAGGAATTGAAATCTTGTGATAATATTGCTCTCAAAGCAATGCTTACTAACTTGATTGTAAACAACCTTTATACGAGTATCAGAAAATGGAGAGTCAAAAAGTGTGCATATGCATGTACAGTTGTGTGCATATTAGATCAAGCTAACAAGTGGATTACGAATTATTCAAGCAAGTGAAGAGAGCATTTCATGTTGACAAAGAGCTAATCAGAGTGGTAAAAGTAACACCTCAACATATATATAACATGAACAGCTTATGACCTCATTTGTATCAGACTCTTCTGTCCTCTTCATGACAAGATCATATATTTTTTTCTTGCATCTGTCAAAATACAATATTAATGGCATTGGGTCGCACTTCTCTATGTAAATGACGAGCACACAAAATAGAATATTATTAAATGAACAAAGAGAAAAATCAAGTCCAATGTTAAGGAAATCAATTAATTAACTAAACAAATTATGTAGATAACCATTCAAAGAACCACTTGCACCGAGTAGCATTGTCACTTTTATAAGAAGTTCAATAATGTCGTGTCTCAAGCTAAAGATGTCTTAATGAATGAACTAACCAGAATCCCATAACTCATGAATATAATGCCTACAGGCCATCGGAGTAAACTAGAATCAGATCTTAGGCAAATTAAGATAGAAGAAATGGAAATCCATACTGCTATCATAAAGTAATATATAACACGAGCATAAGGCATGTGATAACAAAATGCCAGAAGATATTATTGGTCAAGTTCTCAACAGACTATTTGATCATAGAGTGCACTTTGAAGTTATCTTCTTGGAATTAAGGGGTTTTTTTTATTACAATATTTAAACCCAACACAACTCCAGAAGCACAAAATTAGAACATAAACTTCATACAGCTCTCTTCTCTTTTCAAAGCTCATCAAATATCGTAACATGCTGAATTTGGAAATGGAGAACTGAAAGAAATGAGGAAAAAGCTGTCTAGACAATACAGACATCTAATTATTCACGAAGCATGCTGCTAACTTATCTCCAATTTCAGCAGCATAATCAGCTTAAATGAAATAACAGGTATAGCTTACATTTTTCTCCACATCCAGTTCTGACAGTTTTGATATAAACAATGTCTCATGATATAAAGAAAAAGTTCATTGGAATTAAAATACTTCATTTAATACGAAACTGTTATTCACGAAAACAAGGATAAAGCTACTATATCATTCAGAAGTAATGGTATCATCTCATAATAATTGGGGGAAATGCAACATTCCTTTTTCTTGTCATGTTTCTACTTGTCCATACTGATATTGTGTAATCCCTTTGATTTAGGAAAATGCAAAATCACTCTTGATTTTTCCAATGTTTGACTTGTGTTTAATAAATTGAATAAATAAATGCAATCTCCAGAAAGACTTAAGACACAAAAACACACTCCCATATTATAGAATCAACACAAATAAAAACAAAATATTGCTAGGCAAACACCAGAACTAAATTATGCGAAGAACCTTTGGCAAATATACAAGTCGCAATATATTTTTTTGACAAAAAATGCAACTAAGAGCATTCACCTGAAATCACAGATCTATGATTCAGATATCTTGACATCTCTGAATAAGTATTGCTCATCTTCTAAAGCATCTCTGGATTACCAAAAGAGAAAATATAAATGACAAATCAATAAAACGTGATACTTCTATTTAAACTTTTTAACTGAAAACCAATATTTTAACTTCACTACCTGAGCGCCTCTAACTTCTGTTGCTCCATTTTTTTCAGATACTATTGTCTTGACACTTTCTGAAGTAGAAGAGAATATACTACGCGCAGTATAAGTGAAATACCTAATATGCTGCAAATGAGTATTGTAAAAAGAAAAAATTTTGTAAATCCATGAGATTCAAAATAAAATATAAATAGTATAAAACAGTTGGCTTGATTAATTTACTGGCTATATTATATAAACATTTTGGCATCAGACCAGGCCTCTAGACCAACTAATTCTGTGGGTTCTCCATAATCCCACTACAAGAGCGGTTTTCTTGAATTACATAAGAGTTAGGACCATAAATATTGTCTTATAGCAGGGCTCTATGAATGGCAAGGAAAGAACGGATTATCATGTGAGAAGGACAGAAATAGTCTGAACAAGGACCGAACATACACAATCTCATGCTTGATTGGATGAGGAGAATGTAACAAATACACTTGCACAAACACTAGCATAAATAATGGCTTTCCCACTCCCTTAGTAACCAATTTTCTAAGCATGGTATTCAACCTTTGATTATTCAAAATAGTATACTACTCTACATTTAGTCTAAATAACATTTGAAACTGGACATTTTTAAACTGAAACCCACATATTTTACGAGCTCGCTCTGAGATGTTGCTGGCTGTAGTCCCATACATAATTACCACCAAATCAATCCAACGGTTTGCTCTTGACTAAATGGTACTGAAGAGTTTGGTCCAAAATAATGGCACCAACACCAAACAGCAAACATGTAGATTCTATCATTGGATCTGATAAACAGGACCAAGAATGAATTGACATAGGAAGGAAAAAAGAAACATTAATAACCTTATCAATACTCTTTAATTTTATCCAGGCAGAATCAAAGTTTGAAGATTATTTCCTTATAATTGAAAAGTGATTCACAGAGCTCAGCTGGTTAAAGCAAATGACTCAAGGGTGGTGGTTTCAATAGACTTGAAACCAGAGAACCAGTGAAGGATCCAGATGTAGCTGGCGAAACCATATAATGATGTACTCACAGAACAACTATTCCGAAACTGCCTTCTAACCAGGTGAACTGGCAACAAACCAGATATTTAGAGAATCACAGAACACATCTTCCTCAGGGACTGCTAATTCTTGACCCCTTAACATCTCCTTCCTCACCCTCCTTTGACCATCCAACTAATTCTGCTTCTAGTAGCAAGGTAGGGTTTAAACTGAAAAGTTTTTTCTGGAGGCACTAGTCTAGTAAACCCCCCCCCCCCCCCCCCCCCCCACCCCCAAAAAAAAAGTATCTAACGAATGAAAAGGCAGAAGAGAGCTTTGAGGTGTTATTGACATTGTTAAAAGGTTGAAATCCTCAATGGAAGAGCTGCTCACAGCTGCATATAATCCAAGATGTTTCACTCTAAGACCCAATGCCATCGCTAGGCAACCATTTCTCATATTATGGGCAGAGAGAGTCAGATCATTGGCAAATGACTCTCTCATATGAAATAATGGACAATAGGCATTCATGGAACACTTGGGACTGAAAAATGCACCCTATTTTTTTTCTTTTTTGTTGTCAACATTAAAAAAGGACTTGCAGGCTGGCCAAAGAATGACATTTTTTTTTATATAACCTAAGTATAAGAATTATGTTGGGCAGAAAGAAGCAATAAAGAAAAGAACATTAAGCAAAACAAAACCAAGAATGTAATCACTAGGAAAAACACAGAGAGCATAGAAAATGCTGTTAGGCTTGCTTGAACTAAAGAATAAAATTCCAAATCTTTATCCTACATGGTTGAGAACCTCACCTTCTACCTACCTTGTATCATTGTGATCATCTTCAACAAATACAAGTCACTCAGTTCCTAATGATACATCAACCCTTCAACCATTATACATGCAACCTGCTCGATGAAAATAAACATGCTCTCAGCCTATCCAAATAAACCAAAAAAATATTTTAGATCTTGGCAAAAACAAAAAAATAATATATGCAACCTGCTATATGGAATTCTTGATCCAGAAAGAGAGCACATATTTTCACAATGTGCAATATAAGAACGAACAACAAACCACAGTTATTAAAATATAAAAACAGCAGAGACAAAAAAATGTATTAGCATTTAACATTGGCAGAAAAAGTTATTTATTGAAGCTTCCTGTGAATTAGTACAGAAAACCTAATAACTAATTAGTACATTAAAGGAAAATTAAATGACATATAAGAGTTTTTACAGTAAAATCTTACCTATTAACAAAATAATGGTAGTCATACACATATAGAGATATCTAATTTATACCATCATCTCAACCCTCGCCCGACCATCACCACGAGGCATTTTCTTCGATCTCACATCCTCCACATCTTTCTATCGATAAAAGTGAGGAGCTATCTCCAGCAGCCATTCAGATTTTAGTTTAGTCACTTGCATCATATACTCCTTAGTAGTTAACACCAATTCATGGTAGATTACCCATCTCGGAAGCACCTGTGCTAAAACTGAGCTTGGGTGAAGATGAACCGTCTGGGGATACTTTACCGTTCCATATGATCCATCCTTTTGCAGTCTCCCAAGTTGGGGAAAGAAGCCAGATGTTATGGCTTTCTTTATTGCATCCAAATCATGTGCATTTGATGTCAAATCAATTTCAACCCTTTCTAACAGCCCTTCCAGCTGATCCCGAATATCTCTAGCTCTCTTCATGCTCCTGACCTTGATATAATTCTCATAGCACCATTTTGTTGAAAAATTAGTTTACTTCCATGTGCTATAGACCTTCAACAATGAAATATGATCTCCGACGTTTCCACTGTGAAAATTCAGGCGTGCATAATCAGCATGAACCTGCTTATCCTTAGGACGATAAAATATTGAATTTCCAACCGAAAGCATAGCAGCAATAGATATGATCTCATCAGAGCACTTGTACTTGTCAGAAGCAACAATCATTTTTGATAGCATTGGATCAAGAGGGAACTCAGACATCCTTCTGCCTACTTTTGTCAATTCACCAAGCTCGTTAAGTGCACCTAATGCATAAAGTAGTTCCAAGGCCTTCAGTAGAGCTTCAGATGGTGGAGGGTCCATGAAATCAAAGTTCAGAAGGTCATTAATTCCTAGACTCTTGAGCAAGAGCACTACATTAGCCAAGTTAGTCCTTTATATTTCTGGCACAGTATTGTCTTCTAGATCATGATCAAAATTATAAGCAGTATACAACCGAAAGCATTTGCCAGGACCTGTTCTACCAGCTCGACCAGCTAGCTGGTTAGCTGATGCTTTCGAGATTGGGGTCACCAATAACGAATATACCCCAGTCCTAGGATTGTACGACTTCATCTTGGAGAAACCCGGATCAATAACATACTTTATCCCATCAATCGTCAACGATGTCTCAGCAATATTAGTAGCCAAAACAACTTTGCGGGCACCTTGAGGTGTAGGCTCAAATATTTTAGACTGCAGCTCTGTAGGCAAATTTGCATAAATTGGACATATGATCGGTTCTGCTACTTTTGATCCAAGCCCTCTAGTCCTATGCTTGAGAATTTCTTCAGCAGTTTCTATCTCCTCCTGCCCAGTTAAGAAAACCAGAATGTCACCATCTCCTGGTGGCTGTGTTACATGAATCTGAAGAGCAGTAACAATAGCAGCATCCAAATAGTCAGCTTCTGGAGCCTTAGTATAATGTATTTCAACAGGGTATCTCCTCCCAGGGATTTTGAAAATTGGAGCTGAATCAAAATAATCACTGAACTTCTCTGCATCAAGTGTGGCACTTGAGATGAACAACTTGAGGTCGGGGCGGGAGCGAGAGATATCCTTGAGCAAGCAAGCCAAATAGGACATCCGTTGAGAGGGTTCTTTCATGGGCTTCATCTACCATTATAACACTGTAACTTGCAAGGTCAGGTTATTCTCCAAGGAATTCACGGAGTAGCATACCATCTGTCATATATTTCAAGATTGTCTTCTCTGAGGTACAGTCTTCAAATCGAATGGAATAACCAACCTCATGCCCGAGTTTTACTCCCATTTCTTGAGAAACTCGAGCAGCAACACTACACGACGAGGCTGTACGTATCCTGCTCATAAAGGTATTGAGGTATCTGTGTAGTTTTCCCAGACCCTGTCTCCCCAACAATGATAAGTATCTGATGGTCATTCACAGCTTGGAGTAATTGGTCCCTAAATGGATATATTGGTAGAGTCTTTCTCGCACTCTGGAGTTCTTCTAATGCTGTTTTAGCAGCAGATGCCTTCATGGGTATCTCATTAAAACCATCCATGAAGGCTATTTGGTCTTCAAACACATACTCATAATCACCATTTCTTTGCCTTGGATCCTTTGATCCGAATTCAAGAATCCCTTTGCCACGCTGATGAATTTCCCAGGCTTCTTGTTCAGCAAATGGGTTCATCTTTTCTTCTGCTGCAGTGTCCCTGTAACGTTCAACTGCCACAGCAAACCGCTGTTTTTGTTTTACTCCACCTTCCTGATCATATCCTTCAGGCATCCTATACCTATACTCATTTGTTTCAGACTCTTCTGTCTTCCTCTTCTTGACAAGATCATAAATTTACTTCTTACGTTCAAAATCACGGATCTCTGTTTCAGATCCCCGAATAAGTATCGCTCATCTTCTAAATCATCAGAGAGCGCCTCCAATTTCTGCTGCTCCCTTTTCTTCAAATACTCTTGCCTTGCCTCCTTGCGATTGCGATCAATGCGGATACGATTTCCCAACTCCTCCCTTTCTTTCTGATCAAGATTTCGTTTTCGAGCCAACATCTTTAGGGTTTCAATCCAAGAATTGTCACCGTCAATAGATAGATTGATTCAGAAAGCACCCGAAAAGAATGAATTTCGATTGTGACCGTCAAACGATCGTTCAATTCGGACAGGGTTTGAAGAACAGCAACTCGCGACAGAAAATATGGTGGCTTGCGGCGGGGTTTAGGAAAAGTTAAGGGGTGGGTTTAAGTTATTGCTATGACTTATAAATGAATTTTTATAAGTAAAATATGAGAAACTTTACATATATAACTTATTCTCCATATAACTTTAAATTTGATTGGTCATCTTTATTCTTTGTTTAAATCTTACTGAGTTCAAATTAATTATTAGAGTAAATTACCGATACAACATAGAAAATATACTAATTACCCGTTTAATTTGTGTATAGTGACAAAAAAAAAATTTTTTAATAAAGAAAGGTTTAAATTACATAAAATTCACATCAACTTGAATCTGCAAGCAATTTTCTCTCACAAAATTTTTACTTTAATGCATATAATTATTTTTATTTTCAATATGCACACTGCACATCCAAACGCTAGCAAGTGTTTTTTTTTTCTTAGAAAAATACTGCAAATCAATAAATATTTTCAGCTTAAAATAAATAAAGGAAACTGAAAATTAAGAATTCAAAACAAACTAACAAAATCAAAGTTGCATGATCATGGTCGACTAAAATCTTGAGTTTTTTTTCCTGTTAATTAGCTACGCTAAGCTATATTAAAATCTTGATTATAAATAATCGAGTTTTTAGTTTTATTAATTGAATAGTGATATTTATTAAACGAAAGAGCTTACGCAATTGAATGTGAATTTTCTCAATTTTTTGTGTTAATTTTTAAGAAAGGAATGTAGGAATTCAAGTCGGGGTTATGGGTAGTTTTTCAAACTATACTATATATTTGGTAGTTTTGACGAATCTCGAGAAAAGTTCGTAATTTACCCTAATTATTAAATCAATCAATTATTTATTATTTTATTTTATTTTGTGTAGACTATTCAACAAAATAATATAATATCTAACATAAAAAAAATCAAAATATTTGGAGTTCATTACATATTTATTTTATAATTTCAAATCAGAGAAAAAGCTTATAACTTATATTACAATGTTTTAAAATTATTATTAAAATAATAATAATATGGATAGATGTTGCGTGAGACCATTTTACGCTTTTTAAAATAATATAATTTTCACTATAAAATATCACATTTTTAGTTTATATAATAAATTGTTCATGAAATAACATTATCAATTTTCATTAATTTAATATTATTTTTTAATATAAAAGTTATGACTTTCTGACCGTGTCATATAAGCGAGTCGGTAAAATTGATAATGTATAACATGAATCCTCACATCAGGTGTCATAAACTGACCATTGTCAACTCAAAGCCTGTAGCATAGTATTAATATACAATTACCTTAATCATCTACTTGTGCATGGCAAAAGATTAGCACCCGATGCATATTAGAAAATTTTAAATTTTAGATTTCAAAGCACAATTATAAAAAATGGGTAGTATTGATTAGCTGGACAACAAATGTAGCCCAAAAAAAAAAAAAAAACAAATGATAGTAAGGCCGAAAAAGTAAAGTAAATTCATTAGAGATGATTTTTAGCATTTTTAAAACACTATATCTCAAAATTACATTAGATTCAGTATAAAATTCATTATAAAATAATTTGATCAATATGACCCCCTTAATACATAATTAAATTATATATATGTTTTTAAAAAGTCTAAAGTCCATTAAATACACACCCCAAATATATTTTATACTACCTTCTTCTCCATTGAAAAACGATGTGATTAAATTTTGTTTCATCAAAGCCTATTTGTGAACAAAAGACGAATCCATTTCTTTAATTCTCTGTTACATCATATATCACATCCACTTCCCAGCCATGAAAGACAGAGAAAAAGCTGTCGAAACGCATCCAGATTTCCGAGGAACACTCAGGATTTGTGCCACGTGGGCAGATGTTCGTACTGTCTAAAGGACCAAATGGTGAAGCTGGTGTGTGGATTTTCTTTTCGTTTTGTAGAAATACCATTGCGTCCTCGATTAAGCCAACTGGTGGATCATTCTTTCTAATTCTAAAAGTAAAATTGAAAAAGAAGAAAATTCCATTATAAATTCCATATCAAATTTACAGTATACGATGTTTGAGGGATGTTTTAGGGTTTGTGTATAATTTAAAAATATTGTTAAGGATCTAAAATATAAAAAGGGTAAATTTGAAATTTTAGGAGTGTGTATACAATAAAATTAAGATTTAGAAAAATAAAAGAAGGTGAGAGATGTGTATTTAACGATACTTCTCTACATTATACGTGACTTACGTCTAAACATAGAAAATATACCACATGCAAAATTCAATATATATTTTGAAGGGTATAATTATATAAATTGGATTTTTTTATATAAGATAATTACAAAAGTTCATAATTTATACCTTTAGATTATAAAAATCATACAAAAATTAAATAAAACTTTGATTACCATGAAAATTTTACTGTTGACTTATAACTCAATTAGAAACTTCATTAAAATTTCTTAATTTTAGAGGACAATAAATATAAATATCGAAATTAAGAATTTGGGATACCTTCTCGAGAAGAAAATTGAAATTTTATGATATTCCCTCCAATCCGCGCAAGGTTTTTTTTTTAAATTTTAAAAAGTATTATTATTTTATGTATGTGGCCATTTGTTTTTTTGTGTAGTGTAAAGAGCATCATTATTTTATATGTAATTGTATTAGTAGTGAACGGTGGGTCACATGTGATATTTTTTTACTAAAAGTTGGAAATTGTGATATTTGGATGAGAGTTATGGATCGTTCAATATAGTAAAATGGGGACCTTTCGGTGGGACAGAGAGAATATTTAATTGATGAAAAGTGCAGTAAATTATTTTATGAATAATTTATAACATGGACAATATTTTTAAAGAAAAATAATACTCCTTCCATCTTATAAACAAATTCACACATATTATTTTTATTCGGTCACATAAACAAATTCACACCCCTAAATAAGGAAATACATATAAATTAATAACCTCACTATACACCTTAATTTCAAAATTAACACCCTTCTATAACTCACATAACTTACTTTATATTTTATTTATTACTTAAAAAAATATCAAATTACTAGTAAAGCCTAAAGCAACTTTTACATATTTTTGAAACTTCTCTTTTGACGGAAGGAGTAAATTTAAGTGATAACTAATTTAAAAAAAAAGTGTTATATAGTATATAGTATGATTTAACCATAAGACGATGTCGTCCAACACTATATATATATATATATTTTTTTTTTTAATTATTTGTATATGATCCAACATGGAACCATGCATGGATTGCATGGAAAAATAGACGTGGTTCAGTCACCGCCATGGCTGAATCTCCTTTAGAACTCTGATCAATTTGGAATGAATCCATCTTATTCCGAGTTAATTCGCTCACTCACTTTGCGATTCCTCATATCCCTCTTTTGCATTCCCTCTTTCCCCCTCATTATCTTTTTTCATCCTTCTCTCAAATCTCACGTTCTAATTCATACATTAACGTTAATTCCTTTCTCTTTTTCTCGATTTTATTTTATTTATCCAGAAGATTAATAGCCATCGATTGTTAAATTGGGTTGGGCTTCCAAGTTGCATGTGTTTCTTGCCTTTTGAGAATTCATACTATTAATTGTTACTCCCAAAGTAGAACATCTGAGCCTTCTTCTCTTCAATTAATCCCTCATCCCTCAAATTGATTGATTTTGTGGGATGTTACGTTGACACATTGATAAAATCGTACCTTTTAGGGCAAGTTTTAGGGTTTCCTGGAGTTGAGCATCGATCTGATCTTGAATTTTGAAGAGATTGTCGCCTCTACTCCGGTGAATGTGATTAAACGATTACGAATTTAGATGGTGAAGTTGAAGAGGGTTGGGGATTTGTAGGAATGGGGAATAATTGTGTCGGCCCTAATGTAGGTAACAAGCAGGGGTTCTTTCAATCTGTGACTGCGGCGGTGTGGAGAAACCGGCAACCGCCGCCGGAGATTCTTCCGACTGAGAATGCAGACTCCAGCAAAAATAATCAAAATTCAGAGAATGAAGCCTCTGCTTCTTCTTCTCGATCAGATGTGCAAAGCAATCCTCCCACGCCGATGAAAATTACGAGTGATGAGGCTAAACGGGAGGAGACGGATAAGAAGACGGGAGAAGGGGCGAAATCGAAGAAACCTTCTCACATGAAGAGGGTTTCGAGCATGGGACTACAAGTGGACTCTGTTTTACAGAGGAAAACAGAGAACATAAAGGATTTATATAGTTTAGGGAGGAAATTAGGGCAAGGGCAATTTGGGACTACGTATTTATGCATAGAGAAGGCGACTAATAAATCATTTGCTTGCAAAACTATTGCTAAGAGGAAGTTAACAACTCAGGAGGACGTCGAGGATGTTAGGAGAGAAATTCAGATAATGCACCACTTAACTGAACATCCGAATGTTATATCGATTGTGGGAGCTTATGAAGATGCTGTTGCAGTTCATGTTGTGATGGATCTTTGTACGGGTGGTGAGCTCTTCGATAGGATTATACAGAGGGGGCATTATACTGAAAGAAAGGCTGCTGAGCTTGCTAGGATTATAGTTGGTGTTGTGGAAGCTTGTCATTCCTTGGGAGTTATGCACAGAGATTTGAAACCAGAGAATTTTCTTTTTGTGAGTGAGGAAGAAGAGTCGGTTCTCAAAACTATTGATTTCGGGCTCTCCATGTTCTTTAAGCCAGGTACTCCACTACTCATGCGGGAATGTTCTGCTTTCAACTTTAGTTCGATTCTCTAAAGAGCAAATTCGCATAGACATGAACAAGATATTGTAGTAGTGTGATTAATCTCTTTTCAATTAATAGTGGATGTATGACTTACATAGATGGTAAAAACATGAAGGTAGCACTATCTGAAAGCATTTCTTAATGTAGAGACTTCAATATGATTGAAACGCAGTTTTGTGAAGCCACTCGTAACTCTGAACTCAAAGATTATCTCATAGAAATATCCGTTGAACTCATTGCCTGGCCTTTGATCTCTTTTTGGATCCCTCACTATCTCATGCTACGAGCCTATCAAATATGTATAGTAATCATCTTCTCTTTCAGTTTAATTACTTTTCTACTGTAGCTCTAGCTCAATTTTGTATTTAATTTCCCGGAGAATGATCTTTTTGCACATTGTGTTGAACTTTTATCTTTTAGATTCAGAAATAAAAGATTACACTCAGTAAAAGATAGTCTTTAATTTTCAAAATTTTAAGAGATCTTGAGATGTAGATAACCAAATCCAGTGCTTACCTTTTGTGTATTAATACATCTGCTTTATTAGGGAAAAAAAACCTTTCATGCAATAATTGTCATGGGGGGTGAAAATGCTTTATAAAACTAATACGTTAAAGAGTCGGTAGTAGTTTTTGTGTTTTGACAATAATAAGTTTTTTGCTTCATACTTGGGTATTAGAAGGGATCAATCAATCTGCCTAATTTTTTGGCTCGCTTTTTATCTTAATGTGACATAACCCTTCCCCACAAATTTTAGATAGGGACCTCAAAATCAAAACGGTTTCTGATCTTCAAACTATTTAGGTAAGTTGTGTTTATGTGATTTAGTGTTTTTTGCGATATTGTTTAATAAATATCTCTACCCTTCCAGTGAAGAAGTTGTTTCTTATTATTTTATAATTTGCTGAAATATCACTCACCATCTATTTGATACCTTGGCTAATTCCATGTATTTATACCTTCTTTTTGAATGATTGAATCTTGATATGTGTCACTTAAGGCGAGACGTTTGTTGATGTGGTTGGAAGTCCGTACTATGTGGCACCAGAGGTATTAAAGAAGCTTTATGGCCAAGAATGTGATGTATGGAGTGCTGGAGTAATTGTTTACATTTTGCTTTGTGGAGTTCCACCATTTTGGGATGGTATGCTTTTTTGTTGCATTGTTTCTGTAGTTTAATGGTTAAATCTGGTTTTCTTTTATTCAAATCTACATATTGTGTGGATCAGAAACGGAACAGGGCATTTTCGAGCAGGTTTTGAAAGGTGAACTTGATTTTGTTTCTGAACCATGGCCGAGTATATCTGAAAGCGCGAAAGATCTTGTTAGAAAGATGCTTGTGAGAGATCCCAAAAAGCGGCTCACAGCTTATCAAGTTCTTTGTGAGTACACTGTGCATGATCATACCCATATTTTGCCCATGTGAAGTTAATTATATCTGCCATTTTCTTAATCTATTCACCACATGCCATTCTGATGTATATTGCCTAAATCTGTAGTAAAATTATTCAGCTTGATGCTTATAGTGTCCCATTTTAGATGTTCAGTGGAATATGAATAACATTCATAGTTGTCGTATGTGTGTTTGCAGGCCATCCATGGGTACAAGTTAATGGTGAAGCTCCAGATAGGCCTCTTGATTCTGCTGTTTTAAGTCGGTTAAAGCAATTTTCTGCTATGAACAGACTCAAGAAGATAGCCATTAGAGTACGTCCGTTCAGATTTTCTTTTCTAGAAACCAGTAGCAAACACGCAGAACATGATTTAATTTTTATCAGATATGCATTTAGCTATAGGTTATTAATCATCGCTTCAAATGCTGCTTGTTATACATTTTGATGTTAAAAATTACTACTCACGTAACACCTCTGGACACATGGGAGAGCTTGTTCAAATACCACCCTTGAAAATCACATTAGGTGTAACCTCACCATAAGAGGAGTATCAAATAGTAGTTTGATGAGAATAACCTTTTGTTATTCTTAACATTTCTCAGTATGAGAAGCAGATGAAGAATGCATTGTTGGATAATCATGTTTATACTTACGTGGTGGTTATCTAAATTTGTAGGTTATTGCTGAAAGTCTTTCTGAGGAAGAAATTGCCGGATTAAAAGAAATGTTTAAAATGATAGATGTGGATAATAGTGGACAGATTACCCTGGAGGAACTCAAGAAAGGTTTGGAAAAAGTTGGTGCCGATCTCAACGAGGGGGAAATACTCCACCTAATGCAGGCTGTAAGTGTAGCATATTCAGAGCTTCCTTCTCTAATTTTTGCTAACCTTTTTCCAGATACTTATAATTCTTGCATTTTTCAGTTAGGGAATAACTTACAAAACTTGTTCTAATATAAATATCTAATGCTTTTGAATTAGGTAATAACTTGCCAAAACTTGTCCTCTAGTCTAATTCTAATGGCTTATGATTAGAGAGCACAGCTCTGTGATTACTGAATCATCTACGTCGAATAGAAGAAAGTGGAAACAGTATCTATTCTCATTTTTTACAGTTCTATAGAAACCACATAACAATACTACTATAGTACTTTAAAACATGTATCTTAACACGGTAATTAGGGAAAGAGATGAACAAATTAACATATCCTTAGTTTTAATGGGGTTACTTCCCATTATTTGATCTACATCTTTTAGTTTAATCTACATTTTCTGATTATAAAATGAACTGCACTGGAATAATACATGCATGTTAAGTCTTAATGCTAACTTTATAAATGCTTGTGATGGGACGATGCAGGCGGATGTTGACAATAGTGGAACAATAGATTATGGAGAGTTTGTAGCAGCAATGCTTCACCTAAATAAAGTCCAGAAAGAGGATCACATGTACGCGGCTTTTTCATATTTCGACAAAGATGGTAGTGGCTACATCACACACGATGAGCTTCAACAAGCTTGCCAACAGTTTGGCCTAGAAAACATTCACATAGAAGAATTAATCCGCGAAGTGGATCAGGATAATGTAAATGCCTCTCTGCTGAGTGAAACTGTCCTCTTATTTTCTAATATTTGGAGATGTGTATCTGGAAATCTTACGAGTTTGATCGAATTTCAGGATGGCCGGATCGATTACAACGAGTTTGTGGCCATGATGCAAGACACTGGGTTTGGAAAGATAAGCTTGAGAGCAGCCTCTTTAAAATGTAATCCTTCTAACTAACTATCTTATTTTTCTGTAAATTTCACAGGAATTGCATAATTTGATTGCATTCTGTTGTAAACATTAGTTCAAGATCTGCAGTTGGAGATAAGTTTATATCTTTTTTTACCTTGTCCATTTTGTATCTTTATTACTATATAGTTTTCTTTTTCTTAAGGAAATTGTTATCTGTATTCTGTAGTAATTCCACTTACTGGTTTTAAAGGGAAAGGGGTGATGTTATTGTTGGTGGGTATAATTTGCATTAAATTGATATTGAGTAAATTTTGATGCAGATTGAAAAAATTATTTATTTCATATGGTTGTCTCATTATAATGACTAGAGAATGTGAATTTAATAAAGATCAAAGTTGAATTCACATATATTCACAAAATTAACTAAATGTGAAATTTTAACTAAAACACGTTGTACCTAATCAAAATAAAATTAGACGGTTTTACTGTTAGACAGTATCAAATAATACTTGCTCAATTTAAATGAAATGATGAAAAATGTAACAACTAACAAGTGATCCAATATATTTTATTTAAAATCAAGATTTATATTAATTATTAATTTTAAATTATTATCATCTTAAATGAAATGATAAAATCCAAATCAAGTTTACATTGAGTTATTTTGTACTCCATGTAGGGAGAGATTATGAAGGGTCATATTCACCTTTTAGTTGATTAGCATAGATCCATGGAGGTATTATATTATCTATCAAGAGTGAATGGATGACAACTGTGAGGTCATTAATGTATTGTATAATTGATTGTAATTAATTTTGGATGTAATTTTTTTCACTCTCTATTTCCACTCTCACATCCCACCTATCTCTATTCGCTACCAGACATTTTCCAGCTTTTTTATATTAATTAATATTCTCCCCTATTTTATTTCTTCTTTAATTTCTAGTATTTTGCCTCATATTTATCTCTTTATTAAAAATAAAATAAGACAAATTTAATATAAGAAGACGTGTATTGGATATTGAGTACGTTTTGGTACACAAACTGATAGTACGTACTGCATCAAATAATGCTCATAATTGATTACTTCGCTGTTATGTACGTGAATTCATTCGCACACGTTCGAAAATATCCCTTCGTCCGCTCCAAATAGTCCAATTTTTTCATTTTGGTGGTTCGTCCCAAGGTTTTCATTTTCTTTTTTACACATATAAGACTCACATACACCTACTAATACAACTAAAAAATGTGATTCATACCTCCACTAATACAACAACTACTATACATTAAATAATAATACTCCTTAATGCACGTGTCAAAAAGCAAATGACACTCATTGTGGCTGACGGAGAGAGAGTACATAATAAATATAAATAGTAAAATTTAACTACTCATAAACTCGACTACAAAATTAAGATAAAAAGATTAATTATTTAATTAATAAAGAATTAGTGCATTAATTGAATTATTAGAATTAAACGAATTAAAACAAACACATGTTATAAGAGAAGTGAAAATTTGCCTATTTTATAAATTGTAAACGTGTTTTTTTAAGAAAAAAATATATTAATACATATATTTTAGGCAATTGAATATAATAAAGTTTAATATAATATAGATGACTTTAACTAGATGGTATGTAAAAAAAATATGACATTGTAATATTATAATATTGTAAGATTATTGACATTTTGTATTATTTTCATTTTGAAGGTGCTCAAATATTCTTGGGACAAATCAAAATAGAAAGTACACAAATATTCTTTGGATGGAGAGAGTATCATTTATCCAACTCACAAAGTTATTATGTGAAGGACCAGTTTTGGGTAAGACCATTTTAGACTTTTGTAATTAGTTATCACTTTATCACTTTCTTTTCAAATGTTAACTTTTCATTTATATGTACATAAATTGTTTATGTCACTACAAAAAAACTGAATTTTGGAATTCAATCCGTTGGTAATTATCAATAGATTAGCAACAAAAATGATATTTTTGTTTTAGCAACGGAATGCCTACGGATTTATTCTATATTTTATCAACGGAATTCAATCAGTTGGTAATTAGCAACAGATTACCAAGGGAATCATTATATAAATTACCAACGGAATTATTAGCAATTGATTACCAACATAATTATTTACCAACAGAATTGATTTTTCGTTGCTAAAAATTTACCAACCACCATTTTACCAATAGAATTTTACAAACGAATTCCATTGGTAAGCCAATTTAACAATAGAATTAAGGTTTTTACCAACGGAATATCCATTAGTTAAAAACAATTTTTTTATAGTATGTAATGATTCACTACATTATTATAATACTTTTTATCTATTTCACGGAAATTATTCCAAAAAATGGTTTCTCACAAATCTTTATCTTCCACAAAACGATAAATTTATCACTAAATATATGGTATACAGTTTTTTTAAAAACCACGTGTAACCGTACACGTGAACAAATTTAATTACAGGTATTATTTTAATAATTACATTTTTTATTTTGGAAAGGTGGATTATTAATAAAGATAAAAAGTGAAATTAAGGGTGAGAGTAGAGAAAAAGGTTGAAAAGAGTCGTGGTGGAAAGAGAAGTGAATAAAAAAGGTAATAATATAGTAATCATCAGGGAATCGTGATTGTGGATTGCTACGTGGCAGCTGTAAGGGGCCACGTGTCCGCCTCCGCCTCCGCCACCCCACGCCGTCTCTCTCACCTCCTTTGGCCGGCACCGCCACTTCACACTTGTATTAACCAAATAGGAATATATATTCTTAATTTTATTCTATTTTACCTTAATTTTAATTTTTAATATTTTTAGTTCTTTAATCTATATTTGATTTAAAAAAAATACTCCGTATAGTAAAAAAAAATACAATTATATTTATAATATGTTAATTATGAAGTTTAATTTTCACCAGATTTATATGAATTTAAAAATTAAAAATAAAGAGAAATTAAACTTAAAGGATTGAAATCAAAACAAAAGATTCAAAGGTGACTGAGAAAATTATAAGGTAAAATTAGGAGGAAAAAATACATTTTCTTTTTCAAAATATTATCGATCAAGGTATGTTAAGTAAATTAAGGTGGAATTATAAATTTGAAATTAAAGTGCACTTGAGTTTTTGAGCTGAGTGGATTTAATTAATTTTATTTTATTAAAGTATGAAGGTAGTTTTGAGATAAAAATAGTAAAACTGAAGTGTGAGATATATATAAAGATTGCATGTCTTATCAATGCAACCTTCCTAGTACATTTAACAATGCATTTATGATTCCACTCATTAAATAAGTAAGTTATTATACATAAATAATAGAATAAGTCAGCATAATTTCTCTTACTTACTCCCTCCGTCTCCTTTCAGATGACACACTTTCTATTTTGGGTTATCCCACAAAAAGTTTACACATTCAAAAAAAAAAGTAAAAAGTGAAAAACAATCACCCTTCACTTTTCATTTTGGGTTGTCCCACAAAAGTTTGCACATTCCAAAAAAAATAAAAAGTAAAAAATAATTATCCTTCCCCATATACTTTTTTTTCAAAAAAATCATCTCTACCTAACATACTTTATCATTTATTTATTACAAAAAAATATTATTATACCCCTAAAAGTCATCACTTTTTTAATCTCCGTGTCGAAAAGAGGGGCGCAAACTTTCCGAGGACGGAGGGAGTATTATTTATTTAATGAGTCGGTTTTGTGTACCATGGGTATACATTGCAAATATTTATATACTCAATCAAACATGCAATACAATAATCTTCACTTTTTGCCATATTAAACACTCTACCATTTGCTATTTCGATTCATTCTCAAAATACCTCATATTAATGGAGAAACAAATCCACATTTATAGAGGTTTCTAGAAAATGCATGTAATATGACCATATAATATGTGCTACGTAAATCTCAAAAACTTGACTATCATTAATACCTACAAACATGATCATAGCATTGTCGATATAAGAGATTTTAATACGTAAACAGTCTTGTAAAAAGTTTTAACATAATCGAGACATTATTTTCATTTCAATCCTTTCAATTTTGCTTTTATTTTATTTTAAAATAATATTTTTTATAAATTTCTTTTCATAATTTTGTAAAAGCAGCTATCATTCTTATTTCATGAAATTAAAAAATTTGAACATTTTAGTGTAAAAATGATAATTTTTTAAAGAATTTAAAAGTTATGAGATTATTTTTTAAAAAAATTAAATTTCTTGAAACTATTTTAAATAAAGAAATTTTCTATATGACGAATTTGATTTTAAAATCAATATTACATATAGTATATGTGTATATTAATCTTTATATCTCCTTCATAATATCTTGATGAAATTTCAGTTGTCTTAATCACAGCAAGTGATAATTTTCTAAAGTTGATGATCAAACTATTTCCATAGGAAATTAATAACTGTAGAATCATCCACAAATTAATACCCCACATTTTCCACATCCGACCTTCTGTTCCCTTATTTTTCAATTTTAATTACCTAATTCTTAGACTTAATGGATACTACAAATTAAAGGGAACCATTTATAACCAACATATTCAATTTCCAACTTGTCTTTATCGATTTTAATTCTATGCATGACCTAATTTATTTTAATTTTTTTCCAAAAAAAAAAAGAGAAATAAAGAACATTTTAATATAAATAATTAGTTTCTCAATAAATATCTCTTTAGTGATTATATATATATATATATATATATATATATATATATATATAGTAATTAAAAAGTCAAGTGAGAAAGATGATTAGTGAGAAAGATGATTATATTTTTGGCTACGTATCACCCCTTAAACAGCTCTATGCTTACTTTCGGTGATAATACTACAAAAGCAGCAATAATGGATATATATATATATTTTAAATATTAAGCAACAATAATAGGGTAATTGTTTTTTAGAGCAGAATAGATAGGATAATATCCTCAAATTCGTCTTATATGTTAATTATATATAATAATATCTTATTAAGTTAAATTAATTGTATTAAAATTGTCTTATGTAAATTTACTTTATTCAAAATAATAGTCTCAGAAAATTTAATTTCTCCGAAATAATCCCATATATTTGAGATGAAATCAGAGCAAAATTGAAAGGTTTGGGGAGAAAAAATATCATAATTATATTGAACTTATTCGAATAAATTAAGAAGATGAGTTGGTCTCTTATGTCCTCGGATACACAAGGTGTGTAAAGGTATAACATTTTGTTCTAAATGATATACACTTTAATTAATAAGAGTATATATTTTTCATTGAAAATATCGAATGAAATATGAATAGTATAAATATTTGATTAAAAAATTAATTTTTTTTCAGAAAATAAAGGGTATATGTTCTTATACTAAAGAGCATAACATTTAATACTAAATAGTACAACTTTTGAAAAATACAGAACTTAAGAGCACAGTGTCCCCTAGACGCACAAAATTTTATATTTACATATGAGATGGTTTAGAGTATATTTTAAACTCAGATGATATATATATATATATATATATATATATATATATATATATATATATATATATATATCTACAGACAAGTATATAACCCGCGTGTTATGCGGTATAATATTTTTTTTAAATAATATGTTATTTAATAAATATAAAATAAATTATATATTTTGATTATTTACGCCCGTACATTATTCATATTATGTTAAATGAATTATACAAAATTAAAATTAATATTATGGAATATATTTTCTTAAAAAGTAATTAATATTATTACATTATTTCTTAATTTATTATGAAATATATTATATACTTAATTTAATTGTTTTAACTAATATTTTTTTAAATTTTATTTTGACTTTAAATAAAATATAAATTAATTAAATATTAATTTACACACTTTATTTTGATAAAATATAGATTATTTCCTTTTATTTCGGATTTAATAAAACTAATAACTCATTTATCTATAAGTATATGTTTTAAATTGCTTAATTTAATATCTATTTTATAATGTAGAATAAAGAAATTAATATATTTAATTATTAATGCTTCATACTTAGAAATTTGTCATAATTAAATGTAATTAAATGTTGATAAATATTAATCATTAAATTAAAAAATAAATAAATAGAAAGAATTAAATAAAGACTAACCAATCAAAAAGCAACACATATAAAAAATTTTAAGAATGCACCTAATGTTGCCACATACGTTTTTGCAAAAAGTTATTTTAAGCAATTACTTCTCAATTATATATATTAAAATTATCTGAATTAATCCTTCCACCCATCTATCGCACATTATTTCTTGTCAATAAATATTATTCTTCCTTTCTATTGCCACTCACATCTCTTTCCTCATATTACATTATAAGTACTCTATTAGAAAAAAAACATCACTCACCTTTTACCATATATTAATAGGGTAAATTACTAAAACCCCTCGAGGTTGGTCCAAACTACCAAATAAATTTCTTGGTTTGAAAAATTACCAATTATCCCATTTAACTTGTTTTTATTTGAACATTAATAAAAATACATTTTTTCTTAAAATGAAGAAGGATGGAAATGACATCAAAATCCATATATTTAACATTGTATTTTTAAATTTCACTATTTTTTTTAAAAAAAAAATTTAAGGGGGTAATTGGTAATTTTTCAAACCACGGTGTTTATTTAGTAATTTGGACAAACCTCGAGGGGGTTTTGGTAATTTACCCATTAATTTATTATAAAAGTAAACCTCATCAAATCAAAATTCAAAACAAACATAAATTATTATTATTATTACATCAACAATAAATCAAAACAAATATAAGGAAACGATTAATTTGATGCAGTGGACGTGTACGAGTGGTGAGAGTCGTGAGACAAATTTGGCCTAAATGTGCCTTTTTTTTTTTACTTCATTGCGTCAGTAAAAATTTAATTGTAGCATAGGAGATATTTGACACCATTTTGGAAGGAATTAATAAATAATTCCTCTTACATGGAATAAGTTTAATTTATTCTATTCTAGGTTTAAAAGTTTTTTATTAATTTTATTAAAATTTGAAAATAATAGTAATATTTTTAAGTAGTAAATAATATATAAAATATATTATATGTATTAAAAAGTAATGATAATATTAAAATTAAAATATACAAGTACATTAAAGATTTTGGATTAAAATATTTTTTTAAAGAATAAACTATACTGTAGGATGAAAGAAAAAGGAAATGGTAAATAATATTGAGGGATAACAAACGTCATTTTGATGTATTATCTTGTGTGTTACTCCCCTCGTTCCACCGAAAAATTCTCATTTTATCATATTAGACGTCTCATTCAAAGGTTTATATTTTTCCATGACCCACTACTAATATAACTACACACTATACATAAAATAAAACTCCTTCCGTCCATCCTCAATGTATCCATTTGTTTTTTGCACGTGGATTAAGGAGTATTATTATTTTATGTGCAATAGGTTGTTGTATTAGTGGATGGTGTGAGTCCCATATTTTATTTGTATTAGTGGAGGGTGTAGATCTCATAGTCCAAAAAGGAAAATTGATAGATTAATGATGAACAACCCAAAATGGTAAAATAGATAGATTGACAGTGGACTGAGGGAGTAATACTTCTTAATCCATGTGCAAAAAGCAAATGAGGACTTATGGGAGGAAGTAATACTTCTTAATCTATGTGCAAAAAAGTAAATGAGGACTTATGGGCAGAACGGAGGGAGTATTTGTTATATATTTACATGTTAAAGAGAAAATAAATTTAAGTATGTCCTTAAAGTTTATGCTTTTCGTTTTAGGATATGGCTTTTACTTTTCTTTTACGCATCATCTACCCTACAGTATGATAAAAAAAAATATTCCCTCCGTCCCGGTCAAACTACAACGTTTAACTGCATAAAACTCTCACAAAAACTACAATAAACATTGCAATATGGGCAAGACTGAGAGTATATATTATACACAGAATCGAATCGAGTGATGAGAGGGAGTAGATATTAACTAGTCGAAAATGGTCCAAGTAGGCATGCCGGCAACTGTATACACACTAGCTAGGATTAGGAAAGTGTTGTTTCGAAACTGACGTACCAAAGTTGACAACGTGGCAGATTATTGCAAATAATTGGAAGTCAATCAAATATCCCACTAAAAGGCCACTCATATTTCTATATCTCCTTCTAGCTAATTGCCTTACCAATACCATCATTTTGTATATTCTCCCCCCTTTAATGACCGAATCGGATCTCCTGTTACATTTCTTGTTATAAATCGTTAGATTATTGACACGTAGGATAAATTACACAGTAGGATAAATTACACATAAGGGAAAAGATTGAGATTTTCCTCTTCGCATACGTGTCACTCATCTAACTCGTGTAACAGGAGATGTAACACCAAAATATAACAGAACATCCAAAATGTTTAACGACTTGCTAATTTGGTGATATTTACTTTGAAATTAACTAATAATTAAGAGTATATTTTAGTATCCAAAACATAAACCGTGTTGTACTTGTACATTTTTATTTTATTTTATTTAAAATAGTTATAAAAATTTTAATTTCTATAAAATAGTTTTTAAAATTTTTAATTCTCACAAAAAATATATTTTTTTACTTAAAAAAACCAAATTTTGCTAATTTCATAGGAGTGAATCAGTGTTTTAACAAAAGTTGTAGGACGAAATTGGTGAAAAATATTATTTTTGGACAAAATTGGAATAAAATTAAAAGGTTTGGAACGAAAATGAATGTTCTTGACATTGCTCGATTTTCACATAATTTTGGCCGGAAAGTTTAATTTTTGGCTAAAATCGTCACGTGCACAGGACGTGACACCCTGAATCCCTCAAAGTAGTTATAAGTGTTCGATTTTAGTCCCAAAATTATTATAAAATTTGATTTTACTTACAAAATAATATTTTATTTTCAATTAATTAATAGCATAACTCTTTTAATTGATCGATTTATACCCAATTTACTTTAAAAATTAAAATTTTGTTAGAAATCAAATGTACAGCAACTTGTGACATACTAATTGGGGGAATTTGTTTAAATTCACATGCTGCCATATCATATAATAAAATTAACGAATCACTTTTGGCACATCATATTAAAAAAATGAAAATTCCATTGAAATTAATTAAAATGAAATAGGTAGAATACTTAATTGTTTCTCAACACTCTAAAAACTCAAAATAAATAAATAAAAACCTTCATGAAAGTTGGAATAATTGAAATTTTAACACCAATTCTCCCAAAATGTCCCCCCCCCCCCCCCACCCCAAAAAAAAAGTAACTTATGAATAATATATCATCTTTAAATTTCTCTAATAATAAGAAGAAAAAAAATTATTTGGTTTTTTATTTCAACATAATGAATCATGATTATTAAAATTTATCGTCAATATCTAAACTCAAGATGTCATTATTCAATTTCTTAAAATATAACAAATTATATTTTGATATCTTCTACGTCACGTTTTCAATTCTAAATTTCGAATATAATCCCTATCCCTTCTTGAGCACTAATATATGTTAGTACTTTATAGTCGTATTAATAATATTTTATGCTCGGGTTTGGGCCAGGCTGATTTTATAGATTTTTTTTTATTTTTTTAATCAGATCAGGTTAAATCGCATTACACCTACAGTAAATTCGTATAATTGGCGCGCTAGAATTTTGTACTATTAACAACTGGTGGATTAGAGAAATGAAATAGCAAATTAGATGAAATACATAAAAATAAACATTACTATATGCTTATAAGTACAACAGATTACATTTTCGTGTTACATTCTTTCTTATAACGGTATAAATTCTTTCTTGTATGTATTATTCATCTTGAATGTCATGTTACATTTTGGTGTTACATCTTCTATTACACGCGTTAGATGAGTGATAAGAATGCTGAGAGGAAAATCTCAACCTTTCCCCTTAAGGTTGATTGTTAGGGTATAAATTAGTTTATCCTACGTGTCAATCATCCAACAATTCGTAATAGGAGATGTAACATCAAAATGTAACAGGAGATCCAAACCGAGATGTAGCACCTACTTAAAAAAAAATTATGATTGTATCATAAATTTGAAGAAGAGTGGTGGCGATATTAATGATGAAAGCATGACGAGAAAAAAAAGTATAGATACAAATCACGCTCGACAAACTGCATAAATAGAAAAATATATAGGAAGAAAAGAATAAATAAATTGATAATTAGTAGAAAAAAGAATTCCACAATTAAGATAATTAATGTGAAAATAATATAGGAAATATAAAAGAAAGAGGGTGGTACTAGCTAACATGATGACATGATTTAGAAAGGTCCAAAAGTTGGTTGCCCTATTTGAGAGGTAACCTAAGATCAAACTATGGCCTCAAAAATTAATTGCAAACAAAACCCTTCTCTCTCTTGCATTGTCGCAATTCCGACCATACTTTGATTAAGGCGGCAGAGAAACTACCAAATGAGATTAACTTACATTTAATGCCTAAAGTTTTTTTTTCCTTTCTTTCATCATGTCCCAATTCAAGCAAATATGGATTGGGTTCGTGTCCGAACACATGTACGGTCGACATCCATTTGAACGTCGTTGTGATTCGTGATTATGAGTTTGTCTTTTGTGAATAAGGTTGCACTTATAAATCCTTCTCAATAATAATAGGTTTATAAGACAATTACATAAAATTAAAGAATAAATTACCCTATGAATATAAAAAATAGTACATGAAATATAAGAATAAAACATTATGTGAATTATAAAAGTGAACGTCATTATAACATGGGAATTAACACTAAACTGTGAAAATATGGCAAAATATATTGTACGGTTTGAAATCAATGGATACCAAACTATTCTTGAAATTGTTTTGCGCCACGGGTATTGAAATTTATCAAATAAGGGTAAAATAGGAATTAGAATACAATGAAACAGTGTACATTATAATATAATGTGCAACGAGAGTATAGAAATGGCTTATGGTTATTGCATTTTATTGTTTCATTTTCATCAACATTAATTGATTGACTTCTGCATTTATTCATTTCATTTGATGTTCTAAAATGTCTTGCATTTCATTTGACTAAATATAATATTGTCTCTTGTTACAATATGTTACAAACTTATTTCACATATATATTATAAAGAATTTTAATTTTATTAATATATTTTGAGATGAGAACTTATTATTTTTAGGCAAAGACTTGTGTGAAACCATCTCATGTAAGTCCTTATGTGAGACGAATAAAAAATGATAACATCATTAATGAAAAGTGATTTTCAATCGATGAAAATTGATAATGGTGCAGTGAACTATTCCATGCAATTTATAATATAAATAAAAAATGATAACATTTTATAGCGAAAATAATAACTAGGAGATTAGAATTTCAAGACTAGTTGAAAGAGAATTTATTGATTATATATAGTTAAGTGTATAATGAATAAGATCATATCAGTAAATTACTTAAAGAAAATATTCATATATACAAATAAAAATAACGCTACATATATAACTTAAGAAAATAAACCAGCCCTATAATTGTAACGAAATAATATTTTCTATTTCAGTAATGTGTTCCATATGATGTTTCGTAACATCAAATGATTGACACGTCACCACTTTTTATTATTTAAAACATGAAAAGTAGTGAAGTGCCAACCATATATTGTGAAATATCAGATGAAATATGCATATAGAGTGAGTTTAATATTTTTATATTATATATATATACTAAACAAGATCATATAAATTCTTACATGAGATGAATAAAAAATGATAACATTATTAATAAAAAATAATTTCAATTAATGAATAGTGATAATGATGCCGTTAAGATTTTGTGAAACATTGGTGAAATATTTGCATAGTTTAGTTTCATATTTTTTATATTGGTGTATATACTCTAGTAACTCTACACCGGATCATCTATCGAAGTATATACACACACATATACTTTTGTTTGACGTACTAATAAATGAAATTGTGCATGATTTTATAAGGTTTAGAATCTTTTAATTAATGCTATAAAGATAATAGATCTACTATTTCGGAAGATCTCAAGCAATTAATTTTCTTTAAAATGTATACTTAATTAATTAATTAGTCCACCCCCACCCCACCCCACCCCACTCCCATCAGTTGGACCCCTAATGCCGTGAGAAGCTTACACTTGGTT
Source organism: Pogostemon cablin (assembly GCA_023678885.1). Taxonomy (NCBI): domain Eukaryota; kingdom Viridiplantae; phylum Streptophyta; class Magnoliopsida; order Lamiales; family Lamiaceae; genus Pogostemon; species Pogostemon cablin. Next base: position 3,961,068 of record CM042976.1, read on the forward strand.
CCATCATACCTTTTATCCTATCTTTTGCATTTATGTAAAGTAGTTTTCAAGAAATGTGGAATTTTTCTCTTCTCTTCATAATTAATTATCTCATAGTTTAGGGCCTTTCATGCAACTTAACTATTTTCTCTCCTGCCCCTTTCCCTTATATATAACAAACACCTTCCTCATTTTAAGGTTAATTTATTGTACATGCCCTCCTCCTCTCTCTCTCTCTCTCTCTAAACATTTTGGCCAAATTATTACTCAGTAAGTATAATCAATTTTAATTTTAATTTTTTTAATTTTTAATTCTTAATTTTGACTTTTTTTTTCTTCTTTCGGTTTTGATATTTCTTTTCTTCAAAGTCTGTCATTTTATCAAATTTAGTCTTTTCTAAAATTTTGATATTTTCTCAGCATATGTACTACATTGATAGGATGAATTATTTGCATGAAGATTTTTTTAATAATTATTATTATTATTATTTTTTTTTTTTTTTTATGACAGACGATGGAGAAATCGACGAATTCTACGACAAGTCTCATACGTACGAAATCCGACCAGCTAGTGGAGACAATCGCGGCGGCGTTGGGGGCGATGAAGTCTCCGGGGGAGGGAGCGGGGAGCGGCGGGCTGGACAGTAGTAGCAACCTGTCCCGGAAGTCGAGCAGGCGGGCGTCGCCGGGGCGGAGCAGCGGCAGCGTGGGGCGGAATACGCACATTCGGAAGTCGAGGAGTGCTCAGATGAAGTTCGACCTGGACGACTTGAACAGCGGCGCGGCTCTAAGCCGAGCCTCCAGCGCCAGCTTGGGCTTCTCCTTCTCCTTCACCGGATTCACCGTTCCGCCCGACGACATTGCTGATTCCAAGCCCTTTAGCGATGACGAAATCCGTAAGTTTATTTTATTTCCGGTCTCATTTGGTATATCAATCTCCTGTACTATGTGACACAGAGGCGTATGAGAGAAAACGATGCAAAACTTTAATAAATGAAATCGTTGCAAAAATGAATATGATCAAGAAATTCATCTATTTAAATAATTAACTAACTAATTTAGTTAGTGTATTTGCTATATATACATATATAAACCAGGCATATTTGTTTAATTCCATTTGTGCTACATTCTATGTTTCTTTGGGGAAAGTTTTGTGCATGTATATATTAATAAAATTTAAAATAATAGTTTTTTGATATATAACAAAATACTTTTTGAGCTTCTTAGCCTTACCACCAAAATGAACATTTCCCTCCCACAAAGGGAAGTAATCATAACCAAGGATATTATTATTCTTTTAAGTGGGCACACACAATATATATACACATATATACACATTCTTCGGTTCAGATCTCCTATTATATAATTAAGTATTCTTGAAATGTTGTTATACCCAACTTTTTTTTTTGTTTTAAAAGTAAAATTGCATGTAGATGGGGAAAGTGTAAAGGAGACATGACTAAAAGGTTTAAGCAAAAACAATTTTCATGTGATATTTAGCCATCCATGCATGCATTAGTGAAACTGCATCCAAAAAGACAAATCAAGAACCTATACATACAGTGATCTGTATAACAGCCAATCACATTAGAGTTTGAAGATTGGATGAGAGAGAATTGGTCCCCTGAAACGCTTTCACAGAAAAGTCGAACCTTGTTTTTCTTTGGAAAAAATGAACGTGATATCCTCTTCTTTCTATTTTAAAATATTTTTTATTTTATTTTTGATGTAATTATATTGATTTTGCATGCATGTTTAAAGGTGTAATAATTGAGACAATTGTTTCATTAATTTAGGCACGACATGATTAAGTGTATGCTCACATCTCAAACTCACTCTCAATTTTTATTGTCATAATTTTCTTGATTATGATCATGAAAGATAGGAAAATATGTGCCTAGTGGGGCATTAATATGTAGGTATAAAGTAGTGGTCACAGTAGTCAAGAATTGTCACTATGTTAAGAATTAAGAAAATATATAGTATATAGTAAAGAATCTTGTGAGACAGTGTAGGTATGAGATGGGCTACTAGATGAGTCGGCCTATTATTTATATATGATTGTTATTAAGTAAAATGTGTTTATTAATATTTAAAATACTACTTGTCTTTTTAAAATATAATAAATAATAAATTAATTTTAAAGTATTTTAGTATAATTTACTATAAATATATTTAAGTGTCAATAAATATATTTTACTTATATAATAATTATATTCTAATAATGAATAAATTCGTCTCATTAGAGATTGCTATATATATATATATATATATATATATATATATATTTTTTTTTTTTTTTTTTTTTTTTTGATTCATGCATACACAATGAATATTATTGAGTTTCTCATGTAGAACCAAATTCATTTATCTGGTTAATTTGTCACATCATTAAATGGTAATTTAAATATTCATGATGTAAAATACTCCCTCCGTCCTTTTAAGGTACCTATTTACTTTTTGAACGTAGATTAAGGAGTATTATTATTATATGTAAAATGGGAAGTTGTATTAGAGGGGAGTGGTGAACCATATTGTGTACTTTTTATTAAATAGGAAAAATTGATACATTTAAACTAAACGCCAAAAATAGTAAAACTTATATAAGCAGCTGATTGAGGTAGTATTGTTTTGCTCAATAGAAACTCGGTACTAACAGTTCTTTATTTATTTGTAATAATAATAATTCGTATATAATTAGAATTGTAGGTGAAATTAATGTTAGAGAAGAACCTAATGTTGAAGGAATTTAAGAAAAGTAATAATAAAATAAAAGTAGATTGGGTGGGGAAGTGAAACACGACTTATGTCCACCAATATCAAATAATGGAGTCACACTCCGACAACTGTCATGGCTACTTATCCTAATGTTGTCTCTACAAATGTAAGGCTCACAACTTTTTTGGGACCCTCTGTGGGTCCCATTTCCTAGTGCTAGTGGGCCCTCTTCTTTTTTAATTTTAATTAATGATATGATCAATTCTTTGATTTTAACTGTTTCATTAATTTAAATCCTCTTTATTTAAAAATTCAAAGAAAATTACATTCTATTTTAAAAAAAATATTTTTGTCACGCCCCGACCCCAGACAGAGCGCGACAACCGCCACGTTAACCATAAATTTCATAGAATGGGTGCACTCCACTCCACAAAGTTTATAGAAAACGTAAGACTTGCTATCAAGTACCTGTAGAACTGAACAACTGATAACAACGGGTACAACCCGAGGACATCATCTCATAAAGTATCAACAAGGATTTACAAAGGTACAAAATTCAACGTTGTAACTTAGTTTAAAGAAAATATACATGAACGATATAACATCGCGAAGATACAAAAAGAACATCAAGGGGGTCACCAAATATAAACTATACAATCTCGCCAATGAATCCGTCAATTTACATAAAAGAGAAAGTACCCAAAACACGGATTTGATGATGAGCAAACGATAGGCAAACCTCCAACCAAAACGATATCAACAGCCTGAAAAGGAAAGAATGATGGGGGGTGAGCAAAACCACTAGCTCAGTGAGGTGATAAGCCGGTCACCCCGACCCTTATACGAAGCATGTACTCCCACTCGCGGTTCATAACATAAAATCCCACAATTCGTCCCACAATAATTATTCTCACTCAGTGTACATATTAATGAAAATAAAAACCTTAGTGCACATTTATGAATAACACAATTAGTTCAAACAACATGTTATCACATAAAAGACGCGTGGGTAGTCAATATCCTCCTCGAACTGAGCTCTCCGTCGAGAGACAGTCCAAGCCCGTCACCGTTGCTCTAGATAAAATGCACATTAATATTCTTTCTCAATATGCCAAGTGCTAAAGTTCACAATTCAATATCGACGTGAATACTTGAAATGATTAAACATATAAACATATATGACATGCATGTCCCACACCGGTGACGTTGACTGAGCCTATAATAGACTGATCCATCTAACGATCACCCTCCAGAGTATCAGTATTTGGCAAATGGACAGGTGCCCCGTTTGATCTAACTCACCCAGGTTTGCCAATCACGGGCAACTTGGTTGTCACTCTAACTCACCCGAACCGCGACAATTCGGGCTACTTAATCAATGTCGCTCCAACTCACCCGAACCGTGACCAATTCGGGCTACTTAACCTTGGTACCAGGCATACATATGCATGTGCATCATAAGATGAATAACGACTCAAGTTAGAGTCTTAATTGGCACACAAGAATAACCAGAAATCAATAATACTCATAAAATGGCTAACATGACTCTAACCAGAGCAATCGAGCCAATCAGGCTCTTTACCACATAACATAATACCAAATAATTTTCTTATCAATTAACTAAAACTAAAATAAATGCACATTTATCTAGGGTCCACACTTCCCACAAGAGAAGGCGTTCCCGAATTATCAACTCACAAGGAAGTGATTAACTCTCTCCGGAATCTGAAGTCGGTCCCTTGCCCTTCGTCGATGGTTCTTTACCTAGAAAGGAGATGAGCAATTAAAGACAAATTAAATATAACTAACTATTAGCGTTAACATCCCTTTCATTGCTAAAAACAAATCCTAATCGAGTTCGGACGAGTCAATATTAAATAAAAATGGCATGTAACTCTTTAACATCAGTTCCCAATCCCATATAACCGTTTCAATACATTAACTAAACGAAACGATAAAAAAAATAAGTTTGAATTCGACATAAAAATTCTGAAATTTTCCAGCTAGCGGCAGTTTACGAAAAAAAATCATAACTAATTGTAGAATAATCGGATTGAGGCGTTTCAAGTGGCTACGGAAAGCTAACGAGTTCAGCTACGTACAGAAATTAAGTTTGCAAAGTTTCGATGGCAATAGCTATGTCAAAATCAGTTCGAACAGTCTGCAAATTACCCACATACCAAAAAGAAAAACCCCACAAAATTACAAAATCATGGAAGAAGAAAGCTTAATTCACACACTACTTACCTCAAAACAACTTAAAAACCACCTAGGATGAGGGTTGTAAGGGAGAATTTGATCAACAAGGGTTTCTCCTCTTCCTCTCTTCTTTCCCCTCTTTTGCTTTTCTTCTCCCGTTCTTCTCCCTCTTTTTTTTTAACTTTAGCCTTAATAATTATATATCAGGCCATTTAAGTGGGCTGAAACTTTGGGCCACAAAATAAATAAATAAATAAATTTGGGCTTTCTAAAAAAAATATAGTTGGGCTTAATTGGACTGGCCTTTTGGGCCATAAAAATAAATAATTAGGTTTTGGGCTTTCTAACAAAATCTAGTTGGGCTAAGATAGGGCTGGCCTTTTGGGCCATAAAATAAATAAATAGGTTTTGGGCTTTCTAAAAAAAATCTAGTTGAACTAAGATATTATAAAGTATCCCCTCCTCCAAAAAGTTTCGTCCTCGAAACATAAACGTACTTAGAGATGAAAAGAGATTTGGATGGTGTTGACGCATGACTGACTCTGGTTCCCATGTTTCTTCTTCAATTTGATCACTTCTCCATAGAATTCTCACCAAAGGAATGAATTTGTTACGAAGCATTTTTTCTCGGCGATCTACAATTTGAACAGGTTGTACTTCGTACGATAGATTTTCCTTTAATACAATTGGGGGATCTTTGAGCACGTGCGAAGGATCTGGTTCATATTTTCTAAGCATAGAGACATGGAAGACATCGTGAATCTTCGACAATTCCGATGGTAGCTCAAGTCGATACGCGACACGACCAATCCTTTGCACGATCGTAAACGGGCCAATCTACCTTGGACTCAACTTTCCTCGACGGCGGAATCGCAACACGCCCTTCCATGGAGAAACTTTCAGAAAAACTTTGTCTCCTTCATTAAACTTCAAATCGCGCCTCCTATTATCTGCGTAACTTTTCTGTCGATCTTGCGCTGCCTTAAGTCTGTCTCGAATAAGTTGTATTTTTGCCTTCGCATCTTCGATAAGCTCTACTTGTTCGATTTGTCTCTCGCCAACCTCATCCCAAAAGAGTGGTGTTCGACACTTTCGGCCATACAGAGCTTCGTACGGGGGCATTCCAATGCTTGAATGATAACTGTTGTTATAAGCGAACTCCACCAAAGTTACGTACTTATCCCAGCTACTTCCCAAATTCAACACCACTGCACGTAACATGTCTTCTAGTGTCTGTATAGTTCTCTCTGACTGTCCATCAGTCTGTGGATGAAACGAGGTACTGAATAGTAATTTTGTACCTAGCGCTTTCTGCAGACTAGGCCAAAAACGGGAAGTGAATCTTGGATCACGGTCAGATATGATTGACACTGATACTCCGTGCAATCTCACGATCTCATCGACATATAACTTGGCAAGTTTCTCTAAAGATTCGTTGGTATGCACTGGAAGAAAATGTGCCGATTTCGTCAGACGATCGACAATGACCCAAATTGAGTCATGACCCTTTTGGGTTCGAGGTAAACCAGAAACAAAATCCATTGTGACGTTTTCCCATTTCCACTCAGGAATAGGTAGTGGTTGAAGCATGCCGGCTGGTTTTTGGTGTTCCGCTTTAATCTGTTGGCAAGATAAGCACTTTGATACAAATTCAGTAGTGTCCCGTTTCATACCTGGCCACCAATAATGCTCCCGAAGTGTTCTATACATTTTGGTACTACCAGGATGCATAGCATAGGCTGAAGAATGGCTTCCTCAAGAATAGCTCTACGAACATCAAGTTCTGATGGAACACAAACACGATTTTTAAAAGTAAGAAGTCCATCATCCCGAATTTGATATTCTGTTTCTTTTCCTTGATTTAGCTTCGCCATCTTCTGTTGTAAATAAACATCGTGTGATTGTCTTTCTCGAATTTTCTCGAACAAGGTAGGTCTAACCTCGAATTTGGCGATTAAGGCAGAATCATTAGACTTTTCACAATCGAGCGAAATGTGTAAAGATTTAAATTGCTCCAACATAGGAAGATAAAAAGATTGAATTGAAGCAAGTGAGGTAGAAGACTTTCTACTCAGAGCATCTGAAACAACGTTCGCCTTGCCAGGATGATAATCGATGACTAAGTCATAGTCACTAATCAACTCCATCCATCGCCTTTGCCTGAGGTTGAGCTCCTTTTGCGTGGTGATATACTTTAAGCTCTTGTGATCAGTGAAAACCCGACAAGTTGCACCATACAGATAGTGCCTCCATATCTTCAATGCAAAGACGATTGCAGCCAACTCTAAATCATGTGTAGGATAATTTTCTTCGTTCTTCTTCAATTGCCTTGAAGCGTAGGCAATAACCTTTCCTTCTTGCATGAGAACGCATCCTAATCCTTGTCTCGAGGCGTCGCTATAAATGGTAAATTCTCCAATCGCTGGGTCTGGCAAAGCAAGAATAGGAGCTGAAACGAGTCGTCTTTTCAATTCTTGAAATGCTTCCTCGCATTCTTCACTCCATTCAAATTTTACCCCTTTCCGAGTCAATTTAGTCAAAGATGAAGCCAATAACGAAAAGTCTTTGACAAACCGTCGATAATATCCAGCTAATCCCAGAAAACTACGAATCTCTGTCACGTTCTTTGGATGCTCCCAATCTAGTATAGCTTGAATCTTCACTGGATCGACGTAGATTCCTTCTTTAGAAATGTGATGACCCAAAAAGCTTACCTCGCGAAGCCAAAATTCACACTTCGAGAATTTAGCATAAAGCTGATTTTCTCTGAGAATGTTCAGAGCAATTCTTAGATGCTGAGAATGCTCGTCGTCCGATTTAGAATAAATAAGAATGTCATCAATGAAGATGATGACAAACTTATCTAAGTACGGCCGAAAGACCCGATTCATAAGATCCATAAAAGCTGCAGGAGCATTTGTGAGTCCAAAAGGCATAACACAGAATTCAAAATGACCGTATCTGGTTCGAAAAGCAGACTTAGGGATATCAGATTCCCTAATCTTGAGTTGGTGATAACCGGATCGCAAATCAATTTTTGAGAACACAGTTGCTCCTTGCAATTGATCAAACAGATCATCGATTCTTGGAAGAGGATATTTGTTCTTGATAGTCACCTTGTTCAATTGATGGTAGTCGACACATAGACGAAGTGATCCATCTTTCTTCTTGACAAAAAGAACTGGAGCACCCCATGGAGATGTGCTAGGTCGTATGAAACCCTTCTCCAATAATTCCCCAAGTTGTGTCTGGAGTTCCTTAAGCTCAGCAGGCGACATTCGATATGGACTAATCGATATAGGTGTGATTCCAGGAAGTACGTCAATGGAAAAATCAATCTCTCGATTCGGAGGTTGTCCTGGTAAGTCTTCGGGAAAGACATCAGGAAATTCATTCACGATTGGGATGTCATCTAGTTTAGTTTCAGAAAGAGAAGTATCGATGACAAATGCCAAGAATGCCTCACAACCCTTACGCATTAATTTATGCGCAGTCAACATTGAAATAAAAGAGAGGGATCTCGTTTGAAGTTTACCCTCAAAAACAAGTTCTGAGAATCTTGGTCTACAAAAAATAACAAGCTTCTCGTGGCAATCGAGAATTGCATGATGAGAAGAAAGCCAATCCATGCCAAGAATAACATCAAGATCAATCAAAGGCAATGGTATCAATTCAGCCTCTAAAATGACATCTTTGATCTTCAATGGACAACCAAGGAATACTGAATCACGAATTAGACGCTCTCCAAGAGGAGTATGAACGATGATTCCAGGTGACAAATGAGAGATAGGATAATCTAAGATCGCAGTAAGATCATCTCGGATATAAGACCTATCAGAACCTGGGTCAAATAAAGCGTAGACCTGATGGTCTCCCACAAACACATGGCCTAAAGAAGCAATATTAGGTGAGATTGTGATTTAAAAAATTTGAAAAGATAGAATTTTTTACGAATGTTTTATTCGTAATCAAGTGGCATAACAAGGCGGGGTTAGATTTAGCATGTGAAAATACTCAAATTATAAATTACCTGTCACAACCTTCGGATCTGAGCGAGCCTCTTCTTGGGAAATATGAAATACTCTAGTTTGCTTCCTTCCTTGCATAGGTGATTGAGTACTAGGGCCGCTTGAGGCATCGGGCGCTCTGGTAACTGCAGATCGAGTATCTCTGGGTGTAGAATATGTTAGTTTACCACGAAACTGACCAGAACCCTGACTGCTCGTTCCCATAAGCTGAGGACAAGAACTTCGCATATGCCCCGGCTGTCGACACTGAAAACATACTTGAGGAGCCTTACAGGGGCCGTCATGATATTTTAGGCAATTCTGGCACTTGCGATTTTCACCAACCGATCCCGAGACATTGCTCCCGCCTCTACTAAACTGCTCCCGAGGTTGAGGAAAACTAATAGATGCCGAACTTGGTGCGCCACGCGAAGATCCCACACCCCTATACACCTTCGATGCATTTCCTGGAAATGCGCTCCCTTGCCTTTTCTTTTGAGATCGTTCTGCAAGCTTATGTCTCGCCTGAACTAAACCTTCTACTCTCAGGGCTTCTTCTATGAGATCGTCAAGACTCTCGTACTTGTCTCCGGACTTGATGCGATCTCGAATATTTAAATTAAGACCATCTTCAAATCTCTTGCATAAGTCTCTCGTCGTATATGACTCAGGAGCGAATTCTCGCAATTCCAGAAATTTGCTTTCGTACTCAACGACCGACATAATGCCTTGAAAGAGGTTGAAGAACTCCTTTCTCTTCTGATCCTTGATGTACTGAGAGAAGTATCGATCTTTGAATCGTTCCACAAAGATAGCCCACGTAATAGTAACCGAAGATGTCTCTTTTAGATTCTGCCACCATCGTCGTGCATCTGGGCCTAACAGCTTGGTCGCAATGACCACACGATAACATTCTTCAATCATCAAGGTGTCAAAGGTCTCTGTAATCTCCTTTAACCATGCCCCCGCTTTAGAAGCATCTCTTGCACCGTCAAATTTCGAAGTCCCCATGTTTTCAACTGCTTTCACCAAATCAGGTATAAAAAGTGCACCTCGAGAAGCAGAACCTCCTAAAGCCATTTCTGGAGTAAAAACTGGTACATTAGATGTAGGTCGAATCGATTCATTAGCACGAAGAACCTCTTCAGTGACAGTCGTAGTTGTATGAGCCGTTGTAGGTGGTGGAACACCATGTATTCGAATGTGATCATAATACAATTGGTACTGCTCGGGTGTCATCATGTGCTCAACCCGCAACTGGGCCCGTGGTTGCTCTACCTGGGAAACTGGCACCCTATGATCAGAATTGATAGGGTCCATAACCGTCGGAGGAATGACATGATCAGAAGAAACATGTCCTCGAGGTCCACGAGGAACAGAAGAGAGTAGAGGACTCGGAGGATCACGAGGAGCGTGTCCTCGACCTCGACCTCGACCTCGAACTGGAGGTGCCATAATGACTGAAAGGAAGAAAGGAAATAAAATGCAAGGTCAACGTCAAGGCAATACGATACCTTAGGATGACATAGAAACAAAGTTGGACTCATTGGCTTGACACAAAAAGAATGAGAATCATAAAACCAGGCTCTGATACCAAGAAAGTTGTCACGCCCCGACCCCAGACAGAGCGCGACAACCGCCACGTTAACCATAAATTTCATAGAATGGGTGCACTCCACTCCACAAAGTTTATAGAAAACGTAAGGCTTGCTATCAAGTACCTGTAGAACTGAACAACTGATAACAACGGGTACAACCCGAGGACATCATCTCATAAAGTATCAACAAGGATTTACAAAGGTACAAAATTCAACGGTGTAACTTAGTTTAAAGAAAATATACATGAACGATATAACATCGCGAAGATACAAAAAGAACATCAAGGGGGTCACCAAATATAAACTATACAATCTCGCCAATGAATCCGTCAATTTACATAAAAGAGAAAGTACCCAAAACACGGATTGGATGATGAGCAAACGATAGGCAAACCTCCAACCAAAACGATATCAACAGCCTGAAAAGGAAAGAATGATGGGGGGTGAGCAAAACCACTAGCTCAGTGAGGTGATAAGCCGGTCACCCCGACCCTTATACGAAGCATGTACTCCCACTCGCGGTTCATAACATAAAATCCCACAATTCGTCCCACAATAATTATTCTCACTCAGTGTACATATTAATGAAAATAAAAACCTTAGTGCACATTTATGAATAACACAATTAGTTCAAACAACATGTTATCACATAAAAGACGCGTGGGTAGTCAATATCCTCCTCGAACTGAGCTCTCCGTCGAGAGACAGTCCAAGCCCGTCACCGTTGCTCTAGATAAAATGCACATTAATATTCTTTCTCAATATGCCAAGTGCTAAAGTTCACAATTCAATATCGACGTGAATACTTGAAATGATTAAACATATAAACATATATGACATGCATGTCCCACATCGGTGACGTTGACTGAGCCTATAATAGACTGATCCATCTAACGATCACCCTCCAGAGTATCAGTATTTGGCAAATGGACAGGTGCCCCGTTAGATCTAACTCACCCAGGTTTGTCAATCACGGGCAACTTGGTTGTCACTCTAACTCACCCGAACCGCGACAATTCGGGCTACTTAATCAATGTCGCTCCAACTCACCCGAACCGTGACCAATTCGGGCTACTTAACCTTGGTACCAGGCATACATATGCATGTGCATCATAAGATGAATAACGACTCAAGTTAGAGTCTTAATTGGCACACAAGAATAACCAGAAATCAATAATACTCATAAAATGGCTAACATGACTCTAACCAGAGCAATCGAGCCAATCAGGCTCTTTACCACATAACATAATACCAAATAATTTTCTTATCAATTAACTAAAACTAAAATAAATGCACATTTATCTAGGGTCCACACTTCCCACAAGAGAAGGCGTTCCCGAATTATCAACTCACAAGGAAGTGATTAACTCTCTCCGGAATCTGAAGTCGGTCCCTTGCCCTTCGTCGATGGTTCTTTACCTAGAAAGGAGATGAGCAATTAAAGACAAATTAAATATAACTAACTATTAGCGTTAACATCCCTTTCATTGCTAAAAACAAATCCTAATCGAGTTCGGACGAGTCAATATTAAATAAAAATGGCATGTAACTCTTTAACATCAGTTCCCAATCCCATATAACCGTTTCAATACATTAACTAAACGAAACGATAAAAAAAATAAGTTTGAATTCGACATAAAAATTCTGAAATTTTCCAGCTAGCGGCAGTTTACGAAAAAAAATCATAACTAATTGTAGAATAATCGGATTGAGGCGTTTCAAGTGGCTACGGAAAGCTAACGAGTTCAGCTACGTACAGAAATTAAGTTTGCAAAGTTTCGATGGCAATAGCTATGTCAAAATCAGTTCGAACAGTCTGCAAATTACCCACATACCAAAAAGAAAAACCCCACAAAATTACAAAATCATGGAAGAAGAAAGCTTAATTCACACACCACTTACCTCAAAACAACTTAAAAACCACCTAGGATGAGGGTTGTAAGGGAGAATTTGATCAACAAGGGTTTCTCCTCTTCCTCTCTTCTTTCCCCTCTTTTGCTTTTCTTCTCCCGTTCTTCTCTCTCTTTTTTTTTAACTTTAGCCTTAATAATTATATATCAGACCATTTAAGTGGGCTGAAACTTTGGGCCACAAAATAAATAAATAAATAAATTTGGGCTTTCTAAAAAAAATATAGTTGGGCTTAATTGGGCTGGCCTTTTGGGCCATAAAAATAAATAATTAGGTTTTGGGCTTTCTAACAAAATCTAGTTGGACTAAGATAGGGCTGGCCTTTTGGGCCATAAAATAAATAAATAGGTTTTTGGCTTTCTAAAAAAAATCTAGTTGAACTAAGATATTATAATTTTGACTTATGAAAATATAATAGAATATAATATTGTAGAATTCAATGTGCACTCAATTCACATAATTAGTTATTATGGACTCAATTCATATAAGTATTTGTCCAATATTTTTATTATATTAAATTAATACGTGTTTATCATCGCGATAAAATGTAAACAATTGCTTTTTTTATGTAAATTAAAAAATGCGCTTTTTAATCAATTTTAATTGATTTTTTAAAGAAAAGTGATCAGCCTTTTTAGATATTAAAAATATTATAAAGCATATTATGTGACTAAGATATGTATGACATTTTTAAAATAAAAAGTATATTATGAAGTTGTTGAGTTGAGTGATTTTGTTATTTTTAGATTGTTCATAATATGTTGGGACAGATAAAAAAAATAAATTGTTCGTATTGCTCTGAGACGAAGGGATTATATAGTCTTCATTACAAGCCATGCAAATATTTAATTATATGATTTGAATGTTCGATAAACTAATTATGTATAGGGTTAATTGACTATTGCCGAACTAAAAAGTTATTGGAAAAGAAATTCTACCATAAATTCCTACACATACAATTCAATTATGTGACAAAATTTGAGTTAATACTTATATATGTATAAAGCTTCAATAAATGATTATAGTAGTAATTAAAATTAAAAAAATTAACTAATTACTTATTGAATCGTGTTTTCATTGCCGTTAAAACAGTTGCATATAACTTTTATTACAGATGACATTCTTACAAGTTTTGAAAAATTTATACCATATTTTTCATGTCATTTCGTGCCTTGTTTTAAATTAATTTTATTTCTTGTCCCGTCAAATATCATATGGTGCAGAATTATATTTTTATTTATTTATTTTCTATCATCGTATCATCGTGGCTTGTCATTTTCTTATTGACAAGAAAGGCACGAATTGTCACCATTAAATATATTTAGAATAAGAGTAATAATAATACATCATTGATGGAGTATATAATATAATACAATAAATAAATAAATAAATACCTGTCGGATTTAGGATGCGCATGAACATACTATATACAGCACGGCACACAAGATAATCCTAATTAAATACTAACTATAGGTTACATGTGTTTTTAATGGGAATAATAGGAAAACTAAAATGTTAGCAATAGAAACAACAGTATAAAAGTTCATAACTTATGACAATGTTTCATGGGACGTGTTTAAGAAGATTAGTAGATTATAACATTTTTAATAAAAATAATATTTAATTCTTAAAAAATAAAATTTATTCGGGTGAAATACTGAACAATTCATAAAATAGATGAAAATAATTAAGAAAAAGTAAAACAATTCCACATAAGACTTAGTCTGTTATATGTTACAGTTGAAGATATTGAAGCAGGAAGGCAAAAGAAGAGACTTGAAGCAGAACCCACATTGCCAATCTACCTCAAGGTAATATAACTAACTAACATGTCATTTATACCCACTAAACAGGCATTAAAAAATAAATAAATAGAAAAGCCTATCATTAATCTGATAATTAACGGCGGATACAGAGTAGAACAAAGGGTACAATCGTACGCTCAAATTTACAAAAATGCTAATTTTTTATTTTATGTATATATAAGTTGTACTTTATACCCCTATTTTTTATTGTAAAATTGTAATATTATACATTGTATTCGCAATTTTAAAATCCTGTATCCGCCACTACTGATAATATGATGTGTTTGGACAGGGAATTATGAGATGGAGGTTAAGGTAGCTAGCCATTATTTCCATTCTCTCAGGTTCAGTCTTGTACATAATTTCATTTTCCATGGCTGCCTTTGTTGTACAAGACTACTTGTTTATTCCCACCTCCTAAACCTAGCTGCATCAAAAGCTAGCTACCACAAACCCTAGCTCTACATTAACACCAACACTTGGTTGGATTCCATGTATATTTCTAGGTCATGATCAACTTAGATAGATAGACAATACTGCCTACGTTCCAACATTCTTTTCAACATTACTTTATAATTACAAAGAAAAGGTGAAGAGCTTGTTGGGACGGAGGGGTAGTAGTATATATCATTGTAAGGTGTGTATTTCTTGTCATGAATTGTTTCCTCCTAAATGTGCAGTTCACTGATGTGACATACAAGGTAGTTCTGAAAGGCATGACGTCGTCGGTGGAGAAGGAGATCTTGAACGGGATCACCGGTTCAGTTGATCCGGGGGAAGTTTTAGCCCTGATGGGACCGTCGGGAAGCGGGAAGACTTCATTGCTGAGTTTGCTGGGAGGGCGTGGGAAAGAACCTGCTATTGGTGGCTCCATAACCTACAATGATCAACCCTATTCTAAGTCCCTCAAGAGCAGGTTTACTACTGTTTGATTTCTTGCAAACATACTTCCAATTTGCACATTCTTGAATGCAATGAATGTGCTGTGTAGGATTGGATTTGTGACTCAAGATGATGTCCTGTTTCCCCACCTCACGGTGAGGGAAACGCTCACGTACGCAGCTCGTCTACGCCTTCCCAAGACATTAACAAGAGAACAGAAGGATCAGAGAGCTTCAGATGTCATATATGAGCTGGGTTTAGAGAAGTATGTATCCATGCAACTAACAACTATCTTCTCTTTCTCTGAAGCTAACATTAACAGTCTTCAAGCAGCTGTCAGGACACCATGATTGGAGGGTCTTTCGTTCGAGGAGTTTCAGGAGGAGAGCGAAAGCGTGTGTGCATTGGTAATGAGATCATAATCAATCCATCTCTCTTGTTCCTTGATGAACCCACATCTGGACTAGATTCTACTACAGCTTTGAGGATTGTTGACACATTGCATGATATAGCAGAGGTATGTAAACACGAGTTTAGTAGTTCATCAGCATCATCTGCCTGTGCTTAATCTGTCGACAAAATAATGTCATCACAGGCTGGGAAAACGGTGGTGACCACAATCCACCAGCCGTCGAGTCGACTCTTCCTGAAATTCGATAAGCTGATTCTGATCGGGAAAGGGAGCTTGCTCTACTTCGGAAAGGCATCAGAAGCACTGATTTACTTTTCATCCATAGGATGCTCTCCACTGATCGCGATGAACCCAGCAGAGTTCATGCTCGATCTTGCCAATGGAAATGTTACAGACATTTCCGTCCCATCCGAACTGGAGGACAGAGTGCAGATGGGGAACTCGACAGACGAAACAAAGAGTGGAAAACCAGCTCCATCAGTCGTCCATGAGGTAAACATGTCTTCCATTGTTTCACATGAGAATTCAGTTAGCAGAGTTGGTCTGGTTTGCTCTGACCCGGTTAGCTGACGAGCCAACTGATTTCCTGTGAAACGGTGTCACTCCACAATATAAGAACATGCATTAATTTCACCTTTTAGGAACAACATAAATATTAGTTCTCGTACCTTACCGTTTTGAAACAGTATCTCGTGGAGGCTTATGAGACGAAGGTTGCTGAGATCGAGAAGAAGAAACTTAGCACACCTATACCCATAGATGAAGAGGTTAGGGCTAAAACTTGTTCTTCCAAGAGAGAATGGGGAGCAAGCTGGCGTGAACAATACTGCATACTGTTCTCGAGAGGACTTAAAGAACGAAGACACGACTATTTTAGCTGGTTGAGGATAACTCAGGTTCTGGCAACAGCTACTATTTTAGGACTACTGTGGTGGCAATCTGGTAGTAACAACCCTAAAGAACTGGAAGATCAGGTAAACATACTATCATCTTGAGAAACAGTATTGGCAATAAAAGAAAGCATAAAGAGGTTGTTGCATAGTGTTTTGAGTCCAAAAAACTAACTTAAATATAAAACCCTCGCAGGCAGGGTTGCTGTTCTTCATTGCTGTGTTCTGGGGTTTTTTTCCAGTGTTCACAGCCATTTTTACGTTCCCGCAAGAACGCGCTATGCTTAGCAAGGAACGAGCAGCTGATATGTACAGATTAAGTGCATATTTTGTGGCAAGAACAACAAGTGATCTTCCACTCGACCTAATATTGCCAGTTCTTTTCATCGTAGTTGTGTATTTTATGGCAGGATTAAGAATGAATACAGGCTCCTTTTTCCTCACCATAGTGACAGTCTTTCTCTGCATTATAGCTGCTCAGGTATTCTCTTCTCCATTTGAAGATCATTGTAGCAATTTGACTAGAATTTTGCAAAACTGGAGTTCACAATTTTGTACAATGGCACAGGAGGTAGCAATTAGTAACAGAGAAACACTCTGTTTTGTGTAATTTGGGACAAAATTTTGCCAATAATTTGAATGTAACTTTTGAGATTCTGGCAATTTTTGTCCTCAATTGCACAAAACTGAGAGTTGCAGGTACTAAACTATCACCTTGTGTATATAGTGTACAAAAAAATGTCTCCCTCTTAATTTTCATTAACTTCGAAAAATTAAATCCTACCTAATGACAGGGGTTGGGACTAGCTATTGGAGCTACACTGATGGATTTAAAAAGGGCTACAACTCTAGCCTCTGTAACAGTAATGACTTTCATGCTGGCTGGTGGATACTTCGTGAAGGTAAGCACAAAATACTAACAATTAACAGGGAAAGGGGGACCTTGAACAGATGCTAATAATTTAAGATTTAATGATTTTGCAGAATGTCCCAGTGTTCATATCATGGCTTCGTTATCTCTCCTTCAACTATCATACCTACAAGCTTCTCCTAAAAGTACAATATGAACACATAAGTCATTCGATTAATGGTGTCAAGATCGACAATGGCTACAAGGAAATAGGAGTGTTGGGAGCTATGGTGATAGGCTACAGACTATTAGCATACCTGTCTCTGAGAAGAATGAAGCTACAAGCAGGTTCTTAGATGTATACAAATTGGTAACTACGAATGGCTCACAAGGCTATTATCCGCTAACAAGTTATCCCAGAAGGAAATCTTGAGACTTTTGCCTCTATAACAGAGGTTTTAGATCCATAATTTGGTCAAAATTAGCACATAGATTTTCACATGGATGTCCCTCAAGTATTTTTGCAGGATTGACAAAAATATGTTTGCAGCAAATTCAGAAAAGTTCAAGGAGTGCTGTAATAGTTTTCCGCCCTCTTTTTCTGAGGCTATGTGTTTTGGTTTTTGGATTGTACTGAGAAAAGAACAAAAGATGATGTATTATGACACTTGAATGATTGCATATACTGTAATCAATGTTCTGATTCACATACTTTCCTTCATTAGTCATTAATAACAGCATCCATGTGTTTGGAAGTAACTGTAACTCATTATTTAGTTGTTGAAATAACCTCTAGTTGTTGTAAAGTACCTGTCGAACACCATTCTATTGAGAGAATGATAAAAGACCAACACAATATTTGATGGCATCTAAATGATCTTCAAACTGTTAACCCGTAAATGCTTTTCCTACTGAAACGGGCTTCTTGCCCTCATATGGAAAGCTTTTCCTCATGCTAAAGACCTTAACCAACCAAGCAGGCGAAGGTGAGCAGTGTCGAGCAAGGGTATTTTCTTCTCAAATCCTGCATGAAGTGCAGAAGAAAAATCAACAGAGCTGTATTTTTTTTTACGAAGTCCTATTTTATTATAAGAAAATGCTCTTTCTGCTCATTTCTAAAATAAATGCAAGTATCATGAAAGATGTGTACTTTTTATGATAGCATAGCATAGTGAACAAAATTCTCTTGGCAATCAACATTCAACACAATATTTTTTCCTCTCTTTCACACATAAATATAATGACACAATTTTATTATTTTTTATAAATTTCCTCACCAAACCAATAAGTCATATTATGGTTCACTGAATTTTTGATAATATTGTTTGAGTTAGTCTTGCTTATGAAACCAGTGTATACATACACCCGTTGCAAAATACAACTTCGCCATATGGTTTAAGCATGATGTTTGGCTGTTTTAGCACCAAACAAGCTAACACTTGTGTGAGTTTCTAGCAAATTTCTAGACTTGAAATGTTAGCAGATAAACATTTCTATTCCTGAGAAAAAAAAAACTGTATAGACTTCCTGAAACCAAAGAAAATGAACAGAAATCCAGTTTCTCAGAGAACAGGATCAAATTAAAAAGTCTGATCTACATTATGCAATTATTTGGCAAATTTTGGGTTGTTAGAAATTAAATAAATAAAGAATATATACACACATATATATAATGATTTTACCTAAATCAGCTGCTACTCGATGTGCACACATAACTCCTGAAAAAGCTACAGCTATTACACCTTGACCTGGAAAGCAGCTATCTCCCACACAATACAAACCATTTATAGCCTGCAAACTCATCAGAACATGAACTTAATAATTTGTGGTGGTGAAAGGAACAATTTATTTTACTATTGAGTATCAACAGCAGTAAAAGATATGATGATTTACTCACAGTTGTGTTGAATGGCATTCCTAGTAAGCCCTTTGGAACTCCACGAGGCATTGGACCGTATGTACCACTATCACGGGCCAGGTATCGCCTGTGTGTCTTTGGTGTCCCCACCTGCCATATATTTTGAAGCATCACAAAAGATATCAGTAACTCAGCTGATTTCTGATGTAACATGAACAGTATCATTGCACTAGGTAATCTGTTGGCCAATCAAGATACAACTGCAATAGACTTAGTTTGTTCATTTATGAAAGCCCATTGAAGAGGGCATGAGAACTACTAATTCATAATGCTTCAGGAATAAGTGATTTGGTGCAATCTGTGAATTCAATTCTTATGAACAGAACAGCACCTCTCTAAAAGTTTCAAATTTGAAAACCAAAGCAATAATATCTACATTAATATTGGGAAGTGAAATTTCAATACCTCTTTAAAAACAATAGATGACTTAAGTCCAGGGAATAATTTCTTCTCAAGCCTGTTAATTATTTTGTCTGCCACAAGTTCCTTCTTCGCCTCGTAATCTTTACGTGAGAGGCCCTACAGTGAAACGGCCATACAAATTAAAATCTTGAAAAAACTAAGAGAAATTTGGAAGTCAGAAAAATTAAATGCTGTTTAATAGAATAAGATAAGATCCAGAAAACAAACCTCCCAGTCCTCAACAGGAGATGTTGTGAAAATGTGAAGAATGTGGTTTCCTTCAGGGGCTAGTGATGCATCAAGAACTGTTGGAATGCTCAAGAATATACTTCCATAAGGGTCTTCAAGATTTTTCCAGTCATCCTACTTACTTCAAGGTAAACCATAATACAAAGTTAAAAAATAAATACACAACACATTCAGATGCTTTCAAGGTCAACAGCATACCTCTAGGATGAAATGATGGCAATCTGTATCCGGTGGCAAAACATTCGCTTTAACCCCCAAGTGAATAGAAAGAAAAGATGGTGCTTTAACATATGCCTTTTGAAACTTTTTTTCTTCCTCCGGAAGATCTTCCTTTTTCAGAAGCTTGCCTAGTAGAAATAGTTTCAATAGTTTCAAAACTTATGAAGAGAAAAAAAGTTAATGCAAACAGTTCAGTTAAACCCTGTGTTCCGAAGCTTACCAAAGGTATCCCATCTTGTTGCATTTGAAACTATGGTTTTGGCATAGAATTGTCGTCCATCTGACAGCTTCACTCCCACCTATAAAATAAGACAAGTGAAATCTATCTTTTCCATGCATAATGACCACAGGGAAATAGACCAATTACTTCCAAGGCAGAAAGTGGGCAGTAATCTTATTATCTTACAGCTTTTCCATCTTCAATGATGATGCTTGTCACATTTGCCTTATAAAGTATCTCACTCCCCTCATTAGCCAAACCCTTAGCTAATGACTTGGCAATTTCTCCGACTCCACCAACAGGATAGTTGATTCCACCAAAATGTCTATCACACAATACCTATAGGGATTAGGAAATAGAAAATTGAGAACAGAGGAAATGAAGAAAACAAAAAGGAGAAAAAAAGTAAGAATCTAAATTACCATGCTTGCATTGATCATAGGTGTCCGCATGGCATTAACCGTACTCACTATGAAACACTGATAACAAGAAAACACCAAAAGCAAGAGAATTATGCTCAAAAAAAAAATTTAGTCAATTGGAAGACAGTAGCGTGATAGGTTAAATTTTTGGTGAAGGTGAGTAGATGCACACCTCAGCATCAATGAAGGACAACAAATCAGGATCCTTGATGAACTTTCGAGCTATAGCACCAGCATTCTGGGGCAGATAATAGGCTGAGATGAATTTCAGATGCATCCATCAGCATATGGAAGTCACAAACTTTTGCAGCTTATGGCATATAATAAACTAATTAATAACATGAAAACATAAGTAACGAATATTGGTATCAATTAGGAGTAAGATATTAACTGCATAAGCTCATAACTACAATATATAATACAGTGTGCATCTAGTAGTGTTGCTTTATGAAGTTGATTTATTAACATGAACCCTTTTTTTTCCTCAACAAACTTTTCAGTTCTTCACTTTTATGATCAGGTAAAGAGCTCTGGAGAACAGAGGGCAAACCAAATAGAGAGGTTGCTCTGATGAATAGATAAATAAACTAAATAAATGATATGGCAAATTTTCCATTTGAAGGTTAATAACAGAGAATGTGAGAATAAATAATAATAATAATAATAATAATAATAAAAAAAAACAAATCAATCACCTAGAGTCAAGCACTCAATGGGCTTTCTGAAAAACTGTCCAAACAAATAGATGGGCTCCTCCAGAGATTTCAATTGCAGCGAGTTCAATGCATTGAAGACCTAACCATATATTCAATAGATCAATGTGAGGTTATTTCAAACAAACAGAGCAACCTAGAGCAAAAAGAAACAACCTTAAACAAAACAAACCTGCCAGCAGATACCATAAAATTTGATAATGCCTTCTCTTTCATGGGGAAATTTACTAACAAGTTCTGAAATGAAATCACTATATTCTCTATGTACTTGGACAGAGAGGACATTAGGCAGATGAAAATGAACAGTGGTAGGGTCAGGTATCACTTGCAGCCTGCATCCTACTGCTGCTAATGCTTGCGTAATCAAATTCAAATTTCCCTGCAAAGAGAACAACAAATATGAGTTTAAAGACTAAAGAGTGACGGTAATATCTATATGACAGCAAGTTTGAAAAAAGAAGAAGAAGAAGAAGAATTAAACACAAAATTAAAGCTCCATATCATATTAGCTGAACCACATTAAAACAAGTTATATTCAAGTCCAATCAGATGCATATCTCCCAGGTGGACTTCCGTTTGTTAAGCATTCCCTAGAACCATGCACGCACTAAAAAAAAAGCCAGGATAAATTGCTTTAAGTTTAACAGCTATGAACAAATTGTTACGGAGCACGCATGTCCAATAGATGGCGAGCATCAAGCGTGTGTATAAATAAGTAATAGATAGCAATAGCAGGCCAAATTGTCGAAGTCAAATGAACCATAATTATCTTCTTCCCCATCCACTCTTCTCTTATTAAGAGTTTTTCCAAAGTTGATGGACCAAATAACATACTATTTGAACCTACTCCATAGGGAACTCAAGCAATTCCCCCTCCACTCTTCTCTTATAATCAAGGATTACGCAAGGCACTAATCTATAGTCCAAACAATCTCCTTCTAGAGTAGTGAGACCAATCCAATTCAATTGCTCATTAAACATATCCAGCCAAAATTTTCATCTTTTTCTCAAGCAGAAATTAATAGAAAGGAAATCACTTGGCTTTTCTCGAAGACTAAAGCTATAAACAAATTCTCCCACACAGAGAACTTTATTACCTCCAAAACCTTTGCATTTCAGTAAAGTAAACATGATTACATTCTTGTGACTCATATTGACAAGGAAACAGTGTGAAGGGAATTATGATCCAATCCAACTAACCTTATCGCTGAAACCAAACATGACAGATGATCCAACATCAAATTTGAACCCATCCCTCTCGTAAAAGCCAGAACTTCCTCCAGGAATCACATACTTCTCCAACACCAATACCTTCGCCCCTTTCACGGCCAGCTGCGTCGCCGCCACCAACCCTCCTATCCCAGAACCTATAACAATGGCGTCGTACAAGCAATTATTGCTCCCATCTCCTGTAGAGCTCGCCTCCGGCTCCACTACTCTGCCAACATCAACAACTGATCTCAACCTAAAGGGGTTTTTAATTTTCCCACGACTGGTTCTGCTAGCCCCAATTTCCGGGCCGCGCTTGTGACTATCACTGGGTTTTAAATAAATTCTCTGGGATCGGTTTCTTTGAATTGGGTTGCCCAAAGGTTTCATAGAGTGGGGAGTAGAAAGGCTGAACCTCAAGGAGCTCATTTTGGTAAGAGCAATTCTTGTTCGTTGAGAATCAAGAAAGAGGAATTTCGGCTCAAGAAACTGATTCTTGGAAGATAGAGTTTGATAAAACCAAGAGTGGGAGAAGAAAAGAATTGGAGTAGCCGACTAGGAAAAAAATATAGAGAATCTTGGACGGTGGGGGGCTAGAGAGTGGAAGAATGGCGAGTGAACATCTGAATCAGCAAATAGCCGTCGAAGGTATGGATATGGCTGGATTTGGCGTATTTGGAGGGAAATTAGAGAAATGGCATCGTAC
The DNA here is from genome assembly GCA_023678885.1 of Pogostemon cablin. Taxonomy (NCBI): domain Eukaryota; kingdom Viridiplantae; phylum Streptophyta; class Magnoliopsida; order Lamiales; family Lamiaceae; genus Pogostemon; species Pogostemon cablin. Next base: position 3,984,377 of record CM042976.1, read on the forward strand.
GTTGTAGGATGGATGATGATTCTTCTTCAACATAGAGACAAAATCCATTCATCAGTGTCCCTGTTGGATTGATGGACGAGGTAAATCAAGGAGGTGCCTCAAGTGGCTTATATAGAGGGTTCACTTGCAAATGACTAACTTCATATCAAAAGCAGGATTCGAACCATCACCCTGCAGCAACCAAACTCAGTTGGAAGGTCTTTCCACCCTCCCTCTACCACTTGAGTTATGTCAGGGCAAATCCATTCATTTCTTTTGTACAAAAAAATTAATGTAACACTCCACATTTATAACACAAATTGTGAATAATGGATTTAATTGTTAGAATTTAAAATCTTATTAATTAATCATACATAATTTATCTTGTGCACCCATTTTCAAAAAAAATTATATTTATGAATAAAAATGTACTACATCAATAAAAATATATACACCTTGTTAACGAATTTTCTCTTAGTTTTTAAAACAAGATATGAAAAGTACTATACAATTATTTAAGTAATGTATACTATACACTATTAAATAAAATATTATACTCATATAAATGGACAAGATATTAACTCTTAAACATACAATATAACATGGAAAACTCAATAAATAAATTACTACACTCAATTAAATATTAAAAGATTTATGCTCAATTTTTGAAAAAAAAAACTCTATTTGTCAATCATTTTCATAAAAAATCAACCTAAATTCTTGATTTTAATTTCTCAACCACCATTTTGTGGGATATGCAGATGTACATTCATTCCTAAGGGACAAATAAAGAAGAACATAAAAAACACAAAAAACTTCAAAAAAAAAAAAAAAGAGAAATCACGGATCGAGAAAATACCACTATGTGAAAAATTTGTACAATCACACAGAATTTCTCTCTCCCGACCCCAATCCCTACACTCTTATAAATCTTTGACCAATACTCATCTTTCTCCCCATTCTCACAACTGAGAATCCAAGAAAGGAATTTAACTAGAATCAAACACAAAGATTAAAATGTATTTGATTTGTGCACTTGATATCAAGTCCAAGGGTCTTCTTATATAGCCTAAGAAATCCCTCCGTCCCATTTTCTCTTCATCCGATGTGGGACAAAGAAATAAAAGAAAATCCCTCCCCTTTTACTCTCCAACAATTGCCACCTTGTCAAAATAAAAGAAGACACATTGTCTTCACCGACAATCATTCTCAACCCCGAGAATCCCTTATAATCAACCATTCTAATAATCAATTGTCTTCACCGACAATCCATCTCAATCTCGAGAATCCTACTCCACCATATGAGTAGACCACTTAGAATCAACCATTCTAAGAATTTCCTGCGGCACATATCGAAAACACTTGCAGATATTTATGGTGCTACTTCCAACTCTTGGCTCTCCTGAAAGTCCATCAGTCATCGATAGACATCCACCACACACCCTACATCACCTGCCAAGTCAATGTCCATGTGCAAACTTGTGGACCATCTAATATTATTAGCTCATTTTTCATGACAACTGAACATGTCATAAGGATCCACAATAATATTAACTCAACATTTAGAGCTGTTGCCGCACCAGCTCCTACTTGACCAGCAATGTCACCATTGCTCCACCATAAGCAATTACAGTGTCATTGCTCCACCGCAATTACCGCACCATTGCTACATCTTAAGCAAAAATCGTCATTATACCAACATGACGTCGCTGCCTTTTTACTGCCAAGCTACACCAGGTTTGTCCGAACCCTTTTCCTACTGAAAGTGTCGTCACTTGAAGCTGATTCCAACCCTCCAAAATTCACGATGCTTTCCCACTTGTCGGCCCGCTACTCTTTATTGATCTAGCGCCCCCGATACCAAGTACTACATCGTCATCTTCCCCGTTGAATCGCCACTTCCTCACGCCACCAATCATTATTGGAAAACCCGTTCCTTTCAAACCTCCTTGAGCCGACATCCATGGAAAGCTCCATGCCGCTGTTAAGCCAACTCCACCACCGGGAGTTCCAGCAATTCATATTGCTGCAGGTCCAAAACTTCGCTAAAAACTGCTGTCCCGCAAATCCTACCCCTTGCCACGCCACTGTCGCCATAGTCAGGCGCATTTCACCGCAAGAAATGAGATGCCACCGCATTCGGCTGTTCTTCTGACCCCCTTGTGCCACTAGTTTTTCCCACTTCTTTCATGTCACCCTTAGCCTAATGAATAACTCTCTTCCTCTCATAAAGTCTTTTCTGATGTGACTATGCTACAACCACAGAGCATACTAAGAAATAAGCACCAGAACCGGCTCTGATACCACTTATTGGGATAGACAGATCCTCATTCACTCCTAAGGGATAAATAAAGAAGAACATAAAAAGTACAACACAAGAATTAACGTTGAAAACTCCAAAACCAGAGAAAAATCACGAACCGAGAAAATACGACTATGTGAAAATTTTGTACAATCACACAGAATTTCTCTCTCCCGACCTCAATCCCTATACTCTTACAAATCTTTGATTAATATTCACCTTTCTCCCCATTCTCACAACCGAGAATCCAATAAAGGAATTTAACTAGAATCAAATACAAAGATTAAAGTGTATTTGATTGATACATTTGATATCAAGTCCAAGGGCCTCCTTATATAGCCTAAGAAATCCCTCCCCTTTTACTCTTCATCCGATATAGGACAAAGAAATAAAGAAAATCTCTCTCCTTTTACTCTTGACAGAATCCAACACATTTTCTTTTTCCTTCCTATTACAGGAAAATTCCTTACTTTTGAAAGACTTAAGCATACCTTCCAAATAAGTCAAAATGTATACTAAATGCACGTAATAATTCTCCTTTTCTTAATGTGTAGAAAAGTCCGTAAAAATATAAAAGATGAATCAAAGGATAAAAGGTCACAATAAAGTTCTATCCACACCGTATAGGAGAATTAATTTTCATCCAAATGTTAGGAGCAAAATGACACTTAAATAGTAAGTGCTTCAATGACTCAATGCAATTATCACAAAACTCATAACTTAAATAAGATTGTGTAGCAACAAATCTTTTGCAGTCAATCATGCATTCAAAACTGTGCATAAATATACAATGATCTAATGAACAATACTACATCAAATCAAACTATATTAGCCTCCATTTATACAATTATGTTGTGATGAATGAAACTTCATTCCGTTGAACATTTTCATCTCCATTTATCACTAAAATTTACACTGATAAAGCAATGGTTAATAAGTTTTGCAAATTCTTCTTCCTTTCTGACCAACAAAGTTGGTCTTTCAATTCCACTTCCAGTTTTATGATTCATTAATCCACTCACCATCTCACAAATTTTGCTTCTCATTAGCGCTTAAACGTAATTGCGTACAGAGACAAATGAAAATCAAAGTAAGTAGTATGAAATAAGAATTTGAAATTTTTTTTAAAAAATTGCATTTTTCCTTGGAAAAAGAAAAAAAGTGTTATAATAAAATTATTAAATGTGAAGTATTTTTCTCATACGCCTTCTCTTAAATCTTAATCCTCAATTCTCTGTCTAGCAAAGCTTCATAGTTTTCGGAAAGGGGTAATTCAGAAGACCTTTCTGTGTACTACAATGGCTTGCGCTGCTCTTCTTTCATTGACTCGTCATCTAGATCATATTTTGGAAGGTTATAGCCGTTTTCCCAGTGATGTTGACTGTAAGATGCAACACATGCTATCAATTCACGAAAAGAGTGTTTCTTTGTTGAATTTTCTAGAGGATTTTCCAAGGGAGGCACCCAAATTGGAATCACAAATCAAGAGTGCAGCAAATCGAGCAGTAGACTTCTTTGTTTATCAAAATTGTTCGTTAAATATGAAGCGTATTGTTATGAGGTTTTCAATTGCTCTCAGATAGTTCACAAATCAATGATTCTGTGTGTTATTTGATTTTTATTTCTTGTCAGATGGAATCGACGACGTAAGGTGTCGCGAAGAGGCAGAGAAGTTAATTGAAGAAATTGATTCAATTTTCAAACTAGCAATGCAGATCAAAAGCAGGAATGGAGGTAAAACATTGGTAGCAACACCTACCGGAAAAGACACTGCCGTTGGAATTGAAGAAGACTTGACGGTGGTATTGGATCGGGTATGTGGGGAGCCATCGGATCTTCAAATCATCCCAATCGTGGGTATGGGAGGCATCGGCAAGACAATCCTTGCTAGGTATGCCTACCATCACCCTTCTATTTTTAATCACTTCGATTATCGAGTTTGGGTCACTGTTTCTCGTAATTCCCTGAGTTTAATTATTTTGGGCATTCTGGGTTCCGATGATGGATCTTTTCAGACACGTGAGGGGGATAATGAATTGCTATTACAGCGTGCTTATAGATACCTAAAAGGGAGGAGATATCTTGTGGTTATGGATGATATGTGGGATACCAATGTGTGGGATGATTTAAGGAGGACGTTTCCTGATGACTGTAATGGGAGTCGGATTATAGTAACCACTAGGGAGTTGGATGTAGCTTGGTATGTTGGCCCTCGGAGTTGTCCTCACGAGATGCATTTGATGTGTAAAGATCTAAGTTGGAGGTTACTCAAAGAGAAGGTGTTTGGGCAGGATAGTTGCCCTCTTGAGCTGGAGAATGTTGGAATGGTGATTGCACAAAATTGCAGAGGGCTTCCCCTTGCAATTGTGGTCATAGCTGGTGTTCTCTCCAAGGTCAGTCGAATGCAGGAGATTTGGGGAAACATTGCTAGAAATGTTATTGAAGCTGTGAATGGTGATGAGCAATTATCAGATATATTATCTGTGAGCTACCAAAACTTACCTCATTATTTAAGACCTTGTTTTCTTTATTTGGGAGGTTTCCCGGAGGATCATGAGATCAAAGTCTCAAGACTTGTCAAGTTATGGGCAGCAGAGGGTTTTCTGATATCAAAAGATGAATCAGAAGATATGGACGAGTTGGGATATGATTATTTGGAAGATTTGGCCAAGAGAAATCTTGTTTTGATTAATAAGAAGAGGTTTGATGGTAAGATCAAAACCATCAAGATCCATGATGTCTTGAGAGATCTCTGCTTAAGAAAAGCTCGGGATGAGAAGTTTCTTCATGTCTTAAATGAGCTCTCTGTCGACTTTCCAGAAGGTATTGAGAGTTATCAACGGTTGAGCATCTTTTCGCATGTCTTGGGTCACATTCCCAACAGAGATAGGGATATAGCAGCCATCCATACTCTTCTTCTTTTTGATTACTGGGCCTTTGATTCTTGGAAAAATTTGAGACTTCTTAGGGTCATTGATGCATATGTAATGAGTATGACATTGAGATTCTCCAGTGCTATCAGGTATATAGGTAAGCTATCTCACTTGACACACCTTTCTATTATATGTGAACCTACTTTGGAGGTAGTCACATTGATTGCTAAATCCTTGTACCAACTCCTAAATCTTCTAACTTTAATTGTTAGGATTAATTATGTTACAAGGATAGGCAGTTTCTGCTTTTCAGAAACTCTTTATACATCCTTTGTGGAATTTGAAATGTGGAGAATGCCACAATTAAGGCATCTTATCTTGTTGGATGGCTTCTTACCAAATCCCTCCCCTGATAATTGTCCAGAAAACTTAGTTCTTGAGAGACTGCATACACTCACCCGTATAAAAGATTTCACATGCTCCCAGAGGATGTTGGAAATGATACCAAACCTAAAGAAGTTGGGAATAGTTTATTCATACGAGGGCATTTATAAACTAGGATGGTCGAAGTATCATTTACATAATCTAGTTCAGCTAAGTAAGCTTGAGAAGTTGAGTTTATACGCGGAGCCATATCCAGACTTGAAGAACGACGTGTCTCTAAACCTTGCTTTCCCAGCGAGCTTGAAGACGTTGAGCTTAAGCGGGTGTAGAATTCCATGGGTAGATATGGCATCAATAGTCGGACGGTTGCCTAATCTTCAAGTGCTCAAGTTGAAAAGGCATGCCTGTCATGGTACTGAATGGGAAACAAGTGAAGGGGAATTCACTCAACTGAAACTACTCGTGATCGACACCACAGATCTCCATCACTGGACAATACAGAGTTACTCCCACTTCCCACAGCTTGAGCACTTGGTTCTCCAGAAATGCAATAAGTTAAGAGGGATTCCAGGAGAGGTTGGAGAAATACCAACACTTAAATTGATCGAGGTGGATCTCTGGAACTTGTCCATTGTGGAATCGGCCACCCGCATCCAAGAAGAGCAACAGAGCTTTGGCAATGATGTCGTGGTTCGTCTCCTTAAACCTCCAAGACAGGACTTTGATTTCAAGTTATATGCAATGTAGTCTTCACTTCAATCAATCGTTTGTACTGTTTTACTCACTTACTTATGTTCTTCATCTCTTTCTCTGTCTCTATGTATTAGTATCCTATTCCTTCACCATTGTGTATTGTATTGTAAATATAGTATATATGAAGTAAACATCGATTGTTGTCTGTATTTAGTAATTCACTATCAAAACACCCCCACGTCGACGTACAACGGGCAAGACAGCTGTATCACTGGAATTGAAGAAGATCTGATATTAATAAGAGATCGGTTATGCGGAGAGCAGTCTGTTAATCTAGAAATCATCCCAATCTTTGTGATGGGAGGCATTGGGAAGACAACTCTTGCTACCCATGCCTATCATCATCCTTCTACTTTTGATCACTTTGATATTCAGGTTTGGGTATTCTGTATTCCATTTTTGGGTCTGATTCTGTAAGCGATGATTTGCAACGTACTTATACATACTTTAAAGGGAGGAGATATCTTGTAGTTTTGGATGATATTTGGGATACCAATTTGTGGGATGATGTAAGAAGGGCATTTCCAGATGACTCTAATGGGAGTCGGATTATGGTAACTACGAGGGAGTTGAATGTAGCTTCGTAAGTCATTTGATGTGTGAAGGTCGAAGTTGGAGGTTGCTCAAAGAGAAGGTGTTTGGGCAGGAGAGTTGCCCTCTTGAGCTGGAGAATGTTGGAAAGTTGATTGTGGTCATAGCTGGTGTTCTCTCCAAAGTCAGTCGAATGCAGGAGACTTGGGAAAAAATAGCAAGTAATGTAATTGAAGCTGTTCACAATGATCAGCAATTCTCAGATATATTATCTGTGAGCTACAACAACTTGGCTTGTCATTTAAGACCTTGTTTTCTTTATATGGGAGGTTTCCCGGAAGATGATGAGATTAAAGTCTCAAGGCTTATTAAGTTATGGGCAGCAGAGGGTTTGTTTTCTGATTTCAAAGGATGAATCAATGGATATGGAAGAGTTAGCCAAGAGAAGCCTTGTCTTGATTGGTAAGAAGAGGTATGATCAAAACCATCAAGATCCATGATGTCTTGAGAGATCTCTGCATAAGAAAAGCTGGGGATCACAAGTTTCTGTGCATCTTTCCGCAGGGTATTGAGAATTCACACCGCCTCACCATCCTTTCTTATGTCTTAAGTTGCATTCCAAACAGAGATTTAAGACTTCTTATGGTCGAATCCAGTGTAGGGTTAGCCAGACAGGTTGTTGAATCATTGTACCAACTTCATAATCTTCAGACCTTAATTGCTAGGATTAAACCTTGTTATACTTGTTGTGTGCTACACTCTGCATCCACTTCAGAAGGTTTTCCTACTGATGCAGGTCTGCATACGACCACTCTGAAATTGGAAATTTGGAGAATGCCACAATTAAGGCATCTAATCTTGTTGGATGGCTTCTTAACCAGCCCTTGTCCGGAAAATGTTGTTCTACAAAACCTGCATACACTCTCCCGTATAAAAGATTTTACATGTTGTTCTAATTTTAATAACTTTTTTTACTTAATTTAGAATTATTTAATTAATTAAAATGGCATTAAATTACTTCTAATTTACTTCACAATTTGTATTTCTGCCTAGAGCTTGTCTGAGTGAATGAATTCAATTTTGGATGAACTGATGCATGCTATGCTATAAAACAATTTCATATCCAATACTCCTCAAACAATTTCATATATATTATCCCACCAAATCTTTCACATTTTCCTCATTTATTTGTCGTACAAAATCCTTTACACCTCAAAATAGAAAATATCATTTTATTCAACAACTTTAAAAATTACTTTAATTTCAAATTTGTCATTCATTTTCCACATATATTCTACTTTTTATATTACCTAAAAATACAACCATATCCTCTAAACATCATGTGGTCTTACTAGTAAAATGAAGGTAAACCAATTCACCCTTGGGGAAATAGCTAGGTATGCCTTACTAAGTGCTGAGGTTCATAAGGAGCAACTTGAAATCATCGTTAAACAAAAACATTGATGTTCAACGTTTTCCTTTTGATTCTTAGAGATGAACGAATTTCATATGCCTGAAATTTAGATCGAAAAAGCTTTTTTTGTCATGAACTTATGGGAAGATAACTACGGGCTTTTATTTGAGAAGGGTTTAATAATTAGTAAGATTGAACTGTGGATTCTGGGGATGTATAATTTTAAAATTAAAAGGATCATTTTGGGGATTTAGGTATATGTATTAAACAACACTCAATGAATTATTACTTTTTTTTAATGAAAAATATTACTAATATAACAAATTAATTTAGTTCATTTACTAAAAAATAATCTTGATAAAATTAGTATACACAAGATAAATTCGATTCATACAAATGTTCTCTTCTGCGTATTATATGGAGTATTAAACTATATTTGGAAGTAATTCTATATACTAACAAATTTTTGGATTACATTGGATTGCATCAGTAGTGTATTGAAATTTAACAATTTAAATTTTATAGATGATCAGTGCCCAGGTACATCAATACGTTTTCCTTAAACTCCTATATACTACAAGTGTGACATTTATTTTGAAACGAATGGAGTTATTTTATTATATCGATGAAAAGTGGTAATCGTCTAACTAAATTACTATTTTGATACTCTCTCCGTTCCGGATATTTTCACCCATTTATATGACCACGAAGATTAAGACAGTGTTATTTTTTTAATACAATAATGATAAATTAGTAATTTAAAAAGAAAAAGTAAATAAAGTTGTTGGGAATGATGAATAAAGTGTAAAAAAATTAATTAAAGTTGTTGGGATTGTAAAAAAGTAGGTAATAAAATATTTTGTGTTTTTACCATTAATAGAATGGTAAAAATACGTGGGACAACCCAAAATAAAAAATGGTAAAAATACGTGGGACGTAGTGAGTATAATTTATAGTATAATAGATAAAAAGTGATAATATTTTAATAAAAATGCTAAAAAGTCTCATACAAACTTATACACAATTACTCCACGTCTACTTGATACGTATCCATTTTTCTATTTTGGTCCATCCCATTACAAAGTATCAATTTCAATTTTTGGATTGATGTGACCCACAACCACTACACATGGCCCCACACTCAACACTAATACAACTGCCCATTACACATTAAAATATTATTTCTCTCATCTTACTATACATTAAAATTATTATACTCCTTAATTCACGTGCAAAATGTAAACGAATACTTTTCAGGGTATGGGAGTAATACTTAATTTCATACCTAACTTCACAATTTTCCTTTGTTTGACTCATATATGTATCACTCAACATTACAACTTAAAAAATACTTTCGTATCATTTCTAATGTTTACTTTTTCTTTTGCACTAAATATTAAGGAACATATAATATTTTAATGGGGTCAGCTATTTGCATCCCTAAAATTACTGAACGTACCCCATAAATATTTAAATTGACATAATTATCCTTATAAATTTTATTATGTTCGGTTGCTGCAACCGAACATATAACATATAAAAATTCTTTATTCTGTTCGGTTGCTGCAATTGAACAGTTATCCTTATAAAATTTATATCTGTTCGGTTGCAACAATCGAACAGTTAAATAATTCTTATATCTTATCTGTTCGGTTGCAGCAATCGAACACAATAAAGAATTCATTCATCTTATATGTTCTGTTGCAACAACCGAACAGAACAAGATTTGTGATTTTTTTAATTCATATATATTCGAATAGATAAGATAACAGATAAGTTTCATGACATCATCGATTGTTATAACTGAACATATAATAGATGAATTATTTGTTCTGCTCGATTGTTGAAACCGAATAGTTTGTTAAAAAATCACCGAACATTTAAAAAATCACAGAACAGATAATATATAAGTTTCATAATTTAAAAAAAATCACAAATCTTGTTCTGTGCGGTTGCTGCAACCGAACATTTAAGATGAATGAATTCTTTGTTCTGTTCGGACGCTGCAACCAAATAGATAATAGATGAATTCTTTGTTCTGTTCGATTGTTGCAACCGAACAGTTTGTTAGATGACTGTTCGGTTGCAACAACCGAACATATATAAATTTTTTAAGGGTAATTATGTCAATTTAAATATATTTGGGGTACGTTCAGTAATTTTGGGGGTGCAAATAGCCGCTCCCTATTTTAATGCTAAACATGTATCTTCGGGACATCTTGCGCCTAGATTCTCTTTAATATTAAATATTATACCTTTTAGTATAAGGACATGTACCTTTTATTTTCTGAAAAAATATGAAAATTTTAAATGAAAGTGCATACCCTTTAGAACAAAATATTGTACCCTTATTAATTAAAGTGTATACATTTTAAAATAAAATGTTGTATTCTTATGCTCACCTGAGACACAAGAGACCAAAGTCAAGTAAAGCACGTAGTTTTATGGAAGTTTCTCACAGGATGTGAAAAGACCAAGTCCCCTTTTATTTTTCTGGTCACGACTCACTTGGAAGAGATGCAAGGAAAAAACAACGGAGTTTCCTTTTGTTTTTCTGTTATGACTGGTTACTTTGAGATCTTAGCATAATAATAATAATAATAATAATAATAATAATAATAATAATAATTGGTTTAGCCATTTCCTTTTAACAAAACAAATGTATGGATCCAGAATATCAATCAGATTATGTTAGAAATGAATTCACTTGTTCTCTACTATGTATTGAATCAACCAAAGACAAATATATCCTATTTTGGTTTGATTGTTAAATATATCATCACTCTAGCTTCATATTTTAAGGAAAGCTCCTTCTGCTGGATTCGTCTACAGATAATTTTTTAGATCATAAATTAGCTCAATATGCTTTCAATAATTTGTTGTTCAACTTTTTTGATTATGGCGTCCCGCCATCTCTTTTAGTTTATGTTGACTCTGTTGATGTTGAATGATTAAATATAGTTTTTCTTGAGTAAATATATATATATATATATATATATATATAGTGAATTAAATCTTTAAATTTTTTTTATATTAAAATGTTGTTAGTTTTTTAATGAAAATTAATTATATACTCCATATTTAATATAAAAACTAATAATACACGCAAAAAAATACACATATACTTTACTAATCAGTTTGTTATGAAAAATAAAATAAAATTTGGTGATAAAATCACATTCGTGCTTGAAGTATACGAGATATAAAAAAAATTATTTATAACTCTTTTATTAAACGTAGAATTAATTTTAAAGTGTTATAATATTTTAAAAAAGAATAACACTACTAGTTTATAAAATATTAAATATTTGGAAAATAGCCAAGAAACGACACATGATAACGAAAATCCGTAAAAATGTGGCAATTTTGGTCTTATTTCAAAATCGATGGTACTAAATTGAACTTTTTTTTTTAACGAAAAAAATAAACATAAGCTAGGTTATGGGACTAAATTGTAATCCCCTTTTACACAAATATAATATATTTTATTATTTATTTATTACCAAAAAATACTAAATTATCCAAAAAAAAGTCTAAAAGAGATTTATTAATACTAGTGCAAATAATAAACTTGAAGATGAAATTGGGATGGAGCAGTAAATGAAAAGTGATATTCACTCCATCCCAAAAATACTTACACACTTTATATTTTGATACATTTAAAGAATAATTGCATACCCTAAAAATAGAAACAATACACAATATCAATAACCTTACAATACAAAAAAAATACTACATTTTTACATACAATTTAGTTAAAGTCAACTATATCATACACTTTATTTTATTCAATTATCTAAAATACTCATTCTCTTTCTTACATCATTACAACAAAAAGTTATTTTTTTAAACTTTATACCACCGAAAAAAGTTATTTTTCTTAAACTTTGTACCACCGAATATGTGCATGTGCATGTATTCTTGGGATAAAGGGAGTAACATTTTTAATGAAAAATTATACTCCCCATGTTTTATTTAAACGTACTCGTTTTGCCATTTTGATAGTTCCAAATACAAAGTTTGTATTTCCCTTTTAAAGTGAGACTCATACAAAATAATTAATATATCTCCTTAAAATCACACTCAATACTAATACAATTACTCTATTTACATTAACGACATGTTTGGTATTGAATAAAATTATGGAGGAATTGAATAGATTCATGAATGGAATGTAGATGAAAAAGAATAACAAAAAAATAATTATTATTTGTATGGATTAGAAATAGTTTCTTTGATTCAAATTTCACTATTTGTATGTTATTTAAATTTTAAGTTAGTTTAAATTTCAATACATCAAAGTATATCTTAATAATTATATTATTAAAAAATTATGAAATTAAAACTAAAATAAAAACAGCTTTAAGCTGCTGATGCATCATGTTCAAATGAGATAAGACAGCCTTATCAACAACATGAATATACGTAGGTGCCAGAACAGCTTGAGCACAACCTGCCAGAACAGCTTGAGCACAACCTACATCAGCAGCAAGAGCACAAGATCAATCCTTTTATTCAACAAACATCCACACCAAAGCATGGAATGAAGTAAGCAATCAAAATTTGCACGACACAGAATTGGAAGAAGAACAACCTGTCGTGCTTGATTCAGAACTTGCCATCGGCTAAGGAACCCACCATGGCAAGTGTCTAACCTACAAAAATCAAAGGCAGCAAACTCTCTGTCCGAGACCTCTGAAATTGGGAACACGGGAAACAGGGTACACCCTGAATTATTAAAGCCGCACCAACTGGAGTAAAGCTGCTGGTGAATTCCGGATGCGGCAAGAAAACAAATTGGGAAGATGAAAAAATTGGGGTAAACCCAACAACATACCGCAGCGGTGGAAGTTTCACAGGGTAACACAAGCGGTTGCGGCGGAAAATCGCTACGACAAGAACAGGGGGTTCTCATCGACAAGGGACGATGGCTGAAGAGCACATCGAAAAGATGGCGCCGGCGATGGAAGAATTATGCGTGGCTGAAAGGCAGGGGCGGCCAACAAACATACCAGAAAATGGAAGCCCTAGGCATGAGCTGAATCTGGTGAATAAGTAGTCAAGGGCTTGAGCGAGGGATTGTGAAGATAGAACTCGCGAATGGCGCGACGGGAAGAAATGGATTTGGGAAGAGAAATTAGGGCAGATGCAATTTGGGGAGAAAAGTTTATTGTTTCACCGTTTAGGGTATTTGGTTTTGATTTTGTGAGACAAACCCCGATTCTAATCAACTAACGGACGCGTAAGGTGCACGTGAGGGGCTCCGTTATTTTTAAACCACATTGGGATGAAAATTGCCAAAAAAAATATCGTGAGGGACCATTATTGCTTAAAAAAAATTGGGACATAATTCAAGACTATTAGGATCAAACTCAAATGAGACTGTGACGGATGAGACTAGTATTGCAATTTTCTCCATGATGTCTTGAGAGATCTCTGCATAAGAAAAGCTGGTGATGAGAAGTTTCTGGGCGTCATAAATGAGTTTTCTGGCAGCTTTCCACAAGGAATTGAGAATTCACACCGCCTCAGCATCCTTACTAATGTCTTAAGCTGCATTCCCAACAGATATAATGCAACCATCCACACTCTTCTTCTTTTTGATCATTGGGCCCTTAATTATTGGAAAGATTTAAAACTTCTTAAGGTGGTGGATGCAAATGCAATGAACACGACATTGAGTTCGTTCAAAGATATAAGGCATGTTGGGGAAGCGAGACAGTTTGTTGAATCGTTGTACCAACTTCATAATCTTCAAACCTTAATTGCTAGGATTAAACCTTCTTATGATGTATTGTCAGCTGTCCTATCGGATAAACATCCGATAGGACATCTTTTAACACATAGTCTTAGTGAATACGACCACTGTGCAATTAGATCTTAAATTGAGATCTAAACTATAAAAATCAGGTGTTTATATGAAAATCTTCTCAAACGGTCCGGGCATAAATCTACTAGCTCATTAAGCAAAAATTTGGCAAAGTGAAGAACTTCAATTCATTTCCATATCTGACCTAATATGTAAAGAATGCAGTTATCCACATTAAATATTCACCTAGCAATACTATTTCAACTCTTTGTTGCTATTTTGAAAATTTAGAAACATGCAGCAGTTATTGATCGACAGCAGTTCCGCAGATATTTATACCACTCCAAAGCATTAATAATACGAGACTCCAGCAGCTTAGATGAGAGACATGATCAAGATCTTGCTTTAGTCTAATAGGCAATTTTCTTTAAATTGTCCATTGTCCATTGTCTAATACGTACACATACTTGACCGTTGGGGAGTGGTACGTGAATTGGTGTAGATGATAGTCAAACTTAAATTAGATAAAGAACTTTTTAAACATAAATTAAAAATTAACACAGTACTAGATGTACATGAAGTTGTAGTATATTAAAAAAGAAAGTAAAAAATTACATAAGGTTAAAATCTAATCATCAACACAAAATGAGAACTTCATGAAACCACAAAACAGAATGATAGAATGATGGATGAGCATTAGAAGTCCCAAACACGACTAAAGCATCCAACATGACACGACACGAAATCATGAACGTCTCCGGAAAGCATTCTTGATTATGCCAAGCAAGGATGAAAAGATTCGGCGCTTGATTGATCCTCGGATTGGAGTCACAAATGATTTGGTAGTCTTGTCTGAAAATGGCATCTCTGCTGCTAGGCCGTGCGTACGACAATCTAATCTTTTGTAGGAAAGAGATGAAAATGGAAAGAAAATGATTGTGAAATATTTATAGGGAAAGCCACCAGGTATTACACTGAAACTTCCAAAATGAATATTTATTTGCTAGTATTTTCCAATTTCCTGATCTTGTCCACGAGGTCCCATATTATTACACAAAAATTATGACATGTATATTAATCTGCGAAACATTATTTATTTATTTATTTATTGTTTCTCATGCTTTCATCTGAAATTTGAGGACTTAAGTTTGGGCATGCACTTGCGCTTTTTGATTTTTTTCTTTTTTTTTATTAGAAATAAAGAAAATAAATTAAAGAGATTTCCTCCATTATACGATGACCAAGTCTTATGCGTTTCATAATGACACCGTTATTATTATTATTATTTTTTATTTTAATGGTATAATTTCTCGTTTCATGTAATATACACTACTCATTTAATATTTTCACTTTACATTTATCAGGTATAATTTTGAAATGATATTCACCTAGGTGCACGGAATTAATATCAGTACAATTTATCTATATTAATTTTATTCAATAATCTATATGAATATTTAATAAATTAATTACTTTTTAGTATTCATTTATTTATTAAAAAAATAAGAAAAAATCCGCTAAAAATTCACTAACAAACTATATAAATTTTTATTCATCTATGTATATATTTTTATTAATAAATGTATATGAAATGAATGTGTACACATGAACTAGCTAGTCTCCTTACACAGGGGTACACATGATATTCTGCCTAACTTTTACTAAAATATTATCACTTTTTAGTACAAATGATCTCATGCATATTTTTAGCTTATACCAAAAATGTTAAATTGCATTTATATCTTTTGAATTAACATAATAATCACAAGGATAGGTATTAAGTAGGGGAAAATGTTAAACGACCACCTCATCTAAAAGTTTAAGCTGTTAGAGATGATAATCGTTTAATATTTAATCAATCACTCTAACACGCCCCCTCACATGCAGGCGGGGAATTTTTGCCTCAAGCCTTGCATGTGCAATTTTTCTCATAAATGAGTGGCGGTGAGGTTCGAACCCTGGACCTCTGTTAACCATGGGCTCTGATACCATGTTAAACGACCACCTCATCTAAAAGCTTAAACTGTTAGAGAGGATAATCGTTTAATATTTAATCAATCACTCTAACAGAAAAATATACCATGAAGTTGTAAACCATCGCTGAGAATTAGGGATAAAAATCAATTCAATTTCATAACTTTATTTATAGTCTATTCAATCCAAGAAAGATAAATTTGTCAATTTAGTTTCAATGGTGCAGAAATAGGGCCAAACACATCCCATTTTCATCGAAAAACCCTGACATAATCGAAAAACGACACGAAATCACCGATTTTCGGTCAGGATGATGACGTGGCGTCCACGTAACAACAAATTTAATCACATTTATGAAAAAAGAAATGTCTTATTGTCACTAAAATGCGATTTAATTTGTTGTCAGGTAGGCGTCATATCATCATTCTGGCTGAAAATCAGTAATTTCGTGTCATTTTCAGTGATGTCAGTATTTTCCGACGTAAATTGATGTGTTTGGCCTTATATCTACATTGTTGCACCAAATAGACAAATTTATTTTTTTTCAAACTGAAATAGACCATTAAAGTTACGAGGGTGAATTGGTTCTTATCCCTGACAATTATGTACGAATTCACACTATATTAAGGATAAATATTACTATAAATCACTATATTAAAAAATATTGAACTTAGGGAAAATATACCATTTATAAAAATATTATGATATGGGAATTTGTGTGCAAAATTCATTTCTTTCTAAGTTATTTGATTCTCCTATTATATTTTGGTATTATATTTTTTATTTATGGTAAAATAATTAGATGATTGATAGGTAGAGATATAATAAAAAATCTAGTATAACTATCAACCTAGAGGAGAGGATAAAATTGTCTTTACACGTATAATTCACTCAATGTGTGTATTAAAATATGTAACATCAAAATATAATTGAATAATTTCATTTCTGATGATGCAGTTATTGTCAACTGTAGGACCTAGGGGAAATATCATGCAGAATTTACAACTACTGGAGAAAGAGAAACAAGTGGATTTAAGTAGAGAAACAATAAATCCCAGTGTCCAGTGGGCCCTGTTTCTTTCTTAAATTTCAATTCTTTGCACAACTAAAGTGTCACAAATCTTCTTTGTGTCACACTAAAGTATAATACAAGGGTGAGACTATCGTGGACACGTGCCCCTTTATTCTCAAACTTAATTTAAATTATTAACAATACATAGTGTTAAATAAAATATAAAAAAGGACGGTTGGGGACACGGTATTCCTGGGGCGCCAGAGCTTTACACATTAAACAAAACTTAATACTAAAATATAAGTAGAAGATACGGGTTTAAGTGGAACAATGATAATTTATTTTCAGTACAAGACATTAGCTAGAAATCGATAAACTAAGAACTAGAATAAATAATCATTATTCATAGTGAACATAAATAATCATTAATCAGAAAAATGCAAAACTAGTCCCACTCGTCACGGTCCCATTTGGGTTTGGTCCCAATAGTCTTAACTTCAGTCCCAAACCTTTTTTTCAGCAATAATGGTCCCGCCGTCAAGTTTTCCGTTATTCCCGTTAGCAGTTTTGATCCCACTGGATTTAACCTTAAATATTGGGACCAAAATTACAAAATCTTGCAATTTTCGTCTCAAAGCACCTGTAACATCCATTAATTTGAAATCTATTCCTATGAGACCAGTGATCGTAGCTCTCAGAAGGGCTCAACACCCATCCATCTTTCCCACCAACTATAAATTCATAACCCAGTGAACAACTCACTAAACACCACGACACACACCAACATGAAACCAATTATCACCCATCAAAGAACAAACCTTGATTCTCTAGCCTCAACCTTAATTTAGGCAAAATTAGTTGTCTCTAATAATTCAATAAAATCATTTATATGCGAGTGCAGTAGGTGTGCATAATAAATGCAACAAGCTTTTAGTAGCCAAATGGTATGGTGACATAAGAAAACATGATGCCCAGATTATTTTTTGTACAAGATGTAGCCAACTGCCAAGTGAAACTGAAGTTATCTGTAGATGCATGTATACTTTGTAACGAGCAGTCTTTATTAAGTCATCCTCTATCCATGCAGTTATCTATAAGTAGAGGGACAAATCTAATTAAGAAGATGAACACATAAATTAAAGATCCAAAACAAAGATATTCTCAAGAAGCCTAAATCCATGCTGGCTACATTTATGATCGAATTTCCTTCACATAGAGATGAATTTTCCATGTGGAGATGACTAATTAAACTTATCAGCTAATAATAAGACTCCAAAAACGGATCATACGCCCAAAAACTGAAGGGGCTCGCTCACATCCAATGCAACCAAATTAAGAGAGCCACAATAAAATAGGAAGGGAATAAATAATAAGCAGTTTGCAGCACATCTCCTCCATGGTTTAAAAACAGCTTTAAGCTGCTGATGCATCATGTTCAAATGAGATAAGGCAGCCTTATCAACAACATGAATATACGTAGGTGCCAGAACAGCTTGGGCACAACCTACAAAATGGCCTAAACATACAGCAGCAAGAGCACAAAGTCAATCCTTTTATTCAACAAACATCCACACCAAAGCATGGAATGAAGTAAGCAATCAAAATTTGCATGACACAGAATTGGAAGAAGAACAACCTGTCGTGCTTGATTCAGAACTTGCCATCAGCTAAGGAACCCACCATGGCAAGTGTCTAACCTACAAAAATCAAAGGCAGCAAACTCTCTGTCCGAGACCTCTGAAATTGGGAACACGGGAAACAGGGTACACCCTGAATTATTAAAGCCGCAGCAACTGGAGTAAAGCTGCTGGTGAATTCCGGATGCAGCAAGAAAACAAATTGAGAAGATGAAAAAATTGGGGTAAACCCAACAACATACCGCAGCGGTGGAAGTTTCACAGGGTAAACAAGTCGTTGCGGCGGAAAATCGCTACGACAAGAACAGGGGGTTCTCATCGACAAGGGACGATGGCTGAAGAGCACATCGAAAAGACGGCGCCGGCGATGGAAGAATTATGCGTGGCTGAAAGGCCGGCGTGGCCAACAAACATACCAGAAAATGGAAGCCCTAGGTAGGAGCTGAATCTGGTGAATAAGTAGTCAAGGGCTTGAGCGAGGGATTGTAAAGATAGAACTCCCGAATGGCGCGACGGGAAGAAATTGATTTGGGAAGAGAAATTAGGGCAGATGCAATTTGGGGAGAAAAGTTTAGTGTTTCACCGTTTAGGGTATTTGGTTTTGATTTTGTGAGACAAACCCTGATTCTAATCAACTAACGGACGCGTAAGGTGCACGTGAGGGGCTCCGTTATTTTTAAACCACATTGGGATGAAAATTGCCAAAAAAAAATATCGTGAGGGACCATTATTGCTTAAAAAAAATTGGGACTGAATTCAAGACTATTGAGATCAAACCCAAATGAGATTGTGACGGATGAGACTAGTATTGCAATTTTCTCCATTATTCACTATAAGACATTACTCCTACTTAAATTTTGACATATTGTAATTCTTAAAATATGAATAGTATTTTTAATTTAAAAGAGTATTAAGTAATAATACTGGAGATGTTTATTTGGACTTAAGTAGGAATAAAAAATCTAAGTCAGAACAATATCTTTATAAAAATAAAATATTTAATTTGATTTTAAAATATCTTTATATTTAAAATTAAAATTAAAAATAAAAATATAATTTGATTTTAAAAATAATTAAAAAAAACATATCATTTTATTTTTAAAATAAAAATTGAAGCAAATTAATATAAAAAATTATTGAATTGATTGTATATCAAAGTCAGAAGTCGGATGTGTCGTAAAATGAAGTCCAGGCGGAGATTGCCAAATAGAATTTCTGACCATGGCGAATGAGTGAGATGAGTTCTAATAAATCGATTAAATCAAAGCACCGAAAAGTCAAAATCACCACACTTGAAGGTTTACCGGAAAGCCCCATTTCGAGGCGTATGTGCGGTGCACATGATTTTAACTCGCGAGAATGGCGTCAGCCTGATCGGGAAATCAGAAACCTAAGCAAAGCAATCCAGAGTAATTGAAAACAGCGCCGTTATCTGGAAGCTAAAGTTCTGGAAGGTGAAGTTCTTTTCCCACTTTAAATCTCCCTATTGCTTTGCAATTCATTCTTGTGCTCTGTTCCATCGTGAACTTGATTTGATGTTGATGGTATCCTTTTTGCTGTAACGTATTCAATACATGAAATTTTTGTTTTATTTTTTCACATTTCTTTCAAGATTGGCTGGCAAATTTAAGAAATCTCTGATTATCGTAAGATAAAAAAAACGTTTCGTTGAAAATTCGAATCGTACTGTGATTTGCAGGAAAGCATCGAGGGTTGGTGTTGCGAAGAAATTGATTCCATTCAATATCAAGTGTGGAAAAACACAGATGTCAACGTCTAAAGAGAGTGTCGTTGGAATGGAAGAACAGTTGATGGAAATTAGGACTCGTTTATATGGAGAACCATCTGATCTTCAAATCATCCCAATCGTGGGTATGGGAGGCATTGGCAAGACAACTCTTGCTAGGTATGCCTATGATGACCCTTCGGCTATTAATCACTTTGATTATTGTGTTTGGGTTACTGTTTCCCGTAATTCCCGGAGTGTAATTCTTCTGAGTATTCTGGGTTCCAATAATGGATCATATCAAACACGTGAGAGGGATAATGAATTGCTATTACAGCGTGCTTATAGATACTTTAAAGGGAGGAGATATCTTGTGGTTATGGATGATATTTGGGATACCAATTTGTGGGATGATGTAAGGAGGACGTTTCCGAATGACTCTAATGGAAGTCGGATAATAGTAACTACAAGGGATTTAGATGTAGCTTCGTATATCAGCTCTTGGAGTCGTCCTCAGGAGATGCATTTGATGTCTGTAGATCTAAGTTGGAGGTTACTCAAGGAGAGGGTGTTTGGACAGGAGATTTGTCCTCTTGAACTGGAGAAAGTTGGAAAGGTCATTGCACGAAATTGCCGAGGGCTTCCCCTTGCAATTGTGGTCATTGCTGGGGTTCTCTCCAAGGTCAATCAAACGCAAGAGGCTTGGGAAAGGGTTGCTGGAAATGTAATTGAAACTGTGAATAGTGATCAACATTTATCAGATATATTATCTGTAAGCTACAAAAACTTGCCTCATCATTTAAGACCTTGTTTTCTTTATATCGGAGGTTTCCCTGAGGATCACGAGATCAAAGTCTCAAGACTTGTCAACTTATGGGCAGCAGAGGGTTTTTTGATACCAAAAGACGAATCAAAAGATTTGGAAGAGTTGGGATATGAGTATCTGGAAGATTTGGCCAAGAGAAGTCTTGTCTTGATTAATAAGACAATGTACAATGGGATAATCACAGCCATCAAGATTCATGATGTCTTGAGAGATCTCTGTTTAAGAAAAGCTCAGGAAGAAAAATTTCTTCATGTCATAAATGAGTTCTCGGGTAGCTATCCAAAAGATATTGAGAATTCTCAACGCCTCAGTATCTTTTCGTATGCCATGGGTCGCATTCCCAAAATAGATAAAGGCATCCATACTCTTCTTCTTTTTGATCATTGGGCCTTTAATTCCTGGAAAAGATTTAAACTTCTTACGGTCGTGGATGCAATGAGTGCAACACGATTGGGATCATATGACGCAGTATTTATAAGTGAGCTATCTCAATTGAGGCACCTTGCTTTTAAATGTGAACCTTCTTTTGCTGTACTCAAACAGGTGGAAAGATCATTGTACCAACTTCATCATCTTCAGACCTTGATCGTGAGGATAAATTCTGATACCAAGTCCTACAGTACAATGCAAAGTAACATTCTGTTTATGCCCAGTCTAGTATTTGAAATTTGGAGACTGCCACAATTAAGGCATCTTATCTTGCTGGACGGCTCCTTAACTGATCCTTCCGCCAAAGGTTTTCAGGAAAGTTTAGCTCTAGAGAACCTTCGCACACTCTCCCGTATAACAAATTTTACATGCTCGGATAGGATGTTGGAAATGATACCAAACCTAATGAAATTGGGAATTGTTTATACATACAGAGGCATGTATGAATCAGGATGGTCAAAGTATGAGTTGAATAATCTTGTTCGTCTTTGTAAGCTCGAAAAGTTGAGTATATACGCGCCACCATATCCAAACTTGAAGCAAGATGTGTCTAGAAGCCTTGCTTTCCCAGTGACTTTGAAGGCATTGACCTTAAGTGGGTGCAGAATCTCATGGCAAGATATGTCTATTGTTGGATCTTTGCCTAATCTTGAAGTCCTTAAATTGAAAAAACATGCATGTGTTGGGAAGCAATGGTTAACAATAGAAGGGGAATTCCAGCAACTGAAAATATTAGTGATTGATGCCACAGATCTCCATGACTGGATAACTGGAAGTTCTTCTCATTTCCCAAGGCTTGAGCGCTTAGTTCTCTACGAATGTTATAATTTGAAAGAGATTCCAAGTGAGGTTGGAGAAATTCCAACACTCGAGTTGATCGAGGTGGATTCGAGGAACTCATCTATCGTGGACTCTGCAAAAAGTATTCAGGAAGAGCAACTGAGCTTTGGCAATGATCTCCAAGTTCGTATTCGTAAATCAGACATAACGCCATTTTTTTATGCACCGGTATTCGATCAGTAAACCTACTAATTCAGGGGAGGCCGGAACTACCGTCCACTAGTGGAGACCCTCATTTGAAGCTAGAGCTTTGCGCTTTGTATGGAATCATAACGCCATTTATGTTTTACTGCTAGTTTTTACTTTGAGCACACTCCCAGCTAGGATCATCTAACTTTTACTCTATAAATGCCTCATCTTTAATGTGTTTTCGCTTTTGTTTTTTGTTTTCCTCTCTGTATATATGTGTATATACATTGGTTGTGTGTGTCTAGTAACTGGGCTTATGAAATGTATGTAATAAAAAGATGTTTTCATACTTGTTGATTACTCTTGTTGATTTTTTTATTTGGCATGGCATTTATATTTGTTGTTAAAATTTGCATTCCAACGTTTAGATTTTGGATTTCTGCCTATTACATTTCAATTTTTTTTTCTCTTAATTTTGAAACTTAGCTCATAGTTTGGACTTTTGATTTTTATAAGTTGATCAACCTGATATATAATTTTGGATTAATTAATGGAGAAACTAGGGTCTTACTTCAATTAGGAATAAGTCCAAATATTTGATATTAACAAAAGCACAACTTTAATCCTTTTTGGCAAATCAAGTTATTCCCAAATGTTGACGTGTAAGATGAGATAAAGTGCTCAGATCTATTTTCTCTCCATGTCACTCATATAATAAGTGATATAATAAGAAAATATTAAAAAAAAAAAAACTGCATGTATTTGTGTATATTGTCATTGTCTTCCTATATTATTATCATTATCAATTTGCAAGGATGCCCCTCATCAAAATCTCTTTTTTTTTTCACAACTTACCGTGTTAATTTTTTTTTGTCAATGAATGATTGTTAATTTATAGCACATGATACACATAATATATTAATAATTAAGTATTTGTTATCATTAAAATAAATCAAATGTGAATTTTATTAGCATTTAGAACAACAAAAAATGTGAATTTTGTAGAATAGAATGAGCATTCACATAATAAACTATGCTACAATGAGAAACATGATCATTATATCCTTTACTATATCTCATAATCAATTTTATCTAAAACAATAATTAATTAACTGATATTAATTAGTAAGATATGGAAAATGTAATAAAATAGGTATGATTTCAAAAATATTTATAAACTACTATATAATAACTAAAAATCTTTAGAAAATAAGCAAAGTCACTGTATTAATAATAATGGTGATTAATGACTATATAACACATAGTAATGTCATCAGTTGTAATGATAATATGATAAAGTCATCAATTATAATGGTGACATCGTATGAAACATAATTTTAATTTAATTAGTTTTTTTTGTTTTGATATTTTAAATTTTTTATCTATTAAATTTTATTAATTTTTATAATAAAGTCTTCAATTAGTTTTTATTAATTGTATTAAATTTTTTATCTATTAAATTTTATAATTTTAAATTTTCTTAATATTTTAGACTAACAAATCTTCTTATTTCAAAGAAAATTGTGGAGAATAGAAATGAATGATAAAATGATAGCAAAACATATAAAAGATTATAAAGTGTAAATATTACATTTTAAATCTAGTCTTCAGAAACGTGAAGTGACCCATTATACTAATCTATTGTTTACGTTCCAATCTTTTGAACTTGTATTTCTTCCTAGCATCAGTCTCGGGTGAATTATTTCTTTTTTAAATAAAAAATATTACTAAAAATATAAAAAATCACTACAAGTTTAGTATTATTCCAAAAGTTTAATACTTCACTTTTACTTTTTCCATTCCTCAAAATGTTACACGTTTACTATTTTACATTGTTTAAAACATGTTCTTTTACCCGTTTTATTAACTTTAGATTGTATTGTAATAATTTTAAGTAATAAAAGAGTACTAAAGTAATGGTATGTGTATAAAAAAAAGAAGCAAATTTGAAATTAAAGTAACTTTTGAAATTGTTGATAAATTGATTTTTTTATTGAGATGTGAAGTATTTTGTGAGATAAACAAATGAAGAACATATGAAAGTTCTATGTTACGGTGAGAGTATTATATACTCCCTCCGTCCCCTTCAAAGGATCCATTTTTTTCATTTTAGGCTTCCCACTCAACGAATTTCATTTCCTTTTTTTATACATATGGACCTAGGGGTGGGCATCGGGTAGGGTTTCGGGTTCGGGTACTCAAAATTTCGACGATGCGGGTTACTTGAAAATACCTCTTTTCTTTTCTTCTTTTATTTTTTTAAGTATTCTCATAATAAATTAATTCAGTGTGATTTAAATAATTTTTTATATTTAATTTCTGAGGCAATATTTTATTTGATTTCTATTATTTGTTTTCTTTCGTTTTAAAATAATTATAAAAAAATATAATAAATTCATATGAGACCATTATAATATTAATTTTTGTATTAATGTAGTAATGTTAAGATTTAGATATATTATAATTATGTTATGAGGTATTTATATAATATATATATATATATATTATTTTTATCTAATTAATTAAAAATATTTATACGTATATATGATAACTTAAATCATACTAAAATTCATGATTTAAGGAGAATTTAAATTTAAATTTGATGAGATAAGGATGCAATAATACAAATTTTTATTTTTTATATTATCTGTGAGCTACCAAAACTTACCTCATTATTTAAGACCTTGTTTTCTTTATTTGGGAGGTTTCCCGGAGGATCACGAGATCAAAGTCTCAAGACTTGTCAAGTTATGGGCAGCAGAGGGTTTTCTGACTTCAAAAGATGAATCAATTGACATGGAAGAGTTGGGATACGAGTATTTGGAGGAGTTAGCCAAGAGAAGTCTTGTCTTGATTTGTAAGAAGAGATATGATGGGATGATCAAAAGCATCAAGATCCATGATGTGTTGAGAGATCTCTGCATAAGAAAAGCTGGGGATGACAAGTTTTTAGGCATCATAAATGAGTTTTCGGGCAGCTTTCCGCAGGGTATTGAGAATTCACACTGCCTCAGCATCCTTACTAATGTCTTAAGCTGCATTCCCAACACAGATAATGCAACCATCCGCACTCTTCTTCTTTTCGATCATTGGGCCCTCTATTATTGGAAAGACTTGAGACTTGTTAGGGTGGTAGATGCAAATGCAATGAATGTGACATTGAGTTCATCAGATTCTATAAGGCATGTTGGTGAGTTGTTTCACTTGACACACCTTGCTTTTACTTGTGAATCCAGTGTAGGGGTAGCCAGACAGGTTGTTGAATCAATGTACCAACTTCATAATCTTCAAACCTTAATTGCTAGGATTAAACCTGATCAGAAGGAATCTCAAGAGCATGATGGAGAGGTTAGTTTTTCTTTTAAACATTCATGTCTTACTGAAGCAGATCGGCATACGACCACTCTGCAGTTAGAAATTTGGAGAATGCCACAATTAAGACATCTAATCATCAATCAAATCTAATCATCAATCAAATCTGAGTCATATATGCATATATACATAAATGCTGATGTATAAAATAAGGTGAAATGTTTAGATTTTTTTTTCTCTACAGTATCTCATTCATCTATTGAGTATAATAGGATATGGTAATAGAAGATTTAGAGTAGGATTGTAGATGTACTTATAGGTGGGATTGTAAATGATATAAAAGAAAGCATGCAAACAAACATGACCCAAAATTATTTGGAGAAAGTGCATGTTTAATGGTTGGTAATTCATTGATTTATGAAATGGATATTTACAAATCATGAATTAATCCTTGTTTGGAGGAGAAAACATGGTTTAACATAAAGAACATACACAGCCAGCATTAACATAGCCTCCCTCTCTGATGAATTAATCAATCTTGATAATCTCAAAAATCAATTAATTAATTAGAATACTTCACAAGCTTATCCAGACAATCACCTCCGACGCCCTTCGCCCACCCATCGAAATCCTTAAAGTCGTCGAAGCACTCATCGCACGTGTCGATATCAGTCGTGAACGCGCTTATGTCGAAATTCGCCTTCATGAAGTCACCGGAAGACACGCTTTCCATTCCCGTCTTCATCGAATCCACCGCGCTCTCGTACACCTCCTTGCACACGAGCAGGCACTCCTTCTCGGAGTTCCCCACGTTCGGGTCGTTCAGCCGAGAAGCGACGTCGTTCGCAAGGAAAACCTGCACCTTGTTGGCGGCCGCGGTCATCTTCGACTTCAAATAGTAGGTGTCGGTGGCCTTCTCCTCCACCGGGATGGCGTAGCTGTTCAGCACGTCGAAATCGACCTGCGTGTCGTCCGAGGCGGCTGGTCCCTCCGCAGGAGCGGGAGCTGGCACGGGGGAGAAGGAGGCCGGGGGCTCGGCGATGGTGGCGTAGTCGGAGGCGGCGGAGGTGAGGGCGACGGAGAGAGAGAGCAGCAATGCTGCGGTGGGAAAGTTGAGGAAAGCCATGGTTTCTTCTCCCTTAATTACCAAATGGAATTAACAAGAATTAATTGGAAAATAAAAAGGAAGGGGGAAGGGGGAGAAGCAAGTTCTTCAGGTTTTGTTGGGGGTATTTATATTGGGTTTGCATGTTTGGTTGGTTGGCCATGCATTAATGTTGTATTTTCTATGAATAGTTTTCCAACAATCTAATGATGTCTGAATTTTGAGATTAGGAATAATTAGCAATGGTAGTGCATAATTTAAGAGAACTACATTCATTTGTTTAAGGTTGCAGCTGCGGCGGATCCACAAAATTAATTTTGGGGTACGGTATATAATTTTAGAAATGTTATATATAATAAATAAATCAAAATTTAAAAATTATAATTATTGTTGACACCCTTGATTTTTATTTTTCTAATAAAAATCAATTTAAGACATTATTATAAAAAAAAATAGTAGTGATCAATTAAGTGTAAATTTGTGTTACAATGAATAATTTAAGAGTACAAAAATGTGAATGGTTTTATGATACATGAATATTAATATATTGTGTGTATTATGTAAGTGAAGCAATAAAATAAGGTTTAAAATATAAAAAATATTATATAGGAAAATTGTGTAAGTATAACATTAGGAGAAACATAAAACAAAATAATTACAAGAAAATAAGAAAAACAAAAAAAAAATTAGGAGAAACATAAAATAAAATATTAGAATTAAATAAGAAAAATAAGAAGAAATAATATAAATATATTTTTTTAGAAAAAAGAGGCATAACTAGGTCTAGGTGAATCGAACCCATGACCTACTAGGTAAAAATAAGAAACTAAGCAACTATTCTATAGGCACTCTTTGCTAACTACTCCAAATGTATATACTCTAGTCATTATTTTTCATTTTGGGGTACGCCTTCCACATGTGTAAGGTTGTCTATGTCTACCTATTTGTTCTTTCTACAAAGAAAGAAAAATAAGATGATGAATGTATATCATCCGGTCAGATTCCATTATTTTAGTATAACCTCGTTATTACAAATTAATAATCTTGATAAAATAAATAATTTATCTGATTTTAACTTCAGATCAGTTTAAATTTGATATCAATTAAATAATAAAATAATAAATTATTTAGAAAGGGGGGATTATTCACACCCGAAATTGATAAATACATCCCGAAAATATTTAAATTTTAATTTATTAATTAATATGACAAAAATATCCTTACTCAATATATTCATTAAAACAATCCGATCCTCTCTCTACGCGTAGAGCCCGGTAAAATGCATTGGCTGGGTGTAGATTAAGACAATTGATCTGATCCTAAGGAGATCAGTTTATGAGTAATAGAAAACTTGTAACTTTAAAGATAAAAGCCGACTCAATAACAACATACAGATATCAAATACATTTGATTACAGATAAATACAAAATAAATCCTAATAAAAAAAAGTTTATATGCAGCTTCTGGTATGATATTGCATTGGATATGGAAAACTAAACCTTCAATACGTGGGTTAAATATGAATCATATCATTTTTTTAATTTTGAAAATTTATAAGATTTGATAAGTATAAAAGATGAGGAGTCGGCACCCGAGATTAGATGTGAGATAAGAAAACATTTAAAATTTCAATGACAAGATTAGATTTATTTTAGGATTTCATCCGGATTGTGCAGGGAGAGAAAGCAAGCGATTGTTTCAATGGGATATGTTAATAATTTAATATTTTGATTAAGGGTGTTTTTATCATATTAATTAATAATTTAAGATTTAAATATTTTTTGAGAGTGTATTTAGCAATTTTAGGAGTGCGAATAGACGCCCCATTTAGAAATTCTAATATGGAGTATATTTAAAGTACAACAAAATTACTCCCTCTATCCCTTTAAAACATATACTAGTGGTTGGAGAGATATAATGCTAATGTGTAGTTAGGGATGGCAATTTGGTTCGGCCAGCTCTCGCCCCGTCCCGCCCCGCACAGAGAATGGGGAGGGTTCGCCCCGCCCCGTACACGGGCAAGTTTAGGTCTGGGTCCTAGCCTCGCCCCGTAATAAAATATTAAAAAATTTTATTTAAAATATTTATTATATTTATTATATAATATAATTTATTGATATATATTAAATATTATACATATATTTTTATTTAATTTAAATAAAAGAAATTGATCATTGTCATTACTGACCCATGACTGAGGCCGTATAGCGCAGCTCGAGCCGTGTCCAGAAGCAAACACAAAACGTCAAACTAGGTGTGCACTACACGAGCTGTGTGCTGCTACACGGCCCGTGTAGATGCAAAAGGAAGTGCAGATTTCAGAATGTTCCGGAAGCTTCTAGAAGGCCCAGAAGTGATATAAAAGGATGACTTGTGCGAAAATTAGAGGGAGAGATCAAAATTAGAGCAGTTACACACACTCCACACCATATTTTCACACATTAGATTCATTAGATTCATCTCCATCCTTTAGATCCATTAATTCCACTTGATCTTCAACAATCCATTCATTAATCTATCCATCAATCTATCATTTCACCATTTGAGAAGAGGAAAGCATCAAGGATTGAAGAAGTTAGCATTTTGAAGAGAATGAAGGATTCTCCATGAAAGGGAAGTCAATCTACTTTTCAATTGTTGATTTTCTTATTATTTTGGCTCAAATGGAGCAAGCCTTTGTTTTCTATGCATGAGACCGATTCAAAGAGATGCTAAGGAGGTATCCACAATACGGATTCCCCGAAGAACAACAAATATGAATTTTCTATGCCGGTTTACATGGAAGTGAGAGGATGCTCATTGATGCTTCGGCGGGAGGTTCGATTTTGGGGCAAACTCCAGAAAGAACAATTGCCATATATGAGGAAGTAGCTTTGGATACGAGTCAATGGTCTATGGATCGTGCACCGAGGATGTATGAAAGTGAGAGAATTGCTAAGATGAAAGAAGTGTGCTTGCAACAAGTGAAAAAGGTGGAGGTGCCTAAGGAAGATATGACCGACAAGGCAATTACGGAGATACTTAAGAGGATGAACGCTAATTTGCAAGTTTCTCCGAACTCTACACCTGTAGTGAATCAACAAGTGTTTCTTAATCCTCAACAAGGCATGATTATGCCTAATATGGGTCAATATTCTTAAAGTTGTCAAATGCCTACATTTATGCCTCTAAATGACCAAGATGTTTGACTTTATGAAGTAAGAGAATGAGTTGAATGATAATAGATTCAAAGCTTTGGAAACACAAATGAGACAAATGGCAAGTGAAAGGGGGGTGTTCATCGTCAAGGAAAATTTCCATGTACAGCCATTACGAATCCGAATGAGCAATGTAAGGCTATTGAACTTCGTAGTGGAACAAAATACGAAGGGTCTTCTATACCAACAGAAGTAGAAGAGGTAGAGTGTGAAGTTGAGCCTATGGAAAGATTGGATGAAGAAAGGGAAGAGAAAGAAGTTGAGAATGTTAAAAAAATAAAAGTACCTCTATACTTGAAGAAGAAAAGGTGAAGCCTCCAAAGAAATGTGAAAGATGTAGAGAAACAAAACGTAAAGAGAGAGAAGAGAAGTTTGAAAGTGATGAATTGGGAATTCCTAAGTTGTCTGTTGCAATTCTGTTTCCACAAAAATGCTTGAAAAAGGGGTTTGAAGAGAAATTTGCCAAGTTTGTTGAAATGTTGAAGAAGATACATGTGAATATTCCTTTTGCAGAGGTTTTACTTCAAATGCCCAACTACTCCAAGTTTTTGAAGGATATTTTGTCAAAGAAAAGAAGCTTGGGAGAGTTTGAAATGGTGAACTTAACGGAGGAATGTAGAGCGATATTGCAAAAGAAATTTCCCCCTAAATTGAAAGATTCAGTGAGTTTTACTATTCCATGTGAGATGGGAGAGCATGAGAACTACAAAACCTTATGTGATTTAGAGGCTAACATTAACTTGATGCCCTTGTCAATTTTCAATAAGTTGGATATTGGTGAGTTCAAATCGACGTCGGTCACACTTCATTAGCCGACCGGTCGTTGACACATCCAAAGGGAATTGTGGAAGATGTTTTGATCAAAGTTGACAAGTTTGTATTCCCCGTTGATTTTGTGGTACTTGATATGGATGAAGACGTTAATGTTCCATTGATACTTGGGCGTCCATTTCTTGCCACGGGGAAAACATTGATAGATGTGGAGAAGGGAGAGCTCACTTTGAAGTGAATGAGGAAGAAGTGATATTTTCATTAAGAGAGTCTATGAGGTATTCGCGGAACAAGGAGGAATGTAAAAGATTAGAGGTTGTGGACAATATTGTGAAAGAACATATGTATCACCTTCACTCCAAGGATCCGTTGGAGATTATCATAAGCCATTTTTACTCTATTGAATCTATAAATCTAAATCTTTTTTTTGTTTAAAAAATGATGAAATGGTTGATGAATTGCATGGTTTAAATGCTTGTAGGGAACTCACAAGTGAGGAAGCAAAGGAAGCAAAAGTGGAAAGACTTGATGAAGAACCAAAAGAAGAAGTGCAAGAGAAGAAGAAGGTAGAGTTGAAATCATTGCCGGAGCATTGAAGTATGCTTACTTGGAGGAGAATGAAACGTATCCTGTAATCGTATCCTCTTCCCTTAATGATTTAGAATTATAAAAGTTGATAAGAGTTTTGAGGGAGCATAAATCCTCTATTTGTTAGAGTATAAAAGATTTGAAAGGTATTAGTCCATTTATGTGTATGCATAAGTTTATTTGATTGATGATGAGAAGTCTTGTATGCAAAATCAACGTAGATTGAATCCTATAATGCTAAAAGTGGTAAGAAAAAGGTGTTAAAATGGCTTGATGCGGGAATAATCTTTCCAATTAGTGATAGTCAATATGTAAATCCCTTACATGTAGTGGCAAAAAAGGTGGTATGACAATTGTACAATCCGATACAAATGAAATAATTGCCACTAGAATTATCACGGGTTGGAGAGTATGTGTTAATTATCGTAAATTGAATTAAAATACTCGTAAATATCATTTCTCATTGCCATTCATAGACCAAATGTTGGATCGACTTGAGGGGCATGAGTACTATTATTTTCTTGATGGTTATTCCGGGTACAATCAAATATTGATTGTACCAGAAGACCAAGATAAGACAACTTTCACATGTCCCTATGGTACGTTTGCATTTAGAATGATGTCTTTCTGTCTATGTAATGCCCCTGCCACTTTTTAGCGTTGTATGGTGGCTATCTTCGATGGTTTAATTGAAAATATAATGGAGGTATTTATGGATAATTTTTTCGTGTATGGTTCCTCTTATGATATATGCTTGACTAATCTTACTATTGTGTTGCAGATGTGTGAAGAGTCAAATCTTGTGCTAAATTGGGAAAATGTCATTTTATGGTGACCGATGAGATAGTCTTGGGGTTTCATATTTCAAAACATGGTTTAAAAGTAGATAGAGCTAAAGTGATAGCCATAGAACGTCTTTCCCCTCCTACTAGTGAGAAGGAGGTGAGATCGTTCTTAGGCCATGCGGGCTTTTATAGACGCTTCATTAAGAATTTTTCCAAAATTACTAAACCTCTTTGTAAATTGCTTGAAAAAGATTGTCCATTTAACTTCGATGATAAATGTTGTGTATCGTTTCAGGTGCTCAAGGATGCTCTCACTTCATCTCCAATACTCATTACCCCGAATTGGAGTTTACAATTTGAATTACATTATGATGCTAGCAATCAATCCATCGGAGTAGTGTTGGGGCAAACGAGGGAGAATAAGTTTAGAGCAATCTATTATGCCTCGAAGACATTGAATTCATGCCAAGTTAATTACACCACAACGGAGAAGGAATTTTTAGTCGTCGTGTATGCTTTTGAGAAGTTTTGACCATACTTGGTTGGAACACAAACTATTGTCTACATGAATCACGCGGCCATAAAATACCTAATGAGTAAGAAAGATCGTTTAATCCATTGGGTGTTGCTTTTGCAGGAATTTGATGTGATTATCAAGTATAAGAAAGGCGTGGAAAATGTGATTGCGAATCATTTGTCTAGATTGGAAAATGGAGGTGAGAATGAAGACATGAAGCCAATTGGGGATGAGTTCCCGGATGAGAAAATTTTGCTAATAGAAGTTGAGTAAGTGTGTACTCTCATGGTAAATGTGCCGCCTTGGTATGCCGATTATGGTAACTTTATTGTTTATGGAATCAAAACCACATTGCTTAATGAGTACAAGGAAAAAAGATTTTATGTTGAAGTGAAGAAGTACTTGTGGGATGAGCCATTTTTGTTTAAAATTTGCAATGATTGAGTAATAAGGAGGTGTGTGGCCGAGGAAGAAGTCATGGAGATTCTTGAGCTATGTCATTCGTCTTTGTGTGGAGGTCACTTTGCTCATCAAAAGATGGGGGCTAAGATCTTACAATCAGGTTTTTATTGGCCTACATTGTTTAAGGATGCAAAGAAGTTTGTGGCTATATGTGATAGATGCCAAAGAATATGGGGGATAGGTAAGCGAGATGAGATGCCCATGAGCTTACGAATTGATGTGGAAATATTTGATGTATGGGGCATTGATTTTATGGGACTGTTTCCCTTATCTAAAGGGTATGTGTATATCTTGCTAGCCGTGGATTATGTGTCAAAGTAGATGGAGGCAATCCCCACTAAGACAAATGATACTTTGATTGTGCAAAGGTTCTTGAAAAAAATATTTTTGCTAGGTTTGGAGTTCCACGGGCTTTAGTGAGTAATGGAGGATCTCACTTTGTAAACAAGTTGATAGAAAGTTTGTTGAAGAGATATGGAGTAAAGCTTCGAGTGGCTACACCTTACCACCCTCAAGCAAATGATTTGGCGGAGGTTTCAAACCGCCAAATCAAGTTAGTTTTAGAGAAGACCATCAATGGAGGAAGGAAGGATTGGTCGAAAGCTTGATGATGCCTTATGGGCTTATCGGATGGCTTTTAAAATCATTCTTGGTGTGTCACCGTATCAATTGGTCTATGGTAAAGCTTGTCATCTTCACGTGGAGTTGGAACACCGTGCATTGTGGTCAAGCAATCAACATGGATGAAAGAGAGAGTGGTCAAGCAATGCTATTGAAGTTGGTTGAGTTGGAGGAGTTTATAGAAAGAATATTTGATAACTCAATCATCTACAAGGAGAATAGATGGCATGATGCTAAAGTGAAGGAGAAGACGTTTGCTCCTAGGGATAAAGTTCTTGTATTCAATTTGAGGCTCAAGTTATTTCTCGAAAAGCTTATGTCTAAATTGATGGGGTCATATGAAGTGCTTGAAGTATTGAGTGGACATTCATTGAAGTTTAAGGGTCCTAATAATGAGTTTGTGGTAAATGGTTATCGGGTGAAACGTTACCTATCTCCTTCACAAAAGGAGATAGTGTATGTGGATACTCTCTCTTCTTGAACCTCTTTGATTGTGTAGTAGTGTAGATTTTTTTTATAGTTTTCTTGTAGATTTGGTATGTAGGTGGTGAAGCTCATGGAGAGAAATGCATATGATGAAAGACTAGGGTGCTAAAAGGTGAAATGATGATGTATGCCACACCACTCTTTACAAACTTAAATTTTAACACTTGTGTTAATTTAAGTTTGGGGGGAGGTTGCGTGGTGGACATACTTGATCATACGTAGATTGTATAAAATGCACATGAGTCATCACGAGGTAAGTTCATGAAGAGTATTAAAACGACAATGGTACGTCTTACTACTTTTTATAAACTTAATTCTCAACTTGTATCGATTTAAGTTTGGGGGGAGAGGGCGTGGTGTGACTTATACCTTGTTTGTGTTTTGGTGTGTGATGAATCATATGTGTTGTTGTTATAGTGTCTTGTGGTAAAATGGTTAATTTCGAAAATTTTCTCATGAGTTAGGTTTTGTTTTGGTATGTTTGATGGTGTTTAAGTACATAATAATCCATTAATTGATCATAATTGTGATTTGAATAATGTTTTGAATTATTTTTTAGCATTAATAGGATGTATGAGAAGTGCAAAAACAGGGCAAAAATGAGGTGAAGTGTGAAAGTTGGAAAATAGGGTAAAAACACTACACGGGCCGAGCTAGTAAATGGCCCTGTAAGGACTGGCCATGTGCTGATATCAGAAGTGGCTACTCACCCAAGGTTGAGGACGAGCTCAGAGCTCGAGCCGTGCAGAAGAGCAGGAACACGGGCCTTGTGCGGAGCACGGCCTTGTAACGCGTGGGCGTGCTCTAACGTCAAAAAACGCTACACGGCCATACTTAAGGCCTTGTAGTGCTACACGGGCCGTGCAGGGTTTGAAGTCAGTTTTTAAAAGGGTCGATCCATACTCATTCCCACATGCACTATCCCTTCCGTACGCACTGAATTCATACCAAATCCTTCTTCTTGTGCATAAATTGACCACAAAGGTTAGTGTTGAGAGAGTTAGAGTGAGTTTCTTCAATTGTGAACACCAAGAACACTTCTCACATCTAAGTTTGAAAGGTATGAATTCTTTAAACCTTAATTTTTGAATTTTATTGAGTGAATTGATGCATGGGCTTCGTGATATAATGATTTTTGAATGAGTTATTGATTGATAAACATACATGTGTCAATTTAATTTGTGGATTGAGAATGAAATTAGTGTTCATGAGAAGGTTAAATTAGGGGATTTGTGAGAATGATGAAATTGGATGTATGTATTTTGCAAATTGAATTATCATGTGTGTATAATGCTTAAATTGTGAATAAATAGACTTAGATGTTGAGGATTTGGGCATAAGGCCATGTGAATTTTGCTTTGAAAGTATATTAAAAAATTATGCATGTCAAGTGTTCGATGAAATGTCTAAGAGAAAATTTTGGCTAAATTTGAGATCATATGTGCATAGTGATTGGTGATGGTATAATTTGGAACTCATGTGTGAAAGTATGATATGAATTGAGATATGAATTCATGGATAGTTGAGAGGAATGATGGTGAAGTGAATGATGTGGTGAATTTTGAAGTTATAATGATGTGAATGTGTAATGTTGATGCAAAGTATATTTCACACTAAGTTGAATGACAACGGTGGAATTTAAACTAAGTGCATTAATATTTTTATTGATGGAATTTAAAATAACTTGAGCATTGTTGTAAATTGTAGATGGCCGAGAGGAGAGTTAGACTAAGAAATCAGGATTTCATCGTAATTACCGATCCAGGGGAGTTGGCTAATTTGGATGCTCAGCTAATGGAAGAAGGGGTGGGGTGGGGTCCATCCGGATTACTTTGGGTGGAATTTGAAGACTATTGGTGTAAGTATATGCTCCGTTGGCAAACACTTGCTCCAAAGATCAAACCAACTCGATTCCAAGATACAGAAACAATGAGAGGGTTAGGAAATGAGAAAGATTTGAGGAAGTTGTTTAGATTTGCATAGATGGAAGCTTTCTTTGACAAAAGACCGCCTACCTATTACCATCTAACTGCTGAGTTCATGAGCACATTTTAAGTGAAGAAGGATCGGAATGGATTTCCTATTTCAGTGACGTTCCAATTGG
This sequence comes from Pogostemon cablin, assembly GCA_023678885.1. Taxonomy (NCBI): domain Eukaryota; kingdom Viridiplantae; phylum Streptophyta; class Magnoliopsida; order Lamiales; family Lamiaceae; genus Pogostemon; species Pogostemon cablin. The sequence continues at coordinate 4,020,943 of CM042976.1, forward strand.
ACAATGTGTTGAGAGAAAAGATTTCTTTGCATGTGTTGAATGGAATCTTTGGATGCCCACCATGCGAAAACCATCAGAGCTTTTATGAAGGATGTGGTTTCAACCAGCAGGAGTGGTGGAAGTGCTTAGTGAATGATGGGACAGAGTGAGCAGGATATATTCCCAGTGCTTCAAAGGGAACTGTAATACGGAACCCAGTGATGAGATACCTAGAGAAGATTGTTTCGAACACCATCTTAGGAAGATTCAAGAGTGGAGCTGTAGGAAAGAAATAGTTGTACATCATATTCTGCATCTACAATGAGCTACCACTGAATGTTGCAGCACATTTTGTGCAACATGCGGAGAGGGTTTCCAAGAGACAGATGTCTCAAGGTCTGATGTTAGGAGGTATGATCACCATGATTGCTCAAGGCTTGGGAATAAATCTTGCAGGAATAGAAAACAGAATGATGAGTGATGGATTGAACTATCAGCAGTTGATGAGAATGGAGTTTTTGTCTATAGTTGGGAATCAACACTGTCTGAGGCAAGAGAAGGGAGCTCTGTTTCCTTTGCCAGCTCCAGATCTCACTACAGTGTATACGCGAAGGAAGTTTACTAATTTGGCATTGGCTAGTGTTAACCACTCTAGGGTTGTGAGAGCCTTTTATTGGAAAAACAGAGATGAAGTGGAAGAGGTTTTGATTAAGATGAGGATTGAAGAGAACCTCGAGCTAGAGCTAGCTAATTTGAGAGCGGAGCATGTGTCTATGGAAGGAGATGAGCAAGATGCACCACCTCAGCAGGTGGAGTTTGAAGAGCAAGCCCCTGAGCCACTACAGTTCGAGGAAGAAGAGCAGCAGCCACCAATGGGACCCGGACAGGGTAATGATCAATGGAATTATATGATGTGGATGAGGTGAGAGATATGTGGCATGTGCAGCAGACATATGGAGTACAAATTAGGGAGATCCGAGAGGTCCACCAGGAGCAAGGAGTGCATATTCAGAAGTTGAGAGTTGGACAATGTCGGAGGGAGTATTATGAGGAGCAATCGTGGGTACACTCCAACAACGTGGAGGAGATAATGACGATGATGTTCAACTTCCAGTTCCCCGGATCTCCTGGTGCATACATTCCATGGAATACCTATCATCCACCTCCACTTCCAGAGCCATGAAGGGAGTACTTTGAGTGCTAGGCACTTCCATTAGTTCATTTTGGTTATGATTAGACATTTGATTTGATTTGTTAGAATTGGATTGGATTGTAATTAAATTATTTATTTTTTGGGAGGTTTTTACTTTGGGATTTTATTTTCAGTTTAATGCGATTTACTTTTCTTTTTTTTATTATTTTGGTCTGATTTTCCTTATTTGGATGTGATGGGAATTTGATCTTATTTATTGTGGATAAGAATTGATGTGCTTTGAAATCTTGAGATGAATGATTTTGTTCATGCATGTTATGTGTGGTTGTTATTTTTCTTATTTGGTTAAGTTTTTGATTTTGTGTTATGTTTGTGTTATTTTTTATTTTTATAGGGATGGTTTAGTGGTATGTTTTGGGAAGGTGTTGAGTGTTTTTGAATGTGAGCTATGATGCATTGTTTGTGATAAGTGATGGCAAGCATATTAATGTTTTCTACTTATTGAAATTGTGACATGAATTATATAATTTGTTCAATTTTGAGATGAAGGGTAATTAGGTTTCTTTTTATCCAAGAAAAAGCTTATGAGAGTTGAGCCTCAATCATGTCTCCATAGTTAATTATTGATGAGAGGACCGATTGTACTTAGACAAACTAGAACTTGCTTTTGGACTATAGGAACGAAGCCCGAATGGTTGAAATTTGTGACATGATCTTAGGCCATCCTTGTGAATGAAGTCATAGCCATAAATTTCCTTATCTAGAACATTATCCCTAATGAGCCAATATGAGCCTATAAGTCTTTTCTTTGTGATTTGAGCACAATACAAACCTTGAAAACTCACTTGAGCCTTACATATGTACCCTATGTATGGATAGTTGAGGATTATGATGGTTTACAAGAGAAGTTATGAAAAAATATGCAAGTAAATGGAAGAAATGTTGAATCAAGAAAAATGATGAATGGGCTCAAGTTAAAAAGCAAGTGCAACTTCAACAAAAAGCGGAAAAGGAGCAAAATCATAAAATATGCTCAAGAAATACAAAAGTTAAAGAAAAGAAGTATGTCATTCAAAAGAAGCTCAAGACATCCATGGTATGTTGATATTTAGTGTTCTTGAACAATTGACAAATGGAGGAAGTTTGAAAGTGAAGAAGTTAGAGAAAAAGAATCATCTCTTCGATTATCTACACTTGAATAGCCACTGTTATCCAAAGTTTCCTACCCTACCAAAGAGCCTAAATATTACATCCTAAGATAAAGACCTTTTTGATCACTTATTGAAACTAGGGTGGCTTGTGAACATAGTTCATGAGTAAGCCTATGGTGAGTCGGTTTTAACCGGTTGATGAATGATGTTCAAAATCCTACTCTATAGAGTGTTGAGTGAATTTGATATCCTATGAGAGGCTTGGATTGAAAGGGGTTTGATTACTCTTTTGTCATTCTTAAGATTGAACTTGTTAATCTTTCATGTTATAAGTTTGATAATGTAGGGATGTTTAATGTGATTTTGTAGTCTTTATTACTTGTAATGTTTTGTGGTTTATGTTCGTTAGGTGTTTCTCTAGGTGAAAATTACTCCTCTTATTTATCATTTTTCGTTGTTTGAGGACGAACAACATTTTAAGTTTGGGGGGTTGATCGTTGTCATTTTTACCTAAATTTTAGTGTCTTTGTTTGTGAATTTTCAGATGTTTTTATCCGTATTTGTATAACTTTTGGTGGAGTTATTATAATTATGAGAAATGTGATTTGGATTGATAGAATTGTGTAAATGAGCTTAAATATGTGTAAAACAGGTCAAAAAATGGAGAAAAATAGAGTCGGAAGCAAAATGGAGACGGAAGTACAGGGCAAGCTCTGACACGGGCCGTGTGCGGAACACGACCCTGTTCGAGGTGGCCGTGTACCATCATCAGAATGATGAGCTCGCCCAGAAAGAAGGTCGTGTTTTGGCGCACGAGGCGTGCACCAGCGCAGTCCCGTGTGCAAAATACGGGCCTGTAAGAGGAAGCTGTGCAGTGTCGTTAGAAAACGCTACACACCCATGACTGAGGCTGTATAGCGCAGCTCGAGCCGTGTCCGAAAGCACGCACAAAATGTCGAACTAGGTGTGCACTACACGAGCCGTGTGCTGCTACACGGCCTGTGTAGATGCAAAAGGCAGTGCAGATTTTAGAATGTTCCGAAAGCTTCTAGAAGGCCCAGAAGTGATATAAAAGGATGACTTGTGCGAAAATTAGAGGGAGAGATCAAAATTAGAGCAGTTACACACACTCCACACCATATTTTCACACACTAGATCCATTAGATTCATCTCCATCCTTTAGATCCATTAATTCCACTTGATCTTCAACAATCCATTCATTAATCTATCCATCAATCCATCATTTCACCATTTGAGAAGAGGAAAGCATCAATGATTGAAGAAGTTAGCATTTTGAAGAGAATGAAGGATTCTCCATGAAAGGGAAGTCAATCTACTTTTCAATTGTTAATTTTCTTCTTATTTTGGCTCAAAATGAGCAAGCCTTTGTTTATATTGATCTAAACACAATGTGTAGTGGCTAATCCTACTGGAGGGCTAATCATATGAATGGTTGAGATGAAAGCTAGATGTGTAGAACTTGATAAGTGAATTGAATTAAATTATGGTTTTCTTTTATGATATATGAATCATGTTTCATTTCAATACTTGTGTGATTAAATTCTCTATTCATAGTATTAGGATGGTCATTCCAATGTTATGAGTGGATGTTTAATTGAATCATATATTAAAATGAGCATGCATGTTAGTGTGAGGGGAGGTAAGTCATACCCTTCTTATGCTTAGAACATTTATAGAGGGACACTAAAGAAATTGAGTGAAAAGAACCAACTTATGATCATAGTACATTAAGGGAATTGAGATTAAGATCAATCTTAGGAGATTTAGACTTGTAAAAGAGTCGAGAACCTAATTGCATTGGCCATAGGGATTATGGGTAAAAATGTGATTGCTTTTAGTCCACAAGTTAATGAAGTTCATCTACAAGAGTTATGCATATCTAGCTAGATTCTTAACCATGATTATGATTAGTCTTGCTCTCTTCTTAAGTGAATTTTATCTCCATTTCATTCATTATTTGTTTGTTGATTGATCCATTACGTTGTTAGCTTAATTCATAGTTAATTGAGTAGAATAATAAGTAGTAGTCTAAAATATCAAACCTTCAATCTATCATTCTTATAAAGCATGAATCAATGGAAAATTTGGATACAACTATGAGTTTACTTTTCCTTGGGACGACAATCTCATAAATTTTGTATTTGGTCACATGTGTACTCGACGATAGAGTTTCTTACTCTTACACATTTTACTAGAAATGCGACTAAGAACAGAAATCATATATGATAATTATATATAACTATTACAAAATATTTTATTACAATATTATATATCATTAAATATATAATGTAATAAAAAATTTAAAAATAAAAATAAAGTTTAATTATTTAATTTAAAATTTAAATTTACTACATTTTATTTTAATTTAATATTTTCTATTTGGATGTATTATAATTTATCAAAAAATAATTTAAAAAAATAGAGCGGGGGCGGACCCGCCCCGCATAGGGCTGGGGCATGGGTCCTCAATTGCTGACCCGCAACGGGGCACGAGGCGGGGCATGGTGGGGATAGGAGCACGGGGTGAGATGGGTTGTATTAGTGTTAAGTGTGGGGCTGTATTAGCCCGCCCCGCCCCATTGTCATCCCTATGTGTAGTAAATGGTTGTATTAGTGTTAAGTGTGGGGCTTTGTGTAGTGGGTTGAGTATTATACTCCTTTTGTTCCTCCCAAATGGGGGGTTCTTTTATTTTTCAAGTTGATTAAGGAGTATTATTATTTAATGTGTAGTGGGTAGTTGTATTAGTAGGAGTGTGTACCCCATATTTTAATTGCATTAGTGGATGTGTGTGGGTCTCATGTGTATAAAAAAGGAAAAGTGACTCTTTGGGTAAGATGTCAAAAATGAAAAAAAAAATTCTCTTTAAAGGGGATGGAGGGAGTAATAATTTTTGTGAGTTATATCAATCTAAAAAGGAAATTGATATTTTGTAAAGGAACAGACCGAAATGGCAAAATTGATACGTATCAAGGGTACGAAGAAAGTATAAATTAATACTCCCTCAGTCGATCTATCTTTTTGAAATCCTAATATATTTATGTTGGGTTTGTATAAAAGTTTCATCAATCTATTGTAGAAATCAATGTATTCTACAAATAGATAATGAGAAGAGAATGTTATAATAGAAAACAATTGAAGACAATCACGTAGACAAAAAAAACTATGCGAGAATAGATAATGGAATATCTAAAAACTGGACAAGCGAGCAAAATGTCACAGAAAACCTTTGATAAGAATCCGTAGCCATGAAAAAAAATCTAAAAAAATTACATTTTTGGAGAATCCTGTTGCCAAGTGTTCTACAATGTAAATTTCGTTTGTTCTTCTTCCCCACTTTTATGAATCTATCCATCTTCCACATAAATTAAAATTCTCTTTCTTGAATCTCTCAACGTGTTTTCTTTTGTTAATTTATTTTTTCTTTCTTAAATCCTTCTATATTTAGGAATATGAATAACAAATTAATTCAATGATCAAAGTCAAAATGGGTTGGTTTATTTAATAAATTAAAAATTGATACCCGTCTCACATCTATCTTACATAACAATATATCACAAGAGCTTTGTCCATAAAAAGTATAGATGCTTAAGATAGTCTCACTATGATGTTATCTCTATTTATTAGCTATACCAACTAAATTCACTTTTTTTTTATTATTTTTGATTAAAAATATTTTCACTTTTTATTTAAGATGCAAATTATACATGAAATAATTCGCAGTATCATTATCACTTTTCAGTTTTCATCAATTGAGTATCATTTTTAATAAAATATTATCACTTCTTATTCATGAGAAAATAAGATTGCATGGCATGTTTTTCAGTTGTGCCTTGTAAATCATGATTATGGTATTAATTATTATGCTAAGAGCATCTCCAATAAGCTCTTTAAACATAATTTTTAATTAATTTAAAGAGTAAAGCACAAAAAATCAATTCAAAACTCTTTATTATAATTTTTAATTTAACGTTTTTGTTTCACTCTTCAAATTTTATAAAGAGTCAACAATACTCTCTAAAATTAAATTCATTAATAAGTTTGCAATTCCCTATATTAATTTTATGGGAATCTATGAAAATGTGCAATTAAAGAATTTAATAAAATATAACATAATTATATGATTAGATGAATAAAATATGTAAATAAATAAAATGAGAAAGTGAGCAAATAAAGAGTAAAATTTAAAGAGTGTGTTGGAGAATGTTAACAAAATAAAATTTAAAAGGGTCAATAGTTGTTAGGTACAAAATTATCTACTTATTTACTACGTAGTACATTGAGTTTTTAGAATTACTCATGCATACAAACTTTAAGTCTGTAGTTCCCATATTACCCATACTTAACACTAGTGTTAACAAACATTTTAAAAAGGAAATTTTAATATATTCTCATATATCTATCTATCCAGATATTTTCGCATCTACAATTTTCATTTTCTCCTTTCTGAACCCAACAAAAATCCTTCTCCATCAATCTCAACCCAAATCCCTCTTTCCTCTCCATCGTCAATCCCAAATTCGATCACCCAGAAATCGTCGAGGACAAGCCCTCCACCACCGATCTCTTCGCTCGTTCGCCACTGAGTAGTTCTCGATGACAGATATGGCTTCATCGGCGTTCGCGAATACGGCGACTGCCGATGCTGCTTTCTTGTCCAGGGTTTCAGCTGTCTTTTCAGTCGCCCCAACCGCCGATCTGTAATTTCAGATCCCGCCACCGCTGATCTATTTATTAAGATCCCACTGCCGTCGAACTGTTATTTCAGGGCAGGAGAACGCGACATCGAATGGAAAAATGTGAAGACATGAAACAAAACCACCAGCGTCGGGCGGCGGCTCAGTCGGAGGATCCACGGCGACCACCATGGCCGGGGAGAATTGAACATTGATGTTTACCGAATTGTACATCTGTGTTAAGTTGGTCAGGAGGGTGGGTGGAGATGGTGATTACGGGTAGAGGGGCAGTCAAGATTTGGGCGTCCGACCGTAGATGGTCGGTTGCTATGTGCAGGGAGAATTGAACATTGATGTTCACCGAATTGTACATCTGTGTTAAGTTGGTCAGGAGGGTGGGTGGAGATGGTGATTACGGGTAGAGGGGCAGTCAAGATTTGGGCGTCCGGCTGTAGATGGTCGGTTGCCATGTGCAGGGGGAATTGAACATTGGTGTTCACCGAATTATACATCTGTGTTAAGTTGGTCGGGAGGGTGGGTGGATATGATGATTACGGGTAGAGGGCAGTCAAGATTTGGGCGTCCGACTGTAGATGGTCGGTTGCCATGTGCAGGGGGAATTGAACATTGGTGTTCACCAAATTGTACATCTGTGTTAAGTTGGTGTTCATTAATATTTTGAACATTGGTGTTTACCTGATTCAAAATTTTGCGTATTTTATAAAAAGTCAATAATGGATTAAACATGGAAAGTACTAAGGGTAAACTTGAAAAAATAAAATATCAGAATGTATCTCTTATTACTTTAATTTGATTTTGTATCTCCTAATAATTAGGCTATGAAAACACGTACCTATTAGTATTAAAATTAATAGATGCTCTTTATTTTACCTATTATTATAAAAAAGGCTTTTGGAGTTGCTCTAATAACTAGTAATAATTAATGTATAACTTCATAGTATTAATCACTTTTGGAGAAGCTTTTACCTATTATCAATTTTATTTATAATACAAATTATTCATGAAATAATCAACTGCATTACTATTACTTTTTATTAATATAAATTAATAAGATCATTTTTTATTAAAATATTATAACCTCTTATCCATCTCACCAAAATCTTCCCGATACACGCTCACACAAGTCTTTGTCTTACTCTTATTATTTAAGGCATATTACTTCTACTTAAAAGTTTACAATATTAGGGTTTTAACGATTAATTTACTCAAAATATCATTTTACTCAGTGATTTATTTCATATTCTTTTAAGTGTAATTATCATTTTTGCCTTTGTGTTTAGGGTTTAATTGTACTCTGTTACCTTAAAAACTAAACATTTTGCATATTTTGTTCGTCCATTATAAGGCACACGTTTATTTTTTATTTTTTATTTTTTTGGTAAATGAGATCCAAATAATAAAATCAATACCTTTCTAAGTTTTATATTATTATATGAGTGAGGCTCTTGTGACCCCAAAGACACCGTGTCCCCAATCTCAATTTAGCTCTTGTGTTCTTTGGAGACATCATGTCCACAAACTCAATTTAAACCCCTAACAATATATAAAATTAAATAGGATATGGTGGGACATGAGCTTTTGCCTTATTATATCATTTGTCATTAATTTAAATTAAAGTTATTAAAGAAAAAGTAAAAGCACAATTAAAACTTATCTACTGCCTACTAAAATATCCATGAAAAAAATTTTTTTTTTTTTGTGATAGGGAATCTATTTTAGGGTGATTTTTAGTTGATCACGACTTATCGATGACCTTCTCATATAAGATGTGCATAGTTCATACTCTCATGTGAGAGGGTTACCAATGACTAATGGTCATCTAAGAAAACCTCTCTTATTAAAAATTGAATGTATACTCTTAATAAAATCAACTAAAATAATAAAATATATACTAAAAGATAAAGAGCTTCCTGGATAAGATCATCTCAAGGTAAGATTGTTATACATTTTTTTTAATTAGTTATGATTTTTTATTAAAAGTGTAATTATTTTTCTTTATAAATATTATCACTTTTAATCTATATTATTAATTATTCATGAAATAATTTACTACAACATTATTATTTTTTATCATTTAAATATCACTTTTTATTAATATTATTACTCACTCCGTCTCAAATTTATCTTCACATTTACTGTAGGTACGGAGTTTAAGAAAAGTCACTTTTTGACTTAATTTTGAGGATAGTATGGTATTTTTAGGTAATAAATAAATGATAAAGTATGTTATGTGTATTAAAAATGTGATGACAAATTTGAAATTAAAGTGTGGTAGAGGGATATTAGTTAATTTTTTTTTTTAAAAAAGTATGAAGTTGAATTTGGAACAGAACAAAATAAAAAGTGTAAAATTGAAGTTGGGAGAGGAGTATTTTTTTAATCATTTCAGTGAAGCCATTATTTAACTCTTTTCACTAAAGTCTAATGCGAGAAATAAAAAGAGTAGAATAGTTAGCATTAAATCCAGAAGTGACACGAGGCAGAGCAGTGTTGTCCAGAAGGAATTGTTTGTTTATTTATAATCACAATAAGTAAAAGGGCTTCTTATCCAATCGCCTTTCCTTCCCCTATTATACGCCAACGCCCAAAATTCAAACCTCTTCCATCATCTTCTATTCTCTCATTAAGTCCCTCTCACATTAATTTCTCTATAAATTAATCACAATTATTCATCCAATACCCATCTAGCCGAGTCAACTCAACTCAGTGGAATGGCCGCCAGATCAGTGGTGTACGGCCTTGTGTTCCTCAGCTGCTCCACCGCCTGCTTCCTCTGCCTCCACTTCCTTCTTCTGCCCATCTTTTACTTCACTTCCTGACCCCCCACCCACCCCTATGTTTTCCACCTAAATAAACGGGCCGACTTCTAATCGAGTCGGCCCGTTTATTTAGGTTGTTATAATGGTATTGTACAAATGTATACCGATCAGAGTTGTGTTGTGAAATAAGATGTTGTGTTTGATGATTCTGGAGAAGTTTGAAACCATTGACATTGTTTTCTTGTCTCTTTTATGAATTCTGCTCTTTTCATTTAATTTTTCAAAACTACTTTAATCATGATGCATTATTCTATTTTGTACCCCATCATTAGGGGTCCCACCGCCCCTGCCCTTGGGATTGGTGGAGGAGGTAAATCGCAGGATGTGCCTCAAGTGGCTTATAGAGAGGCTCACTGTTAAACTTGTGCTTGCAAGGGGCCAAATCCATGCCAAAGGCAGGATTCGAACCCCCACCCTGCAGCAACCAAGCTCAGCTGGAAGGCCTTTCCACCCTCCCCTCTACCACTTGAGCTATGCCCTGGGGGCATGATGCATTATTCTATTATGTAATGTTTATTGTAATAAAAGCCATAGATTAAGGATAGAGATTGGAGAGTTAGGTGGGTGCTTAATTCTTGATTAGGAGCTTTGGATTGACTATTATTTTGTTTTGGGTCAATATTTGTATCAGCTTTCCACATAATCACAAGAGATTTTCTAGATGAAATCATGAAAAGGTTAATTGCAAAACAAAATCATTAAATTTACTTTAATTACATATTAGTATACCTTAATTGGCCTATGATAAAAATTTTAAGACCCACCGTAGAAACAATATAAGGAGTTGAAACACCTTCTAACTTAATTGGTAACTGTTTAAATCCTGATTTGACATGAATTTAATCTCAAACATTAATTTCTTTAACATTAATAACTGGTAACTGCAAGTTAACAGTTGAGATTTTTTGCTGTTTTTTTTTAAATAAAAAATAAAAAAAATCTCCAACCCGCAGATTTTCTGACCATAAGAAAATATAGTTGAACCAAAAACAAATCTTATTCCGCACTTTTCTCATTATCCACCCTTTTCTTTATTTGATGCAACCAAAAATTAAACATGTTTTTTCACCCTTATTTTGTAAGGTTTCAAACTCATTCATAAGTCATTTGCCTTAATCCATTATTGGCATTTGACACAAAATTATAAAGGAAAGAATAAATTGTGAAAATTTATTTATTTTTTCCTTGCAAATTCTTCATCTTCTTACATTCTCTCATTGCAAATGCAACCTCCTTTTGTTCTCATCAGACTCTTCAAATCTAGGAAATGGTTTTTATCTTAGCCAAAAAAAAAAATTTAATTAAAAAATAATTAAATAAATCAATGGATAATTCTTTAGGAACAGGTTTTATGGCAGTTTTTGCAGTTTCTGGAAGTGTGGCTTTTCTTGCCATGCATCTTCACAAAAGACTACTTTCTAATTTCCTTGATAAGATGGAATGTGAAATCAGAAATTCTAAAGGTGATTATTAATTTTTTTTATTAATTTCTTTTATTTAATTTGTCTTTAATTAATTTGCATTTTAAAAAAAAATTGTTTAGGGAGGGTGAAAGAAGAGCCAAGAAAGAAGGTAAGATTCTCCGACGACGTGGTGGTTGTGTCGACGGCTGATCAAGGCGGTTGTCGGAAGAAATATATTGCGACGGTGGCGATGGCGCCTCCGCACCGGTATGTTAATGATGAAAATTTGGAGAGTATGCCTGAAAATTGGCAAGTTATGTACAAAGGGATTTTGCAATGTAGGAACCTTAGGGGGTACAACTAGTTGGTGGTGCCTTTTGTGTGTAGGGTTGATCGCCGCCGTGGCTGCGGTGGCGGGAGATCCCTGGCTTTCATGTGTATATATTGTTTAATTCATGCAACTGATGTTCTTATTGGCAAAATGTATAGTAGATTGTTGTTTGATTTGTTGAGAAAAATTAACTTGTAAGAATATTGAATGTGTTTATTCTTTTTTATTGTATTTCCACCTGTGGAAACACAAGAGTCATTTTTAAATTTTATGTATATATATACTTGCACTGTATAATTTTTTTTAAATACAGTGTATTTTAAATTTAATAATAATAATGAGTTATGCGAAGTTTTATACTTCCTTGCCCTTTTATAGATGTATGATACCATAATTTAAGAAAATTTATTTTTTGGGGGTATAATGTAGAATGAAATATGAATTGTTTTGAATAATTCAATAGAATATAAGTGTACTTTTTCATCCCGTTTTAATACTTGTAGTATTTCTTTATTTTCAATATTGAGATTTTTTCTTTTTTTAATGATTTTGGTAGTTTTGTATTTTTAAATAATAAATAAATAAAATTTAAAATAAATTAGGTGAATTGGATAATATGACAAATTACAAATTAAAATTAATAAGTAGTATGAGCTTATAATTAAAAATTACAATATTTAGCACGTACTAATTTTAATTCTTTCAAATTTTAAATAATGTATGAGCTAATTTTGAATTTATTGTATTAATTATAACAAAATTTAATTTATAACATTTTAGATATTTTTTTATCGCACAACCCGCAAGTTCGGCCCGTTTAGCTCGAAACCTGTTAGAGTTAAGGTTAGATTCATTTTTCAGTAGCCCGTATAAACAAACCCGTATAACTCGAAACCCACCCATTTAGCCCGTTGATTGGCGTTAAATTCACTCAAAATTTTGATTAGTTTTATGGTTTTATTTCAATAATTAAGTATGGTTTTTATGAAAAATACTACTAATTGTTTGATTATTTGGAAAGAGGTATTTTGTTAATTATTGCAGAAAATGGGTGATTTTGAAGCAAAATGGATTCTAGAAGTGAAGAGGAAGACGTGGGAGAAAACGACACTTAATTCAGAGTTAAAATAAGCAAAAACAGGTCAAAATAAAAATTGCGCGCAAGCTGAAATTTTCAGCACCCCATTAACGATTAGTGCTTTTAAGTCCATTCTCCACTTAATTGGTGCAACCAAAGCCCATTCTTACTCATGGGTCATTCTTGTTGACGTTCGATCATTTGGTTAACGTGAACCGTTAGGATTTCATACGATTCTATATCAGATGAAGCAAAAATATAAAATCATTATCTTTCACTATTTTGAAGAAGAGAAATTCTCGCCGCCAGCATGCGCAGCCTCATGATTTTGGTCATAACTTCCTCATCCAATCTCCGATTTGAGTGATTTTTACGCCAAAACGATCCTCTCTTCTGTGGCTTTCCAACGGTGTATCACACGACCAATTTTGAGTTCCACACAAATACAGAATAAACGTGAAAGTTGACAATCAGGTTGCTGAAAACAACCTTTTGATCTTCTGCTGTAATCTCAAGTCCAATCTTTACGCCGTGTGGGCGACGATCTTCAAGATCCTCTCAAAGAGTCAGACCTCCATTGGGCTTAAGTATCAAAGTTTACCCCAAAACTTATATTTAAGTCCAATAATAATAATATATTCTACTAAAATATTATTACTGCACTGCCGCTCTAATCCCAAATTATGTTATGGGTTCCTTCTTATTATGAGTCCGATAGTCTCTCCATATTTAAGATATACAATGTCCATTAATTAATATCTCATCTAAGAGTAGTACACTCAACCTTATTATCATGCCAGAATAAATCTATTTGCAGGGTTTACATCATAATCCTTATAAGCTTCTCAAGGGGACGTCATCAACCTATTTTATCGGACACTATTTCCTTTTACAATCAACAGCACACCATAGAGACAACACTATTTTTCAACTCACTAAACTTGTTGATTTAATTATATGTAAATCTCACCTATTGATGAATCAAAGAAATACATACTATCTTACGTGTCGATATTGTATAGGGATTAAGAGCACGAATATCCATAATAAATGAGAGAACATCCATAATAACTGAGATCAAGTTCTCCTATATAGTCAGTATAAGTCGAACGATCTCAAACGGTCCCGCTCAATACACACATAGTGCGCTAATGTGATTCTATAGACAAAACAAACTAATATCAAATCACACTACAACCATCCCGATATAGAGTCCCTGTCTATCTCGGTTGTGAGCATCTGTTTATACTTTATAATATGATCTTCCGCGTATTATCGCACAACATATTATCTACAGTATAAAGTAAGTGGATTATTGCATCGACATATAAATAAATTATAAGATGCAATCATTTGATCAATGATTATCATTTCAAATATTATTAAAACATTGTTCATACTAAAATTAGACTTTTAGTATTCAATCCAACAATTCTACCTCAAATCCATGAAGTGGAGTAAAAAATTAAAGCTCATTTTCCTCCCTTTTTTGCCCATGAATCAAATTGTCCCACATTAAATATTACCACAAATTCCACTCAGTCTACTACTACATGAACCAAACTATCCCACATTGAATACTTACCAAAAACCCTCACACCCTACCACTATAAGTACCCTCTTCCATGAAAACCTCTAGATTTGAAGTTTAAATCTTTACATTTCATATCAACATCATATTTGGAGAGCTTTTAAAGAGATACCTCCATTAATAGATATTCCTCCCTCGCCTATTATGATTAACTTAATGGGTTAGGATTTCACCGTTTAACATCCCTTGGACTACAATAAAATAAAGATCTTCCCGTGAAGTCCCAAACCTTACAGCACCAAGTAGGGGTGTATCTGAATAGAGCGTGCGGCGAATAGCTCGTAACTCGATCGGTTCGTTAAGAGCTCGTTTGTGTTTGTTCGATTAATCTCGTTATGTAAACGAACAAAGTTTAAGCATTACATAACTCGTTTGTTAAAATCTCGTAAACAAGCTCATTTAATGTTCGTTTAGCGTGTTCGTGAACAAACTATATATATAATTTATTATTATTCTTTATAATATAAATAAATATAATATTAAAAATATTGAAAGCATTTATACATTTTAAATTTCCTTGTTTTTATGAAATAGTAAAAAATATATTTTTATTAGTAGCTGATGAATATTTTGTTATCTTAGGATTGTGGTGTGTTTGTTTATCATATTCACGAAAGAAGATATACAAGTGTTCACGAACAAAAGTTTCACGTGAACACATTAATAAATATATTCACGAACGAAACAAGTTTTCACTAACGAGCTCAAACTTATTTCCTATTTAATAAACGAGACTCAATTTTCGTAAAACTCCACTCAACCTAGGTCCCAAATTCAATCACATTCGTAGAATGAGAGAGTTTTAAACAAAAATACTTATGAATTAAAAAATTAGAGCCAATAATTGGACATGGCGAAATGGTATTGGATTTGTACCACCAAAACCAAACAACCACTTATGTTTCCCCAATTTAATATTCCATCTTTGAATGTAATAAATTCCTACCCACGACTACGTGACCTCCATATCCACCTTCTACTTTTCACCCAGTCCCTCTCTCTCTCCATCCCTCTCTCAATTGCGTTGAGGTTTCCTTAATGTGACCTCTGCGTTTATATTTTGCATCGGAGGGGAAATCAATTGCCGAATTTCATGGGATTCTCTTCCAGTTTTTGACCTTCTGGAAAGTTTCTCTTCTTTTTATGGTTTTTGGAGGTAAGGGTTTGATTTACGGAATCGTAATTATGAACAGTTTTTTTACCGGATCTGGATCGTGTATGTTTGGTTTCTGATTATGAAATGTTGGTTCTTGTTAAGAATTTCGGTTGCTTTCACTAATGTGCTTCTTAATTTGTTTCAGAATTGCAAATATATTTTTTTCCTTGATGCGATAACTGATATTGGAGACCATCAATTCCACTGTTCCCCTGTTTTAGATTATATAAATGATAGTTGCAGAGAAATATGCCCATCGTTTGTGTGTTTTCCTTTGATCTTTCTCTTTCTAGATGTTATTTTCTCTTAGCATCAACCAAAGAAAAATGTGTGTTTATGATTTTTTTTTTCTCTTTTTAAGAAGCAATGGAATGAATGTAACTAGCTTGTTTCGTCTTCTGCGTGTGTTGCTTAAAGATACGAGAATGGATGAGGCAAAGAGCTCTGAGTGTCATATGTCATCAGCCGCGGCTTTTGTAGAAGGAGGAATACAGGAGTCCTGTGATGATACTTGTAGCATATGTCTTGAGGAGTTTTCTGATAGTGATCCGTCCACGGTGAAGTGAAATTTATTGTTTCATTTCAGGTTCTAATTCGGATTGACATTTGTGCTACCTTTTACAATTACTGAAACCGTTTCTAATCCCGGCATGTAGGTGACTAGCTGCAAGCATGACTTCCACCTTCAATGCATTCTTGAATGGTATGCGTGATAGCATTTGAATTTGAGGATTGTGATTTTGCTGATTTGTTTTTCTATAAAGCAGTTGAGCTTTTGTGATGATTATAGGTCAGCTTTGTTATAGTATTTTGTTTCTATCTATACTAGTTAGGATCATTTTCCTTCCAGAGCATAGAGTGAAGAGAGGAAATTTAAGTCTTCTTATGCATCAAAATTCAAATGTAAGAAAGCCATCTTAGTTATGCTACCAATGATACAAGATTGTCACAGAGAGGACTTGACATTTATAAGCAGGACCTGATATATTTTTTGCATCAACAAACAATCAAGTACCCACAAAGGAGGTTGGAAATGCATGCTTGTGGTTGAGCATGAAGAGTACTCCGGATCATCTATTCTACAATGGTGTTTCATCTTCTATTCATTTCTTTAAATTGATGCCACGTCATATAAGTTATAACGAATTCCCTTGATTGAAATCAAGCATCCAAGGGATTAATTATGATTCTTAGGGTATAGAATTTTTATAGAAACATATGTTGAAAGATGAAGTGAAATACCATAATGGAATAAGGAATCTGGACTGCGTGAAGAGATTGTGAAGCAGAATTTTTTTTTTCCCATTATTAGTGACCTTTGTTTTGGATCAATATGATAACACCTCTGTTGGCTGAATGAAAAACCAATGTAGTGGGTATGTGATCACATTACTTGGTCTGGATGGATTCCAGAAGCTATTTCAGTAAGTTACTCATAAACAGAGGGATATATATATATATATATATATATATATAGAGAGAGAGAGAGAGAGAGTGCAAGAGTGCACATATTGGAAGGGTTGGGGGGGGGGGGGGGGTGTACTGCTTCGTATTGAAGCCTGACTTGTTTGTTACCTATAGCCTCGTTGAACAATTTTTGCCTTCAATTCAAGACACCATCATAACTTGTGTGTGTGTTTGGGGGGGGGGGGGGGGGGGAGGGGATACTACGTCATTGCCAACTGCTTTTCAAATTACCTATAGCCTGTGTTTATTCCTACCAGGTGAGGATCATTTAATAATTGTTGTCTTCTCTTCAAGTTTCTGTATCATAACTTTTCAGTTTGCTTAGTCTCTTGCTCAGTGATATATTACGAACACTAGGGGAAAAAATTGTGAACTTTCAATCAGAATGATTAGCATGGCAGGGCAAAGAGTTAGAAAAACTCATCTAACTGATTTGGAAGTAGTCTGTGAGGAGAATGTGGAAAAACTAATCAATTGTGAGGCAGGTGCCAAAGAAGCTCCAGTTGTCCAATGTGTTGGCAAAATATCAGTCTGAAAGATCCTGCAAGGTTTATATCTAATCTTTATTTCCCCTTAATTTTACTCCATTCTAGTATGTTGTTTATTTTATCTGTGGTGATCTAAGTTGTGTTTTATTATATTGGCAGTCAAGAATTGCTCGAGGCTGTAGAACGTGAGAGAAGTTTCAGGTTCACACCTTCAAGGAATGCCACCATATTTCGTCATCCCACCCTTGGGGATTTTGAATTGCAACATGTCTGTTGGCAATCTCTTTTGTTAACCTTTAAATTTGTCATGTAATTGCTCCATTCATTATGTTCTATTGTGTTTCATGTGTTCTGTGGCCTTATGCAGTTACCAGCGGGTGTGGAGAGTGCTGAACTTGAGGAAAGGATTATCCAACATTTGGCTGCTGCTGCTGCCATGGGAAGAACACATCGAGTTGCTCGGAGGGAAAGCCCAAGGAGTCGTTCATCTGCTCATGCTCATACACAGTACGTAATGTTTTCAGCTCATCCATCTGGATCTTCTACTGTTGCTGGTGGAGAAGAAACTGAGCCAGCTTCAGCTTACGAAAATAATCTATCAATTCCGCAAGCATCTGTAAATAATATTGTCACACAACAAATTCCAACAGCTTCTGCTCAGAGTAATCATATTCCAGCTTCATCATCCAGATCTTCAGTAACCCCAACTTCTGGCCGTGGGTTATTGAATGATAATAGGTAGTTTTAGCTTTAAAGCTTTCATAATTCCTCTGTTATGGTATTAGTATGGTTTATTCATTTTAAGTGACTTTTCTTTTGTTAACTATTGGCTATTAAAGCTTTCATAATTCCTCTGTTATGGTATTAGTATGGTTTATTCATTTTAAGTGACTTTTCTTTTGTTAACTATTGGCTAAGTTAGATTTGTCCATTTGCAGAAGCTATTTGACTCAGTCTTCCTTGCCAAATCAAGACCGAGCAGGGCCATCTGAGTTCCAGTCTCTCTCAGATACCTGGAAATCTCGATTCAGTTCAATTTCAATGAAGTATGAGTTGGTTTGATAGCACTTCTTTTTCTTCTGCATACGTTGTCATTGTTGTGCTTTTCTGAATGTTCTCTTTTCAATTATTTTAAGATACAAAGAGTCAATCGCAAAGAGTACAAAAGAATTGAAGGAGAAGCTGTTTTCTCGTAGCTCGTCCATGGCTGATATTGGTTCTGAAGTCAGGAGGGAGGTAAATGTTGGAATTTCTACTGTATCTCGCATGATGGAGCGCCTTGAAAGTAGAGATAACAATAGGGCTGGTTGTGTTCCAATAGCAAACAATGCAGAAAATTCTTCGGTCTCTAGACTAAGCCACAACAATAGGGATACTCCTGATGATGTGCCAGCTTCTTTCACTGAAAGTTCCATTTCAAGTTAAAGATTTATAGATACTAGTTAAGAAGGGCATCCTTCCTCAGCATTTCATCTTTGAAGGTGAGTTATCTAGTTGTTTATGTAGTTGTTGGTCTTTTTGATGCATGTTTTCTTCCTTTTTCTTTTTCTCATTTTTTTCATGCTTGACCTGGGTAAAGGTGCCTTTCTGTTTTATTTCTTCCCAATGTCCACTTTTTTTATACTTCGCCAACACTGACTGCTTATTGTTGATTATCTTCTTGTAATTTCTATTATCTAACTAGTGTTGAGAAACTATAAATAACTAACAATGACCTTAATTCTTGTATTGGAAACAAATACATTCTTCCTTCTTTATAAACTATAGGATTCTTGAACCAAGTTAACAACGAAATTTAGATGCGAGTACAATTAGGATGATGTAAGTGAACACAGGCCCAAGGCACTAGAAGGAGTTTCTCATTTATACGCCCATTCAATAACTTGATTGGGAGAAATATGTTACACTAGTTAAAAGATTTGGCTGCATTATATTCTTAATTCATGTTTGGGTGCATTATTTTTCCGGTTTGAACTTTAGCTTATATTTTGTACTCTGAATGGGGAGATTTGGATGATGACCCACCCTTGTATAAATCGAGAAGGGGAAATAAAAGAAACTTTAGATGTATTAGTTAAGTCTTCTTGTATAGATTTTAGCCTTAACATTGATGATAACTCTTCCTCTTTGAGTAGTTAAAACGATATCCACTCTTGCCCTCGCTCACCCTTCAGAAAAATAATATAATTTTTATCAATTGATGAAGTGAGCTTTCCTTATAAATCCTGATGAGTTTGATGATCAATCAGTTATCCTGTGAATGACGGCCACTTTGTGCAGAGTTTTATTCTCCTTTTTGTTATTGGTATGTTCTTATTTGCTACTGGAAGCTCCTCAATGATGGCATGAAATTTCACTAATGACTCTAAATAGATTTTAGTGACCATCTTTAGTTACGATCTTCCTATTTCTCTCTCTCATGAAATTGCTTTGGCAATTGTATTATAGTTTTATATTTACTTCGTTGTATGATATCTAAATCGATAAATCTCTTCCACACATCAGTGGTACTGTTTTACTCTTTGAACTTATCTTGAATGTGAACTTTCACTGTGGTTTTAGAATTTTAATCAGACTTGTTAGATTTGGGAAACTTAGTACTTTTTAGTTCTTTCATTGGACCCTTACTACTTAATAAGTAAGATATTAAAGCTTATTCAATCTAATATACAAGCTATTGCATGGAAATGACTTATCTAGTGACTAGCTGTCATAATCATTATTTACCCCCATTTAACATAGGTGGTTTTCAATTAGTTCACATCAAAAGAAGTTACAAAGTATCTGGTTCCAGATATGTCTCAGGAGCTGTAAACCTTGGTAAACTGTGATGTAACATACTGAACTAAGATATATGTATTAAAATTAAGTTATTAATGTTTCAAATATTATTAATTAATTAAAGTTATTAAGATTTAAAATCTTTGATAAATAATTAATTCCAAGCATATTTTTATTGGTTAGTAATATATTCTAATTCAACAAAGATAATTTATAAAATAATGATTAAAATTTAGAACAAAAATTAAGTCTAACTACCATAATGTGGTTAATCAGTTGTGTCAAAGTAAGAACTTGTATGTAATAAGCTTAGATACAATTATAAACCTTAGGTTAATAAACTATGAATGAGAAGCCAACATAATTCATCATAAATTTGTTAAGTTGATTATTCATAAAATTATTTCATCTTTTATGGTTATTTAGTAATGATATACGCAATTTCATTATTCTATTTAGTCTGAGTATGTCGAAAATTTTTGGGACAAATGTTTTAGCTTTAAGAAGATACCCCTTTATCACAATTTTCATTTTCACATACTGCTCACAAATATTTTCTGTACACTTTATTTGTCTGGTACGCTTGTATCTCTGATATGGTTTGGTAATTAATCTGGTCCATTTGAAATTAATTTGAAAAAACAATGAGGCCTAAGGGCAAAGCACTAAACCCTAAGAACAAAATGTTAAACTGTAATGGCAAATCTCAATTAATTTCAAGATTGACAGGAGTGTATGAATAATACACCCACTCTCACTGTGTACAAAACTTTGCCTTAAAATTTTGGATCCGTACAAATATATGGTTTTCAAATATCTTAACTTCATGCAAACCCTAAGGTAGTTACACCTGTTTAATTTACATGGTAAAAACATAATAGATAAATGGAAATAAGATTGAAGAGAACTTGTAAAATCGTTGTGTGCATAAAGATTTTTCCAACAGTTTGTTGTAAGTGTTTCTACTTGCTTCAGTACTATCCACACCAGCAACAGTTGATTGCGATCTAATTTTTGTATATCAATGATTCTTCATACATGCTTGGTGCTTTTCTTTTCCTGAAGTTCTTCGAAGAAGTGCTCTGAGTTTTACTTTGCTTACTGAAGTCTTTTGCCTTGTTGGTGTTCTGCAATCTGTTTTATCATCGTAAATGTATCAATCATTTCCATTATTTTCAGGCATATGATTCTCTTCTCCAAATATGACATGCTGAGGACGAGATACTTAGCGCTTTAGTGTGAGCAATGCTAGAGAGAGCTGTACTCGTTCTTCAATCCCAATAAATGAGGAACATGAACAGCTTTCATGGAAAAAAAAAAGGTCTTAAATCATACTTCATTGCATAATTTTAATTCCCTGTCAATCCAGACATGGATCTTTCACTCAAAACCTTCACAGGTAGACTTTGACTGAAATAGCATAAGATGTATGCTTGCCATTTTCTTTCCATGTCGAATGATGCATAAAATTTATGACTTATCAGATTCTAGCATTGCTTGCTGAATATACGGGTATTTTGTACGAGTTTGTGTATCCGTGAGATAATTGGTGTGACTGTCTGCCTACTCTTGTATTTCAAATCTTTTTATTCTGATAGTTGGATTGTTGTCAAATGTATTAAAATTACTCGAAGATGATTGAAATACATTTCACAGCAATCCGATTGTTGGAATAGAAGATGGTGTTGGATCCTCTGTACACCATTGATTGCATTGAATTTTGTTTTTTTTCTTTGATTGCATTAAATTTTGGTGTTGATGAATGTTTTTGGGGTTATTCTGTAGTGCACCGGTGCACTTGATAGTTTATAAGGTAAAAATAGGGTGTAGTGGGGTAGTTTTTAAATTTATTTTTAATTATTTTATTTTATTGAGTGGTGAAGATTAAATACAAATGCGATCTAACGACTAAGATTATTTAGGTACATCGGTGTCCCAGGTGCACCGCAGTTAAACTCATGTTTTTTTAATTTGTCGAGTGAGTATTGTTGAAGTTTTATTGTTTAACAAGGATTTAGAAATTGAAATTCAAACTTTTCAGGTGTATCGAATTTAGATAAAGTTTGAGTAATGCTGAAATGACCACATTTGCATGAGAACATTTTTTTATATTTTCTTAAATAATTATCATTTTTTATTAAAAATGATAATGATGATGAAATAATTTGTTGCATTATTATTATTTTTTATCAATCGAATATTACATTTATTAAAATTAAAATATTATAATGTTTTATTTGTCCATGTGAGGTAATATCTTGAGTGTTTGTCGCTCATGAAATAATTTATTGTATCATTATTATTTTTCATCAATTTGATTATTATATTTTATTAAAATATCAAATTTTTTATTCTGTCTCCTAAAATTTTTACTTGTTCGTAACATACTAGTTTAAAAGTTATAGGTTAAAAGCTCCAATCCAAACGCTTTCAAAAGACATAATAGTATTATTTTAATTTGACATATGTGTACACTCAGCATATATAATCATGTTATTTTATTTCTCAAAGAAATTGATATCTCAATGAGTATATCATTTATTAAAAATGCATTACTTTTTATTATTCTCATGAAATTAATTTTGAAAGAACGGTCTTGGACAAGATTTTCTCGATTTTTTTTAACTGGGAAATTTGGAGTAGTGTGTGTTTTTTAAAATTTTTAGTAGTTTCAAATTTAATTTTATAAATTAATAAATTAGATTTAATGCATTTATTGATTAAAATGTATGATTAGATACGTTGAATTTTTGGTATTGCATTCAAACATGTGCTTTGAATTTTTCACCTCTTCAAATCCCTCATACCAAAGTACTCTTAATAATATTATTATTAAAAAGGAAAAAATCTATTTATTTTTTTAAATCTCCCTTCTGTAGTGGAGTTGGAACTTGGATATGCTCATCTAAATTTTAACTAAAACATTTCACAAAGATACATGATTCAAGTAAAATAAAATAAAAAAATCTCCCTCCTGAACTAGAGTTGGATATTACTCCATCCGTTTCACCTTAAGGGTTGTTTTTGCTTTTTGCACGTGGATTAAGAAGTATTAATATTATTTAATGTGTAGTAGGTAATTGTATTAGTGAGAGTGTGAGCTTCATATTTTAATTTTATTAGTGTTGCATTAGTGGGTGTGTGGGTCCCATATGTGTAAAAATAAAAGGGAACTCTTTGGATGAGACGCCCAAAATGAAAAAAACGAACTCTTTAGGTGGGATGGACGAAGTATATTTCTCTTCTACGAATAAAGTGCATTTTGGTCGTATTATATTAAGATATTTTAAATTGAAAAATTATGGGTAAAAGTAAAGTGGGGTATGTGTCATTAAAAATATGAAGAATTTATTGGGTGGGTCTTGAAACGTGAGATAAATTAAATTAAAAACCTAATAATAAAGTGAATAGAATTAATGGGAATCAATCAAATGGGACACATTTTCCGTTTAATATTACATGCATAATTTTAAGCTGCATTTGGCACCGACAGCACCCAAGGACCGTACCTTCCAGGAAATTTTGTTCACACCATATTTTTCATGTTTTTAGCACTAAATTTATGTATGGTATGTGGTAGTATGATAAGATTGTATTCATTTACTCTTTCATTATTAGTATTTACTCCCCCTACCATGCAAATTTTTTTTTTCTTTTTCACGTAAATTAAGGAGTATTATTATGTAATGTGTAGTGGGTAATTGTATTAGTTGGAGTGTGAGCTCCCATATTTTAATTGTAATAGTGGGTGTGTATGAGTCTCATATGTGTATAAAATAAATTGAGACTCTTTGGATGAAACGTAAAAAAAAAGTGACTCTTTGAATGAGAAAGAGAATATATTTTATTCTTAGCTTCGAGCATTATTTTAACATTAATTGTAAGATTTTGTAATTTTATTTTTATATTTTTCAATTAAACTCAACATAAAAATGAGGATGGAATTGATTCCACTGCGAGAGTAATTTAACATTAGCTGTAAGATTTTATAATTTTATTTTTATATTTTTCAATTAAACTCAAATTTCAAAAATGAGGATGGAATTAAACTCTCTATTATGAAGTGTTACATTTAAAATAATGAAATAAATGTATGAAATCTATCGAGTAGAGTTCCCTTAAATTATGGCAAAAACGTAGTGTGCACCCGGCCACACCGGCACACTCGATGCGATTTTAGAATTTTATGTTAAATTGTATACTCTTTAGTATAAAGATATATATCTTTTATTTTTTAAGAAAAATAAAAAAATATTAATAAAAAGTGTATACCCTTTAGAACAAAATAATGTACTCTTATTAATTAAAATGTATACCATTTAAAATAAAACAACGTACCCTTACCCATAATACTAAATTCTAAAGACGCACGGCGTGTCCCCGGGTGCACGCAAGCCTCACTCCTTATTTATTCTATAGAATAACTTCTGATATTATAAATATTAATCCGCAAGGGTGCCATACAGCCAATCTACATTCAAACATAGGCACAACTGATTTATGATTTATTAAATTAAATTTATATTTGTATTTGTATTTTGATCTTAGATTCGAACTTAACAGTAATAATAGTTTCTAGCAATATAGTTATTGAAAAGCTCTTTAAAAATAAAGATAAAAATAAAAACAATTATTGAAACAAATTATTTTAATATTTTTTTTATAATTACTAGTTAAAATCTTAAGCAATGATGTATTATTTTTTAAAAAAAGTTCAATTTTGTAGTTATATTGTCTTTAGTAATTGATTATTTTCAATTAACATTTAACTTAATTAAAACATCAAATTATAAAATAAATTTAACGTTTGAAACTACAACCTAATCGAAAAAAAAAAACTATACAGCTAATATAATTTGGACTCTTAACAAAAAATCTTTACTTCGTTTACATCTTACTCCCTCCGTCCCAAAATTGATTGTACACTTTTCATATTTATCCGTCCCAAAATAGATTGCACCTTCCAAAAATAGCAAAATCAAATTACCAATTTATCCTCCACTTTTTAAACATTTATAAAAATGCATGGACAATTTTAAATATAAAGCAAAATGCATGGACAATTTTACCCCTCAAAGTTGAGTTGAAAAGTCAATAAAATAACATTTCTTAAACTCTGTATCTACAATAACAGTGCAATCAATTTTGGGACGGAGGGAGTATAATTTAGGACACTGATTTTATTTATTTATTTTTAAATAGAAGTTGGCATATTACATTACCAATTAATGCCTCAATTATGTTTATAAATTCGAATTGAGACTACTTTGAATATCTAATTATTGATGTTGCCCGACCATCAAATAATTGTCCGACATTTATAATTAAGATATACCACTATTTAAAAATTATTGATGTTGCCCGACAATCAAATAATTATTGGCATATCTTAGTGGGTAATTTTTTTTTTAAAAAATAATTATGTTATTATATTTAATGGTGTAAATTATATTAAAAGTTAATCAAAATATTAAAATTGTCCAAGTGCATCGTAATCAGACTCTAAAATATTTAATTAGTAACTTGTGATGTTACACCTAACTATTAATAATTTAATACATCATTCATTATTATAATTTAAGAAGTATACTCAACTATTAATAAATATATATATATATATATATATATATATATATATATATATATATATATAATCTCACCATAATAATAGATAAACAAAGAAATTTGAGGGGAAAAAAAAACCTTACAAAAAAGACACATTTATGTCATTAAGTAGCATTGGGGTTGTTTAAATTAATTAATTATTACTCCACTTATCGACCATCACAAATTCCTCACGATCCACCACGATATTTATTATTTTATTGTTTGTTTCCATTAATAAATTAATTAAATGTCTAAACATTAAATATAAAGCCCCAAATTGCAATTAGTACGTGGCCCGTATCTCAATCGCATCTCCAATACACAGGACAAAATTAAATACTTTTAAATAAAAACAAAAGTAATTAAAAATTAATTAGAAAATAAGATGTCAAAAGCTTACAGTTAGGAGGGATGTCCAATTTAGGAGGTAATGTGATGCCAACCAAACACAACATTCACGCACTAAGAAACACCCTTTGAAATTTTATAATACTTTATAAGAGAAAGAATTAATTAGAAAGTAATCAATTAATTTTATTTTATTATTCAAGTTTATACATGATTCAACTTAAATCAACTCTATTATGAAGTTCTCTCATTCAATTTATTTGATTTGATTGCATGCGGATAGAATATAAGAAAACATTACAAATGTCACTTTAACATTTTATTTAAGAAAAATGTATTCGTTATAATATTTTCGAAAAAATGTCATTTTAAATATTTTTTTTTGATAAAATTAACTTCAATTTGTGATCTTTTCTGCAACTATGTCTGCAACTAGATTGGTGATCGCGTATACAATTTTTATATGATACTTCATGCGACTATATCTGTAACTATATTTTCGACCCAAAAAAAAATTCATGTAATCATGCCTGCAACTTCACACACAATTTTTTTCCATGCAATGCTACATATAATTATATGTGCTACCATACACACGCTTTATTTATTATTAACATATGTGAGACAATTCGCACGACTATATATATATGACTACACATCCAATTATGTATTGGTTATATGATGAAGAGGAAAAAAAAAATAAAAAGTGACATTTGTCAAAAAAAAAAAAACTCCATCTGTCTTATCCGAAAAGGGTTTTTAACTTTTTGCACGTGGATTAAAGAATATTATTATTTATGTTTGGTGGGTAGTTGTATTAGTGGGAGTGTTGACCTCATATTTTGATTGTATTAGTGAGTATGTGTGAGTCATATACGTGTAGAAAAGGAATTAAACTCTTTGGTTAGCATGCCCAAAATAAAATAAAGACAATTTTTTTAATGGAATGGAGGAAGTATTTTGTACTTGTATGGCATTTTTCAATATCAATTTTTATTTGGGCATTTTTTGCGATTTCTCTTGAATTTATGCACGGATATGCGTTTAATTAAAATTAATTAGTTAAAAATAAAATAATCTCTAGAATAAATTAAATTTTATATAAGAAATTAAATTAAATTAAAGTAAATATAAATATAAATATAAATAAACCGACACATGTGTTAAGTGTATGTCTAATATCTAATAAAGCGTTCAAATCTTTTAAAACTTTCAAATGAAAATAGTCAAATATACTCCTAAATAATTTAGTTGCTCGAGTTCGTCACAAACACATTATTTGGATGGGTTAGAATGTCATTTCAATAGAAAAAAAATGTTTAAAGAAAAAAAATGTATACCCCATCATCTTTTAACACACTGAATTAAAGAATATACTATGAAGTAATATTTAAAGAGTGACTAGTATGGAACTAGTTGCACTATACAACCGCTTTTTTTTTTTTTTAGTTAAATAGGCGTTTATATTATAGAAATTATCATTAAAATTTAAAAATAAACTATAAATCATACGGATAAAATAAATCATAAATTACTAAAGCAAAATACATCATAAACCATAGAGTTCAATTTCAAAGTACATCCTAAAACTTAATACTAGATTTTAAAGATAAATATTATTTCCTCTATTTAAAAAAGAGGCCTTCACGTATTTTTTTTAATAGATTAAGAAAATACTAATTTTAGGGATATTTTGATTTTATTTTTTTAAATAAATAAATGATAAAATCTGTTATTTATGTTAGTTATTTATGATATTTTGTAAATAAAATGTTAGGGAGGTTGTTGACCTGTTTTATAACTATTTTATCATTCTCCCATTTGAGAGAGAAATTGATGATTCCTTGATAATTGGATGTCAAATCCATAGTTAAAAATAACAAACAATCTTTTTTACTTTCTTTCTTATACACTTCATCCAAACAAACATCCCCTTGCTTAAATTGAATTGATGGCATGCTGTATAATTTTGTTGTCACTCTTTGGAGTAATATTAATTTGATATTTTGTTTTTAATTTTGAAAGCTAATTATATAACCCTACACCTATTCTTGATTTGATCTTGTATGCATGAGTTAACTTTAATAATTATCAATCTACATTTCCTTCATGGAGTATTTATTTCTCTTATCTGAATTTATATTTTTACACAATGTATGAATATGTTTTCTTCTCCATTTTATCTCTCCTCAATTAATATTCTTATTCAATTAATATATTTTCACATATATTCACTCACTTTCTTATTTATTTATTAATAATTTAAAATAAAATTAAAACACATTTTATAAAAAAATTCAAAGTAAATATCCTTCTGTTCGATAACAATATCGTTTGTTTTTTACACATTATTTAAAAATTTAATACACAATTTAATAATAACTTTTTAGATGTATTTTACTTTTTCACCCATTGACTTTAATGTTATGGGAGTCAGATTGAATAATATTTAAAGTCCTTGTTATATGGTGTTTTCTCTCATTTATTGAAAATATAAATGTATTCCCTCCATCCTCGCATTTACTATTTTGCACGGAAATGAAAGACTATTATATTTTAATATGGTGTGGATTGAAAGATATAATATCTAAATGTATAATATGTAGTATATTAATCTTGTATATAAGCCACATATAGATATATTAATTGTTTTGTATAGGTCTCATCTAAAAAAAATAAAAACTCTTTCTTATAGGATGTCTGTAAATGGTGTTTTTTAGCTCACTAGATAGACATGGAATAGCACAAATTTATGACCTCAAACAAACAATCAAACAAGTAATAGTGGAATGGAGTGACTTTGAGTTATATGGTCTTGATCATTCATAAACACAAAATTTCTACTTTCTGTTGAAGTGAATGAGATGAAACATAAGCTATGTCCTCTTCTGCAATTCATGAAATTAACTATATATAGCTATATTTCACTTGTCCCAAACAGTGGACTGCATATTTTGTGGTTCAATATGTGATGTCAAATGGTCCTTACCACAACAATTATGTTATGAAAGTGATCTCAGTCTCTTCGGGGTGTTTCTATTGCTAGTGTGGGTGATCTTTATATTAGAAATTTAAGAATGATTTTTGATTCAATCTTTGTAATCCATGTCATATATTTATTTGGTGTGTCAAGCCAACCTCTGCAGATGTTGTCCCCAGCTGAGCCAAATATTTATAAAGTCGGCTCAACTCGAGATTATCATATTGGACCTGCTCGGACATGTTATTTTTTAATATATATTTTCGGCCTTACCTTATTTCATTGTTATGGATTATTAGATTAGTCTTAGGCGAACTTTATTCTCAACCATGATACTCAAGTCATTGGGCTTAAACGACGTAGGCTCGTTTATCAATCTTTTGGCTGTTGTACTTGACTTATGTTTAGAATGTGGGATGGAAATAATACATTTTCTTTTAGTAGACTCACAAAATAGCAAAATAAATACTACTTTTAAAAGGAATATAAATTATGAATATTTAATTAATTTAAAAAATCCATAAGTCTTAGAATCAAAATTTCAAAATGGTAGAACTAGAAACAACTGTTCATACAATGGGGCATCGTTAATTAGGAATACAAAAACGACGTCGGAGCTGAAAACTTGGAGTAGAAAGGAAATAAGAAGGATGGATGTCGCTGAAGTTAAGCCAAAGGTCAACGTGGAGAAGTGACAGCTACCGTCATTAGGTGGACCCACTTTCCGTACCTGCCACTTTTGCTGATTCAACGGACTTGGAATCTTATGCGGGAGGCTTCTTTCGTAATTCCATATAGGGCTAAATAACACTGTGGCCAGTAGAGTTTTTTTTTTTTTAAAATATTTAAATGTTGACGAAAATATATTAATTTATAACACAAACGAGTCTATGAATGTAATATTGCAATTTAAATCATACAAATTAACTTACAACTTTAACTTCGCAAAGTTTTATAAATATATATTAAAAGAAACATATATTTAATTTCAAATATAAAAAACTACTTCTACATGCATGTAAATTATTTTTCTAATTAAGATCTAATAGGTATACATTATTGCATCTAATTATATCATGAGCATGTATATATTCATACATAAAATAGATTGAAATGCTTAAAAAATAAAAAAAAATAGAAAATGTACCGATTAAATTTAAATATGTTTGGATAGCTGGGATCCAAATTCTTCCCCGTATTGATTTCATTGTTCATGTGAATAGTAAGAGGAAATGGATCTTCCATATTAGAGATGATCCATTTCCATTTTAATAAATTTGTAGAGTGGAAGATCAAGAGCACTTTCACACCACGAAAGGTGTGGAGGTCGCCATACTTGTATCTTTTCCGGATATTTGTTAGAGGGAAGAAATTTGAGAGAAAATACAGCGGTGAAAATGAGAAAGAAGGAAGATCATGTTCTGTAAATCCCCCAATTTTGTTATGGCTTTTGTGACAGATAACTGCCGTCACAAATGGGCATAAGTTGAAACAGTGCCGTTTTATCAAAATGTGACGGCTTAAAAGTCGTCACAAACGGATGTTGTCAGTAAAGCCGTCACCAACAAGTTTTGGTTATGATTCAACCAACGATCATCAGTTAGCCGTCATTATTCAAACTTCTCATCACAAAGATCGTCATAACTGTAACGACTTCATGACCGTCACAAATTTAGAATATTTTTGTAGTATATATTACGTATATTTATTATAAAAAGTCATGGCTAAATAATATTTATATATATTTATCATAAAGCGATTTGTGATAAAATAAAATTTATAAAGAAGTTGTTAGTATAATTTTTTTAGAGTAAGTTCGGTGTGAATTGGGTTTACGCATGAATTTTATTTTTATAAAATTCTTTAGAATATTAAAAATTATTATTTGAAGAGTAATACTCCCTACTTCTCATTAAAACGTAGAGTTTGATTTTTGCACGTAGATAAAAATAATAATAATATTTTAATGTGCAGTGAGATCATATATTAATATTTTAATGTAAAATGAGTAATTGTATTAATGTTGAGTGTAGTCCCATGCATAAATATTAATAAAATTTTTTGAATATCATCTACCAAAAAAGAAAATACACACTTTGTATTGAGATGAATTTAAATGGCAAAACATGAACTTTGCAGTGGGACAAAGGTAATATTTTTTATTTAGAAGAGTAATAGTTGATCTGTCTAAAAAGTAATTTTTCATATAATAAAAAGTAATCCATAAATTAGGGTATGCAAAACTTTTAAGATAATTTTTTTTTATTTAAAAGAATAATAATTTATCACTTTAAAGAGTAATTTTTGAAGTACTAAAGTATAATTGGTAAAAATAGAGTTCTCTTGTAAACACTATTCTCACAATTGTTTGCCTTTTTAATGCTGTATTTAATATGCTAAACAATATATTACAAATATTTACTAATGGGAAACTCTCTTGTGAGATAGGTTTTTTATGAGACGGTTATGAGACGAGTTGACCCGTTATTAAAGTATGCTTATCATAGAGATAAAGTATGCTTATTTGTACTTAAAGTATGTCAATAATTAATCATATTATAATATTCTAAAATTATATCTTAATTCATCATCTATCATACTTTACGAAACATACTTTAATAACCATTAAACATACTTTATCTATATAATAGACATATTTTAACACGTCTCACAAATAGTCTTATATAAATAGCGTCTCACAAGAGAATTTGTCTTTATTAATTTATACTACTATATATGATTATATTACATATATTTATTATAATTTTTTTGATTAAATAATATTTAAATATGAATTGTTCTATAATTTTTTTAATAATTAATAGGTAATTTATGCATTAAACATAATATTTTATATTTATTAATTTTTATTAATCAAATTAGTCACATTTTATAAATATTAAATTATATAATTAAATAAAAAATATGTATTTGATGAATAAAATCGTGATGAAATTTTTAAAAATATAAAAGGTCGTGTATTTAAATAAAAAAAATTCATTTTTAAATTGAAACAAAAGGAAAATATCATATATTTTATATAAAAATATATTTATGATTAAGTTTTTTTAAAAAATGGTGTATTTTAACGCAATTAACTCCATTTAAGTATTTTATTTGTCTCACAACAAAGAATACATTTTACTATTTTTATTTATTCTAATATAAGAGGTGCATTCTCTTAATTAATACCACATCAACTACATAGTAAAATATTATATTATTATACTCCTTAACTTCCGTGCTAAAAAAAATAATACTCCCTTCGTTCCATAATTGTTGTCATCGTTACTGTAAACACGAAGTTTAAAAAAATTAATTTTTGACCAACTTTATTGACTTTTTAGGGATATTGTGGTATTTTTAAGTAATAAATAAAAATTATAAAGTATGATATGTGTGTTAGGTGAGAGTGATATTTTTTAAATTAACTTTTGAGATTGTTGGTTAATGTGAAGTTTTCTTTTTTGGGTGGTGACAATTAAAAACGGAAAGTAAGACACTTATTATGGACAGAGAGAGTACAATCTTAACTAGACGAAGGGAGTTGTATATCTTATGGAATTCACACATCACATTAATACAACTTTCTATTATACTATATTAAAATATTTTTTTCCTTCCTACCTTTATAATTAAATATTATATTTATGTACTCACTCTGTCCGTTTATAAGGTATCCATTTTATTATTTTTGGCGTCCACTTCAAAGGTATCAATTTTCCCTATTTAGTAAAAAAGTACGTAATATGGTCCATCACTTCCCTCTAATACAATTACCCATTTTATATATAATAATAATATTCCTTAATCCACTTATAAAAAATAATTTGATACATTAAAACCAGACTGAGAATATAAAATAGAAATGCATTTCTCTCTTGGTCTTGGGGAAGGGGAATGAGTTAAACTAGCCATTTATAATTACAGTACAAATGTTTTTTGAAAGAGAATTACTGTACAGTTTATAAACATTTGTTTAACTTGGGCCCCCTTTCCAGGCTGTTTGGAACCCCACCCTCCCTCCCTTTCCACCTCTTTCCACTATTGCCGACTCCTATTTATACTTCGTTTTCAATATTCCATATATCCACATGTATATCCTTAGTTTTGTTATTAATCTCAATAAATAATCACTCAATCTCATATTAATTTTAATGCTTTTTATATTTTTTACCCCTCACATTTATCTACATCATACAAAAAATAAAAAATCAATAACATAAAAAATTAAATATATTATGCATAACATATTTTTTTTATTACTTAAAAATATCATAACACCTTTAAAAAATCAATAAAAATTAATTTAAAAGTAACTTTTCCTTGATCATTGTATCTACAATATTAATTCACCTAAGTATGAAACAAAGGGAGTACTCCAATAACTCTTTCTCAATTTCATTTATTTTTTCTAATTCATTCATATTTCAATATATTTCATTAGGGAAAATAACACTTTGGGTGGATGGAGGGAGTATATTTTAATTTTAAAATTAATATATTTTCTTCACGCAAGTAATATATTTTATAATTTATCTACTAGGGAGTCGTCGATAAATTTGTTTAATATAAACCCTTATATTTAAATTTATAAAGATAAGTATACCATAAATATTCTATATCTTAAATAAAATAAATAGAGAATGGATGTGATATAAATACACCAAACCAAACTAAACCATAATAATGAATCTTTTTACCAGAAGAGAAACCCCTGGCCACCACTGCAGTGGTCGACTTGATGGACTAATAAAAACTCACTGGAAAGAAAAAAAATGAGATGTTTAAGTGCCTAACCAAAATAAAAAGTGCATATTATATTAACGGATAAAAGTGATTGATTTCAATTATTGAAAATGAAAAATTAGAATCAAACCGATTTCAGGACGGTTTTTGTTATGGTTCGATTTTCTTTTAAAATTATTAAATTGTGATTTTTCATTTAATAATAAAAAAAAAGAAAGTGTTGATTTGGAATCGGAATTACGGTTTCGGTTCAGTGAAAAGGAACTCCGGTTCCGGTTCGATTGGTTCGAACTAATGCGCTTATTTTTCATAAACTCACTATTTTAGTAGTAAATCTAAACTCCTTCAATATTTATTTCTCCAAACCAACCACGCCCTTCCTTTTTCTATTAACCCACTTCTCTTCTCTTTACGCCACTCAACATTCTGTTCTGTTCTGTTCTCTTCTCCTGAAGAGAGAGAAACTGTTCTTCTTCTGGAAAGCGAGGGAGGGAGGGAGGATATTTACAGGGAGGAAAGGCAACAATCAACTCATTTCCAGTGTGCTAATCTCAAGGCGTCATGGATTCTCAGATCTATGGCGTTCTCTATCTTCTCTCACTTACTTTTCTCGCTTCTGCATTGCCGGAAAATTCCACCGCCAAATCTGGTGGCGCGCAGATTAATTCCAATTCTATCCTCGTAGCTTTGTTGGATTCCCACTACACTGAGTTCTCCGAGCTCGCTGAGAAAGCTCTGCTGTTGCAGACTCTCGAGGAAGCTGTTTCCAGTCACAATATTTCCATTTTTGCCCCCAGGAATGAAGCTCTTGAGAGAGATTTGGACCCTGAATTCAAGCGATTCTTGCTCGAGCCTCGAAATCTCAAATCTCTTCAAAATCTGTTGCTTTTCCACATGATTCCTCGACGCATTGATTCGAAGAGTTGGGTTAACAAGAAACCCGTGTTTCACTCTAGCCTTTGCCCCGACGCCATTGACGAGAAGCTTCCGCTTCATCACAAAAATGGACAGAGAATCGTCGGCACAGCTAGGGTTATCAAATCGGACGATATTGTTCGCCCCGACGGAATCATCCACGGCATTGAGAGATTACTGGTCCCCAAATCCGTCCAACAGGAGTTTAACGCCAGGCGCAGCCTGAGAGCCACCTCCGCCGTGTTGCCGGAGGGAGCACCGGAAGTCGACCCCCGAACCCACCGCCTGAAGAAACCCGCACCACCCGTACCCGTCGGCGCCGCCCCGGTTCTCCCCATTTTCGACGCCATGGCACCAGGTCCGTCCCTAGCTCCTGCGCCCGCACCCGGACCCGGTGGGCCCCACCACCACTTCGACGGCGAGAGTCAGGTGAAGGATTTCATCCAGACCCTACTGCATTACGGCGGGTACAATGAATTAGCGGATATATTGGTGAATCTGACGTCGCTGGCGACGGAGATGGGTAGATTGGTTTCTGAAGGTTACGTGCTGACTGTTCTGGCGCCAAACGATGAGGCGATGGCGAAATTGACGACGGATCAGCTGAGCGAACCGGGAGCGCCGGAGCAAATCATGTACTACCATCTGGTGCCGGAGTACCAGACGGAGGAGAGCATGTACAATGCGGTGAGGAGATTCGGGAAGGTGAAATACGACACTCTCCGATTGCCGCATAAGGTGGTGGCAGAGGAAGCCGATGGGTCCGTCAAATTCGGCCACGGAGAGGGATCCGCTTATCTCTTCGACCCTGATATTTACACCGACGGCAGAATTTCCGTTCAGGGAATCGACGGCGTTCTCTTCCCGCCGGAGGAATCCAAAGCCCCCAAATCTGCTCCTGTAGCAAAGATTGTCTCCAAGCCAAGAAGAGGTACGCTAATCCCACCTTTAATCCTTTTTAAATTAATTATTTAATTAATTCGTGCTATTATCCTTAATTGTCGCCGGATTGTCATTCCGATGGGTAACACGGTTTCTCCCGGCGGGTCGGGTGAAACTGCCGACACATTCTAGCTGAATTTTTACGCAATTTAGAATCTCACATAATTAAATTTCATTGGTTGTTAATAAGTCACTAATCCAACAAATTAATTTTAACCAAGTTGCAAGTGTAGGTAAGGCACATTAGTTATTGACTAGCATTTATGTTACTACAAAGCATGCTTAATTCTTCGTACGATTAAATTAAATTAGAGTATAGATATTATATTTGAGTAGGTAGAAATGTTACCCCATAAATTAAATTAAATTTCGTGCAATCAATCGTTTTATTCGTACGACCACGAAAACCTTACACGAAGTAAATACATCGGATTCCTGGATTCATTACTGTATTAAGATGGGGTTTTGTGTCGGTACGACGCGAGGTAAGATATTATCACACAACAACCCTTGATCGAGCCGTCAACATTAGGGTTGGTAAACGTAATCAGTGGATGAAGGTGGGCCCTCACGGTAAGTTCCGTGAAGTCGACCACAGAGGATAATAACGTCCAGCGTAGCCCAGCTG
This sequence comes from Pogostemon cablin, assembly GCA_023678885.1. Lineage (NCBI taxonomy): Eukaryota > Viridiplantae > Streptophyta > Magnoliopsida > Lamiales > Lamiaceae > Pogostemon > Pogostemon cablin. The sequence continues at coordinate 4,057,225 of CM042976.1, forward strand.
TGGCTTTCATAATAATTATGGATTCCAATGCTTCAATTGTTGGTACCAGCCTGTAGTGTATTGACTTATACTTTCCACCTTTTATGTTGCGATAATTTATTTATTTATTTATTTTAATAATTTATTTATTTTTGCAGGGAAATTGTTGGAATATGCGTGTAGAATGCTGGGGGCTGTTGGGCAGGATTCACAATTCTCTACGTGTCATTAATATTTTTCATACTGAGAGAAAAGGAAAAAAGGAAAAAAAGAAAAAAAAGAAAGTGAGTACATATTAATAAAATGTGGCATTGATTAAATTTGGAAATTGTAATTTGTGTATGGTAATAATATTAAAAATTAGTATTTGACAGTATATTTAGGGAGGTGAGGAGATAAAGGGTGGGTGGAAGTGATTGTACCTGAAAGGAGGAGGCCTTTTTCTATTTTTGTTTTTTTTCATAATTTTTATTTTGGTATAAATACTGTAATTAAATACCCATTTTTTAATTTGTATTTAAGTTTGTCTTTTCCCACTGACGGATTTTATTTTATTTTGTTTATAGTAATTTTGGGAATCTCATCAAAATCTCGTAACCAACCCCAATTATCTTTTTCTTTTTCTTTTTGTTGAAATAAATAAATAAATAATGGAGTTAAGTTTTGTTATGGTTGTGCCACTCCTCACTGGAATGTCCTTCTCATTACCCACTATTTTCGAGAAGGCCGACTAATTTGGAGTACATTGTTAACTTCAATAAAAACTTTTTTTTTCCCTTTCTTTTATTCTTTTACATTTTTAATTAATAGTAATAAATTTCAACAATGTGTAGTAATTGCAGACATGATACCTACTATTCCCTCGGTCTTAAAAAAGAAAACTTCGTCCATCCATCACAAAAATTATTTACTATACTCCTTCCGTTATACTCAAAAGAGAGATTTTTTTTTATACGTGGTTTAATGAGTATTACTATTTATTGTACATTGAGTAATTGTATTCGTGAGAGTATGACCCCATATTTTAACTGTATTAGTGGACGTGTGGGTTTCATGTGTATAAAAAAAATGAACTCTTTAAGTAAGACGTCCAAAATGGAAACAAAACCCTTTTAGGTGGGATGAAGGGAGTAGACATTGAGGAATAATATAATATTCTAATGTGTCCTTCACAAAAGGTACATTTACTATTTGTACAGATATTAATGAATAATATTATACTTTAATGTGTAGAAAGTTCTAAGATACTCCATCTGTCCAATGTTAAGGTTTACCTTTTCTTTTTCATTTGTTCCAAGTAAAGATTTACATTTCATTTTTTGTTAAGTTGATTCCACACAAAACAATTAATTATTCTATGTAAAGTTTATACACAATACTAATACAACTACCCACTTCACATTAAATATTACTCCCTCCGTCCCGGTGTAAGAGGGTCATTTGCTTTTTTTCACATAGATTAAGGAGTATTATTATTTAATGTGTAGTGAGTAGTTGTATAAGTGGGAGTGTGGGTCCCATATTTTAACTCTATTAGAGGGGGTGTGTGGGTCCCATGTGTGTAAAAAAGAAAATGGGACTCATTGTGTGAGACGACCAAAATAAAAAATAGTCCTCTTAGCTTGGGACGGAGGGAGTATTTTCTCACCTCACTACATATTAAAATATTATATCTCTTAATCTACTTGCAAAAAACAAATGTAAACGTTAACTTGGGATGACGGGAGCATAATATTTAAATGTACAGTGATTAGTTGTATTGGTATTATGTATGAATCCATAATGATATATTAATTGTTTTGAGTGAGTCTCATTTACTCAAAAAAAAGGGAGAGTATATCTTCTCGTGGGATGGACTAATTAGTAAAATGTAACTCTTATGACAGGATGAACATAGTATATGTTTTGTCATTTTGGCCCGTTCGACTATAAGATATGGAGTACTTAATTTCTATGTTTATTAATAAGTGTTGGGTATATTTGGCTAGAAAATATGACAGAAAATAATAAGAATGAAATTTGAGTCGAGTAAAAAGTTACACTCTTTCTCCTTAAGATGAAATTGCCCCGCTTTGATGCTTACGGTTTGATGGCATTCATCTCCAATATATAACGATTCATATCTTGTGATAGTAGCACTACAAATCACACGATACGGCGAACCAACCGATATGACAACATAGGAATACACTACGAATTCTTTAGGCAACTCGAACTTCATTAAATATCTACGACGCATGTGTCTTTTGTTTAAGTAACTCAAGTGACATTAGAGTTCGGAGCGAAGGATTATGGAATGGGAGGGTCTATTTATAAATTTTAAGGCGTCTTTACGTGAAATGATGCAACCATTGAATTTGATTTTAAATTCAAATTCAAATGACTTTTCATGAAAAGACATAATTAATTCAACAATCATATTCTTTGATCACAACTCCTCATAGACACACTTCAATCTATTAGACACCATTTTAAGGAGACTTTTCCAATCACCTAAAATTTTCAACAATAAGGCATACATTTGACTGCTCTAACCCGCAAAATGGTGGATTATGTGTCAACCTAACTTATTAATCTATTCTGACAGCTCTAGCTATGAGTTGGGACTTTTATTCCAAAAAGAGAAAAATGTATACTCATATCTTTCAAGTAAACACCTAAAATAACAAAATGCATACATTTCAAGTGGACGGAGGAAATACATTTCGTGGAGGTTTCTTCATCGTTGGAAGTTCATACAGGAGCTTCTCCGACACATCAATTTTTGAGTCTCTCATATATATCGTGAAAGTAATATGACCGTTGATGCTAATATTTCTAAGAATGGTGGGGACTTTTAGTTGTTCGATCAAGCTCCTGATCATATCAGCTTAATTTATACAATGATATGTATTTTGATCACTTTTGTTTTCATTAGCTTAGTGACCGATTTTTTGGGTATCTTTTTGGAAAGGTGCTATTTTTTTCTTTGTGGATTTTTTTCTACTGAGGTCGTTCCTGGAATCCTGCAATAGCCTGTTTGGCCAGTTCGTTTTTTCCTAGGTTTCATTTTAGGATCTCCTCTCTTAGATTGATTCTTGAGTCTCTTATAGCCATATATCTGCCTTATCTATCGTCTGGTTAGTTCTGCTGTTTGTGGTTTTTTGTCTCGTCTTTTTGCGATTTGTCTTTGAATCGTTTTACATTTTTTTTGGATTTTTTAAATATGCTTTTTTTTAATTAATAATATTTCTTGATCTATGTAAAAAAATGTTTACCTTTCAATATGACAGAAAGAGTAATTGATTAAAATAAGCGCTTTGTTCTACACTTGTTTTACAATTTTTTCTTTCCATCCGATTATGTGATAACCCGTACTACCAAAACAATACTATTTTAATTTAATAATTTCAAAAAAATATATTGAATAAAAGGTGGATAAAATTATATAAAATTATGAAACTTTATATGTGGCACAAAAATTGTTGCCAATTATATGGGTAAATAAATAAGAAAATAAATGAGTTTGCAGAAGCAGCAAGGTTGCAGGTGGAAACATAATAAGTGTAGAAGCTTCTCCACGAAAGAATAAAAAGGCAATTGATACGTAAAAATTAAAATAATTAAAATACCAAAAGAAAGAGGTAAGGGTAGATGGCAATTTTGCCATTAATTAATTAATTGTAGCTTAAGGAAACATTATAAAACACACACATGTAAATGTAATACTATCATTGTCAATTATTGGTTGCACGCCCTTATTCAACCAATTCTTTGCATTTCATACACACGACTTTACCCTTTAATTTTAATTTTAATTTTACTTTTCTTTAAGGTTAAGTGACACTTTATCCCTCATGTATCCACCTCTACGCACTACCTCCATTACTCTCAAATTTATTTATTTTAATATTTAATATCTTTTGCACTGGATTTGCTTGGATCCATTCAATTATAGTATCTATGTTAACTGCCCTTATTTTTTAGAATACAAATTTAATTTTTTAATTTAATATTAGTAATATTTATTATATTTTGGAATAATTATTAATAAAACAATTCAATTATCATTTTTCAATGATCATATATCCTTTTTATTAAAAGTAGACAAAATCTCTTGTAAGATGTTAATTACGTGAAACGGGTTGTGAGACGGGTTGACCCGTTGTTAAAGTATGTTTGTTATATAGGTAAAATATGTTGATTTATAGTTAAAGTATTTTTTTAAAAAATATAATAAATAATAAATTAAAGTATGCTTTTAAAATGTTATAATATGATTCACTACAAACATACTTTAACTATTAAAGTATAATTTACCTATATAACAACTGTGATAGATGGTCAACACCTAAGTTACTACACAAAACACAAGACAAGGCTGAAATCCCCTAGGTCTGTCCTGCCGAGGCCGAGCTCTCCATGCCCGAGATCCGCCCTGCCAAGGTCCGAGCTCTCCATTCCCGAGCCGAGTTCTGCCCTGCCAAGGTCCGAGGACTTCCGGCCGAGCCGAGGTCTGTCCTGCCAAAGTGATCCAAACTCTCCATGTCAAGAGTGAGCTATGTCCTTCCAAGCTCTCCATGCCAAGGATGAGCTATGTCCTTCCAAGCTCTCCTTGCGAGCTCTCCTTGAGCCAAAGTCCTTAGCAAGTCTCGTAGATGACCTGTCAAGTCACATGTCACATCCTTGTCAGGCTCTCCCATATCCCAAAGCAAGATTTTGTATCTCCCACATTTAATGCCTACAAGCTACTAGTCTGGAGTATTTATTGATGGAATAGTAGAATCGCCCCACTTGTGTAATAGGGATGCCGCACCTTCATCTTCATCATCATCCTCACATGCATCTTCATCATCTTGACCACTGTAAAAGGAGAGAACTATCTCCCACCGCCATAAACACGAAAAAACAGAGAAACAAACTCTTTACTTTAAACTCTCACAAATATGAGAGGAATTCTTGAGTCTTCTTCCTACATGATTTTCCATATTATGTTTGATTAGTTCGATTATATTATATTACAGCCACAATAAAAACTCACTTCACTTATTAAAAATCGACTAACGACAACAATTATACTTTAATAATGAATTAAGCATTCTTACTATCCATCTCATATAAACTTATCTTACGAGAGAGTATCCATTAAAAGTATTATTACCAATTATATGCGTATTATTAAACACATCTCCTAAAGCAGTCACACATCTCCTAAAGCAGTCTCAAACAAAATTTTATCCTTACTTTTTCTTCTTTCACTCTAGCTCTTAATTTCTTTCACCATCATTAAACTATTTTTCATTGTAAAATAAATTTTCTACTTTTCATCTTATCAAACACGCCTTTCATTCTCACAATTTAGAAATTTTTATTTTTGATTCCTACATATTAAAAAAACACAAACACTCTTATTAAATCCGATTTACATAATTTATTATGTGAACCCTGATTTTTTTTCACTATAAGCCATTCCCAAGCCCTTTCATTCCAATTATATCATACTCTATGTATTGTTAATGGTTTAAATTAAAGAGGGAAAACAGAGTTTACGCTGTAAACTCGGTTTACAAGAGACTAATTCATAAAATAATTTAATTAATTAAAATTTAATTTCTACTTTGTAGATTTTCTTAATTTTTTTTAAAATCTCTTTCATTTTTATTTTCGTTTAAGTTTTATCCTCTTAAAACCACGCCAAAGAATCACATTTACAGGTCAAAAGATGGAAGTAAAAAGAATAAAATATGAGAGTGAAAAATATGTTTTATCCTAAAGAAAACTCGTATCATTTAATTTGTATCATTGATTTTTGGGTAAGACTAGTCAAATACATATGATTTTTAATTTTTAAATAATTATCATATTTTATTAGTAATAATGTCATTTTTCATTAAAATGTTATCATTTTCATTCACATTACGAAATTATTTTGAAATAATTCACTACATTCCATCACTTTCTATTAATATAAATATCTCTTTTATTAAAATTTTATTATTTTTTATTCAAAGTTTTTTTTATTATTTTTTTTGTGAAAATATCACAAGTGTCTTGACTTAAAAAATAAAAAATAAAAAGTCAAAATACGTTTGCCGACATCTGACGAAGCACATCTTAGTGAAAAGATTATACTAATAGGTCAAAGTACGTAGTAAGAATGAAAGGAGATGTTGAATAGAGGTGATAAACAAATTAATTATCTCTTAATTAAGCAGGTAATTTAAGTATCAAATTAATTAAACAAGTAAAAAAATAAGTGCAACATGTAATTAGTTAAAATAGTGTTTATGGAAGTGATGTGCGTGTGTTGTCACGTGGGATGGAATTATTAGAGTTGCCCTAGTCTTACCTCATTTCACTTTATTCTTTGATTGCTCACTCCTAAATTCTTCTTACTTTACTCCAAAACTAACACCTTCCAAAGTCTTCCATACGTCCTTCATGTGCTCTACCCTTTAATTTACTAAAGATATATGGCAATGTCACATGTAATGGGTCATATATTTTTCCGTCTCATATTAATGTTTATACTTGTCTTTTATAATTAGAGATATAAAATTATAATGATGTAGTGAGTAGTTGTATTAAAATTGTGTATAGTCTCTATATAAGAATATTACTTGTTTTGTGTAGGTTTTAATTATAAAAAAAATAATATAAATATTATCTTGGGACATAATAAAATAACATAATGTAAACTTTACCTTGAATTGGAGGTAGTAATTTTTGAAGATATTGTAGAAAACCCTGAATTTCTTATGTTCCCTACTTTTGAGCAAACTACAAAGATTTACATAAATAACATTTAACTCGATTTTTGACCCGGCTAAAATAAATGACTCGATTGCATATTTGATAATTTGGTTGTACATATATTATGACTTGGTTGGGATAATTAAAATTTAGTCAATAATCTAATTTTATGCACCGGTCGGTAATATTGGTCGGTTAAAACTTTTAAATTGAATCAAGGACATTTTCATCATTTTGAGCATTTAAACATTTATTACTAAACATGGGAAATAAAAGAATTTTGTTAAATCCATTTGGGCGCAATGAAATTTAACCATTTATTTTTTTCTATGGTTTAATATTTATTTTTAGGGTTAGTCTCAATTAAACTGAGTTTATCGTGTAAATTTTGTAATCCCCTTAATTTAAACTCAGCTAAACATAGGGTATAATAGAATATGAAGAGAGATTACAAGGTTTACACCGTGAACCGAATTCACACAAGTGTTTGTCTTATTTTTAAATTCAGTACTAATTTTAGGATATAAATATATTTTCTCCTTTGTGGTTCATATATTCATAATCTATTTTACTTCTGGATTCATGAAACTTTATGGTTTATAATTTATTTTATTTCTAGATTTAATCTTTATTCTTTGTGGTTCACAGCTTATTTTGCCTGTTGGTATATGGTTGACAACAATCCTTAAGAATAGGGTCCTTTATAATTTCTCAAGAGATTTAATTTGAACAAGAGTAAAGTTGTGGTTTGATTATTATGAAAAGATGGAGTTATATGGGCTAATAGTGTTGGGCCTTTCAATTTCAACTGGACTTCAAAACTATATATTGATAAATTAGACTAGCTAGGATCTACATGCCCTCCCTGTTCTGTAACCATCATACAGACCAGTGTCATTTATATTGGAAAAGGCAAAAGTTCCTGTGCTCCCGGGACACGGAGGGATACTCCGTGTCCCCATATATACACAACACCCCCTTCTATATTCTATTTAAACCTATATATTGCTAGGAGTTAAAATTATAAAGGGATATGAAAATTGCAAAGGAGCTGACAATGATGCATTTCCTTGATATAATATATCCTATGATATGACATTGCCTTTTGAGCCACATATGGATCCAGCGAACACGCTGCAGCTCGATTAGATAAGAATTGATTTATGTGTATTTGATTAATTAAATAAATACTAATAAGGTTCATTTTTAAATTTGTTTTACTCCCTTCTTCCCATAATACTTTTCAAGTTTACTGTTTCACATTGTTTAAGAAAAAATATATTTTTTGATCAACTTTATTGAATTTGAAGAGTATTATAATATTTTTAGGTAATAAAAAAAATATAAAGTCATAATATGTATGTGAAAAAGGAATGACAAATTTGAAATTAAAGTAATTTTGAGATTGTTAGATAAAGTGATGTTTCCTTTTTTTAGGGTGTGAAAGATTATGAGATTATTAGATAAAGTGATGTTTCATTTTTTTTTGGTGTGAAAGGTTTTGTAGAATACAAATGAGGAAATTGTGAAAGGTTTTATGGGACGTAGGGATGTCAGCGGGCCGGGTTTGGGGCGGGTACCCCACTACATGGACCCGACCCGTTTGAAAGTTGCCCGCCCCGGACCCGTACGAGTTTTATTTTTTAGACCCAAGCCCAGACCCGCCCCGTTCTCTTTTTTTTAATTTTTATTTAAATTTTTATAATTTTATGTGCACTCTTAAATCACTACCTCTCACTTCATCATTCTCCATAACTTCAAATACTAATTATGTTAAAAAATAAAAATAAAATATAAATAATAAAATAATCATAAAATTAGTAGTAAATTAATAGAATTTTAAATGATTATTAAAATAAAAAATATAATAAATATATTTTGTACAGGTCGGGTACCCGCGGGTCTAAAGTAATACCCAGACCCGACCCGTTTTAAAACAGGTCTGGGGTGGGTCAGCCCCGTTTCCAATTCGAGGCGGGTCTGAACCAGCCCATATTATACGGGTTGGGCCCAAATTGACACCCTAATGGGACGAAAGTATAAGCTAATAGAGTTTAAATATGGCTTTGTTAAAAGTTCGAGAATTTAATGTTTGCTTATCATGTTCCGGTAAGCTTTTTTAATACTCTTTGCCTCAGCAAGTTTTTCATAATTCCCTAATTTGTTTGGTCTTATTACAATCTTCACCCGATCAAGAAATTGTAAAAGTTCCAAACCAAATAACCCCTCAGTACATCGTATTTTCAAAAATATAACAATCACTTAATATACATAATTTACTTTATCATCTATTTATTATCTAAAAAATACAATATTAGCCTTAAAAAATTAATAAAATTAATCAAATAATCAATTTTTCTTAAATTCCGTATCTATGGAACAAAGGGAGTAGTATGCTATCAATTAACCTACCATGTAAGCATGCCACATCAATAATAATAATAATAAAATTATTTGGATGTACTTGGATTGGAGTATTTCTCATTAAGTGTTTAATAATAAAATTATTTTTTTGCTGTTCAAAAAAAAAAAAAATAATAAAAAAAAAGAGAGAGAGAAGAGATAAACAAGTAAAATAACATTGATTTTTTCACAGAGGAACTTGGACTTCCTCCTGATTTGTCTTCCGTTGTCTTGTCTACTTGTTCGAGAGCCATCTCTACTAATATGAAAGATTCTACCCTCCTCAACCAACTCCACCTTCACTTCCTTTTTCTTCAACCTGGGTCAAATCAGCCTTCCTATGGCGGAGTAAGGGGATATCCCACAGAGCATGAGAAATCTAGTTGAAATCATTGTTCGAATTAAAGACATGTTTAAGACTGGATAATAAAATTTAACTCATGCTCTCTCATTCTCCATTCATCCCACCTTCCTCCTCGGAAAAACAAAATTCACTCATTACTAGTAATGGATACAAATCTGCAGATGGTATATCAGTCGAAAAATTCATAGAATAGGGTTATGAGAAATCTAAATAATGATTTTGTATAGAAAAGGCACCATGTGTTAGCGTGGTTGCCTCTTGTTGTTGGTGTTTAATAGCCATGGTAATGGTGGGGTGGGGTGGGGTGGGTGTGAAGGTGGGCAACCTGTCCTCTATCATCCAACATCACCCTCTGTATTTTTATTGTCTTAATTATTTTCTGTAATTTTCAAGGAATTTGTGCAAGGAATGAAAAAGAAAGGTATACATAGGAAAGTGTAAATTATATTGTCTGAAGTAGCAAATAACATTACATAGTTCACAGGTTCTGCAAGATCAAACAGGCTCTGAAAATAATCAAATAAAAACATTCAGCAAAAACAACTGCATACAAAGTTGACATTATTATTTTACAGTCCTCATCATCGATAACAGTTTGGAGGGTTTAAGGTTTACCTCATCGTTGCCCCTTGTCAAATTGAATGCGTGATCTACCAGATCCCTCGAACCCGTCTCGCATCGATCCAGCACCAGCTTTCAACGTGCCCCCGCTTCCGATTTTATCCATAGCTTTCTTTCCAGTCTTCACCTCCGTCAAGAATTGGTCCAAACCAAATGGATCTTCTTCACGAGCTTCCTCTTCTTTATCAAACTCCATTGGCTTATCCCTCGGACCACTTCTCTCCGATGTACCCGTGAACCCCCTGCTAGCTTTAAACCGATCAGTTTTCTTCAGCTTCTCCAGCTGCTCATCCGCACCACCGTACATGTCATCATCTGCATCCTTCTTGGGCCTGTATAGAGTGCTCATGGCAGATTGAGAAGTAAACAGGCCCTTATCGTAGATGTTGTAAGCGTCATCTGTGGCAAAACCAGAGTCCATCCCTTTCTCCTGGTTGAACAACCTCTGGTCGTACATAACTTCGCCCCCTCTGGCTCCGGTGGAAGCCATTCCAAGTGCAACTTTCTCACTAATGTCACGATCCCTATCACGAGTGATTTTACTTTTCTTGCCCATAGCAGCATCTTTGGCCTCCAGTCTTCTTTCCCTCTCCCTCTCTTTGCGCCTCTCCTCACGAATCTTTTCCCTTCGCAGTCGTTCCTCTCTTTCTTCTCTGGTTTCTTTGGGAGCATCCCTTACGCGTTCATTTTCAACAATCATATCGCCATCATTGGCACTGCCCCTCTCAGAAGGCAGGGGAATACCAGTTGCTGAAGTAACACCAAGTCTCTCAAATCTCGCCTTCTCTGCTAACTTCTTTAGTTCTATCTCTTTCTTCTCCTTCTCTTTCATCATCATCTCCTTCTGAACCTTTGAACGTACTGCAACAGCTTCTCTGGCTTTCTGTTCTGCAACGTACAAAGCCTCCGATAACTTTGCAAAATTGTCATTAATTTGAACCTCCTGCAGCCCCCGACCATCAGCAGCCAAACGCTTGTCGAGTGGAATTGTGTATCCCTTTGGATTCTTCCAATTAGAAATACAAGGTGGAATTTTCCAGTCTTGTTGGTCTTTCACGGTCACAGGACGAGGTGGAGAATGCATAACGGGAACTGGTGGAGAACCAGAAGCCTTCGGCACCCTCTTATGTTTGAACTTAGGAGGCTCCAGAGGATCCACTGGCATCTCAACCATACGAATAATCCTCTCTTTAGCACCTGAATTAAACGCGGCTGATTGCTGAGACGGCTTGTACTTGATAAACTTGGACCCCATTGATTGTTCGGGAACATTTTTTGGCTGTGCAGCACTCAACCTAACATTCACAATCTTCTCCAATGCAGCCTTAGTTTCTTGGGTTGTGTCATCAATCTCCTTCTGTTTCTCATCCACATCCATTTCCTCATCATTCAGATCATCCTTAGCAAAGATTGGAACAAGATCCGAGTGCTGTGAATACACTATTTTCTTCGCATTCTCATTCTGCCTCACAATCGTGTCATATCGTAAGTTCCCCTGCTCGTCCACCGTGAGGGGCAAAGTCTTCCCACCCGGCTTCTGCGTCCCTCGGCCCATCCCAAGTGGGTATTGTGCATAGTGGATCTCCGGGAAGGCCCCTCCATCTCCAAAATCCTCAGGCTTTGACGGCTTAAACCCGGCCCGTTTCAAATATGGAGGCACTGGCTTAGCCTTCAAAACCTCAAAATTCTCGGCCTCAGATGAATTGTAACGACTCTTGAACCAAGGATCATTAGAGTGATCGTAGTTACTAGCCACAGATGACTTGGCTTTTGGAAGAATTTCTGCCAACTGTGCCATCTTTCAACTCTATAATCTCAGAACAACCAGTAAACTAGCCCTACAAGATCCAGCAAAAACTAAATTAAATTTCTAAAATTACGTACGCCACAAAAATAAATATTAATAATATTCCAACCTGTATATATCTAAACACATATTAGGATTAGGGTTCGATTACATGCTTGCTTAATTCGATAATATGTGCAAACCCAACTCGAATGAATTTATAGATTTAAACTTTAGGATACTTCAAGCGCTGTAGAATTCGGATTTCACCACCGAGTCACCCAAAATAATAATTTAACAAATAAAGCTCACATATTATCGGATCTTACAACGCACCTGATTCTCTGCTGAAAAGGTCGATTCTGCTGTTCGTTGCAATCGAAAAGTAAACTGAGCAGCTGGAAGACAAGTATGGTGACACGGTTTACAGAAGGATGGGATGAGGAAGACGAAAAGTTGAAAAGGATCTGAATAATTAGGGCACGCTGATTTCGAATTGGGGAAAGCGGTTGAATAATTAGCGTCAGGGTTCATGTTGCTGTCAAAAGGGCCATACAGGCCCTGAAAAATCATCCCAATTTAGGGCCTGTAAGACCCAATTAGTGTAGAAATGAGAAAATTATTGGGCCCCAGAATAAGTAGTTTTTAATTTATTCGACTACAGTACATATAGGTCCAAATTAGATAATCAGTGTCCTTATGTTTCTTTATTCATTGAACTAGGTTTTTTTAATATTAGCATTTACTTTTATTCATTATATAAATAATTAAATTTAAAATTTTTATAATCTTAATTAATATTATCACGAACAAATACTGGAACCATGCTCACAGTTTTGCACATTCCCTGTCATTCTGCTTTGTAAATTACAATGTTCTGAAATAATTGTAACAGATCTCAAATGTTATAATAATATGATCATTCTGAATCCTCTATCCTACAATGATATTTCACTCCATAATTTATAACTTCTTTTTTATTAAGTAGTTAATTAAACTCTTACACACATTGGTGTAATTTAGAAATTGATTATGACACGTGTGGAGTAATCTAATAAGTAAAATAGGAGATGGAAAAACTTTGCTCCTAAATAATGTGAATGTGAATATTAATACTCTTATCTTGTGAATTCAAGAAATCAAATATGGGCTAGAACAGAACACAAGTCAAGTTCAAGCAAATTAAACAATTTGTAATTATGTTCTAACCCATTTTGCAGTGCTCAAGAATTCCTAATGCTGGATTCCATTTTAGTTCTTCTACACATTATCTATCTTGATTTTAGTTTTAGTGTGAAATTCTCAATATAAAACACAATATTGAATGAAAATAATTACTACTTTTTTCCTTTTTCCTTTTTTTTTCATTCTGGGACCAAATTTTCTTGAAAGAGCATCACTTTTGTTTTCATGCCACATAAGTTTTTGCTAATACATAGATGATATATGTACATGAAACTTTGAAATTATGATGTAGTAATCAATAAATGATACAATGTGGAGTATATATCTCTTCCAAAGTATATACTTCCTCCCAGAATTTTTTGCACACTTTCTTTGTAAATTATAAAGGAAGTGTGCAAAAAAATTTTGGAGGAAGTATATTTAAAAAAAAAAAAACATGGTTTTTGCATCAATAAACAGGCATGGCCTCCCTGAATCCAATGCTAAAGTTATTCTGAAGCCTCTTCTTACCAAAATCTGCATTTCCTTTCTGCATCATCGCCACAAACTCATTGTAATCAATCCTACCATCCTACAAATGTAGATCCTCACTTGTTAGTACGACGAAAAACTACCGTTTTAATCGAAAAAACTACTTAAAAACATCGTGCAAGAGCTTACATTGTTTTGATCCACCTCGCGTATCAAATCATCCAAGTGATCATCTTCTATACCGAACTCTTCACAAGCTTTTTGAAGCTCGTCCTGCGTAATGTACCCACTTCCATCCTTGTCGAAGTATGAAAATGCTCGAAAAAGGTGGTCTTCCTTGTCGATTTTGTTCAGATGCAATGTTGCTGCTATGAACTCCCCATAGTCTATAGTACCACTGTTGTCAACGTCTGCCTGCATTCACACGTACATCCCTATATACACTTACAAACTTCGTCTAGCGAAAATCGTAGACTAATTAGGTTAAGCAAACAGTACTCACAGCTTTCATCAACTCATGTATCTCAGATTCATCCAAATTAGCTCCATATCTCTTTAGTCCTGCTTTGAGCTCTTGGAAAGTTATGTAGCCACTGTTGTCTATGTCTATCATTTTGAACATTTCCTTAAGCCCCGCGATCTCCTCTTCGGATAGGCTCTCAGCAATGACCTGTCGAACAGATAAACGAGCTATTAACAACCAACCACATGATTCAACTACATTCTTTTGTTAACATGATGCATACACGGAGAGCCATTTTCTTGAGCTTGTCCATGGCTGAAAAATGTGTCAACCGGCTTAAAACTGCAGGGTCAAGCGGCTTATCCGGAGCTACACCGTTAACCTGAACCCACGGATGACCTACACACAAGTGGAAGATCTTATATATCAATTCATGTTCAAAGAAATCCACTAAGGATCCATCAACTTACATAGAACTTGATGAGCAGTCAAGCGTTTTCTTGGATGGCGAACGAGCATTTTCTTGACTAGATCCTTGGCGCTTTCGGAGATCTTAGGCCAAGGATCAGAAGTGAAATCAGTTTCACCATGCAGCACCTCTTCAAATATTTCTTGTTCACTCTCTACAGAGAAAATTAGCAACAGATCACTTGATTAATCCTAGAAATGATCAACTAAACTGATCAACGTAATGTTTACTATCTTACCACCCCAAAACGGAGGCACTCCAGTTAGAAGAATGTACACGATTACACCTGCGCTCCATACATCTGCCTCCGGCCCATAACGCTTGCAAAGAACTTCCGGAGCAACATAATAAGGACTTCCAACCACATCACCAAAGATTTGCCCTACATAGTTCATCATAAATCATTCCAAAAATGATCTCACTAATTCAACTACCAACTATTAAATGACCACCTCATCTAAACGCTTAAGCTCATAGATAGGAGAATCGTTTAATATTTAATCAAGTCACTCTAACACGCCCCCTCATGTGTAGGCGGGGTTGCTAAGCCATGACTCTAATACCATGTTAAATGACTACCTCATCTAAAAACTTAAGCTGATAAATAGGAGAATCGTTTAATACTTAATCAAGTCACTGTAACACCAACGCAACATGATCTTATACCAAACCAAAAACATACAAGAAAACAAGATTGATGCAAGAAAAATCCATGCAAGAGATGAATATACCAGGCTTAAAGAAGACAGAGAGGCCAAAATCAATGGTCTTAATAGGAGAATCCTCGTCGTCATTAACGAAGAGGAAATTCTCCGGCTTGAGGTCCCTATGCATGACACCTAACGAATGACATGTTTCGATCACACCAATAATCGTTCTTGTGAGCTCTGCAGCCTTCTTCTCCGAGTAGTGGCCGCGTTTAACGATCCTGTCGAAGAGCTCGCCTCCTTTGCAAAGCTCCATGACCACATGAACTGCCACAGCATCCTCATAAGCCCCCTTAATGGAGATCACATTAGGATTGCCTGATAAATGATGCATGATCTCAATCTCTCTCCTCACATCATCCACATCATCCTGTGTCAACAGCTTCCTCTTTGCAATCGACTTGCAGGCGTACTCCTTCCCTGTTTTCCTGTCAACACAGAGGAATGTCGTCCCGAACTGCCCGTGTCCGAGTTTACCGCCGAGGTTGAAGTGTTCTTTCAAGTGCCCTGTTTTGGTCCGAAGTACAGAGTCCACTTGAAGGCCTACACTCATCATTCTCTTCACATTGTGGGCTTTCTTGGCTTTTGGGGGCTCTGTTTGGTTGATGATCATCGTCTCGTTTTCTTGGATCGTTTGAGGTTGTTCGATTTTCGCAGGTTGTGGTGGTTTGATCTGTTCCTTCTCCTCCTCAATCTTCATCTGTTGAGGGGGGTTCATTGGAATGGGATCAGAAGGTGGTTCTACATGTTTCAGACAACCTTTATGTTTGGTGTTGTTGTTGTAAGAAATCATGTCTGGTGATTTAGACCACCATAGTGAGTGAGAAATTGTTGAAAAGAAACCATCTTTACCAATTTTTGCATTCACACAATTGTTTCCCATCTGTGTTTTTTTCTCTGTCAATGAATTTCAGAATTGAGCATTATTTGAGGTGTTGAACCCCATTAAACCACTCCCCCCATTAGAGTAATGAAATGGAATGTAGGAAACAGACAGGAAACACAGAAGGGAATTGTGGTAAGAAGTGAGATAAACCCAGAAAAACCCACATAATTAGTTGGGTTGAAAATTTCAAGATGTGTGTTGTAATGAAAATGAGATAGGAGGAAGAAATGGAAGGGGTGTTTTGCAAATTTAGAAGAAACCTCTCTCTCTACCAATTCTTTCTCTCTCTCCTCATTTATACATCTCCTCAATCACACTGTTACACAATAATGTACTACTCCCCTATTTTTTTTCACTTTAATAGTCCGTTTTAAAAAGGTTCATTTCTTTTTTTACATAAATGAGACTCACACACATCTACTAATATAACTAAAATATGGGGTTCACACTTCCACTAATACAACTACCTACTACACATTAAATAATAATACTCCTTAATTAATGTGCACAAAAATAAACACCCGTCTTTCGGGCGGACAGAGGAGTATTTCGTTATCTATAACATGTTTTTTTTAACGAAATACTATATCATAACAAAGAATCTTTTAAACCCTTTTATATGACGTTGTGATACATTATATATATTTAAAATGTGAATATGAAAGTGAATAAGTGATCTCAATTGCCTCGAGATTGCATAGTGAGAAGATTAATAATGGAGATTTGATGAAGATATAGAATAATTAATATAATTAGATTTTGATTTATTTCTTTTTTATTTATAATTATCATTATGACGTTAGATCTTATTATCACCTATAAATAGGTGTTTATATTATTGTAATACGGAGTTGAATTTGTTTAATGATGTTTAATGATAAAAAAAGAGAGTTTTCTCTTGTCATCTTTACGATATTCTATAAGAGTATTTGAGAAGCGCCTATCTTCCGGTATTCTTTATATTATTCTTTAAGAATCAATGAATTATAGAAATTGTTCTTCGTATTTTCATCCTTTAATACACTCTCGCTGCATCACATAGTTTTGGTCTGGTCAGATCTTTTATTATATTTTAATTTCATTTTTTTTGTTACGATTCGTTAGATGAATAATACAACTTATTTATACGGTATAAGAATCTATCAACCCTAGAAAAAAAGATTAGAAATTTTCACTTAACATGCAAAATTATTTAATTTGAAAATATGTCTCTCTCTTTTTTTTTAAATAAATAAATGAATGGGAATTGAAAATGGACACAAGGGGTGGGGTGGTTAGGGGGTGAGTAAGGGTTGGCGGGAATGGGGCGGGTTTATGTGGTGGAAGTTATGAATGTTTCTCAAGTGAAAACGCGTTTAATAAGTGAATGTGTGCAATTATGATGCTGTTTAATGTTAATCTAAGCAATAAATACGTCTTCAAATAAATTAATATTGCATAGCAACTCATGGTTTATTTAACATAATGCACTTAAGTTTTATTATTAGAATATAAGTCCTCGATATACATAGGGTTAACACTTCCCCTTTCAAGGCAAAAATTTTGTAAGATATCTCAATTCTCACGAGACTTTTGTTAGATGGATAAGACATGATAATATTTTAATGTAAAATTATTCTTAATTTTGTACACTTTAGTAAAAAGTAAATATAAACGTTAGAGAAGGAGAGAGTGCTAAACGACCACCTCATTTAACAGTTTAAGTTGATAAAGAGATGAACCGTTCAAATCATTTAACACTTCCCCTTTCAAGACAAAATTTTTGTAAGATATCTCATATGAAGATTTTTGTGAGATGGATAAGACATGATAACATTTTAATGTAAGTGACGACCTTTTCTAGGTATTGATTCTGATACCATTTTGAACGATCATCTCATCTAAAAGCTTAAACTGATAGAGAGATAAACCGTTTAATACTTAATCAAGTCACTCTAATATAAAATATTACTATGATTCTTTTACATGACGAAATAATAACTTTTAAAAAAAACTAAGATTCCAATATTCTAAAAACTTGATCAAAAGAATAATATTTTTAGAAAGAAAATAACTATATATATATATAGTATCTCTGTATGTGTTCTATGCGTTATAATATGCATGTTGCAAATAAAATACTCCTGCATATAATCTCAGCAAATCTTTAATGGTGTTATAATTATTTTATTATTTAATTGAGACATTGGATATCTTTGATAATTTCTACGTATATATATCCAATAATTTTGACTTCAGCGTGGTAAACCACTAAGTTTTGAATGTTTCTGTATGCGTAGTTTAACCATTATTTGTAATTAGTAAACATTAATTAATTAGTATATTCTAAGGTTTAACGCCAGCCTGCTGCCGGCAAGCCGGATTTTAATATTTAAATCAAAGTATTTGTGTTGAAGATAAGAATAATTAAGAAACAATTTTTTAGAGAGAATGATTGAGAAACTATTCACTACTAGAAATTTGGTCTTTTATGACATTTCTAAATGTCATGAAATGTAGATTATTGATACATTTAGGCCGTGTTTGGTAGCAGTTATTATGCCCACATAGCATAACTAAGACTATCTTTTATGATGTTTGATAGTAAATAAATTAATAGTTGGGGGTCAATACAATCGCACAAGCCCGCTCGTAAATACTATTTTCTTTAGACAAGTTATGTGATCTATTTTGTGGTATTAATAAGTTGGGTTGTACAGTAAGTCCATACTAATATACGAAATTACAAAGTTATCCTCGAATTGAAGAAATTAAATACCAAAACCAATTGGGAAATCCTAGTTTCATCTTCCCCACCCTCCTTCCAAAAAAAAAATGTCAATTTTCGTCGCTGATTCATTACAATGCTCTTTCCATGTATAACCTTCCAATTTTGAGTAATATATGTATTTCGCCTCTTCCATCCTCCTACTATCGAATTGATTTCTTTATTGAATGAAGAAACTTTGGACAACGAACACAATATCTACATCCAGTTGTTTCATATTTCTATAAGATCTCCTTTCAAAAGCCGCCGCTGAGATTTTCGCTTCACTAATCTATAGATGGGAGGGAATGCGCATTAGATCTGAGAGAAAAGATAATTTTAGGAACATATCTAGATCTCAAATACTCTTTTCATCCATATTATTTTATTTTATTCACTCAAGAATATTTCAGTAATTTGCATTCAAATATTAGTACAATTCACTTTCCATCAAACCCATAAATGTTGCTGATAACACCTCAAAGTATGCACTACCAAACAGTCGATGATATTCATATTATATGTATATCTCTACATAATTATTACATACCAATTAATACACCTTATTTCATATTGGCTACCAAACGCGACCTTAGTCTATTATGACATTTTAATGAAATGTCATATGATCCAATGTATTATTAAGTCATAATCTATTAATACACTTTTAAAATGTCATTTTAAGATAGTTTTAACTACACTAATTATATATAAATAAAAAATAATTAAACAATATTTAAAATGGTAAAAAAATTAGAATTCTTTATGCTCCGTGGGTGTTCGAACCTTGGTGTACAGGTAATAGACATGCTTGTTTCGAGATCGTGAACCAAGCTTTCTAGTGATTATCATATGAAATTTTTTTGATAAAATATATATATACATATACATACAAGCATAGATTTATAACCAATAAAAAAATATAATTAAAGATGATATTTAATTTATAGATATACATGAATATTAATATTAATATTAATATTAATATTAATAATAATAAATAAATAAATAAATAAATAAAAGTAATATTCCAAACCAATCAAAAAATATGATTAAATGTGGTATTTAATTTGAATACATGAATAAATAATAATAATAATAATAATAATAATAATAATAAGTTTTATATATTTTATTGATTATCTATTCCTAACCAATAAAAAAAATTATAATTAAAGGTGATATTTAATCTATAGATATACATGATTTAAAGATATACTTAATAATAATAATAATAAAAATAAATAAATACATAAATAAATAAACAAAAGTAGAAAGATTATATGTGTATTATTAAAATAAAAAATAAATGATAATTAACTACGTCGTGACACCTCATACTTTTAAAAAATTATTTATAGTAGTGTATTCGTAATTAGTATATATATATATATATATATATATATATATATATATATATATATATATATATATATATATATATATATATATATATATATATATATATATATATATATATATATATAACATAGCCACATCGTTAAATAATGTTAACTAACGTATAATAATATATGAGAATATAAAAAAAGAATTGTATTTTATATTACTTAATTATTTAATAATTCTGTTTTGATATTAATTTTCACATTATATTTTAAAGTAATTTTTATTATAATAATTTATATAATCTTAACAAATTAATACGAAATCAATTATTCTATAATTCATATTTGATTATATATATATACTATTTATTTTATTACATGTAATTAATCTTTATTATTTATAAAACTATTAATTAATTATTATTAAAATAATGAGTTATATTTATTAAACAATTTGTATGTTTTTTTTATTTACGAAATACAAATATTAAATCCTATTACTTATAACATATAAATAAATAAAAATAAAATTATTTAGAATATAATTAATGTATTAATAGAGTTATAATAATACACTTACTAAATAGTGTATTAATAGATATTATGTTAGTGTAGTTATAGGTTTATAATAAATTAATGTATTAATAGAATACTTAAATGGACATTTTTAAAAGTGTAGTGAAATTAGTGTATCGAAAGATATTAAAAAGTGTAGTTAAGTGTAGTTTTAGGACTATAATAAGCTAATGTATTTATAGAGTATTTATGAATACATCTTTTAAAAAGTGTATTAAAATTAGTGTATATACTTATTAAATATTAAAGTATTTTTGAGGTGAATGGGTTTGATAACACGACGAAAAAATATTTTTAATTTCTAGTTATAGTATTATAACGTGTTTCAGGTCTAAATTTTTTATTTAAAATCTAAGCAGAGTACTGTATTTTTATTGAAATGTTTTCATTACTGAAAGATTTAGATAATTTTACTAATTTAAAAGTGGAATGGGCATCGTATGGTGTGTTTATAGTAATATTCCATAAATATTTATAGTGATAATGAGAAAGTGATATTCTAGGGAAAAAAAAGGTCTACATTGATTCTGTTTAACTAGTGGGCCGTTGGGCCTTTAATATTTTTTTACATTTACAATCTTGAACTTGAAGTCCATTCAGACCACTAAATTAGTGAGCCCAATTTCTTGACCCATTTTTGTTATTATTCCCTAACAATAATTATTTTATTTTCTACACATGCTTTTTTAATAAAACAAATAAATTTAAATCTATACTTAAAAAACTCTTTTTTAGCAACAAAATATACCAACGGAATTCAATCGGATTAACAACAAAAATTAAAATATTCTTTTAGCAACAGAATGTCAAAGAATTTATTTTATTTATACCAACGGAATAAAATTCGTTGCTATGTACTAATGGATGACAATCGAAGGCATTAAATAAATTGCCAATAGAATAATTAGAAATGAATTATCAACGAAATTGAATTGTCGACACCATTTCATCGATTTCGTTGTTAATTCATTAATAAATCAATTTAACAATAAAATTAAGGTTATTATCGCAAAATTTTAGCTAACAGTTTCTGAAAACTAAAACAAGCAATTGATACTCAAAAAGAAGAAATATCATCTACCTTTAATTATGTATTAAATCTAAAAGAAGTGAATACAATAGAATTAAGGGTGGGGTCTTTATTTCTTACAGTCAGAGTGAGATCATATGCAAGCAGCAAAACCTCAACTTGCTGTTTTTCAATTTATTAACCCTCTTCACATTATTATTTTTCTCAATCACAGAAGAATTGGATGGCTTACTGTACTCTTTCACCCTGTAATAACATTTCCATGGATCACATTCAAATATTTTTTTTGAAATTATACAAAATTTTCTTACATAAGAAAGTAGTACATTTTATAAAGTACCTGGACTCATGGTTGATTGTGGCCTCAACTGAGCTAACTTCTTGTGATTTAGCACCACAGTTTCTACTCATCTGATCATCATCATCACCTCCTGAGCTCTTTAACTTTACGATCTTCGTTGCGAACGGATCGTCTCTTCTACGCTCCCGAATCATGGAGTTGGCCATTTCCAAAATCCCCAGAGCTTCTTTCACTTTTGGACCAACTCTAAACTTGTCACCATGTTGTGTGGGTTGTGGATTAGGTTTGTCTGTTGTTCCGTTGCACTCGTCAATCTCATTCACCTCGTTTTCGTCTCTCAACATTGAGCCAAGTGTAGTAGACTCTTCACAGCAAGCATTGTCATCCTCAAATGCTGATACACTCTGGTCTTCATGCCTAATAGATATGCTTATTTTAAGGTCATCTGAGGCCTCATGATGAGTAGAGTTTCTAGACGAAAGACCCTCTCGTATACGAGTGTAGAACCGGTCCATTAAGGCCTCCCGGAAGTTCTCATCGCCTTCAGAGACAGAAGCAACTCTCTGTAGATCTCAAGCATGATCAATCAAGCATGTAAAAGTAAAAAATGATATAAAAGAACTTATAATTGACCTTTTTGAAGAGCTTGAAACCATGACCTAAGAGCTGCCTAGAGATGAAGTTGATGAATGATGGAGGCAAAAAATCTAGTTTGACATCCAAGCTTGCTATTGCCCTGCACAATACTAGGAAGTTGATCAAGGGTACAACAGGTAATTCATCCACACACACACAAAGACTAGATACAACTTACCTAAAGTAACACCTATTTTCAGCCACCTTTTGACAAGCAAACCCTCCCACCACATCTATTCTCACTAGTTCATCTGCATTAGGTATGCCATCCCGGGTGAATCCATGCGTTCGTCTGTCGATGGTCTCTGAGTCGGAGATCTGAGAATCGTTTATCTTTATAGTTCAAATTCCCTTTTCAATAATCGAGAGGGATAAACGCGTTACGACTCTGAGTTTACCGAGTTGAAGAGCACCACCATTAGATCATCTTGAAAATACTCAAATGCAAAGTAATGTAGAACAGCCTCTCTGCTTGATAGTGGCCAAGAAACCTTCATCCTTTCTTCCAAACAATCAGTAACATTACACACACAAACACATACACACGTGTATATATATAACAATCTTAATAATCAGGCTATTAAACACACCTCACTAATGATATCTGTTCACCATTTCCAATTCTCTTCAAACACTTTGATGAAATGATTTTAAATGATGGAATGGAAGATTGAGGCCACCTTGCATAATGAACAAATGTTATTCACTATTGTGCTTTTTTCAACATTTATACACATCAAATTCTTACCATTTGTCATACAGACCAGTCTCCCATGAAACACACAAACCTATCATCAATTGATCAAACATAATTTCCCAAAAATAAAAAGCCTGAAACCAATGAAAACATGATCAATATTCTTACAAACATCAAGTGGTCCATCTACATAGCCTTCAACAAGTAGTGTGTGGAAGAGAGTGCCCTCTGCTCCTTCTCTATACATAACTCGGAATTCATCCGTTTCCTGCTTAACCTACGACGAAACAATGCAAGAAAACAACCGTGAGATTTTGAACGTACGAGGAGCAAAAGATCAAGCAGGATGTGATGCATATAGTACTTTCCAACCACCCTGTAATTCCTCGCTCGATTTTGAATCCTCTGAGGCACTCCTCAACATGCTTAGAAAATTAGACACCTCTTTACTTCTTCTTCCCACCACATTCTCAATGTCTCCTGAAAACCACTCACCATTTGTCATAACTAAGGCTATATTAGTAGACACATTGCCTAAACAGTTGTACTAATGCATGAAAATTTGTCTGAATTAACCTTCAAAATTAAGATATGATGACTGCAAGATTTGATTTCTCACTAGAGTTTGAAGTTTCTCATCATTCATCAAGTCAGGGGATGCTAGTGTCTTCTCCAGCTTTCTTCGATAATCCGAGGTTTTACATGTCTTTTCCATACTAGCATTTCCTATAAAGTTCATGATTTCTGAATCATAACAGGGCATACAAATGGATAAAAACACGTAATGTACATAGATCTAGCAAAAGATCACACCTTTATCTCATACATTCATACAAAGATCACCCCATCAACCAAAATTCAAGAATCCTTCAAATAACTTCACAAAAAAAAGCATTTAAGAAAATTTATTCTCTCATAGTTTAATAATAAGAAGAATACATAAAGAAATGGTCTTAAAAAGTTATACGCCCCATCCCACAAAACTTCACACTCCAAAAAAGAAACATCATTCTGTCCTACAATACCTCAAAAATCAACAAAATTAGTAAAAATGAACAATTTTTCTTAAACAATATGTAACAGAAAACGTGAAAAGTTCTTCGGGACGGACAGAGTAATAAGAAAAAACTCACATGCAGGTCTTCTGATAAGCAAAATTCCAGTTGTATTCTGAATTCAAGAAACCTGCAAATTTAATGCAATAGAGTTGAAGATCCCAAAACAAGAAATCATGAATACTTAACATGGGGGCATTTCTTGAACATCAAGAATTTGCGAACACACGGCAGAATCAAAAGATGCTACCTTTTATTTTTTGAAAATGATCTGTTATATAAAACAAAATACTATATATATTGAGGTGAGTTTCATGAATTGTGTTTTGTCAGAAAATTATTTAATATATACTGTCAAATATGGTTGAGATAGGGAAATAGGTAGCTGCAAATTTTTTCAAAGAACATAAAATAAGGGTTGACTAATAGTAGTACTAAATGTAATTTAGAAGAGTTTAACAAGTTTAAAAGCAAGAAGTGTGAATTATTAATTGGGTGTAACAACTTGCATGTGGATAAAATGGCATGATTAACAAATTGTGAAGCAAATTGTGTTTAAAGCGCTTGTTTTCTTGCAGATTTCATGCTTTTCTTTTGAGTTCACGAGCTTCTTGATACCCTATTAGCTATATCCCACATTCAAAACTATGTCAATATATATATATTTATATATTATATATAAATGAACTTTAATATATATATATATATATATATATATATATATATATATATGAACTTTAAGTCTAAGAGAAAGTTATTTTTTTACTAATTTTATTGATTTTTTTAGATTAATATAATCTTTTTATGTAATAAATAAATTATATGTTATGTGTGCTTGGTGTGAATGACATTTTATAAATTAAGATGACTATTGAAGTTACAAAATTGATGTGATTTTTTTTTTGTGAAATTTTTATTATATAACGAGGAAAGTAGAAGAGTGAAATTCAATGTGTAAAGGAAGAGTGAGCAACTTACATATGGCTGAAAGGTTTTGTAAGATTAGTATACTTTTTCTGTTTAATTTTTTGTACATTTATTAAAAATGCACTATTTTTCTCAATCTTACAGAATTGTTCAGAAATTTTCGTTGCTAGAATATCACTTTTTTATATATAGATTATGTGTCACTTCTTATTAAATCATTTACGTAAATAATAAATAGAATATTAATGCTTCTTTTGTGTGCATACACGTCTTAGAAATGAAGATATGTTTCTCGTGACAATAAGTTTGTGAAATGTGAAAGCCTTTACATTAATTTCGATAATCTAAGTCAATTTATAATATTTCTTAATTAATTGCGAATTTTTCATGAAACATCAAACTTTTTTACTTTTTACAGTAGAATATAATTGTTTGCTACATATAGAAAGAGTGGGATAAATGAGACAGGGGAGCCATTAATATACCAGTGAGTTTTAATTTGTGGAACAGTCACACCGCGAATCCTTTTTAATTACGGTAAAAATTAGTTATGAAAAAACAAAAACTCAATATTACATTACATGTAATAATAATGATAAAATTACAATTTTATTATATTCTAAAATAAAGATTAAACTTTGTGTACTTGAATCACAAATTTGAAATTACAATTATACTTTAAAAATTAATAATATTAAATTAAAATAAAACTTTAGCTAGCGTCAAACAATTTCTATGAAAACGTTACAGGGTTTATTGTAATAAATTAAATTAATATCTTTGCTTAAGAAGGGGAAAACCGTGTAAATACCCAACATTTAAATAAGTTCGATCCAACATCAAATAAGCTATATATAAAACGAAAAAGAGTTTACATGATCGGACTAAAAGATGACGATAGACTCCCAAGATATGGGATGACAAACCGATGCAGCAGTGTGTAATGAACCGCTCCGACAGACAGTCGCAGCAATGTGTAATGTATTGCTTCAACCCCGGAGCCACATGCGGCTGACAAGCCAAATACACGGCTGGAAATGAAACTTAGAAAAAAAGCAGACTGGCCACCCAAAAAGCCTCATTAAAAACCTCTATATGAGAAAACTCAGTGGGAAAAACCCATATAGTGGAAAAGAGTACCTTTCGAAAAAGGGTTCCAAAAAACATGCCATCTAACCTATAGGACCTAAGACGATCATGATCTCGGCTGGGCAAGCGCATCCATCTTTCATTGTCAGAGGAGGAAAAATCCTGAAAATCGCAATAGCAACAAAAAGTTTGAATTGCGAAAATATCATCATCAAAGATAAAAGGATAAGGAGAGGAGCCACCTGGCAAACCGGACGATTTCGCCTCTAGAGTATAAACCCCTTTACTTCTCATCGTATGTGAAGGGCATCCAACATATTAAATAAGGGCAAAAGCTCCTGCGCTCCCGAGGACACGGTCCGTGTCCTCATGTGAACACAACCCTTTCCCTCCCTATTTTATTTAAACCTATGTATTACTAGAGAATTTAAATTGTAAAAGGGTGCGAAAATTGCAAAGAAGCACAAATCTAAATCTGTATGTTCGGGCGCACAAGAGACTCACTCTTAAATAACATCACTCAATATAAACCCCTTCACATCCAACATCCAACATATATTTTGATAAACCCCTCCACATCCAACATATTAAATAAGATCACTCCAATGAATATATTTTGATAGAGTAGAAATAATTGAGAACTAATTTAAATTAAAATAAATGGCGATGGTTATAGTGTAATTTTATAATTTTTAGGGTTATTCTGTAGTGCACCGGGTATACTAATGCACCTAGGATTTTTAGACTATTTTATAGGGTATGATTATTTTTATTTTTTAAAATTTTAATTATTTTATTTTGATCAAAAGGTGATTAATAAGCAGTTTCTTAATCTAACATATAATATTAATTAGGTGCACTATAGTTCAACTCCAATTTTTATTGTATCATTATTTATTTTATTTCGAAATCTTTATACTTCTCCCATTTCAACTTCCAATTTTTATTGTTTCATTTTATTTTTATTGAAATATTCTTTTATATTTTTCCCATTTAATCTTGCATTTCAACTTTGTTAAAATAGATACATGTATAATAAAATCTCAATCACGTGTCAAGTGACTGCAACTAGACAATAATAAAATTTATTTGTTATTTATATTTATATAATAATTGATCGGATTTGCTGGCGTTTAAATTCACGTGGTGAACACTAAGATCTTCTGCGCCATTTTTGCACATTATCTTGTGTACCACACGTTAAATGATTGACACATAAGAGGGAGAAATAAATCCAACCATTACACTTATCTTGTGTGCCACAAGTTAAATGATTGACACATAAAAGGAGAAAATAAATCCAATCATTGCACCTAGAGTTTAAGATTTAGTGTATAATTTCATAGAGTTTAAGATTTAGTGTATAATTTCGTCCATCTAACGGTGTGATACAGGGAATGATGCACTAAATGACACAAAGAATAAGGTTTAGGTTATAATTTTTCTCTGATACGTGTCGTCCATCTAACGGTGTAGCAGATGAAATGATGTACCAAATGGCACAGAGAACCGAGATGCATATGGTGTAAGATCTTTAATTAAAATGAATTAAATTTAATTAAATTTTTTTAAAAGTGTTTATTAGAGCTATGAACTCTTATATTTGCTAGATTGGAGGATATTTCTTATCACTTTATCTAAATTACTAAAGATGTAGTAATTTCTTATATTTTGAGATTATAAATAACGCATTAATTAAAATTTTCTAATACAATAATAATTAATACAATCCAATCCAATCCAATCCAAACCGATTAATTTCAGTAATTTCTGACAAAAGGATTCAGTTTTGATTTTAATTATTATTATACTATGTTCTGATTTATCAATACACATCCTAAATATCAGTCAAAAAAACCAACAGACGTGTACATGATGTTTCTAGATGTTACAACCTGAAATGAATCAAGTGCCATTGCAACAAACCAAATGAAGAAACTCTAAAACAAGAGTGTTGAATAACATCACCATGCTCTTTCACTTCACCACCCAATGACATTGCTCATGTAGCCGTCGCGTTTGGCGCTCCTCGACTTGCAGCTTTGCCTTTGCGGTCCCAAATTGGAGTGCTCTCGATCAGTGTATGGGGCACTAGTCGTTTTTCCCTTTTGGAAAGCTTACGGTAGTTGTGAACCTTTAACTTTGCTATCTTAGCTTCCTCCTCTGGTGTTATCTCCCGTAACACTACAGTCAATCTGCACTCTGGTTTCATAATTATTCCAGCTCTACCTTTGGCATGGTATGATAACCTTTTCAAGAACCGTCCCTTTCCGACAAATGCCTCAGCTACGTGCAAGAGACAGATAGAAGGGGACTAGTGAGAAGCAATGTAAAATTCTACGGAAAAGGGCAGAAGTATAACACAAGCATAAGAACAACACAAGTGAAAGGAAAAGAACACAAATATTTACCAACAATCAGCCGATCAGGATCAAATCCATGATTATGAGTTGCATTGGCACGAGCTGAATGTATAACCTGCAGATATGCATTTGTTAATACGGCATCTAGAGGTATGATTCTGGTGCTAGTCAATCAAAGGGGAAAGATTTAAAGCAGAAGCTCCATGACACGTCACGAAGGCAGGCCTGAGCAACATGATCTTGATACTGTATGAGGTGACATCTTGGATGGGGTGGGGGGGGGGGGGGGGGGGGGTGAGAGGTGGGAACTAGCAATCTAGCAGAGATCAAACAAATGAAACCCCTTCAAGTCTTGTACAGCTGTTTCCTGATAAATGTCCACCAATGATACATTGAACATTTAGGAACAAAATTTAACCTGGTAGACAGTTTTAGCAGCTCTCTTCACCGTAACTTGCAGCTGCAACAGTGCATCTTCAACACGCATTCCACGGACAAATTCAGCAACCAAATTTACCTTCTTAGGACTCTGAATGGAGGAACATAATGACATAAGAAAATGGAAGTATCAATGGAGAACCACTATACAAACTCTACTTCTCAGTAATATTTGGGTCCCACTATTAACTTCGCCCATACTTCATGGAGAAAAACTTCATCTCAATTTTATCCCACTCTAGGTTCACATGAACTTCAACAGAAATGTTACCATACTTATTTGCTAATTTCGATCAGCAGAATGAGGCTTCAACTTCAAGCATTTCTTAAGAGATGAAACTTTTTAAGCTTTGATATTGATAACTGAGAACTCTTGACTTGAATTTGCAAGAATAATAGCAAGTAATTAAGGGCTAGAAAATTCGATACACTACAGGACTTAACTAAAACCAGAAGCTAACCTAAATCACAATACTTCAATTTACATTTCACGTATAAGAACTCCAAAAGTATTACAAAATGAAACCTTCTAGCCTTTTAAGTGACTCAGCAACAGAAAATACTTTGCACTCATTCTATAATTCTTGCTGACAAATTCCAAGTACCTATCACATATTTTCCAACTCTAAACAAAAGAAAAAATTAGGGTCACCAAAACCAACAAAAGATGGACCAAAAAGTAAAATAGAATATTCACAAACATAGATTCCCAAACAAATAGACATCTCTACAGAGAGAGAAAAAGTCGAGAACTCAACTCAACATGATACACACAATTCCAGAACAAATGGGTTCAGGATTTCTTTGATATGTCAACTCCCAAAGGAAAACAGTATAGACTATATCGGATATTCTACCTGTTTTATTCCCTTCAATATAGCTTGAACATTTGATGGTTTAGATGTGACTTTTTGAGTTTCAGTAGCACCAGTACTTGAGGGTAAAGCTGGCATTAATGGGGAAGAAATTGGCGTTCCTTCGGATGCATCAACAAGTAAGCTCCTTGAACTGGTGAATTCCTGTCAAAATGAAGGTTATATTCCTAAATTGGAAAAACAAATACGAATGAACTGACATATAAAATTGATTTCTGATCAGTCACTTGACGAATCTAATGAGGAAAATGTGGGATTCAGAGTAAAACTAGAATTCACATGTGAAAATATTATCAACTTGTAGTGTACAACACATGAAAGGGGGAACAAAAATAAAAGAATTAATACACACACTCACAGTCTCACATATTATATTCTTCTCAAACACGGGGATTCTTCTTACAGGAGTCTACACATGTAGAGACTTGAGACCTGTCATTGATACAAGGTGGTGGGACTATGGTGGGTTAAAGCAGCTTTAAAGTCGCATCATAATTCATAAGTTACCTCGTTGTAGCTTTACAATCTGCTGCCATATAATTTAATAAAAAATTATTAATATTTAATTTACTTTTTTATATTTCTGATTTTATTGGTGCAGGATTTATAGCAATGTATGCTACATTAGCTAGTCGAGATGTGGGCTGTTTGATTCCAGAAACACCCTTCTATCTTGAAGTAAAAGGCGGGCTTTTTGAATATATAGGGAAAAGGATAAAAGAAAATGGACATATCGTAATTGTCATTGCGGAAGGAGCTGAACAGGAACTTCTTGCAGCAAAAAATGAACAAGATGCTTCTGGAAACAAGCTATTGCTGGATGTTGGCTAGTGGATTTCTCAAAGAATAAAGGTATAAGTTTTATACTTGTTTCAGCTGCTGTTTGATTGTTACTCTCTATATTTGAGATAATTAGAAATACTATCATCATATTCATGACCTATTTATTAAACGAACCTAATAAACTCTATAAGCTAAAAACAAATTACTAGAGAAAAATACTAACTTCAAAACTGGTGTTTGTAGTACCTCAAGGAGTTCAATGAAAATTTTAACCATGAAGTGAATTCTTATTGGATAGTTCAAGCCTTAGGTGCATTTATAATTTATGGAGTACTATATAATTTTTAATGGTAAAAGCAGTTTTTTTCTTAATATAGAGAAGGTATATTTGCCTGTATTTAGCAACAATGCAACGAGCTTTTTTTTTTTTTTTTTTGCTTTGCCATGAGATCTGAAAAAGTGGTTATCACTGCATTGCATATGAAAATTTTTCATCTCTCAAATTAATCAGTTATCTAACCTCTATCCTCTTTCAGTGATTGTGTTTGGGAGGCCCACTTTACAATCCATCTCTAACTATCTTTGCCAAATAGTACATCCAAATTTCTCAATTTTTCGAGTCCTTATAATTTTTTTCCCCTGTTCCTACATTTTAAAACCACCCCTCAAAACAGTATCAGAACATGTATAAGAAAATCTATTCATGCCCCACCCGAAACCAAATTTGATTCTCGATATAAAGTGTCATATGTTATATTCAATTCCAATATTTTCTAGGACTTGAAAATGAAAGGGCATATCTGAACTTACCAATTTTTGTAAATACAAATAAAGAGCCCTTGCAAAAGTTGGATGTCGTGAGTTCTGAAGGCCTGACAAAGCAGGCATCTCACCTGAAAAGGTTTCATTAGAAATTAAAAATTACTTGATGAACAAATGAGACACTTGAATATAAGAAATAGATCTTTGCACATTTGAAGAAGCTCCAAAGATCTTTTGCCAAATTCACAGCCAAAACCAGAAAGCACTAGGATAAACAAAGTATGTATACGAAAAATGTTAAAATTGCCGAACTAATCAGTAATCACCACGTATCCAATTCATCTCAAACAACAAATTACCAGATACTAGAGGAGAATTTGCGTGAGGAAAAGTACTGAATGAAGCAGTGCGAGCACATTCATATTTCTTGGCAACTTGACGCACTAATGACCGCAAATGTTGCTGCCAAAACGCCATAATTTTAGGTTGAAAGATTTTCAACCTCCCCCCACAAGCAATGTCAAATTATCTGCAAACCAGGGATTTCAACAATAATTTAGAAAAACACCACAGCTTAAAGCAAGCATTTAAGAAACTGATTGAAATCCATCACATTTCGTGAATCAAAACACGACGAAAATCTTTACATCCACAAATAAATTAATTTCAAAAAAAGAAGTGTCATTATATCGAACACGCACACACGTGAAACTATTTCAAACTAACATGATAATACTTGTTGAATCTCCTATTTTTCTCCAAGAATCAGGAAAATAATAACCAAGATAAAGGAAATTTTCAACGAAAACGGAACCGATTGAGCTTACAAATATATGAAATTGAAAAAGCAGCTGATTATTAAAGAAATCCATCAACTGTTGAGTATTAAATCAGATAAATAGACCCACCGTTTAGCGAAAGGCACCGGAGGAATATAGGGTTTATATTCAGGCGCGGCGAGGCGAGAGAGAGTGAGGATGGGAAAGACGTTGGCCGGCGAACGGCGCCGTGTCCGGCTACAGATAGAAGTGGACTAGGGCCCTAAAAATGCATATTCAAATGGATCAAAAGTTGTTCTCTTTTTTATTAAAATTTAGGATTATTTCTATAATAGCCCAAATTCCATAGATATAAATGGGCCAATTCCAAAGCATAATTGGGCCAATTCGAAATTAAATAAACTGGCCCAAACGACCCCACTTTCAATGTCATTAATTAAAAATTATAACTATAATTGCTCATCTAATTTAATATTCAAATAATTTTAATTCTATAATTATTTGGGTAGGGCTTGTGTTAGACCGTCTCACATAAGCCCTTAGGTGAGACGGATAAAAATTGATAAAATTATTATCATTTTTCCTATTAAATGTTATCACTTTTTATTTATATTATAAATTGCTCATGAAATAGTTCACTCCACAATTATAATTTTTCATCGATTGAATATCACTTTTCGTTAATGATATTATCACTACGTAAGGGCTTGCGTTATGTGAGACGGTCTCACACAAGTTTTTGTCTAATTATTTTACCTTATCTGTTTCAATCCTTTAAATAAAAACTTTCTATATTTACATAACTTTTTAAAAAAGTCCTCTAAATTTTGCAAAATATTTTGTAAAAAGAGTACAATTGGAAAATAGAGAAATTTTTAGAACTAAATTTATGGATAAATTGAAACAAATAATTATAGAATTAAATTTAAATTCAATCAGAATTACATGTTCAATAGTACTCTCCATCTCATAAACAAATTTATATTTATTAATTTTGTTCGTCTCATAAACAAATTCACACCTCCAAATAAATAAATAGACACAATTCAAAAATCCTACTAACACATTTTAATTTCAAAATTGTCGCCACCTAAAATTTACGTAACTTATTTTTTCCATCATACTCTATATAGTATACTCCCTCTGTCAAATCGAAAAAGAGTCTTTTTTTTTTCATTTTGGTCTCTGTTCCAAAGAGGGTCATTTCTTTTTTTTTACAGTGCATATGGACACACACCCACACACACTAATACAATTAAAATTTGGGGTCACACTTCCACCAATACAACTAACTATTATACATTAAATAATAATACTCCTTAATCAACTTGCACAAAAGTAAACTCTCTTTCGGACCGAAGGAGAGGGTGTTTATTATCGAAAGATATCAAATTATTCCAAAAGCAAGTTAAAATGCAACTTTTTTTGAAAAAAATTCCATATCAACATTAACTGTAAACTTCTTTTTTTTTTTTTTTATGAGAGCAAGGGAGTACATTTTTCCACATTTTGATGGAGTTTTATTTACCTTGATTTTTCTTAAAACTATATCAAGATGGGCCCATCGAGTGATAATGATGGGCTTAAGCTATGGCTCGTCCACTAATTAGCTCCTCTCATCCCAAAATAAAAAATGAAAAATAAAGAATAACATTATGTTAACTTAAGTATTTGTAAACCAATCACACTTTTAACACGGATTGAAGTTGGAACACCGAAAGCAGCACGCACGCAATTGGTCATCTCCCTCTTTATATAGACTTTGACTTGTACACAACCTACGGTAGGAATGATGTTTATTAAAATAATAAACCATATAAAGTTAATTGAAAAGTTACAAGTATAATACTTCCTTCATCCCCGAAATTTTTTGCACATTTCCTTTTTAAATTACAAAGGAAGTGTGCAAAAAATTTTAGAACGGAGAAAGTACTATTTTTTTTCATTTTCGAATACGAATAATTTTGTGACGCACGGATAAGAGAGTAAATATGAATAACGTTCTGGGTTTGGTCATTTGATTAATGAATAAAGTAGGTATCATTTCTATAATTTTCTGAATTATTTTAGTGCAACATTTTTATGCCATACTTTTAATTAAATCGTTTTGGAGTTTGATTAGTTGATTAATGAATAAAGTTTGTATCGTTTCGATTTTCTGCATTATTTGAGTGCAACATTTTTATGTCATACTATTAAATAGATGACCTGTAGGATGAAAGAAAAATTATATTTTAAAATAAAAGTATATGCTCAAAATAATGAATATATATTTTTATGTCAATAGCTAAAAATACCCAATATAAAAAATATAAAGAGAGAAAAAGTAATACTGACAATTATCTAATTTAATTAGAGACACTCTCTTGTGAGACGAGTTTTTTGTGAGATGATTGTGAAATAGGTCGATCAATTATTAAAGTATGCTTATTATATATGTAAAGTATATTTATTTGTAGTTAAAGTATGTTAATAATAAATCATATTATAACATTCTAAAATCATACTTTAATTTATCATTTATCAATACTTAAGATAACATACTTTAATAATCATTAGGTATACTTTAACAGGTCTCACAACCGTCTTACATATCTAACGTCTCACAAGAGAGTTTGTTTTTTAATTATTCTTTTTACTAAATTTATATTTTTTGAACTCTATTACCCCTCATTGTATTTTATCAATTTTACCAGGGGCGGTACACCCCCAACTGTTAAATGAACACCTTATCTAAAAGTTTAAACTGTTAAAGAGGAGTATCATTTAATACTTAATCAAATTAACTTAATCAAATCATTCTAACACGCCCCCTCACATGCAGACGGAGAATTTTTGTTTCAAGCCATGTAGATTTTTTTTTCATAAATGGGTGGTGGTAAGGTTCGTACCCTGGATCTTTTGTAAAGACCCGACTTTCTTATAACCGCTATATCTAATTATTTGAGAAAATATTTATAAAATAAACCATATTAACTTAATTATATTAATATTTTTATATAAAAAACATCAAGACCAATATAATAAGTGAATATATCAAAATTCTAAAACAGTTAATATTGAGAAATTTTGTGAAAAATAAATCATGATATTATAATATAATATTAACAATGATAATAATAACTTTATGCATATAAATATGCATAAATAATATAGATGAGGGTAATAAATAATAGTTACATAAGATATTAACATAATAATATCTTAATAATATCACGCAAACATTATACTGTTTCAATAAAAGAAAATAAGCATAAGATTTTAAGAATAAAGTATGCATAATATCTAAACTACGTTTAAATAAGATTTCATGACAAATAAGGATGAGCACTCTGATCCACTATCCTCTAGTCACGCCCCGTCAACTTCTCTAATCTGAAAAGAATAAATTGAGGAAAGGGGTGAGCAAAACCACAGGCTCAGTGGGGAATAAATCTGTTTAAAATAAATATCTATCAGTATCCATAAACATATAAGTGACAGTACTCGGCAAAGTACGAAGGAGATAAGTGACAGTACTCGGCAAAGTACAAATGAGATAAGTGACAGTACTTGGCAAAATACAACTGTGAGACTATGCAATGACTTATCAACAGACACACGATATTTATAATCAACAGATAAGTTAAGATTCCCCACCTGATGCAGAACAGTTGAAAACTGATGAGATGCAGACTCAAAGTCCTAATCTTTAGTAATAACGTTACCTATAGAAATCATCATTAAGTATAATTGTAATGAGATATTTATAATAAGGAATGTATACTTTTAAAACTCATTAGAGAATCCTTGATATTAAAACATAAATAGATAAATTAATGAATGAAAGAATAACGAGATATATATATATATATATATATGTATAGGGGTGAAAAGAGAAGAACACTAAGGATGAGTTTTTGTTTGACAAACCTCGATGGAGATTGAGAAGTCAGAATTCGAAGATACGCAAAAGTGAATAGAGAAGAAAATAATCTGGCGAGGTAGTAGTTTTTATCTCATCAAAATTAATCCGCGTTGAGAGGATTGAGGGACATTGTGAAAATGCGAAGGATGAGATATAATATCAAATTTTCAAATTTAAAATAAGATTGAATAAAATAATTGATATATATAATTTGTGAAATTTTTTTTTTCTCGGGTCATCACACCTTTGCTAAGCCTGAGCTCTGAACCTTGGCTCTGACTTTCATTATACTTTCAGTCCAGTTGGCAAATCCTCTACTATTCGTGTTATCTTGGCTTTATCTGTCCAGTTTTAGTGGCCACTTCATCATCTTGATGTTAAGAATGTTTTTTCAATGGAATTCTCACTGAGCCCGTTTACAATGCCCAGCCATTTGGTTTCATTGTTGCCCGATTTTCAAACCATGTATGTCATTTAAAGAAGGCGTTATATGGTCTTCGTCAAGCTTCTCTTGCTTGGTTTAAGCGCTTTAGTTCCTACCTCCCCAGTCTTGGATTTCGTGCTAGTCAGTCGGATTCTTCATTATTCTTCTTTCATCGAGGGACATCTATCATATTTCTATTACTCTATGTTGATAACATAATTATCACAGGTTCTGACTTTGTTTTGCTACAATGGTTCATTGATCGAACACAAAAGAATTTGCCATCAAAGATCTGGGTGCACTTGCATACTTTCTGGGATTAGAAATTTCACATACTTCGATCGGTCTTTTTTTTGGGCAAGCCAAGTATGCCCATGATATTCTTGATCATGCTGATCTCCTTGATTCCAAGCCAGTCTCAACTCCTCTTGCTTCAGGACAATCTTTGTCCAAGTCTGGTACACCTATGTCCGATCCCATGCTTTATCGTTCCTTAGTTTGTGCTCTTCAGTACCTCACCATCACTCATCCGGATCTGTCCTATTCTGTTAATGTGGTCAGTCAGTATATGCAGGCTCCTACAACTGATCATTTTATAGCAGTCAAGCGCATACTAAGATATGCCAAAGTTATTTTTCATTCTGGGTTATCTTTCACTCGACCTTCTGATCCCACCATTACTGCTTACTCGGATGCGTATGGGACTCATTGTATTGAAACTCGCCGCTCGCGGCAATCTTGTATCTTCGAGTGCTAAGAAACAACAAACCGTATCTCGCTTCATTTGTGAATCTGAGTATTGTGCCTTAGCCAATGCTGCGTCTGAAGTCATATGACTTGTTAATCTTCTTCGAGAATTGCACTGTACTCCATCCTCTCGGCCTCTTCTCTTGTGTGACAATAAGAATGCAATTTTCCTTAGTCAGAACCCGGTTGCACACAAACGAGCTAAACACATAGATGTTGACTGCCATTTTGTTCGAGAACCTGTCTCATCCGGCAAGCTAGCAACTTTGTTTGTGCCTTCTCATCTTCAGCTTGTCGATATCTTCACGAAAGCCCTTCCTCGACCAGCTTTTGAGTTTCTTCGATCCAAGCTTCGCGTGTGTCCTCGATCCACATCTAGCTTGACGGGGGGTGGGGGTATTAGAGATAACGTGTAGATATTTATGTATATTATTTTTAGGAGATTTGTTGTATTCATTCCTTAATTTTATCCTAAACTATTGTAACTCTTGATTGTAATTTACGGTATAAATATCAATACGCACAAACCACATAATCAGTGTGCTGATTCCATCAACCTTTCACTAACGCAACCCACCCACCCTATCTGTCCCACACAACCCCAATCTATCCTACCTCCACCACCAGGCAGTGGCTGCTCCGGCGACTGCTCCAGCGACGATGGCGATGACGGAGGCGGCAACACCGGTCGTCGGCAAAGGGGCGGCGGCAGGTGAGTGGGTGAGAGGTTTATGGTTTGTGGTTTAGGGTATATTAGGGGTTAAAGTTAATGTTGAAGGGTAATAGTGTCCAATAAATACAAATTTGTTAGAATTAATAGTTTTAAATAAAAGTGTCGTATTAATATTTAATTATAAAATTTATATAAATTTTTTCCCTTTTTTTCTTTCCTTATTACTTATCAACAATCATTTTATTAGTAGCACCAGCAACGATACACATAAATAGCAAATGGGATCCGTGCCTTGGGGTACAAGTTTTGTTCATTGATTAAGCACTCTCTAAATTTTGTAAATCATCACTGAAAAGAGATTTCATGTATTCCTAAATAATACATTTGCTTTTTTCACATTTAACTCTCTCTTTTTCTCATAAGGTACTTATATGCTTTTTACATAAACATTAAAGAATGTAATATTTAATGCGAGTCATTTTATTCCCTTTATCCCCACCATTTAAGTTAAATGAATGACATATTGCGTTTTAGTAACTATTTGGAAATTTGTTGTGGGCAAATGACATCATTAATTCTACTTCTATATTTCATCCATTATTTCATTTATTAAATCTTAATACATCTATATAACAGTTTCTATCTGCTGATCTGGAGTAGCTCTCCATCCTTTTTGGTGACGTGACAAGAGGAGAGTGCTTGAAGCACTTTTTATAATACTATTTTTTATTTCCTCATTTTCTCTATTAAAAATATTTTTGTAACGATCCTATTTCATAAGTTTTTGCGATTTGATTTCCTCTCTTCCTTATGTCATTTTACGTTTACTTCTTTTTTTTTTCTTCCAACTTTTTATAATTAAACTTTTCTTATTTTTTTCTAATTATTCATTATTGAATTTAAATACTAATCAATAATTGAGCTATTTTTCATAGAATATATTGAGAAAAATATGATCTCCTTTTAACAGTCTCAATTAATTTGTATTTATTGTCATGTGTCTATATAAACACACAATCAAACAAATATTTGTATTGCATTCAAAATATTTGTACCTTTTTATTTATATTATAAGTTGATTTCAGTAGTTTTTCATGCATACGCTTTTTCTTCTTCTTCTCCTCTCTCTCTCTCTATATATAGTCATATGAGGATTTATGCATTATGTACATTTTTAGTACTTTATATATGTTCATATAATTTGAATGATTCAAACCCTATCATGCTATTAAAAATTTTCTTGGTTCCTCTCATCTAATTATATTTTATTTAATCTCGCTCACACATCACAATAAATATTTTTTACAATTTTTTTTAAAGTTTCACTCTCATATTTACCTTTGAGTATTTTCTCCTTTTCTCATATTACTCGCATATATATAATTGTTTTAATACAGATTGTGGAGTTTCGAATTGGTATTGAAGTCATTCCGATGAAGATCTCACAACACGTGGATCGTGGATAGTGGGAATAAAGATTGGAAATAATCATAATTTATTTGAAATGATATTTTTACCAGATATGTTTACCAGCTTGATATTGAATCCTATGTTTAGGATTATAATACGAAATGTAATTTAACAATTTTTTTTTATAAATAACAAGTTTTGAATTTGTATAATGCTTTATCATAAATTTATAGGATTACTCTATGTTATTTGTTTTGATTTTTTCTTTAAATTATTATTAATACAAAAAATTAAATATTTATAAATATATTAAATTGTTCAAAATTTCAATATAATATAATCAGTCTTAGAAAGCCACCATGATATATAAGAACCTTTTTAATGTGACGATTTACTTATTTATTTATTTATTATTATTATAATAGCTTAATTGTATGTTCTTAATTTTATAATATTCCTGTGCATACTTTTATACAAGCTAAATGTGTTGTAAAAAAAATTTGTAAACGACATTAATTTATTAGATATTATTAGGAGCATAATTTATTTATAAACACATTTAAGCAATACTTGGATTAAATAATAATAATAATAATAATAATAATAATAATAACTCAATTGTTCCCATATTTAATTAGTAAAATTTGAAATCATGGATCCATTAACGTA
Organism: Pogostemon cablin; assembly: GCA_023678885.1. NCBI lineage: Eukaryota > Viridiplantae > Streptophyta > Magnoliopsida > Lamiales > Lamiaceae > Pogostemon > Pogostemon cablin. The sequence continues at coordinate 4,097,524 of CM042976.1, forward strand.
TTCATGATTAATAGTACAATTTAATCATTTCATGATTAGATTTTGACTGTTTCATATTCTTTATACTAAATTTATATTATAATTTATCATCTCTAATTTTCTATTTACAACTTTAGATATTATGATTATTTTATATTTTATATAGATTTTTATCCCTTCAAAATAATAAAGTTTTATATCAAAATATTAAAATTTTAAGTACATAATAAATTGGATTTAAACGTACTTATTAATAAATTTAAATTTTAATATTAATTTATATTTTTTTTAAATAATTTTAAGAAGTGTAAAAAGCTCAAGGATTAATTAAATATAATTTTATTGATATAATAAGTTTTGAGAGATTATTGGCCCCGTAAATTTAATATTATAATTTTTAAAATATTTTGAATTTAGATGACTTTTTTTAATATAAAATGCTTTCATATTATTTATAAATAAGATTACAAAATATAAATTATCATTTTATTATTATTATTATTATTATTTTTTACACATGATATTGTTGCTTTAAGGAGTGCTTTTAAATTAAATTTCTTTTTCATTGTGATGGCATTATGGAACACGAAACAAGTTACAAATCATTATGACCATTTTTTTTATTTTTAAGATAAATAAATCAATACCAATTCAAATTAATTTAATTAATATTTTTCTTTATACTCACTCCATTTAAATAAAAAAATCATCATGACAATTTCTTTGTAAATGTGTCAATTACTCTTTTTAGGTGGAATAATTGTTTTTGCAAAATTAATATTGTTGATTATTTTATTTAGTGGGTGATTAATTTCTTTTACTGTAAAATATTTTAATTGATTAGTTTCTATATATTTTATTTAGTATATCTTTTTAAAGTCAAATAATCGAATAAAAATTTAGTATATAAATAAAATATAACATTGCTATACTAATTATTTTAATAGTTATAATATTTTATGACATTTCCTTTTTAATATTCTGTTATATTCTTTGCAAAGTCAATAATAATTTTATTAGTATATTTTTCAATTTAAGATTTTTAATTTAATTTTTATATAATTAATTTATGTTAATATAAATCATCATAATTAATATATCAATAACCATATTTAACTTTTGTAAATCACATTCAATATTTTCCTCATTTAATTAATTTTAATTTTATGATAATTTAGGAGCCAATCTATTAGAATTGATTTTGAAGAATTAATTATACAATACTAGATTTTTGAATAAGACTGAATTTAAGGAATTAATTATATAATCTTATATTTTTTTTATATTTTTAATAACCATTAAAATTTAGAAAATTATTAGAGTACACCTGTAAATACATTTATCATTTAAATCGTTAAATTTTAAATATGTGCATACTTTTATACAAATTAAATGTGTTGTGAAAAAATATTTGTAAACGACGTTAATTTATTAGATATTATTAGTAGCATAATTTATTTAAAAATACATTTAAGCAATATTTGTTGAATTAAATAATAATAATAATAATAATAACTTAATTGCTCCTATAATTAATTAGTAAAATTTAAAATAATGGATTCATTAACATATTCATGATTAATAGTACAATTTTAATCATTTAATGATTAGATTTTGACCGTTTCATATTATTTATACTAAATTTATATTATATTTATCATCTCTAATTTTCTATTTACAAAAATTTTCTATTTATAACTTTAGATATTTTGATTATTTTATATTTTATATAGATTTTTATCCCTTCAAAATAACAAAGTTTTATATCAAAATGAGTGAGGCTTGCGTGCGCCCGGGCGCACGGGAACACATTCCGTGCACCTTTAGAAATTTAGTATTATAGATAAGGGTACATTGCTTTGGTCTAAAGAGTATACATATTCTGTGAGCCTTTAGAATTTTGTGTTAAATTATATACCCTTTAGTATAAAGATGTTTACCCTTTATTTCTTAAAGAAAATTATTGTGTGTATCTGGGCGCATGGACAACACTCCGTGCGCCTTTAGAATTTTGTGTTAAATTGTATACCCTTTAGTATAAAAATGTGTACCCTTTATTTTCAAAAAAAAATATTAATGAAAAATGTATACCATTTAGAACAAAATGGTATATCTTTTATTAATGAAAGGGTATACCCTTTAGACCAAAGTAATGTACCCTTATCCATAATATTAAATTTCTAAAGGCGCACGGAATGTGTTCCCATGCGCCCGGGCTCACGCAAGCCTCACTAAAGTTTTATATCAAAATGAGCGAGGCTTGCGTGCGCCCGGGCGCACGAATATTCCGTGCGCCTTTAGAAATTTAGTATTATGGGTAAGAGTACATTGCTTTGGTCTAAAGGGTATACACTTTAATTAATAAAAGGTACACCATTTCATTCTAAAGGGTATACACGTTTCATTAATATTTTTTTAGAAAATAAGGGTACATATTTTTATACTAAAGGGTATACAATTTAATACAAAATTCTAAAGGCGCACGGAGCGTTGTTCATGCGCCCAGATACACACAATAAATTTTTTTAGAAAATAAAGGGTACATATCTGTATACTAAAGGGTATATAATTTAACACAAAATTCTAAAGGCTCACAGAATGTGGTCCGTGCGCCCGAGTACATAGGAGTTTTTGCCTATCAAAATATTAAAATTTTAAGTACATAATAAATTGTATTTAAACGTACTTATTAATATATTTAAAATTTTAATATTAATTTATATTTTATAAATAATTTAAAGAAGTGTAGAAAGGTCAAGGATTAATTAAAATATAATTTTATTGATGTAATAAGTTTTGAGAGATTATTGGCCCGGTAAATTTAATATTATAGTTTTTAAAATATTTTGAATTTAGATGACTTTTTTAATATAAAATGCTTTCATATTATTTATAAACTAGATTACAAAATATAAATTATCATTTTTATTATTATTATTATTATTATTTTTAACACATGATATTGTTGCTTTAAGGAGTGCTTTCAAATTAAATTTCTTTTTCATTGTGATGGCATTATGGAACATGAAACAAGTTACAAATCATTATGACCAGTTTTTTATTTTTAAGCTAAATCAATACCAAATCAAATTAATTAAATTAATATTTTTTCTTTATACTCCCTACATTTAAATACAAAAATCATTATGACAATTTCTTTATAAATGTGTCAATTACTCTATTTAGGTGGAATAATTGTTTTTGCAAAATTAATATTGTTGATTATTTTATTTAGTGGGTGATTAATTTCTTTTATTGTAAAATATTTTAATTGATTAGTTCTATATATTTTATTTAGTATATCTTTTTAAAGTCAAATAATCGAATAAAAATTTAGTATATAAATAAAATATAACATTGCTATACTAATTATTTAACAATTATAATTTTTTATAATATTTCCTTTTTAATATTCTGTTATATTCTTTTCAAAGTCAACTTATCTAATAGGTAATAATAATTTTATTATTATATTTTTCAATTTAATATTTTTAATTTAATTTTTATATAATCAATTAATGTTAATATAAATCATCATAATTAATATATCAATAACCATATTTAACTTTTGTAAATCACATTCAATATTTTCTTCGTCTAATACATTCAATCTATTAGGATTGATTTTGAAGAATTAATTATACAATATTAGATTTTTGAATAAGACTGAATTTAAGGAATTAATTAAATAATCTTATTTTTTTTTATTTTTTAATAACCATTAAAATTTAGAAAATTATTAGAGTACACCTGTACGAACATTTAGCATTTAAATTGTTAAATTTTAAATTAATTTAACAATCTTTGGTTTAAATTTTAAAAATTTATAATTACTATATTATACTCTAAATTTATCCTTAAACTCCAAGTGCATTGATGGACCAATCGTGCCCAAGTATCACTTGAGATTTTGATGTGTATTTTGAATTTTTTCATTCATTAATTACTCATTTGGTTATTTTCTTAATTTTAAAAATTGAGTCAATTAATTTAATGCTGATTTAATCAGATTTGTTAACATATTTACATAAATAATTTGATGGTTTGTGTTAATATAAATAAATCAAAATTTAAAATGATTTTTATGTATCTTTTCAAAACAGGGCATTCTTATATTCTAATTTGAATTTTTGTTTTGTTTATTTGATTTTCAATAAAGAAGTTAACTCATATTATAAATTATTATAATTTGTATTAGTTTTAATTTACTAATGTGTATTTATCTTTAAAATGCTATTTCATCGTTTTATTTATATGTTGTTGTGGCATCACTCTGTAGCCTCATTGATCACGTTAAGTTGAATTATAAACTTTCCTTTGCTTACCAATTTTCAATTTTTAAACTATTTATTAATGAATTTAAATACTAATCAATAGATTGCTTATCAATGTTCAATTTTTATACTATTTATTAATGAATTTAAATACTAATCAATCAATCTATACTAATTTACAAATTTTAAATTTTTATTACTACTTTCTGTACTTACCCATTTTTAGTTTTTATATTATTTATTAATGAATTTAAATACTAATCAATGCTACTTTACAAGGTTAATTTTAATAAAATTTAAAGAGATCTTCCTTTACTAAAAATCTACATATCCCAACATTTAATATTAATTTTCTTTATTGCTTCATAACGATTTAGAATTACATGAGATTTATACATGAGATATAAAATTGGGGTGTGATTGATATTTTTTTTTTTGTATATACCTGGTCAAAGTTTAAAGGTATGATTGATATATTCTTTTTTTATATATACCTAGTTAAGAGTTCGTAATGCATTTGGAGATTTACATTTTTGGTTAAAAATCATTGTTTTAAGAGAAGATTTAATTTTAATTACTTTGATCAATTTGTTTATTAGAAGGGTAATATCTTTGTGATCATTAATTAATTATATTTATGAAAAGATTATCATATTTATAAAAAGATTGTTCAATAGACATTGATTTAATTAGAATTTAGGGACTTCTCTAATTAGATTTGAAGTTGGAAGATTGTAAATGAAAAGGTGATAATTATGATTAATCTACCATTGAAATCTAAAAAGGAAAAAATTTTATAAAAGAGACTGATGATAAAATTAGATCTATTATTAGAAATATTCATTTGAGTATCGAATTTGATCATAGAGAAATTGAATATTTTGAAGAGAAAGTCGTTTTGAATACATTATTTGATTATACATAAAATAATATTAGAGGCAAATTGTGACTATATTTTGTTATTAGTCACATATAAGTAGGGAGAATATTTGAGATCTTATAGTATTTGTAAGTTTATGCCGACACAAATTAGTAACTCAATTATGTTGATTTTTTATAATATATAATCAGAGACTTAGAACGTTTGAATTATATATTGGTGTTTCAATAATATTTCTTAAAAATATAGATTATAGATCAACATTATATAATGGAGCAAGATTTATATTGAGAAGATCAGTATATACATAATTGGTACATACATAATTTGTATTATATTTAAATAAGAAATCATTATGAATATGTATTTTTATTTTTAAGATATTCATATAGGAGTTTTATAAATCCTTATGAATTCAAATTAATTTTATATTGTAATAATTACATTAATAAATTATTTTATTAAGAAAAAAATTATCCTGTGCATCGCACGGGTACTATACTAGTATTACATTATTATATTTTAATATGTGGAGTAACATATTATGGAGCATGAGCTGGAAGCCATTGTGTAATAAGAAATTCAAATTGTGATATGGAAAGGGTGGTCCATCTTTGCTTAAAAAAAAAAAAAACTTGTTAAATACACACAATTTTTATTGAATACACACTTTTTATTAAATACACACTCTTTTTAATTTTTAAACTTAATTTTTATTATATAGACACTTATTAAAAACTCAAATTTACCCTTTCAATTTTAAAGATTATACCCACTTCTAATCCAACATTCAAAGCCTGTAATCTTCATTCTAAATTTTCCCGTAACTAAGGTTTTGATTAAAAAGGTCAAATAAAAAATCTTCATTCTAAATTTTGAGTTCAACAATGGCTGCGACTGAGCCAAGACGAAAATTAATCCATCAGGCCAACGAATAGTACGACGTAGCATCAAGCAACTCCATTGTCATTCTCTCCTATTCCCTGAAACTGTCTACTTCAAACTAAATTATGTGCTGTAAAATCCACCAAATTAAGCTGATGATAATGAGTTATATTTACCACAGACTTATATATGCTAGTAGAAATTATTAATTCAACTTTCTTACTTGACAAATCGAATTCTTATTCTGCTCCTATATTTTTTAGTTGAAACTTTTTACTTGAGATTGAAACAACAACCTCCTCTAAGTAAGCTTCGAGGAATAATTCATTACAAACTGTGGAAAGCAAGTGACTAATTAATCAATCTACAGACATATAACACATCTGATTAGAAATGGAAATTAAGACTGGAGTGTGAGTTGAAATTAAAAGAGGACGTACTTAACAAACCCGTTCAAGTGAAATATGGGTTGATATTTAGCCACTCAAAGAGATGTTTCTCATAGTTTTTTGTTTGTTCATGTACGTCATTTACTATATATACTTATAAAAATGTTGGTCCATCGAAATTATATATAATTAATTAACAAAAGTTTTCTCGGTGGATAAGAAGGTGACTTTGGTGGCGTTTCAGGTGGATATGATGGTGGTTGCAGTGGAGACGTCGGAACAAATTACTTTTGATGGGTAATAATTCGATGCTGTGATTGTTGTGGTGCATGAAGAAACATTAGAAATTACCACCAGCATTGAGTTTCTTGTTGTAGAATGGTGGGAAAGAGAAGAAGGTGGTGGTAGTAGTGGTGGCGGCGGCGGCGTGCAGCAAGGAAGAAGAGGTTGCATGGTGAAGGAAGAGATCGCTTAGAGGAGAATTTAAGAAAATAGATTCTCAAATAGTTTAATGATTTCAACGTAAAACATACCCAATACTGCTAAATTCACATTGAGTATTGCGTTAGAATTAATTCTAGAAGAAGTTCAAATATTTTTTTTTTCTCAAATAAGATTTTGATTAGTTGATGAGCAGAGGTGAGACGAGTATATACTAGAAAAAGGGAAATTTGTGTTTTAGTTGGGGTGTGTATAATTATTATTAGAGGGGTGTGAATTTAATGAATTAAGGTTATTTTAGACTTTTAAAATATGTATATTTTTTAATTATATAATGATGGGGTGTTGATTAGCTATAACTTGTAGTCGGGTTGACCAATTAAAGAATTTATCGAACCACAGGGAGGAAGACGCTAGTGCTTAAGCGATCTCACGTTTCTTGTAATTTTATAAAGACGAGTCATCAAAGTTTTGGTTATCAAACAAGTAATTAAAATCAATCAATGCAAGTAAATAAGCAATGATCAGGTAAACAAAAATGGAATGAGTGTGATTTGTTTTCCAAGTTAAACAAAAGTGAGATTAACAACAATTAAGAAATGATAATTCTAGGAATTATGTATCAAATTTATATGCATCATGGATAAATGATTAAGGGCCAACACTAATTTCTTCTAAACTTTCTCTCGAAATGAATAGAATGTGAATCTAAATAAGAATCCCAAAGTAGCTCAACGGATTAGTTCTCACTCAAACAATTCCAACTAGGTACTAAGCTTAAATGAGAATCCCCTCACACAATTAATCAACCTCTCGATCTAACCAATCGGATGTCCTATCAAAGGGTTCTAAATCCTAAAGGTTATCTCTATCTCTTTAAGAATTATAATGTACATGAAGTGTATGATGAAATGATTCAATGAACTATCCTAAACATATGGAATAATTGATTTCTCAATCTAATCACATGCCTATGACAATTAACCACATAAATCAACAATAGAAATCAAGCAATTAACAATCAATGATAGAAAATCATAAATCCATTCAACACATGAATTAAAATACATAGATCCCCAAAATTAACCAACAACTCTCATGTTACTAATCTCACAAGGGAGATTAGCCTACCATATTCATAAGATAATTAACATAGACATTAAAAACCTTACAAGTCATGATAATCAAATAGGATTACTATAAAAATGGATGAAAACTCCCTTGGATTGACTCCAATGGTTATCTCCTTCCTTTCCTTGTAACTCTCCTCTCTTCCTTGCTTCTTCTCTTCACTTGGATGAAGGATTTATGGTGAGATGATGATGAAGTGAATAGATAGATGAAAGTATTTAAGGATATGGTGTAAAATGAAGGAATTGGTGTGTGGGTGTGTGAGCAGCTGAATTTCGGATTCAAGATGATCAAAATGTTGAATGAATTGATATTTATACCCCTTGGAGACCTTCTAGAAGATTTAAGAAATTTTTCTATTCTGGCACCGACACGACTCATGTGCTGCAACACGAGTCTACTCGTGTCAGGGTTTCTCGATCAACATTTACTTAAAACGGCACACGAGTCTTGTGCTGAAGCACGGCCAAAGGGTGGCCGTGTTGGATGTTCTGATGTCACCGCATGGCTGCCTCTTACAGGCCCGTGTTCGGTACACGGGTCGTGTGCAGCAACACGACTCGTGTACCCTGCACGGACGATCGTATTCATGCTGCCCTATTTCTTCTTCCTCGTTTCATCTCCTTTATCCGTTTTTGCTTCGTTTTCATCTGATTTACATACTATTAAGTTAATTCCCACACATTTTCATATAAACATATCACACCACCAAATAACACAGAGAAACGAATGAAAAGCTACAATAACAGATATAAAAATACACTAAAATTTAGGTGAAAATATCAGTAATCAGGTGTGTATTTAATAACTTGGGGTGTGCATTTAGTGAATGAATAAATGAATCATTTTAAGGGAATGGAAAGAACATAATATCTTAATAGGTAGTAGTTGCTAAATTTTAATTGTAATTTTATTTTTTTGATGACGAATTGTGTAGTACTCATTCCGTCCATCACAAAGGTATTTGTTTGCATTTTGCACTTAGATTAAGGAGCATTTTTATTTTATATAAAATGGGTAGTTGTATTAGTGATGAGCGATTGACCACATGTGTACCTTTTTACTAAAATGGGAAAATAAATATTTTAAAATTGAACGGACTAAAATGACAAAATAGATACTTTGTGATGGACGGAGGTAGTATTATATTATTAACTTTTTAGAGTATTTGTTTTCTGGATGGGTCCACCTATCAAAAAGTAGTATACATCACCTCTTGTTTATCCACATTTAAATTTAAATAACTATCCTTATTGTTGTTTTTAATGTGTGAAAACTTTTTTAATCAATATAAAAAAAAATCAAAGAAAAATAGCTGGATTTTCACTCTTGGAATTTTTATCTTTTTATTCTATCAAGTATCAACCTATAGCCGATATTTCACCTTGGCAAAAAAAAAAAAAAAACATTACAATTCGATAAAAAGAAAATCTCTTTTTATTCCATCAAATTAACCAGGGATAAAAACCTTTTTAGTCCCATAACTTTCCCCATGGGCTTTTTAGTCTAAAAGAAGATAAGTTTGCCAAATTAGTCCTACCGGCGAAGAAATAGGGCCAAAAACATTCTATTTTCGCCGGAAAAAGCTGACATTACCTGGAAACAGCCACGTCACAGCCGGAATCCTAGAAATCCGGCCAGTATGATGACGTGGCGCCCTGATGGCAGGTGAGTCAACGGGATAAGAGCCTATTTAGTCCCATAACTTTCCCCATGTTCTATTTTAGTCACAATAAAGATAAGTTTGTCAGTTTAGTCCCACTCATGTAGAAATAGACCCAAACACGTCCTATTTTCGCCAGAAAATACTGACATCATCGGAATCGCCAATTTTCAACCGGGATGATGACGTGGCGCCCTGATGACAGGTGAGTCAACAAATTAAATATTATTTTAATGCTAATAAGATATTTTTATTTAAACAATTCCGATCGGTGTCACGGCCGATGACGAAATAGTGGTCGCTGGCGAAGTTCTGGTGTTTGTGATGTGGGCCTTGGTGGCGGCGATTTCGCGCCAGAAGAGAAATAGGCTGATGATCCTTAATAATTTTTTTCCTAATTATTTAAAATTTTAGAAAATAAAAAAACTTTGTTGATATTAAAATAATATTAATTTTGACTGAAAATCAACGATTCCGGCTGTCACTTGACAATCACGTGTCATTTTTCGGTGATGTCCGTGTTTTTCAGCGAAAATATGACTTATTTGGTCCTAATTCTATAAGGGTGTGACTAAATTGACAAATTTATCTTTATTGGGACTAAAATAGAACATGAGGAAAGTTATGGGACTGAATAGACTCTTATCCCGCTGACTCACCTGTCATCAGACGCCATGTCATCATACCAGCCGGAATTCTAGGATTCCGGCTGTGACGTGGCTGTTTCCAGGTGATTCAGCTTTTTCCGGCGAAAATAGGACGTTTTTGGCCCTATTTCTTCGCCGGTGGGATTAATTTGACAAACTTATCTTTTTTGGGACTAAAATTGACCATGGAAAAAGTTATGAGACTAAAAAGGTTTTTATCCCAATTAACCACCATCAGACATGTAACTGTAGCAATTCTTTTTTTCTTTTAATTCTATCGACCAGAGATATAGTTCACGCAAAACTTTAAAAAATAAAAATAAAATAATAGATGAACATTTCAATTTGGCAATTTTTTTTTTAATCAACTCATTCGGGAATCGGGACTGCCAAACTTTACTGTACGTAGGAAAGAAAAAATAAAAATAAAAAATAGAAACTCAAGTGCTAATTTGTCGTAGAGAATATTTTTTTTTTCAAAATAACCCCACTTTTAAGGGTATTGTTAGAAAAAAAAAATTAAAAATAGAAAGAAAAAAAGACGAAGATGTATTAGGGTATTATTGGGAAAAAAAATTAAAAGTAGAAAAAAAAAGATGCATTTTAAAACAGTGATTTTTTTTTTTCAATTTTATTCATCCTCTTTTCAATTTTAAAAGAGACAAAATCGTATATTTTTTAACTGGATTGAGAGTATACTTGAAGCTTTGAACTTTTACTTTTTCAACCATTTATTCATCCTCTTTTCATTTTCTAATTTTATTTAACTTCCCAATCTCTGTGGTCGGTAGTATGGGCGAACCTTCAGAGAAGCTTCCACCCTTCGCATCCAGAATCACAAATCCAACTTTTTCTACATTAATTCCATCCCAACTTGTTTATATATATATAGAAAATCAAATGTAACAACCATCAAGTATTAAAATCTAGTCTAACAAAAAATGGGGGACTTTTCAGCAGAATGGCAGACTCTAAAAAGAAGGAATTCATTCGTAATTCCGAAGAGAGGAGTCATCAGACGCCGAATCTTCACCTACCTCTTTTACATGCTCTTCCCGGGACAAAAACGCGACGGAAACTGACGTCGTCGTGTCTTCATCCGTCTTATACATGCTCACCCGGGGACGGAAATTGACGTTGGCATTCCACACCGGGCTAGCTCCATTGCTGCACTCTAGCTTCATTCGCCGTAGCTGCTTTATTTAGTTTTCCTTTTTATCGATGGTTCGTTTTGTAGCTCGTTGGTTTACATTAAGAGAGTGTTTATTTACATTGGTTAATAATATTTTATGATTCTTAAAAATTAACTAATTAAAAGTAAAGAGTTTACGTAATAATTGCAATTAAGCAGACTAAGCCCGTTAATTAGAAGTAAAAGCACTTTTTGGCTCACAACTGAGTTATAATATCTCATGAAATTAATTAATATGAAAAACAATTCTTATGCTCATTCATTGTTTTTTATATTTTCAAGTCTTATTAATTTATTTATCCAATAATTTTAAATGAAACAAACACTCCTCAACATTATTTTTTAGATTAAATATCACAATTGGTCCTGTAAGTATGGTCGATTTCAACTTTAGTCCTTTATCATTTACAATTCTCAATTTTGGTAATTTTTATCCAATTTTAGTAATTTTAGTCCAAATTTAGTAATTTTCTCAAATTTAGTCATATTATTTTGCCCAAATTTAATCTTTTATGTTAAAAAATGTCCAAAATTGATCCTAAATATATAAAATTTGGACCTAAAATGGACTAAAAATGAGCAAAAGTAGACTAAAAAGACCAAAAATGAAAATTATTGAAAATAAAGGATTAAAGTTGAAATTGACTATATTTACCTGACTAATTTTGATACTTACTCTATTTTTTAACCATGCATATTTCTTTCTAATTTTATTTAATCATGATTTGTATTCATCATTCATCGCTTGTTCATAATCATTACAATTTAGTGTTAAATTGTTAATTCTTATGATTTAATGGTAATTTTAACTAATTTGTCCTTATGTTCACGTCACTTTAATTTATGATTAATATTCACCTATTTTACCCATTGATATCACTCAGGCAAAAAGATTCACAAATATTCTTTCATGTAACTACGTCAATATTGGTTTATTTGATACGTTAGTACAAATTCTGATACGTTGGATGTGAAGTTATAATTTAAAATTTTATAATTTAATTTAATACAATTTCAAATTTTAATATTTTTTAATAATTATTTTTAACAAATTATAAAATAGTTTGTACCAAATTTTATTGTAATAATTATAAAAAAAAATCTTGTATAAATTAGCATATAGTGTTGAGATTGGAGAATTTCATTAGAGAGATTATGTAATCAATAAATTAAAATTTTTTAAAAGTATAGACATAAGGTATATTTCATAGATTTATATGTATTAAGAATATGTTGATTATGGTGTATAATTACTCTTAATCAACGTAAGGAGGCAGAGCGACGGTGAAGCAACATGTTGGAATTATCTTTTTTGACTTTAGTTTTTCTTTTTTTCTAGTTTTGGTTTTTTAGAGGACATGATATTGGTTGCTATTGTTTAATATTTTGTAATTTATCGCTTTTTATATGAATTTGCTATTTTTAGAGGAGTTAAGTTAATTAAAAGATTCACAATCTACGCATTATTAATAAATAATTAATGTAAAGTATATAAAAAGAGAGAAAAGTTTATTGTAGAATATTTAACGTAAGAGCTCTTTTTAACCAATGTTTAAATTAAATAATTGATCTTAATATAAAAATGATTTGAAATATAATTCTAACCAAAATAAATGATTTGTAAGATTTCTTTTAAAATTTTGGGTATAATTTGTAATTTCATCCTTATGATTTATTGCATTTTAATAGTTATTATTTTTTTAAATATCAATACTTTATTTATATTATAAATTATTTATGAAGTAACTTGTAAAACTTATTATTATACGAATTAAATTAAAGAAATGAACAATTACAAGAATCACTTTTTTTGAGTGAATGAAAACTTTTAGGAGGAAGAAGCTACAGAAACCTAGCAATAATCAGGCAATTAAATAGAAATTGGAGGAGTGATATCGTCCTTCTTGCTATAATGATATCCAAAAAACTTGTACCATTCTCTAAAATGGGCCTCCACTTCTTTATGGGCTTATGCATATGCTAACTTTGAGTTCAACTGCTACTTTGTGGGCTGATTTAAGATAATGATTGAATTCTGATTTAATTAGATAATGATTGAATTGGGTTGTATCACATTATCACTTATCATATCGTATTATAGTCATAATATATTAAAAGTGACTTAGTAAATGTTAATATTTTTTTCCACTTTATCCTCCCCTATTTTTCTTTGTTACATTTTGATTCTTTATTTATCATATTATACTTCATACTATATTAGAAAATAAAGGTGATGTCTTTTTATTTTTCATATCATTTATTTTAATAATTAATCTTCATGTAGTCATAAATTTTATTTTTACCTCTTATAATAATAATAATTTATTTTTTCAATTAGTTTGTTAGAGAGTATATTTATGTTTATAATTAATTCATTTTAATTTTATCATAATTATAATCCTCTATTTTAATAATTATACTTATAACTTTACTAATTATATTAATAAATTTCTGAGTTTATTACTATAAGGTACACCCTTTTAAGTTAAAATACTCTCAAATACAAGGAGAAAAAAATTATTCTCTACTGCACAAAATAACATTAAAAGGACCATATTACCCTTAATAAAATAAATTAGATTTCAAATTTTCTCTTTTGTGATGACGTCTCCTCCCACAGCGTATCATCGACGAGACGCTGCCTTTCATAAGTTTTTCCGGCAGAGCGCCGCTGCCCAGGGCTCACGGTTTATAGTTGGATACACCGACTGCTTTTTCTTGGCGGATTCGCGTCTTGCCGCTGGTTCTCATGGTCTGTGCTTTGCAACCTCAGGGATTTAGATCCCTGATTTTTTTCCCAATCTGTGCGGTCGCCTCCGCCGGCTGATTTCCCCTGCCACCGTTTTGCTTTATTGCTAGATCCGACTTCCGCTGGACATATACGGCGAGTTTTTTTGATGCGGTCGACCCTTCGTCGCTGCTGTTTGGAGTTCCCTAATTTTTGCCCTAAATCATCGCCTATGGCTAAATCATCGTCTTATGTGTTTTCTCATATTCTGACACCTCCGAATTGCAAGCCATTGGCACGATCTTGAGGTGGCTTTGCATCCAAGCTGATAGCTCGTCTCAATCAGATATATTCTGCCTGCATCGTCGTCGGTCGAGGACGACTGTTCTATAATCGGCGGTACCACTGGTTCAAATTTCACCCAATTGTTCCTTGCTCGCAAAGGAGGATTGGCCGTCCCTTTCGAATTTATCAGATACCAGCCTCTCCTCCGTGGCTAAGGAGCATCCAGAGTGTCTTTCGGCGGCGGAGGTGGATTACTAGGCTTGTGGTGGGGCTTCTGGTTGGGCTTCCGGCGAGGTTTCCAGTAGCTTCTTCACAGTTCACTCGTCTTCTTCCTCTCACTGATAACCTTACTCATCTCAATCGAATTCAATTGAAATTAAATTCATCCTTGCTCAAGTGCCTATATCACATTGGAATTGATTTTGCCGTCTAGAGGTCTTTCTGACGCTGCTGTGCTCTGAAACAAATCAATTGGTATGAGTTTTAATGGTGAACTATTTGTTTGTGCAGCTGCTTCTGTTCTTCTTTCGTTTTCTCGCGTCTGATTTTGAGTTACTGGTGTAGCTCCTAGTTAATTTTTGCAAGGCTGAAACACTTGGACTTCTTTTTTTGGTGTTCTCGTGTGTCTTCTTTTGAAGCTCTATTTTGGAGGATTTGGAAATTATTTCTGATAATGTTATTTGTCAATGATTCCTTTGCATTTTTGAATTTCAGCTGTTTTTCTATTTAGTGTTTATGATCGTTGTTAAAGTTTTTGGAATTTTAAGAGGATGAGAATTATTATGTATTTGGGGATTGTCTTTAGAACTGAGTGTTGCTAATGAATGTGAAAGTGAAAGCTCGTGTGCAATGCTGCTCGTTTTGTATATAAACAACATTTAATCAATCTTAGCTTATTATAATGTAAAATTGAATAGTTAATGGTGCCAACTAATTTGGTGTGAATGGGCAATGTCCTTTGCTTTGTAATTGTTAAAGTTTTTATTTTATTTTAGGCGATTACATGCTTAAGGCTTAACTGGTTTCTTGCTAGCACAAGTGTTCTTGAAACGATATATACTTCTGTAAATTTGATTGAAACATAGAATGAGGATACACACTTCATTCATTCGTATTATATCGCAGACTTTGCAGTTTTGTTTGTATTTGGAATCAATGTAATTAAAATTTACTAAAGCCATTTCATGTTCTATTCATTCTTGCTAATGTAAAATTGCAGGCAAAGACTAGTGAGACGGGAAGCATTTTCAGAGGAAAACTGAAAGAAGATTTTCTACCTATCAAATGGAAATAGAACAGAGATAGAGAGTTGGTTCCTTTCATGAAATAAGGCCAAGATGTGTGCTGCAATACTACTTATTGAGATTACCTGTCTTTTTACACGAAAAAATTGAAAACATGGTGAAAAAAAAAATGTACAAAAAAATAATAGCAAAAAAAATTTGCAAAAAAAAATTGTGCAAAATTAAAATTTGCAAAAAAAATTTGCAAAGCAAAATGTGCAAAAAAATTATGCAAAACTTACCCCTCACCCACCGCCGGACCTCCGCCAGCTGGTCGTTGGACCGCCGCCAGAATTTAAAATGTGCAAACAAAATGTGCAAAAACAAATTGTGCAAACACATAGGGGTATTTATGGTATAACAATCATAATTGTATAGTTATGAGTATTAGTGCTTTGAGTTATGTAATTTATAACAATTATGCATTATTTTATGTATCCAATAGTAAGTGACCCTAAATTTATTAATTTAATTTTTACTAATAATTCAAGATTCATTCATGAATAGCAACTCTTGAATATCTATTTAAAATAATTAATTTTCAAATTAATGCCACTCTTAAATTTCTATTTTATGTTACTTTTGGTTGAATTCTTATTACTTATATATAATAGCTAACATCTTACAACAATAGAATTTGATTTCTCTTTGTGTTCTTATATAAATTACCTTCTTTAATTTTATTTCTTTATATTTGAGCTCATATAAGTAATTTTGATATCATCTACTTCCAATATTTATTTGTTTCATACTACAATATATTTGTTATTTTATTTCTTGCTATTTAACGGTCAGTGTTTCTTAACTACTGCAGATTTATGATGTACAGTTTCATCTCTTTATTACCTCTATGTTGTTTCTCAGTTGAGAGGGGTATCGTCGAGCATGAGGATCATAGGTGGTGGTTGATCCTAAGATTACAATTTGTGATCTAAACATGTAAGCTTATTTATTAGGATGATGTGCAAACAACATTTTTCAGAATGGATCGAAGATGCATGGTGTAGTGCATGTTTATGCTAATGAAGAGGATAAGATTTCACGAATGTCAACCTATGCAAATGTTATATATTTACGTACGTACGACACGTTTCCTATGAAGTCAAACATTTTTCTAATTTTTGCTTTCTCCGTTGTTTAGATACTGAAGAGTTATATATTTACCGTTGCAAATCAATATTAACATCATATTATTGTATGTAATAATAATAAAAAAATATAATGACATTATTAGATTAAACATACATAATGTATTATGTTTGCGAGCTTTTACACTTTATTAATACAAAATTTTGATTTCTGTTCTATTTTATTAATTTGATTATGGTGATGTACTCTTTTGTGGTTATAAATAAATATGCAATAAACTAATATAAAGTTAATTGTATTTTTAAAAATAAATGAGAGTATTTAGTTTTTTTAATGCAAAAATATAGAGAGTAATTAGTTGCAAAGGTTCCAATTAATCATTAGATTATTACGATTGACTCTAATAATAAAAATATTAAATTTAATTAAAGAAGATGAATGGACATAATGGAATGAAAATTAATTATTATTCAAAATTAAATTATAATAGGTGAGTTTAAAATTTAACATAAGAAATAATTTTAAAATATAATAAGAATTTAAAGAGTTAAGACTGTTTCTTATGATATTAATTAAAGTAGAAATATTATTATTATTATTATTATTATTTTAATGTTATCATTTTTTTAGTTTTTAATTTTTATTAAAATATTATGATATTTATAAATTATATTTTATTAAATTAAAGTGCGATAAATGTAAGGAATAATATTAAGTATAACAATATTTTTATAAAAAAATACTCCATTTAAAGATTAAAAGAATATTTAATTGATTAAAATTTAAAATGATACTTTTAATATGGTGGATTATTTAAATAATCTTTACTGATTTTCACTATTAATATTATTCAAAGCAAAAACTTTTGTAAGTCGAAGGGTTGTTCACTATTAATATCATTTAAAGAAAAAACTTTTGTAAGTCGAAGGTCATTAAATAATAATCGAATTGCTTCATTAATCTATAAGCAAATAAAACTAAGAACTACTCTAAACTTTCATTTGAAAATTTCGTTACTATTAACATATAATTATATCATATATTGTCTCTCAAGATATGTTTTATTCAATCAAATTAGGCAATTCATTTATATGAAAATTTTTAATTGAGCAAGACATAAAAGTTGTGTACAATTAATATAGTCCTGATGTGTTTTAATAAAATTATTTTAATCACATAATAGAGAAATATATATGAATTACCAAAACAAAAATTCAAGATTCTTAATGTCATTACTGAAAGAGTGAAGATGTAAGTTTAAAGTAGTATAAAATCAAGAAACAAAAGACACAAGAAAAAAAAAAGATACATACAACAATTTACTTATTTAATAGTTTATAAATTGACTATTGATAAATTGAATGAACATTGAATATTGTATATAAAGAAGTTTTGATCCAATTAATAAATAGATGATTTACTTATTAAATTATTCATTACTATATAGAAAAATAACTTTTAAGAATAAAAAATAAGTATAAAAAGATTAAAATTAAATAAATAACAAAAAACAAAAGCAAAAACATTACAAAGTATAGCGTGCATGTGACGTACAACGCACGTCTAAAAAAATTAGTTATTATTAAGAGTATCATTTTTTATCCATCTCATCTCACGAAAATCATTCATTGTGATGGTCTCACACAATTCTTTATCATTCTAATTGTATTGAAATTATATTTTAATACCTGAAATTACTTTTAATATATGATCTCATTGAATAAGGTAGCTTGAGCTCTCTAATAATTTAAAAGAGATGTAAGAAGAAAAGAGATGTTTCGCATGCATTTGATTGGTATCTTGAGCTCTCTAATAATTTAAAAGAGATGTAAGAAGAAAAAGATGTTTCGCATGCATTTGATTGAGGAATTAAAATAATTTTTAATAAAACTGACCTCACGATCAATTAAGATGATCTTAAAAAATTTAAGATGTTTTCTGATTATTTTTAGGGTGCACATTTCCGGGCAATCCTTGTACCATTCATTTTTGAAAATAACTCTTCAATAAATTTATTTTCAATATCTAAATCACTTAAAAAAACACGATCCATATATCACAAAACTAATTTTAAAAAGATTCTGCATAAGTATTTAAAGAAAAAAGAAGAGTACAAATATCTTTGCAGTTACTTACTCAACTCCATAGTATGTTAAAAAGAGTTTGCAAAGTTCTTAAGTAACAAAAAAGAAAAAAAAAAAAAAGAAGAACATATATCTTTGCAGCTCTTAAAGTATCACTAATGTCATTACTCTCTTATTTGTGAAATACCCTCCCTCAACTGAAATAACTAATGGCAAACTATAACTCTACATTGAACCAGCGTATTTATTTCCCAATATATTGCCGACAAATTTATTCTTAATTAGTTGCCAACTTCCGAATAAACTATGTTCGAGAAAAATGTGGATCTTCACGTATTAATTCTTCAACATTTCCAGCATTAAACAATCAACTCATCATCTCTCTAGCCTCATTTTTCTTATTCACAAAAAATGGCTCGAAATACAGACAACAAACCTTATTCTTTGCACGAACCGTTTCGAAAAAACGGGGGTGATTTCGTGACTCCGACACGAGGAGGCATCAAACGCAACATTCTGTCGTCCTTCTTTCCCATTTTAATGGATGCTTTTCTCTATCTCTTCCACTTCAATTCCAACCATTAATTAGGGTTTCATTTCTTTGTTAATATGCATATTTGATATGTTCGATTTCCATCGTATCTTCTGATGTTTGCATGATCATCATCATGTGTATCCTTTGTAATCACGCGTTTTCTTGGAGTGCTTATCATCATTGAACATGGGATGTTCACCCAACTGGATTTGTTTATGCTTCTTTATCGGAGAAAGTAACTTCATTGTCTAAATTATTACCGCCAAATTATGTATGTAAGAAAAGTTAAATATTTTTTGATTTTGTTTTTTTGTGATAATTTGATGCTTTATGTAATAAATATAATGTAAAGTATATTATATGTGTTAGTGAGAATGAATTAAAGTGTATTCGAAGATTATTGGATTGGTAAATACTTTTGTTTTTAGAATGTGATTTGTAAGACAACAAAGTAAGGGTTTATTTTTATACGAGAGGGAGTATATTAAATAAACGGAGTACTAAAATCGCTTGAGTTAATTAACTTGATTTAGATTTATACAATTCTTCAAAGTTATACTCACTCAGTCTCCAAACAATGTATAAGTCTGTATCTAGTACGTAGATTAAGAATGATAATATTTATAAGTTTGTTTTTAGTATATAGATTAAGAAGTATAATATTTTAATATACAGTGAGTTAAACGGAAATCCTCTATCTCCTTTTAAATTGCACACTTTCTATTTTGAGTTGTCTCATAAAAGTTTGCACATCCCTTAAAAAATAAAAAGTCAAAATAATCATCATTTCTCTCATACACTTTATTTACAAAAAGATCACACATACCTAACACACCTAACATAATTTATTATTTATTTATTACTAAAAACATATCATAATACCTTTACTTTTCTTAATCTCCATGCCGGAGTGCGGGTGCAAACTAAAGTAGGATAGAAGGAGCAATATTTTAATGTATATTGGGTAATTATATTAGTATAGTGTATGTACCCCATATATATATATATATATATTAATTATTTTGTGTGAGTCTCACAAAAATAATACTTTGTTTCACAATGAACCAAAATAGAAAAGTGTATTCAAAAGTATATTCTTTTGGCACCGAGGGAAGTATGAATGTAAGACATTCATGCATGTCCAAGCTCGACTTTTTATTTTTAAACCCAAAATTAATTAATGTTGAGGCAGTCAGATTATATTTAGACTAAAACTTGTGTGTTTTTGGGATACGTGCGCCCAGATACCCTTTAATATTAAATAATATATTCTTTAGTATAAGAACGTATATCCTTTATTTCTCGAAAAAGATAAAATAAAAATTAATGAAAACAAAATGGTGTATCCTTCACACCCTGTGCATTTAGAAATACAAGAAACTAACTTTTATATTTAATAGTGTAAATTATTGTGAGTGGAACAAAGTAGAAGGTAAGAAAATAATTTTTGAAATGGAGGGAGGAATGAATTTTCTTTAAATTCATTAAAAAAATGATGCATAATACATCTCACATGAATCAATTTGTAAGATGTATATACGAAAAGTAACATTTAAAAAAAATCAATCGTTACACATAAATGTATCTAATATCTCTATTTTATTATAATGAGTGTCTCATTCAAAAATTTCAAATTTCCTTTTTCAGGGAAAGAACTTCACATATACTCAACATTCACTACTAATATAACTGCTCATTATACATAAAATACTCCTTAATCCATATGCAAAATGCAAATGGAAACTTATGGATATTACGGTGGGAGGGAATTAATCAATGAACAAATTAATAGGTAGAAGATCACATTAAGAGATTTTAAAAAGGGATTTTTAGTTCCACTAATGGAATGACTTAGAATGAATAATTGTATTGACGAGATACAAGAAGTATCTTTGTAGGATCTATAAGTATCTTTAGGAGATCTGCAAATTATAAGGATTCAAGAAAAAATCATTCATATATTTTGTGAAGATTTACCAAAATCTAAAAAATTATGACAGTTGTGCAAAGAATTGAAATTTAAGAAAGAAACAGGGCCCACTGGACACTGGGATTTATTGTTTCTCTACTTAAATCCACTTGTTTCTCTTTCTCGAGTAGTTGTAAATTCTGCATGATATTTCCCCTATTGTAGGTCCTACAGTTGACAATAATCTGCATCATCGGATATGAAATTATTCAATTATATTTTAGTGTTACATATTTTAATACACACGTTGAATGAATAATACGTGTAAAGATAATTTTATCCTTTCCTCTAGGTTGATAGTTATACTAGATTTTTTATTATATCTCTACCTATCAATCATCTAATTATTTTACCATAAATAAAAAATATAACACCAAAATATAATAGGAAAATCAAACAACTTAGAAAGAAATGAATTTTGCACACAAATTCCCATATCATAATATTTTTATAAATGGTATATTTTCCCTAAGTTCAATATTTTTTAATCTAGTGATTTATAGTAATATTTATCCTTAATATAGTGTGAATTCGTACATAATTGTCAGGGATAAGAACCAATTCACCCTCATAACTTTAATGGTCTATTTCAGTTTGAAAAAAATAAATTTGTCTATTTGGTGCAACAATGTAGAAATAAGGCCAAACACATCAATTTACGTCGGAAAATGCTGACATCACTGAAAATGACACGAAATTGCTGAATTCCAGCCAGAATGATGACATGACGCCCACCTGGCAACAAATTAAATCGCATTTTAATGACAACAAGACATTTCTTTTTTCATAAATGTGATTAAATTTGTTGTCACGTGGACGCCACGTCATCATCCTGACCGAAAATCGGTGATTTCGTGCCGTTTTTCGATTATGTCAGCGTTTTTCGACGAAAATGGGATGTGTTTGGCCCTATTTCTGCACCATTGGAACTAAATTGACAAATTTATCTTTCTTGGATTGAATAGATTATAAATAAAGTTATGAAATTGAATTGATTTTTATCCCTAATTCTCAGCGATGGTTTACAACTTCATGGTATATTTTTCCCCTACTTAATACCTATCCTTGTGATTATTATGTTAATTCAAAAGATATAAATGCAATTTAACATTTTTGGTATAAGCTAAAAATATGCATGAGATCATTTGTACTAAAAAGTGATAATATTTTAGTAAAAGTTAGGCAAAATATCATGTGTACCCCTGTGTAAGGAGACTAGCTAGTTCATGTGTACACATTCATAAATATCATGTGTACCCCTGTGTAAGGAGACTAGCTAGTTCATGTGTACACATTCATTTCATATACATTTATTAATAAAAATATATACATAGATGAATAAAATTTTATATAGTTTGTTAGTGAATTTTTAGTGGATTTTTTTTATTTTTTTAATAAATAAATGAATACTAAAAAGTAATTAATTTATTAAATATTCATATAGATTATTGAATAAAATTAATATAGATAAATTGTACGGATATTAATTCCGTGCACCTAGGTGAATATCATTTCAAAATTATACCTGATAAATGTAAAGTGAAAATATTAAATGAGTAGTGTATATTACATAAAATGAGAAATTATACCATTAAAATAAAAAAATTAAAAAAAAAATAACGGTGTCACTATGAAACGCTTAAGACTTGGTCATCGTATAATGGAGGAAATCTCTTTAATTTATTTTCTTTATTTCTTATAAAAAAAAAAAGAAAAAAATCAAAAAGCGCAAGTGCATGCCCAAACTTAAGTCCTCAAATTTCAGATGAAAGCATGAGAAACAATAAATAAATAAATAAATGCTAAATGTTTCGCAGATTAATATACATGTCATATTTTTTGTGTAATAATATGGGACCTTGTGGACAAGATCAGGAAATTGGAAAATACTAGCAAATAAATATTCATTTTGGAAGTTTCAGTGTAATACCTGGTGGCTTTTAATTTTTTCCCTATAAATATTTCACAATCATTTTCTTTCCATTTTCATCTCTTTCCTACAAAAGACTAGATTGTCGTACGCACGGCCTAGCAGCAGAGATGCCATTTTCAGACAAGACTACCAAATCATTTGTGACTCCAATCCGAGGAACAATCAAGCGCCGAATCTTTTCATCCTTGCTTGGCATAATCAAGAATGCTTTCCGGAGACGTTCATGATTTCGTGTCGTGTCGTGTTGGATGCTTTAGTCGTGTTTGGGACTTCTAATGCTCATCCATCATTCTATCATTCTGTTTTGTGGTTTCATGAAGTTCTCATTTTGTGTTGATGATTAGATTTTTAACCTTATGTAATATACTACAACTTCATGTACATCTAGTACTGTGTTAATTTTTAATTTATGTTTAAAAAGTTCTTTATCTAATTTAAGTTTGAATATCATCTACACCAATTCACGTACCACTCCCCAACGGTCAAGTATGTGTACGTATTAGACAATGGACAATGGGCAATTTAAAGAAAATTGCCTATTAGGCTAAAGCAAGATCTTGATCATGTCTCTCATCTAAGCTGCTGGAGTCTCGTATTATTAATGCTTTGGAGTGGTATAAATATCTGCGGAACTGCTTTCAATCAATAACTGCTGCATGTTTCTAAATTTTCAAAATAGCAACAAAGAGTTGAAATAGTATTGCTAGGTGAATATTTAATGTGGATAACTGCATTCTTTACATATTAGGTCAGATATGGAAATGAATTGAAGTTCTTCACTTTGCCAAATTTTTGCTTAATGAGCTAGTGGATTTATGCCTGGACCGTTTGAGAAGATTTTCATATAAACACCTGATTTTTATAGTTTAGATCTCAATTTAAGATCTAATTTTATAAAAGTTTCAATTTAAGGTTTGAATTTTTTTTCTCAAATTAGGACCCAATTTTTATATTTTATATTATTTTTCTCATTTTAAGACTTGTTATAAACTTTATTTTCTCATTTCAAGCCATACATAATTATTTAAAAAAAATATTATACACCTTCAAATCAAATCATTATATTAAATGTATATTGTTTTTATTAACATTCTGTATTATTCTATAATATATATTGAATTCAGAATGTTTTTATTAACATTCTGTATTATTAAAATAGCATCCCAGAATACACGGAATGAACTCTATTTCGTTTCGAACAAAAACTACATGCGCGCATGGGGGTTGCTTTCATAGTGTCATTAATAGCAACATGCAGACCCCACCATGTCTAATTCATTAAAAAAAATTCTGCTTAAAAAAGAAATCAATACTCCCTCCATCTCTAGCATATGTATTTTGTTTGTTCCAAAATTACTTTCACACCATCGATAAAGAAACACCTTTCAATTCACAATATTAGCACTCCAACAATATTATAATACAACGAACATATCGCTCAATTTTTACTTTATTTATTTATTTTGTTAAAATCAATAATATCATATGCTTTAATTTGTGTTTATTATTCAATACTCCCCCTAAACCCATTAAGGTTTACGTTTTATTGAATTATGTATGTCTTCAAAACTGCGACAGATCTTTTGATTGAATTAACTTCAAAAAGTCTGCAACCAGATATTTAAATATATATACCATATGATTATTGATTCGCTTTATGAAGAAGGGTCTTTGGAGGAGGCAAAACGGTTGCTTTTGAAAATGGAGGAAAGTAATTGGTTTTAGATACTCGGCTCATCGTTTTTTTGCAAAATTACACAAATAAAACTTTAAACCCTAATTAACAACTCTAATCTTCAAAAACCCAATCATATTCCAATCAAATAATATGCAGAAAGCAAACGCAGAGATCCAATTAACAAGAGCAAATAAAGAATATTTTGCAACATCACCATGCCAATGCCAATGTCAATCCCAATCCCAATCCCCCTCTTTTATCATTCCAACTACTACTAGCTAGCTCGAAATCAAAATTAAATTATACTTACTGCGAATCAATGCCTCTAATCCCCCGAAATTGCAGATGTAGTCACCACTCTTGATACGAAGAAGAAGAATAATAATTAAAATGGAATTAATACAAAGAAATTGGTACTCACTTCCCTTCCACTGCACTTCTCAATCTCCAATATCCCTCCAAGAACAAACAAATTAATTAATGATTGATCGAAACATTCCACCCTCCAACTTCATTTCCTGGAATTCAATTCGATTCAATTCTTCCAACTACTCAATTGACTGTTGTTCATCGATTCACGCCATTCCAACCCCAATCCTCACCACACCTACTTCAATTCAATCTCTCTAAACCTCCGCTGCCGGAGTAATTGAAACGGCTTGATTAGATGGTTGAGATGTCAACTTCCACCTCCAACGCTGTGGGATCTGTTGGGTTTATCCGCCCAGGGAGCCGGGATGGGCCTCTAGAATAGTCAGGCTCACTCAATCCAATAGCATGATATTGTCTTGTAGAAAAGTTGAAAAAGTGGACGATGGAGGGCTTTAGTAAAAATATCCGCAACTTGGAGAGTTGAAGAGATAAATTCCGTGTTTAAACGACCACTCGAAACAAGCTCCCGTACAAAGTGAAAATCAATGTCAATGTGCTTGGCCCGTTTGTGCGCACTAGGATTCTGACTTAGAATGATTGCACTGTTAGAAGTGAGCCAATGTTGCTTGTCTGTGGACTCTGATACCACTTGCTGGGATAAACAGATCCACATTCATTCCTAAGGGACAAATAAAGAAGAACATAAAAAACACAGCACAAGAATTTACATGGAAAACTCCAAAATCGGAGAAAAACCACGGACCGAGAAAATACTACTATGTGAAAATTTTTTACAATCACACATAATTTCTCTCTCCCGACCCCAATCCCTACACTCTTACAAATCTTTGACTAATTCATATCTTTCTCCCCAAACTCACAACCGAGAATCCAAGAAAGGAATTTAAGAAGAATCAAACACAATGATTAAAGTGTACTTGATTGGTGCACTTGAATCAAGTCCAAAGGTCTGCTTATATAGCACCAAGAATCCCTACCCTTTTACTCTTCATTCGATGTGGGACAAAAGAAATAAAAGAAAATGCTTCTTTTATTATTGACAAATCTAACAATCTCCACCTTGTCAAAATAAAAGAAGACTCATTGTCTTTACCGACAAACCATTCACAATCCTGAGAATCCTACTCCACCATATGAGTAGACCACTTAGAATAAAACATTCTAAGAATTTCCTGCGGCACATATCGAAAACATCTGCTGATATTTATGGTGCTACTTCTAGCTCTTGGCTTCCCTAGAAGTCCATCAGCTATCGATATACATCCACCACACACCCTATATCACCTACCAAATCAATGTCCGTGTGCAAACTTGTGGACCAGCTAATATTATTATATCCTTTTCCATGACAACTGAACATGTCAGAAGGATTCCAAATAATATTAACTCAACATTCAGAACTGTTTCCACACTAGCTCCTCCTTGACCAACATCACCATTGCTCCACCGTAAGGAATTATCATGTCATTGCTCCACCTTGAGCAACCACCACACCATTGCTACATCTTGAGCAAAAATTATCTGTACCAACATGACGTCACTGCCTTTTACCCCCAAGCTACACCAGGTTTGTCCGAACCCTTTTCCTACTGAAAGTGTCGTCACTTGAAGCCGATTCCAATCCTCCGGAATTCACGATGCTTTTCCCACTTGTCAACCCGCTGCTCTTTACCGATCTAACTTCTCGAATACCAAGTATCACATCGCCATCTTCCTCGGTCAATCACCGCTTTCCCACACCACCAATCATTACCAGAAAACCCATTCCTTTCAAATCTCCTTGAGCCGACATCCATAGAAAACCCCATGCCGCTGTTAAGCTAACTCCACAACCGGGAGTCCCAGCAATTCACATTGTTGCAGGTCAAAGAACTCCACCTAAAACTGTTGTCCACAAATCCTATCCCTTGCCACGCCACAGTCCGGCGTATTTCACCGCAAGAAAGGAGATGCCACCGCATCCGGCTGATCTTCTGACCACCTTGTACCACTAGCTCTATGCACTTCTTTCATGCCACCCTTAGCCTAATGAATAACCCTCTTCCTCTCATAAAGTCTTTTCTGATGTGGAAGGTCAGACTATGCTGCAACCACAGAGTATACTAAGAACTTTATAAGCGTCTGAACCGAGCTCTAATACCACTTGTTGAGATTTTAGACACACACACACGATGACACAAATAACACGAGATTTGTTTATCCAGTTCGTCTTACGACTACGTCTGGGGGAGATGCTAAGCCAGGTATTTTCTTTTCTTTTCAATCAAGTTAACTACAATGAGAAATAATCTATTTAATAGATGCTCTAACCCTAAGTCCATTAGTATCAACTGGGCCAAAGGAAATATGGGCCTAAAGAATTCAGGCTTCATATTCCAACAATCTCCCACTTGGAGACTGAATCCTCCATGCAGTCATATCTTCTTGTTCCCCTCCCGTATCCGTCTAGCATCGCCTAGCCTTTTCTTCAAGTTCCAAGGCCAATTGAAGCTATGCATAGCTTCAACTTCTCTAAGGTCACCACCTTAGTAAACATGTCCGCTGGATTCTCATTTTCAAGGATCTTCATAAGCTGCAAGATCTTCTTCTTCAAGAGGTGATAGATGTAGTGATACTTCAACTCAACATGCTTTGTTCTTGAGTAAAATGCCGGTTTCTTTGCAAGAAATATAACACGTTGACTATCATTGAAAAGAGTACTATTTGCATGCTCCTTCCCAAGTTCTCCCAAGAAATTCTGCAACCACACCATTTCCTTACTTGCCTCTGTCACAACAACATACTCTGCCTCCGTGGTGGACAATGCAACAACTTTCTGCAACTTAGAAGTCCAAGATATAACAGTACCAATATAAGTAAAGACATACCCGGTTGTATTTCTTCTCCCATCAAGGTCGTTTGATGCCAAGTCTGTATCCACATAACCCATCAGCGCCACACTCTTGCCTTTGAAATATAAAGCTTTGTCTGTGATACCTCTCAAGTATCGCAGGACCCATTTCACTACTTCCCAATATTTCTTGCCTGGATCACTCATTTATTCATTCCTCCAAAACCGCACTTTTGTCCCGCCTACTGGCCCGCACGATTTTACCACTCTGGGCATCACACCCAAAAGGACTCATGCTAGGGAGAGTCCATCCCTCATTTATAACCCCTCGCCATCCCCACTTCTAACCGATGTGAGACTTTGATTGACACCAACCAATATTTTCCCCTCAAACAAAGTCCCACAGCTAGACCATCCAGTTTGAGTTCCGAACATCCCACCATCCTGCGCTAATTAAGTTTGGGGCCTGGCTCTGATACCACTTATTGGGAATATCAGAGCCCGATGAGCCCGATTCGGGCGCTTATAAAGTTCTTAGTATGCACTGTGGTTGCAACATAGTCTGACCTTCCACATCAGAAAAGACTTTATGAGAGGAAGAAGATTATTATTAGGCTAAGGGTGGCATGAAAGAAGTAGGTAAAGCTAGTGGCACAAGTAAGTAAAAAGTAGTAGTTAGAGGGCGAATACCTATCAGGTGCACGTCGCTCTCTAGCTGGTCTCTGCAACAGATCCTGCAATGGTGGTGGTGTCCTTGGTTCTTCAATAAGAACCTCTTCCTCATTCTGATTCTTCTTACTCCCACTCGAGTTTGAGATATCTAAATCAACTTCTTGGGTATTAGTCTTGCCAGAATTTGATGCCTCCAATATATTCTTGTACATAACATGTTCATTAAAAACCACATCTCTACTGTGAATAATCTTTCGGTTGTTCTCATCTCAGAGTTTATAACCGAACTCATCACCACCATAGCCAATGAACGTACACTTAACAGATTTAGCATCTAACTTGCTTTTATCATTAGAACTAATATGAGCATATACAACACAACCAAAGACACGCAAGTAAGATAGATTTACCTCTTTTCTCGTTCATCTTCCTCAGGTAATCTATTTCCAACGGAATTGATGGACCTCTGTTAATTAGGTATGCTGCTGTGTTTACTACATCTGCCCAAAACATCTTAGGCAATCCACTCTTCAACCTCATACATCTTGCTCGCTCATTCAAAGTTCTGTTCATTCATTCTGCCACCATATTCTGCTGGGGAGTTCCTCTCACAATCTCTCCATGTGAATCCCATTCTCAGCACAATATTCCTTGAACTCACGGAGTTCATATTCACCTCCATTGTCAGAATGAAGACACTTTACTTTTAGCCCCGTTTCATTCTCTACAAGGGCTTTCCACTTCCTGAAAGTATAAAATGCATCAGTTTTATTTTTCAGAAAATAAACCCATACCTTTCGAGTGGAGTCATTGATGAAGGTCATGTAATACTCAGAACCACCAAGGGACTTCGTGGGCGCTGGTCCCCATAGATCGCTATGCACCAACTTCAACTTTTCTGCCTTCAAGGTTCTGCCACCTCTCGAGAATCTTACCCTTCTCTGTTTCCCGAAAACACAATCCTCGCATAGGCCAACTTCAATATATTTCAGCCCTTGAAGTCTCCCTTTCGAACACATTACCTTTATCCCTTTCTCGCTCATGTGACCCAGCCGACAATACCACAAATCAACATTGGTCTTAGCTCCTGCAAGATCAATGTAGTCCTTGGAGTTAGTTGTATATGACACAGCCTGAGGGTTTCATAGAGAAGGGAAATGAGCCACTTGTATGGAAGTTAAACAAAAGCTTGTATGGCCTAAAACATGCCCCAGAGTAGTGGTATAAGAAGTTTGACAACTTCATGATAGAGATTGATTACCATAGATGTCACGCTGATCATTATTGCTACTACAAGAGGTTTGACAATAGCTTTCTTATCCTCTTGCTATATGTTGATGATATGTTGATCATATGAGCTGATGCATGAGAAGTATATAAGTTGAAGAAGCAGTTTTTAGAACGGTTCTCCATGAATGATCTTGGAGAGGCAAAACAGATTTTGGGCATGAGGATTGAACGTGATAAGGCGACGGGAAATGTGTATTTTTCGCAGGCAAGTTACATTCAGAAGGTCCTGGAAAGATTCAACATGTCAGAGTCGAAGCCTGTGAGTGTTCCATTGGGAAGTCAATTCAAACTTTTAAAAAATGAGTCACTAAAGAACGAGAAACATGCACAAATGATGAGTGTTCCATATGCCTCAACAATCGGTAGCATCATGTATGCCATGGTGTGTACAAGTCCAGATATTGCTCATGCAGTGGGAATAGTAAGCCGGTTCATGAGTTATCCGGGCAAGCAATATTGGAAAGCAGTGAAGTGGGTCCTGCAATACTTGAGAGGTACCACAAAGAAGGATTTATGTTTCAAAGGCAAGAGTGTGGCGCTGGTGGGTTATGTGGATGCAGACTTGACATCAAATGACCTTGATGGAGAAAGATGTGAATTAGTCAAATATTTGTAAGAATGTAGGGATTGGGGTCTGGAGAGAAATTCTATGTGATTATAAAGTTTTTCACATAGTGGTATTTTCTCGAACCGTGATTTTTCTCCGATTTTGGAGTTTTCCACGTAAATTCTTGTGTTGTGCTTTTTATGCTCTTCTTTATTTGTCCCTTAGGAATGAATGAGGATCTGCTTATCCCAACGAGTGGTATCAGAGCTCTGTTCGAGCGCTTATAAAGTTCTTTGTATGCTCTGTGGTTGCAGAATTTCTTGGGAGAACTTGGGAAGGAGCATGAAAATAGTACTCTTTTCAGTGATAGTCAAAGTGCTATATTTCTTGCAAAGAATCCGGCATTTCACTCAAGAAGAAAGTATATTGAGTTGAAGTATCACTACATCCGTCACCTTTTGGAGAAGAAGATCTTGCAACTTATGAAGATCCTTGGAAATGAGAATCCAGTGGACATGTTTACTAAGGTGGTGACCTTAGAGAAGTTGAAGCTATGTATAGCTTCAATTGACCTTGGAACTAGAAGAAAAGGATAGGCGATGCTAGACGGATAAGGGAGAAGAACAAGAAGATATGACTACATGGAGGATTCAGTCTCCAAGTGAGAGATTGTTAGAGTATGAAGCCTGAATTCTTTGGGCCCATATTTCCTTTGGCCCAGTTGATCCTAATGGGCTTAAGGTTAGGACATCTATTAAATAGATTGTTTCTCATTGTAGTGAACTTGATTAAGAAGAAAAGAAAATACCTGGCTTGGCATCGCCCCTAGACGTAGTAGTAAGACGAACTGGGTAAACAAATCTCGTGTTATTTGTGTCATCGTGTGCGTGCGTCTAAAATATCAACAAGTGGTATCAGAGCCAGACCCCAGACTTAACCGCGCAGATGGTGGGATGTTAGGACCTCAAACTGGATGGTCTAGATGCGAGACTTTGTTTGAGGGGGGAATGTTGGTTGGGTGTCAACCAAAGTCTCACATCGGTTAGAAGTGGGGATGTCGATGAGTTTATAAATGAGGGAGAGTCTCTCCCTAGCGTGAGGCCTTTTGTGCGTGAAACCCAGAGAGAAAAACTGTGCGGGCCAGTGGGCAGCCAAAAGCGGACAATATCATGCTATTGAAAAGAGTACTATTTTCATGCTCCTTCCCAAGTTCTCCCAAGAAATTCTGCAACCACAGAGCATACTAAAAACTTTATAAGCGCTCGAACAGAGCTCTGATACCAATGTTGGTTGGGTGTCAACCAAAGTCCCACATCGGTTAGAAGTGGGGATGACGATGAGTTTATAAATAAGGGAGAGTCTCTCCATAGTATGAGGTCTTTTGGGCATGAAGCCCAAAGTGGTAAAACAGTGCGGGCCAGTGGGTAGCTCAAAGCGGACAATATCATGCTAGTGGATTGAGTGGGCCTGACTATACTAGGGGCCCACATCGTCCTTACTATTCTAGAGGCCCGGCCCGGCTCCTCCCAAGAAATTCTGCAACCACATAGCATACTAAGAACTTTATAAGCGCTCGAACCGAGCTCTGATACCAATGTTGGTTGGGTGTCAACCAAAGTCCACATAGGTTAGAAGTGGGGATGTCAATGAATTTATAAATGAGGGAGAGTCTCTCCATAGTATGAGGTCTTTTGGGCATGAAGCCCAAAGTGGTAAAACAGTGCGGGCCAGTGGGTAGCTCAAAGCGGACAATATCATGCTAGTGGATTGAGTGGGTCTGACTATACTAGGGGCCCACATCGTCCTGACTATTCTAGAGGCCCGGCCCGGCTCCTCCCAAGAAATTCTGCAACCACTGAGCATACTAAGAACTTTATAAGCACTCGAACCGAACTCTGATACCAATGTTGGTTGGGTGTCAACCAAAGTCCACATAGGTTAGAAGTGGGGATGTCGATGAGTTTATAAATGAGGGAGAGTCTCTCCATAGTATGAGGTCTTTTGGGCATGAAGCCCAAAGTGGTAAAACAGTGCGGGCCAGTGGGTAGCTCAAAGCGGACAATATCATGCTAGTGGATTGAGTGTGCCTGACTATACTAGGGGCCCACATCGTCCTGACTATTCTAGGGGCCCAGCCCAGCTCCTCCCAAGAAATTTTGCAACCACAGAGCATACTAAGAACTTTATAAGCGCTCGAACCGAGCTCTGATACCAATGTTGGTTGGGTGTCAACCAAAGTCCACATAGGTTAGAAGTGGGGATGTCGATGAGTTTATAAATGAGGGAGAGTCTCTCCATAGTATGAGTCTTTTTGGGCATGAAGCCCAAAGTGGTAAAACCGTGCGGGCCAGTGAGTAGCTCAAAGCGTTCAATATCATGCTAGTGGATTGAGTGGACCTGACTATACTAGGGGCCCACATCGGCCTGACTATTCTAGGGGCCCGGCCCGACTCCCTGGGCAGATTAACCTAACAGAATCGCCTTCTTCTTTAACCGCATGACCCTTTTTACTGGAAGCGGGATTCCGTCGCCGCCGATGGACAGTTAATTTTCCCACGAGAAACCTTCTTTCCGCCGACCGGACAATACATAAGAGATTAAGAGTTGTTCCCAAATTTATTCCTTAATCCACAGCCACGTAACTCGTGTATAAAATGTTGGGCTTGCCCAATACAATTAGGCCCAACGGATAAAAAGAATACAATTCCACGAGAATTATTATAATTGATGGAACAAGAGTTTTAATTCATTTTGAGGCTTAGTTGATAACCCACTTAATTTTGGGTTAATTAATTAATTATTATCTGCATTCATTGCTCTAGAGTCTAGTGGTGGTGATCGTTCCAGATTGGCAGGGGAGAACATAGTGCTATCAAGAAAACAGGGGAGAGAAATAGAATGCAGAGAAATGTACATTAGAGTATCTCCCATGGTGTGCCTCGTTACAAGTACAAAATTTTGGCATACGTCACCTGCCTCATTAAAAGTTAAACTTGTATCTGTACCTACCAATTATTCCAAATGCAATTGGTACTTCTAGAGGGTATCACTGCCAAACATAATGCATACATATTATCAATTTATTAATTTTTAATATAATTTTCATTTCTGAAAATAAATTAAATAAATATAATATTTCACTGTTTTCATTTCATTTGAAATTTAAAAAGAGAGGGACTAGGGTGGAACCGGTCCCATGAAAATTCATGGAACCGGATCCCAAATTATAATCTCGCGGGTTTGCTGATGCTGGCGGATCCCAAATTAAATTTTTTCCCCCGAAACCCGTCGCCCCCTTCTTCTCTCTCATGCTCTCCCCTGAAGCCCTTCTTTTCTCTCCGCCTAAGCATTGCATTTTTCGGCAGCAGCTGATGGCGCTCGATTGGGCTGCAGTGCGCGGTGGTGGCAGCATCATGTGGTAGCGGCAGATCTGGCGCGAAGCGAAGATATGACAGAGACGAGACGGATGGAGTACTTATTACAAAGAGTAATCTAATTAAGAGTAATCTAATTAATTTCAAATAGTAATCTAATTATTTTTATAGAGTGATCTATAAACTTAAATTGTATACAATTTTTTTAAGTTTATAAACAAATCAATATAAACTTATTCATTATAATCCAATTCATTATAAAGAGTAACCCAATTTATTAAAAAGAGTAACTGAATTCATTCTAAAGAGTAACCTAATTATTTTTAAAGAGTTAATTCCATAAAATTAATTTTTCACGGTATACTATGACTATATTTTTAGAAAATCAAAATTTCAAATCAAAGAGTAACCCAATTTATTATAAGGAGTAACCAAATTTATTTTAAATAGTAACCAAATTATTTTTATAGAGTGAATTCCAGAAAATTAATTTTTTACGATATATGACTATATATTTAGAAAATCAGAGTTTCAAATCAAAGAGTAACTCAATGTATTAGATAGAGTAACCCAATTCATTCTAAAGAGTAACCTAATTATTTTTATAGTTGATTCTATAGAATTAATTTTTTCACAATGTATGACTATATTTTTAGAAAATCATATTTTCAAATCAAAGAGTAACACAATTCATTTTAAAAAGCAACTTAATTATTTTTATAAAATGATCTAACTAACATATAGATTGCATTCAATTTAATTAATTTCAAAAAGTGATTCAATTAATTCCAAAAAGTGATCTAATTAATTCATAAGAGTAACCTGATTATTTTTATTGAGCGATTCCTAAGAGTGATTTTATTACTTCCAAAGAGAGATCTTTGGGCTCGTTTCATCAACAATAAAGCAAGATTTGCAACCAAGAATGTCCTATTGATATGAAAACTCGAAGCCACAAATCTCTCAAGCAAAGGCAGATCGTCGGTGTCAGCTAGCCAGCTCCACATGATCTCTCATCTAAAATATTATTATATCTTGATCTAACAAACAAGAAATTATCATGTAATTAGTATACATCCACCTTTCATTCGAAGATTAGAAGAGTTAGCAGATCAGTAAGAGAAGTTATAATGTAATATGAAAGAATGAATCTAGAACCCTAGCTAAAACGGATCAAAACCCCATTAATCAAGAAATCGATATGATCCTTGCAAGACCAGCTTTAATTCATCATAGTCTTGAATGCTTGGAAATTGACCATCCCATCTCCATCCATGTCCACCTGTTAGATCACCTCCTTACAATCTTCCAACTTCTTCACTTCTGTGAATCCCAGAGAAGAAAGCACCAGCTCTTCCACCGTGATCAGACCATCCTTATTTTCATCAAACATATTGAAGGCATCCCTCAAATCCCCATCTCCACCATCCACATTGTCGTCTCCCCTGTATCGATCTCCCCGATGGGATCGTATATCTTGCAGAACTCATCGTAATCAATCTGCCCATCTCCATTCGAATCCACTGTCTCCACCATCGTAATTGGCGGCGGCGGTGGCGCTGCTCTTGATGGAGGGGCCCCTGCATACAGTATCGATTGAGTGCTCAATTAATCGAATTAGGGTTCATGAAGAAGGGGGAAATTGATTTTAATTAACCTGCAGCATGTTATTCGCAACATCGAGGATCCAAAACCCATTACATTTGGGAGTCTCGGCAAGATTATCACCGACGGTATCCCAGATTGGCGGCAAAACTGATGAGGAAGACAGTGAAGATGACGAGAGCGATGCCAAAAAATCCAAGCTTATGCAGATCTGATAAAAAAAGAGACAGAAAAATGATTGCGGGAGGCAATATCGTGATTACAGGTGGATTTGACCCGCTTTAAAATGTGTGACGTGGCAATCCGGTTCCAAAAAAAGACTAGCGCAAGCTAGTCTTTGCCATTTAAAAATTATAAATGTTAATTCAATTTCTTTCTAAAACAACCTATTGTATTATATTTATAATTTATTACATTTTATATTTGGCTTATATCTTCTTACACTCATACAAAATAATAATAATAATAATAATAATAATAATAATATTATTATCGTTGTATTATAATACAATTTCCTATCAATTATTCATTTGTTATGTTATATATTATATATGAATTGTTACATTAATAGATGGATGTAAAATAAAATAAATATATTTGAATGATAATCAAATTTATATATGAATGATATTTAAAATATTTGAATAATTAAATTCATAAATAAATGAGGCATAAATTTATATATGAATAATATTTAAAATATTTTTTGCCACAAGCCCATGCATCTTCCAAGGTGGTTGGGTTGCCATTGCAAGAATTGCAGTTTATGAGATTGGAATTCCTGAATCAATGTACCCTTCAATAAGCTCTCTTTGTAAAAGTTAATGGAGCCAAATGTATATAACATGTGTGATTATTTCTATTCTGATCAGCAGTACCAATTAACAATTAATTAATGTGGTACAGAAAATGGGAACGAGGATGCGGTGTTCACCCACAAGTTTCATTAATTAATTGTCTGTATTCTGGAGCAAGATGTTGCAACCTATCACATCTCTTCTCTAGCAAGAACCGTTAAGTGAGTATATAGGGTATGTTTAGTACATATTATAAGAATTTAGAGGTAGTAAATAAAGAAGTTAATTGGGGAATATAAACTAGAAACTTGATTAATAGGATGCGAAAGTGGGAGTGTTATGTTGAAATTTAATTCAATTCTCATATTCAAATTGATTCAATTACATGCCATATATATAGTAATTACAAATGTTATCATTCTAGAATTTTCTAGGTACGATTACTATATTAGGCACAACTCTAATACTAATTATTGTCTAGATTATTTTACTAATTAATTATTGGATAGGTCTTGTGTGAGATCGTTTCACGTACTTTTTAAAATAGTTATCACTTCGCTATAAAATGTTATCACTTTTGCTATAAAATGCTGTAACTTTTTATTTATGCTATAAATTATTCATAAAATATTATCATCACTTTTCATTAATTTATTATCACTTTTCTGTGTAAAACTTGTTACTTTCTGACCGATCTCACACAAGTCTTTGCCTTAATTATTAGATTAGATTCTTCAACCATCTAGAATATTGGATACTTAACGTCATACACATTTCAAATATTTCTACCGTATTATAAATATTTTTGAAGCCTCAACGAATCTCTAATATAAAATCTAGTTTAACATTTCAACACTAATAACATAAAATTATTTTTCTTTAAAAAAATGATAAAATATAATTGCAGTTTATTTAAATCAATAGAACAAGGGGGGAAAATAAAAACTAAAACAATTCTCATTCTATTCCGACAAACCCTTCACTATTTCCTCATTTCAAACAAATAACCTTTCAATGTATTATATTAATATTAAAATATGTCATTTCCACTTAATACGTATTACTTTATAATTTATTTATTATTCACTTTTTCTCGGACAAAGGTTCAAATTTACTTTTTTGTACGTGGATTAAAAAATATTATTATTTTATGTGTAATAAATAGTTATATTAGTAGAGAGTGATGAGTTATATGTGGAGCCCTTTTACTAAAAAAAAAAAAATGAGAATCTTTGTCTGAGACGTCCAATATAATAAAATGGAAATGTGGGATAGAGAGATTATTTAAAAATATTATTTTATTCTCAAAAGTTAATACAACTGATAAAATAATCCACTTTTAATTATTAAATTCTCTCATTGTAATGATGAAGAGAGAGATGGCGGATAGGAAGTAATAGAATAACTATTAAAAAGAGATTGCATTGCTGAATGCTGATAATATTCAATAGAGGATCATTCAATGAAATACGATTTGTGAGATAGTTTCACGCCATTTATATATATATATATATATATATATATATATATATATAATCGACACTTGTTTATTAAGCTCTTTGGGAAAAAAAAGTAAAATTTATCATCTTATAGAACATATTTTAAGTGTCAGAATGATAATTTTGAAATTAAAATTGTAGTCAAAGATTATAGTGATTTTCTTTTATGAGAGCATGAACTTGATTGGGGGCAAACAAGAACAGAAAATATAAATTATTTATAAAAAGGAAAACCCCTAAATATTATTGATCGAACAAACACAAATCAATACAGATAACATGAGGACAAAACACAGTAATGGAGAATAAGGTGAATTAGTCCTTGTGCCAATTCCTTAATTTCAACAACTGCTGGTCTAGTGGAATACCTAATTTCTCCTTATTCTCCATGTGATGGTCTCTACACACGTTTAGGCCATCTTCATGATTAATAAAAACATTATTTTCTGTATATTACTCCCTCCGTCCATTGAGGGTGAACGTTTGTTTTTTACACATAAATTAAGATATATGATATTTTAATATGTAATGAGAGAGAAATAATAATTTAATATAAAATGAGTAGGTGTATTAATGTGATGTGTGAGCTTATGAAAAGAGAAGTAATTAATTTTTGTGGGCTCATATTACCAGAAAGGGAAATGCACACTTTATTTTGAGACAGAACAAAATGACAAAATGCGTATATTTTAGTGGGACGAAGGAAGTATATAAATTTAATAAAAAAAGAAAAATAATATAGACTACTTACATCATCGTAGGAGGCTTTACCGCCAAAATCTTATAGCCAAAGGAAAACATGTACGTTAGAGTCATGGTCGGTCCTGACATTTCGGAGACCCTGGGCGAACAAAGAAAGTGAGGTCCTATACTATCATTTTAATCCCTTTATTTATATACTTCTTCTTTTTCATACGATTATTGTTCTCTTTCTTTTTTTCCAGTTTCATATTTATGTTTATACTAATGCCACTAAATATCGCAATCTTAAAAAAATTTAGTTTCAGAATTAACATACATTTCTAACAAATATAATTTATTTTAAAAATATTTATTATCAAAAATATCAAACTACCACAAATTTTTTTTAAACGTAAGTAGAAAAGATTCAATTTTCTTAATACCAGTAAAAAACACAACATACTTCTAAAGTAGCAATCCATATAATACCAATACTCCTGAAATACTGTAATAAATCACTTTTATTTTACACTAATTATAATTTAACTTACTTTTCTCAACAAAATACCTCTCATTATCTTACTTTAAACATTTTTTTTTAATTTCCACACACAAAAATATTTACGCAAATTATTAGAACATAGAGTATTATACAAGATTTTTTAAAAATACATTTTATTTTATAATAAATTTGATATATATATATATATATATATATATATATATATATATATATATATATATATATTGTGTGGCCCCGGGACTTCGTCCCTCCGGACATGCTCAGGGCCGGCATTGGTTAGAGCAAGAAACTGAGAATGGAGAAAATTAGAAAGAGATTAAATTAGGGGTGTGATTTAATAGTATGAAATTGATAAAATGCGATAATTGTTATTATTAATTTCGTTATAAAATATTATTACTTTTTATTTATATTTCTCTATTTTTAGAAATGTTTACGTTTGCTTTTTGCATGAGATTAAGAAATACTCTCTTCATCCCATTTCAAACTTTATGTTATTTTTTGTACATAAATTAAGAAATATAATATTTGTTTTATCCCGTGAGAAATAATATTTTAATATAAAGTGTATAGTTATATATATATATATATATATATATATATATATATATATATATATATATATATATATATATATATATATATATATATATATATATATATATAAAACAAATATTTGTCCTTTTATTGTCACTTACTAACTAAAATATCTAGAAACGCCATTTCAATCCACACAATCTCACACAGAATTCTGCCATTTGTGGAAAAAAAAAACTTTTTTCTATACATAAGGAAGCTATCATAAAAAATTACCCTTTCCCATATACACTTTTACTGTTCACGATATTTATAAAAATGCTAATACTACTGTGTATCTGGGTGCACCTTAAATACGATGCAATCATTTTTAGAAACGTATACAATTATGAATAAAAGTATATACAATTAAGAACATAAATGTATATACTTTGTTTGTTAGTGATTATAGTCATTTTCACCTAGATTTTAGTGTCGTTATTTGTGTATTTTCGGATGTTTTATCTGTATTTGTGTTACTTTTGGTGGAGTTATTGTTATTTTGAGAAATGTGGTATGATTTGAAAGAATTGTGTAAATGAGCTTAAATATGCATAAAACAGGTCAAGAAATGGACAAAAATGGAGTCGGGAGCGAAACGGAGTCGGAAGGACACATTCTGCTTGTACACGACCCTGTTATGTGCAGAACACGACCCTGTAACAAGTGGTCATGTATTGTCATCAGAAATCACTGCTCGCCCAGGATGATGGCCGTGCGCTGGTGCACGGGCTGTGCGTTGCTGCACGCCCCGTGTGCGGAGAACGGCCCTATAAGAAGAAGTCGTGTACTTACATCAAAAAACGTTGCACGACCACGACCAAGGCCGTGTACTGCAGTTCGAGCCGTGTCCGGAAGCACGCACAACATGCCGAAGTAGGTTTGCCCTACACGGGCCGTGCGCTGCTACACGGGCCGTGTAGGTGCAAAAACCTGTGCAGTTTTAAGAAAGTTCTGTAAGCTTCTAAAAGGTCCATTAGTGATATAAAAGGATGACTTGTGCGAAAGTTTGAAAGAGATATCAGAATTGAGGGCAGTTACACACTCTCCACACTAGACATGCATCCCGGTTTGGAACCACCGGTTTCGGTTCTGAATCGACAGTTTCGGTTCCAAGGTAGGGGGAACCGAAACCGAACCGGGGTACGAAGGTTTTAGTTTCGGAACCGACGGTTCTGATTCCAGTTCGGAACCGTCGGTTCTGATTTTAATTTTTTTTAGGTTTTAAGCTTAAAGAGTAAAAAAATTGAAAAACCGATGGTTCGAACTGGAACCGCCGGTTCGGAACTAGAACCGCCGGTTTTTTCCCAAATATGAGGAACCGGAACTGAACTTCCTTAGCCGGTTCCAGTTTTTTTGGCCAGTTTTGGAATCGACGATTCCAGTTCCGGTTAAAATCACCGATTTCCCGGTTCGAATCGCTGATTCTGATTTTTTGGTGCATGTCTATTCCACACACTATTTTTCACACAATTTCCCCTCCATTCCATTTACCTTTCATCCCATCCATCTACACTTGATCCCCTCCATCAAATCCACCATCCAAGTGAACAAGGAAGCAAGGGAGAGTGAGATCACAAGAAGAAGAAGGAGATCTCCATTGAAGCACTTCAAAGGGGGATCTAATTCTAATTTTAGTGAATTTCTTTATAGATTTGTCATGATTTGTAAGGATTTTAATATCTATGTTGAATACCTTGTGACTATGAGAGACTAATCTCCTTTGTGAGATTAACTTCATGATTGGTGTTGGATAATTTAATTTTTATGTAAATTGATTTTAATCTTGAATGGGCTTTGTGTTATTTCTATCATTAATTGTTGATTGCTTGATTTATATGATGACATGAGTGATTAATTGTTAGAGCATATGATTAGATTGAGAAATAAATTATGTGTTTAGGATAGTTCATTGAATCATTTTATCATACACTTCATGTGCTTTAGAATGAGATACAAATATCCTTCTAGATTTAGAACCCTTTGATAGAACATTTGATTAGCCTAATCGAGAGGTTGGTTGATTAGATGAGAAGACCCAAACCATTAGTGAATTTATAGTACATTAAAAGAGAATATTGCTTACGATTTAGTACCTAATTAGGGAACTCATAGAGTAATTAGTACCTAGTGGGAGGTGTTCGCTATGGTATCGATCTTAAGTGCTTTTGGGAGCCTTGTTGCTATCCATCTCGAGAGAGAGTTTAGGTGGAATTAGTGATCGCTTCTATGCCTTGTCCATGAGAGATTAGAATTAATTGCATGATTACTTAATTATCTATGTCATGATTGTTATTAATCTCATCCTTGCATCATTTGGAACCCATTTATCTTTGCATTCCTTTTATCTTTTATTTCTTGTATTGCATTTATTTGCATGCTTATC
Organism: Pogostemon cablin; assembly: GCA_023678885.1. Taxonomy (NCBI): domain Eukaryota; kingdom Viridiplantae; phylum Streptophyta; class Magnoliopsida; order Lamiales; family Lamiaceae; genus Pogostemon; species Pogostemon cablin. The sequence continues at coordinate 4,139,762 of CM042976.1, forward strand.
TATCCTCCTTTTTAATTATCCTTATAAAATCACGATAAACTTGAGATCATTTAAACTCTAGTACCTTCCTCTCTGTGGTTCGATAAATTCTTTAATTGGTCATCCCGACTATATTACGACCAATCAAATGGCGCCATTGCCGGGGAGGTAACGGTCGCTAGTAGTTTGATGAAGAATTGTTTAGAGTGATCTTAATAAGGATATTTTTTTTATTTTTGCATCTTATTTGCTTTAGAAAATTTGTTCAAATTTTTCTTTCTTTTATAGGTACATTTCTTGAGAAGGAAGAAGAAGGAGAACAAGCCCAAAAATATGAGCTACATGGATATTTTTCGAGATATGGTGAATAGAAGTGCTTATCCCACTATGAACACACAAGAAAATTTTCTAGGATTTCAAATGCCAAATTGTGAGCCAAACTTGCAACCTAATTTCAGAGTACAAGTGCTTAATATGCAATTCCAACAACAAGGTTACGGAGATTTGGAGTTTCTCATCAAATGCTTCAACAAGTATACCCTCAAGGTGTGGATGATGTTTTTCATGGAAATTTTTCTAGAAACAAAGAAGGAAATCAACCAAAACTATAGGGAGATTTTTAAGACTCCAACACCTCTAATTCCGCCCAACGTGACTACAAAGAAATGCTTAGAGATGAGTTGATCAAAAAGAGAGCATGGAGAGGGAGAAGAAGTATAATGAAGCGTGGAAGGATCAAATGGAAAATTGGTGTGAAATGGTGGCAAATAAAATTGTAGCATACAGTGCTAGATTGAATTCCATTAAGCACCAAGTTAGTCAAGTTGTGTCCACCATGGAGAGACTTCAAGAAGAGAAGGCTTACTTCCAGAATAAAGAGAGAATGCATGGTCGTTAAAGATCAGAAAGAGGCTAGTTTGGGGGATGATGAGGTTATGAAAGAGAAGAGAGAAAGTGTTCCTAAGTGGGTGAAAGCCAAAGAGTTGAAAGAAGAGTTGAAGGGATAATTCGAAAGATTTGTGGAGTCTCTTGAAGTGATGGTTAAGAAAGTAAAGCTTCGAAACTAAGAAGAGATTCATGCACTTATGGAAGAAAAGAAACCTCCGAAAACTAAGATCATGGACTCCACTCCGCACAAGAAAAAACCTTCTCATTCTATTGAAATTTTAAACTCTCTTAAGAATTTTCATGATTTTATTGATAAAAACTTGTTTGTTGAAAATTGTAGAAAAAAGGATTGCAAGAGGGCATCAACACTTGTCAATGCCCGAATTCTTACCGGGGGATGTGGTTGAAGTTCTAAATGCATATAAAGCCCCATGGAAAAAGTGGAACAAGTGGAAAGGGTCATTCCTTGTGAAGAACACCTTCGGAGAACAATTGCTTGAATTATTCAACAAGAAAGGACACGTTCTTGTGGTTGAACGGGAGAGCACAAGGCACCACTTCAAGAAGAAACCTATGACGGTGCCTAAGGACTATTCTAGACCACCATGAGCTTAAAATATCGTTCGGCTTGAAGACGTTAAACTTAGCGCTTGATCGGAGGCAACCCATTTTAGTAAGTTTTCTTATTTAGTTTTATTTTCTTGAAATTTTGGTATGTAGGAGGATTATACTCATGGAGAAAAACACATATGGAGAAGACGAAATGTGTTCAATTTGGAATGAAAAGGTATGTCACACTACTTTGTTCAAACTTAAATTTAACACTTGTGTTAATTTAAGTTTGGGGGAGTGTGTGGTGGCCATACTTGAATTTTGGAGGTTCACACATGTCGACACAAGGTAACTTCATGAAAATCAATGAAACCTACAAGGGTAAGTCCCACCATTTTTTGCAAACATAATTCTCAACTCTTGTTTCAATTTAAGTTTGGAGGGAGAGTACGTGGTGTGACTCAACACTTGAGTGTGTAATAGATCATGATTAATGATTGATTGAGGGGCACTTTGTGTAAAATTGAGTCAATTTAAAAATTTTTCTCATGAGTATTGATTTGATTTTGGTTAGTTTGGTTGCGTTGAAGTGCATGATAATCCTTATTTTTTATTTCAATTGTTGAGTTAATGGTTTTTGATGAGTTGTTGAACATAAATGAAGTATAGTGGAAGCATGATTTGAGCCCGAAGATCAAATCGAGAAAACATTGTGGATGTAAGGCGGAAGCTCATGCCAACCATTTCTATTCTCAAATGTTTAAGGGAGTTTACTCTACATCTTATCACTTCTAATTGCTTGACATGAATTAAAATTGATTTGGATTGTATGGGATTAGCATGATACTTCATGTTTTATGTTTGTGGGAGATTTACTTTCGTAATCTAGGATTTCATTTTCAATTAAGGATGTGATGTTTGTTGAGCTTATTTGTTATGAATGATGAGGTGATGTGCTTTGATTTCTAGTGATGGATGATTTTGGTCATGTATGTTATGTGCTTTTGTTATATTTTTAGTTTGGTGAGTCTTTTTTTATGTGTTGTGTTTGAATTTTTATTCTTGTATAAGGATGCTTGGTGGTATGTTTTGGGAATATGTTTAATGTTTTTGAATGTGAGATATGATGCATTATTTGTGATGAGTGATGGCAAGTATGTTAATGGTTTCTACTTGTTGTAATTGTGACATGAATTACATAATGTGTTCAATTTTGAGAAGTATGAAGGGTAATTAGATTTATTTTGGTCCAAGCAAAATCTTGTAAGAATTTAGCCTCAACCGTGCCTCCATGGTTAATTCTTGATGAGAGGATCGGTTGTACTTAGACAAACTAGAACTTGATCATGGACTATAGGAACGAAGCTCGAATGATTGAAATTTGTGAAATGATCTTAGGCCATCCTTGTTAAATGAAGTCATAGTCATAAAATTCCTTACCAAAAAATTATCCTTAGTGAGCCATTTTGAGCCTATAAGCCTTTTCTTTGTGATTTGAGCACAATATAAGCCTTGATAATCAACTTGAGCCTTATATATAACCTATGTGTGGTTAATTGAGGATGATGATGGTTTACAAGGGAAGATGAAAAGTGTGTAAGTAAATAGAAGAAAGGTTGAGTCAAGAAAAAGGATAAAAGATCTCAAGATAAAAAGCAAAGGCAACTTCAACAAAAAAATGGAAAAGGAGAAAAATCATAAAATATGCTCAAGGAATTCAAAAGTCAAAAGAAAAGAAGTATGTCATTCCAAAGAAGCTCAAGGAATATATGGTATATTGATATTTAGTTCTTTTGAATTACTGACAAAGGGAGGGAGTTTGAAAGTGAAGAAGTTGGAGAAAAGAATCATCTCTTCGATTATCTACACTTGAATAGTCACTATTATCTAAAGTTTCCTACCCTACCAGAGAGCCTAAACATTACATCCTAAGATAAAGACCTTTTTGATCACTTATTGAAACTAGGGTGGCTTGTGAACATAATTCAAGAGCAAGCATATGGTGAGTCGATTTTAACTAGTTGATGAGCGATGTTAAAAACCCTACCCTAAAGAGTGTTGAGTGAAATTTATAATCTAAGAGAGGCTTGAATTGAAAGGGATTTGAGTACTCTTTTTGTCATTTTTAAGATTAAACTTGTTAATTTTTCATGTTATAAGTTTGATAATGTAGAGATACTTAATATGAATTTGTAGTCCTTATTACTTGTGATGTATTGTGGTTTATGTTCGTTACATGTTTTCTAGGTGAAAATTACTCCTCTTATTTATCATTTTTCATTGTTCGAGAACGAATAATACTTTAAGTTTGGGGGGTTGATCGTAGTCATTTTCACCTAAATTTTAGTATCGTTATTTGTGTATTTTTGGATGTTTTTATCCGTATTTATGTTACTTTTGGTGGAGTTATTGTTATTTTGAGAAATGTGGCATGATTAGATAAAATTGTGTAAATGAGCTTAAATATGTATAATACAGGCCAAGAAATGGATAAAAATAGAGTCGGGAGTGAAACGGAGTTGGAAGGACACATCCAGCTTGTACACGGGCCGTGTGCGGAACACGGCCCTGTAAAAAATGGCCGTGTATTGTCATCATAAATCGCTGCTCGCCCAGGATGATGGCCGTGCACTGGTGCACGGGCCGTGCGTTGCTGCACGCCCCATGTGTGGAGTACGGCCCTATAAGAAGAAGCCGTGTACTTACATCAGAAAACGCTGCACGACCACGACCAAGGTCGTGTACTGCAGCTGAGCCGTATCTGGAAGCACACACAACACGCCAAAGTAGGTGTGCCCTACACGGGCCGTGCGCTGCTACACAGGCCGTGTAGGTGCAAAAACCTGTGCAGTTTTGAGAAAGTTCCGGAAGATTCTACAAGGTCCATTAGTGATATAAAAGGATGACTTGTGCGAAATTTTGAAAGAGAGATAAGAATTGAGGGCAGTTACACATACTCCACACACCATTTTTCACACACTTTCCCCTCCATTCCATCTACCTTTCATCCCATCCATCTACACTTGATCCCCTCCATCAAATCCACCATCCAAGTGATCAAGGAAGTAAGGGAGAGTGAGATCACAAGAAGAAGAAGGAGATCTCCATTGAAGCACTTCAAAGGGGGAATCTAATTCTAATTTTAGTGAATTTCTTTATAGATTTGTTATGGTTTGTAAGGATTTTAATGTCTATGTTGAATTCCTTGTGACTATGAAAGACTAATCTCCTTTGTGAGATTAGCTTCATGATTGGTGTTGGATAATTTAGTTTTTATGTAAATTGATTTTAATCTTGAATGAGCTTTGTGTTATTTCTATCATTAATTGTTGATTGCTTGATTTATATGATGACATGAGTGATTAATTATTATGAGCATATGATTAGATTGAGAAATCAATTATGTGTTTAGGATAGTTCATTAAATCATTTCATCATACACTTCATGTGCATTAATTTAGAATGAGATAGAGATATTCTTCTAGATTTAGAACCCTTTGATAGAACATTTGATTAGCCTAATCGAGAGGTTGGTTGATTAGATGAGAAGACCCAAACCATTAGTGAATTCATAGTACCTTAAAAGAAAATATTGCTTACGATTTAGTACCTAATTAGGGAACTCGTAGAGTAATTAGTACCTAGTGGGAGGTGTTCGCTATGGTATCGATCTTAAGTGCTTTTGGGAGCCTTGTTGAGCGCCTACATCCTATCCATCTCGAGAGAGAGTTTAGGTGGAATTAGTGATCGCTTATATGCCTTGTCCATGAGAGATTAGAATTAATTGCATGATTACTTAATTATCTATGTCATGATTGTTGTTAATCTCATTCTTATATCATTTGAAACCCATTTATCTTTGCATTCCTTTTATCTTTTATTTCTTGTATTGCATTTATTTGCATGCTTATCTATCCTCCTTTTAGATCGTCCTTATAAAATCACGGTAAACTTGAGATCTCTTAAATTCTAGTATCTTCCTCCCTGTGGTTCGATAAATTTTTTAATTGGTCATCCCGACTATATTACGACCAATCAATTAGTTTTTTTAATGAAAAATTGAGTGTAAAAAATATACAATTATTAAAAAACATATATACACTATTGATTAAAAAAGTTATACACATATGCATGCTAGTTTTTTTAGTGAAAAATTGAGTGTGAAAAAAGTATACAATTATTAAAAAGCATAGAATATATAATATAGAATAAAAAGTTATACACATATGGATGCACCATTGCACCCAGATACACCGAATATCAACTTTTATAAAAAATTATTTTGTTTATCAATTTTATTTATTTTTGGGATATTTTAATATGTTTAAGTAATGGAGTAATTAATTACGAAGTATGTGGGCAAGGTAGAAGTAAAAATTTTGAAATTAAAGTAAAATTTGAAGTTATTAAATAAAGTTATTGTATCTTTTTTGTAGCATAAAAGATTTTGTGTGACAAACAAATGAAAAAGTATGAACAATTTTTTCGGATGGAATAGTTTTTCTTCACATAATTCAAGTTATCTTATGGGAGCAGGTCAATCGGATTAGCATCGTTTCAAATCCACAAGATAACTGTTGCTCATGGGGTTTATGAAAATTCTTCTTATCTATTCTTCACTTGAGATTTAGCATGGAAGATTTGTCAGCATGGAAGATTTTGTCATCAAATTTATGTTTGATTAGGTGTGGCCACGGTGCTTGAATTGCAGAAAAGGAGTTTTATTTCCGTTGCTCATGGGGTTTATGAAAATTCTTCTCATCTTTTAATTGAGACCACTGCACTAAAAATATTGATAGACATCACTGAATCGACATCGGTTATTCATAAAATATGATGTCTTATTATTAAAAACCCATGTCTTTTCCTAAATCGATGTCTATCAGCTAAATAATACGCTGATAGACATCGATTTTCTATGAAAATGCGCTGATAAACATCTGTTTTTGCAAACCGATGTCTTTCAGCCAATGTCTATTCCCTTCACCTTAAAAAGACGCTGATAGATATCGGTTATTCGAACCGATATCTTTGTTTATGATGTTAATACTAGGTTAGACATCGGTTTCTTGTAACCGATGTCTATTCTATGATGTTTATTAAAAATCCTATTTTAAAAAAATAATTTTTTTTTAATAACAGTAGAATAAAAAAATGTATATTGTAACATTAAAAAATCGTTGGACGTGTTTTGACAAAGTACAAAATTCATCTCCAATTTTTGTTCTGCAAAATTCATCCCCGTCAGAACCCGAATTTCGAATAGGAAAATAACCAGAATTTGAATTCGAATAGGAATCTGACGGAGTTGGATACGATAAGCAGCTTCTTCTCCGGCCAGTTCGTTGCCTGCCATTCGACGACGGGCGCTCTCTTGCCAAGGCGGTGTGTGTTCGCCGCCGCACGCTCTCGCTACCTGTCGCGCCACCTGCTCCCTCTACTTGCGCCGCCCGCTCCCGCTATCTGCGCCGCCAGCACCGCGACCCACTAGCTCTGCCCACAGCCGCCGCACGCTCATGCTTCACGCCGCGCCGCCCACTCCAGCTACCTGCTTGCGCCGACCGCCCAAAGCCCTAATTTGGGGAATTCCCAATTTGACAATAGGCCAAGCCATCACTCCACCCTATAATTTGCTCCGAACCCCATATTTCCTCCCAATTCTACACCTTCAATAAGGATTCCCATGCCGTAATGACTCGGTGCATAATCGAAGGCCGATTGGCGAAGCCGGATGAGATTTTAGCCACGAAACCGCCGGCGGTGCGTATGAGGATGCCGCGTTATTGACAGCATGGAAGTGCATCCACGATAAGCTCACCGTTCCTCCTCCACCGATAATGGACACTTTCTCTGTTTCAAGAGCAATTCTAATCAATTTGTATCATATGACGATGATAAAATCAATCTTTCGTGTGTATGATTGGTTCAATTCCAAATTCTTAAACATCTAGGAAGTCTTTGGATTCCGACTTTTCTTAACCAACAGGATATCTAAATGGTAAATTTTAGGTTACTGAATCAGTTTCAATACCCTGCTAGCTATTTTGTACTAAACATAATCTGTTGTGACTTGTCCTTTCTTAACCTGGCAGCTGGGAATTTGCAGCTGAAATGGCTCGAATGGCGCGTTGCTGCACTCAATGCCTCTTAAAATTGGTAAATTCCGGATTAAGAATGTCGGGAATCGCCCTCATAGTCTACTCGCTTTGGATGTTCAGAGTTTGGTACCGCCATGAAGAATTCGACGAAGCTCCAGTCCCTTGGTATTTTTTATTTATTTATAATATTTTATATTAATTTGATAATGTTCGAAATTGCAGGATTTTAAAGTAATAAATTGTCGAGATGTTAAAATCATATTGTTATTGCTCCTTTTCATATGAAGAATTTGGTTATTTGTTTAAGTTTCCTTGTAAACGGAATTGGAATGCAGGTTCATATACACTATCATTGGGCTTGGTCCATCTTTGTGCGTGATCACATGTTCAGGCCCTATTGCAGCGGAGACTGCTAATGGTTGTTGCTTGTGTATTGTATCCTTATCATGGTTTTTTCTATCTGATTTCTTGGTTGTAGTAATTACATTTCCTTAATACCTATTAAACATTGGTAGAAACTCCCATGTGGTAATCTGAACTTTTTCATTGTTGCAAGTGTTTTGTGATTTAGGAGATAAAACCATTGGTTTGTTTTCCTCCAAAAAAAAAGTCTACTTTTTTAAATAAACAGGTACATCCAATTGATGCACATTGCTCTCTCATGATTATCAATAAAATGCGTTCTCTGACTTTTTAGAACATTCAGTTTGTTGCTCATTCCCTCATTTATTATGATTGTATGGTTGGGTTATAAGTAAATACAGATAATGGAACTCCTATGCCTTAGGTTAGTTTACACCTCTCTGTTATTTTACAAAATAATATATAGTACCACTTTTCTTGGACAAGTAACTCTTCTTTGTTGACTAAACAGGTGGATACATCCCTAAGGTTGCTATTGAAGAACCTAACCAAAAGCTGCCAAGTATCTAGGTAATAGTCTAGTATTTATGTTTCTGGTTCAAATATCCTCTTCCCGGGTGATCTCATTCCTTTCACAAGAAAGCCTTTTTTCTTGATAATAGATAGTGATAACAGTCATGCATTCAAGGCAGGTTTGTTAAAACTTTGTAGAGTAAGCATTTGATGTGTTAGCTTTACACCAACTAATCTTGCAGCTGTCTTAATGCCCTAATAACATCAACAATATGTTAATAACATTAAATAAGCAATTTGCAGTTTGATTATCTAGATTCTGTGAAATAGTATTTTAATTACTATCTTTAACGTTAGTAGAATTCCAGCAAAGAAAACTTTGACTTGAATCAATAGTTTATAGTTTTAGTCCATTTTATTGATGAAATAAAACTAAATTGGTTGGCACAATAAACCCTCAAAGTAGATGTCACCTTGCTTTTGCAAGTGTCTTCTCGTTAATTTGACATGTTTTATTTTTCCTAATTAATTAGTTTTTACTTTTAGGTGACTATATTGTATTTGGATAGAGTCATATGAAATTCTTATAAGTATGTCATATCTAACTTGAGATGGCATGAAATAATAATTTAAGATTGTGTTTGGATTAATGAGTCATTTAAAATCCAAGGAATTTATAAATGAAGGGATTTAGAATTCAAGGTATTTTAAATGAATTTATTTGAATTACTTTATTAGGATGTAATATGAATTTATAAATTGAATTACTTTGTTTGATGAAAATAGTCAGCCATAAGCATTTTTTAATAAAATAAAGCTCTAATTCTATATGTTTTTTTCTGCAGCGAAGCCTCTTGGCTCTGTTAATTTTAATGCATATGTAATAATTGGGTCCATTGTTTGTGGTATCTTTGCCTTTTATGCCAATTGAATTTGATTGAAAAAATGTTATTAGATATTTTATTTTTGGTGCAATATTGATCAAACTAGTATTTCATTGTGACAGGATTCCTTGGTGGAAATAGCAAAATAATTATGATCGGTATGTGTTTATAGATATTCTCATCTAATTATTTTATCATTTAATCCATTTCAATATCTACATTTCCTTCTGTTGTTGTCTCTATCTTATTTGACTCTCGATTTTTCTTTATCATCTTTGTAACTTATTTCTATGTGCTCATGATTTTTGGGTTTGGATAACAGTCATCTCCCTTTTACGTATGTATGGGTCTGCTATTTTTGTTTACTTATCATTGTCCAAATGGAGACTTACTTGGGATTGAGAAAATTGTGGGGTTAAGTAGTATTGATTTAGTAAGAACTCTTTGCCTCAGTTTCTTTAGCCAAATTGCTTTTAATTTGATGAGCAAGGTGCCTCTAGTTAGAGATAATGCTATTAGGAGATCCCTGAGATGTCGGTTGGATATTTCAATCTCGACCCTCCTCCTTGATATTCTTCTGTATCATTGGTGAGTTCGTTGCTGTGAGTTTTGTTATAATTTACTCTCTTTAAGGAGTTAATTCATTTAAATTTAGAAGCATTCTAGTTTTATTTGGTACGTCCCTGGCTATGAAACAGTTTATTATGGAACATAGAAATTGTGATTTACTTGAACTTGGAAAGAGTAGGATCAAGGACCAATTTGGCTTTATCTCTGCTGGTTGTATCAAGGGCTACATTGCTCCCAATTGCCAATCGTCTAATTCATAGCTTTCTACAGAATAGGGAATTATTGATGCCTGATGGTATGCTTTCACTTTGGTTGCTACGTTTATTTTAATTACCCTTCGATATAGTTGGTTTAAAAAAAAAGCTGGAGAATGTTATTTGTTCAATTAATTCCCAGCCCTATTGCAGTTTTCTGGCCACTGTTAGCCAAGACATAGAGTTGACTTATTTAGTCTACTTTGGCTTTTTACATCTTGATAATGAACCAATGAACAAAGTCAGAATGCATTTGCTTCTAATGATTACATTTTACATTCTAATTTTGATTCTTGCGGTTTCTGAAATTTGAAATTACTTGCAGCAAATGACTTAATAGATTAAGATGTCTTACGATAATTCTTAGGTTTTATTTTTCATGTTAGTATCAAGGATATGTTAATGTGTTCCTTGTAATTGCATTCAAGATATATTTTCTTTTTTTTTCAGTTTGATACTTATTACAAAATTGCTTTTAATTTTTCATTATTATATTTTTAATGCACTTTGATTATGTCACTGTATGGTGTGGTGTGGGTTTGGTGGCAACGCCGAAATTGGAGATGAAATTTCTACTTATATTATGTCACTGTATAGTTATTGTGCACTGGCAATAAGAATTTCTACTTGTATTATGGTGACCAATTTATTGATTTTATCTTTTAAAATACTTGCAGTTGGAAAAATGATGATTTCATACTTTTCTCTGAGAAAGAATTGAAGTTTGGATGCTCAAATGATGATTTCATACTTTTCTCTGAGAAAGAATTGAAGTTTGGATGCTCTATTGATGTTCGTGCAATGTATCACAGATGCTTGGATTGGAAACAATAAATTGAGCATCTCTTGATCTTGAGGTTTTGGATTATAAATTTCGGTTTTATTTATGTAAAATTGAAGTTTGAATTTATTTAATTAGGATATTCTTGTACTTTTTAAATTTAAATGATGATTTTATGTGTATCTTACATTAAATATTTGAAATTCTTGTAAAAATATTGTAATTAGTTTTGAGTTATATATTATGATTGCGATTAATTTTATTTTAATAATAATATAAAATTATGTATAAAATTAAATTTTAAAAAAATAAAAATGAAAGACATCATGTAAATATAGATGTCTTTTTTTAAGAAATACATCGGTTTTTAACTGATGTTTATCTCTTCTAATCGATGTCTTTAAGTGATAAGACATCAATGACTAGCCGATGTCTAAAGGGTCTGATCGATGTCTAAAGGGTCTGATCGATGTCTTTGCCTAGAAAGACATCGGTCGAAAATCGATATCTATTGGTCTCATATGATGTCTTTATGTGGATAGACATCGATTAAAAATCGATGTCTAATGTGTCTTCACCGATGTCTTTTCCAGGAACAACATCGCTTTATAACCGATGTCTTTTGTCCTAATCGATGTCTTTTCTAGAAAGGGCATCGGATAATAAACGATGTCTTATGTGTGTCAAACGATGTTTTTCCGTTGAAAGACATCGGTGGATAACCGATGTCAAAGGAGGCAATCGATGTCTATACAAGAGAAAAGACATCGGCTAAAAATCGATGTCTATCAGCGCCCACTTTCAACATCGAGGGCTTCAACATCGGCTGCTTGGTGAAATAGACATCAGTTAAAAACCGATGTCTATCAGCGTTTTTGGTGTAGTGGACTTTTGTTGACAAACAACCAACATTTCCCTCTCCTATCCCACACTTATAAACCCCACTTCTAATCGATGTGGAATATTTTCCTCTCAAACAAAATAAAGTCTGGGCCTGGCTCTCAATTCAATAACATGATATATATTGTCAGCTTTGGGCCACCCACACTCACACTTCTAACCGATGTGGAACATTTTTCCCTCAAACAAAGTCAAGTCTGGGGCCTGACACAGGGGATAATCGTAGAAGACAAATGCTCTTCGTACGTAAAGAGAAATCGAATTTCAAAACTCAATATAAGATTCAAAATTGATTCAAAGTTTTCAAGTTACAATTCTATCACAACCTATTTATAGGGAAAAAATGAATTGAAAAGGCATTCAAACTAAGAAATCAACAAAAGTAATTAAAGACTTCAACTTTCAAGATCGAAAGTTGGAAGGTTGAGTTTTTCTTGATTCTTGTCCACATCAGGGACTGATTCTCAATCCATTAGCATGATATTATCCGCTTTAGGCTGCCCAAAGGCCTGCACGATTTTGCTCTTTGGGTGTGAAAGCCTCATATTAGGGAGAGTATATACACATTTATAAACCCATTATCATCCCACTTCTAACAAATTTGGGAGTTTGGTTGACACTCAACCAACCATCACACTGCTTTCCCATGAAGAGAAGACCCTTTGCCAACAGGATCCACTGTGTGAAGAATAATTACCTATAAAAAATTCCTCGAATCGCGGCATTGCTCCCCTCTTTGCCGGCAGCATCCATCGACGGCGTACTCTTCGATGGTGGTGGCGTGGCTTTTCTGGCACTCCACGTAAGTGACGACTCTAATCTCCATGGAATTTTCCTCTCTTTTTTAATATTGGGGGAGATGTTATATTACAAAAAGTTTAGACGATAAAAGTGGTGGTGTAATTACACAGTGGTTGAAGGAGAACATTAGTTCGATGAGCTGCCATTGTTGATTCAGCCATCGGAATTACATAAAGAGTAGAACCGTGTTAGTGTGGGAGGGGTTTGGAATATTTTGCAGCTGTAGGGATCGGGGAAAGAGATGATGAAACTCATGAGATTAGTGGTTGATGGTGCATTAAAATATTATTCTAGAATAGGATTAGGGTTCATAGATTTAGGAATTTCCCCCTTTTGATCCCATTTTATTTTTCTTTATTTATATATTTTTTAATTTCAAGAAATTTTCTTTCATTTGTATATATTTTGTTTTAATGTAATTTAACTTTTTCAATGTAATATGTGAAAGATTGACTTAATATGATGTGACTTATTTATTCATTGGGTGAATTTAATTGGAATAGCCACGTAAGCGAATTTCATCGGTTTTCCTCATTTGGACATGATTCGGTCCCAAATTACTTAAAGGTTTCGGTTTAATCTCGTAACTATCTCAAAATTTTAGATTTCGTCTCAAAACTAACTTTTCGTTGCAAATTGTCCCATAACTTCTGAAAATTTTTCATAACCATCCCAAATTTTTGCAAGCTTCCAATATTTTATGGGATATTTTCCGATTGAAATAGTCTCATAACTCTTGAAAATTTCTAAAACCGTTCCGAAAAGGATCATTTTTAATTGAAATCCAAAAGTTATGGGACCATTTCAAAACTTTTAACAATTTCGGAATGAAAATCAAAATCTTCAATAATTGTGGGATTGAAAGTGAATTTAACTCATTTAAAGTTTGTCATAGTTATGGGAATAAACAGATTTTTACTCCACTACATTGATAAAAGGGTATTGCATAGAAAGAGACAAATAAATTAGCTAGAGAAATGTTTAATATCATTGTCGAGAAGGGCCTTAAGCCGTCTATCATCACCTATAACAGTTTGATGGATGGGTGTTGCAAAAAGGAAGATAGATGAAATCATGTTGACATCTTTTTCTTGAAATCCCTCGTAAAATTTTGAAGCCTGAAACCTATAGCATACTAATACATGAATTATTTAGAAAAGGTAGATATATGCTGACGGGAAGATTTTCAATGATATGGAAGCTCGAGAAGTAGGTCCTATACTAATATTACATTGATGGATCATGGCATGTGCATGACTGGACCGCTGGGAGACTGCTAAAGCACTTTCATTTGTACACATAATGGAAATAGAAGGTATACTTCCTGATATTACTCTCATTAATGGATTGTGCAAAGGTGGAAAATTCAATACTGCAACAGATTTTTTGATTGAATTACCTTTAAAAGACATGCAAATACCAGATATGATTATTGGTTGTTTTGTGAAGGAGGCAAACCAGTTGCTTGTAAAAATGGAGGAGGAAAGTGGTTGTGGTGCACCCAATGGCTGTCTTTATAATATTGTTATCCGTAGTTTGTTAAAGAGTAACGGAGACAACTTCCCTCTGAATCATATATATATGGAGACAAGAGTTGGATGAAATTGAAATAATTTCATCAAAAGGGATATACAGCAACAGGGCTCCTAACCGAATGCTTGCCTGATTTCCACACAATACTTCCCTCAGAAACCGAGGCACCACCACCATTTCCCGACCTTGTAAAACTAACTTCATACATCAACTTCTGGTTCAACTCCGAGAAGTCGATCACCGGGGGTTTCACCGTTACATCGAACCCTTCAGGGGAAACAACCTCAACTGCATAGCTTGCACTCGCCTCGCCTACATTAGTCACTGTCCTCATGAATCTCTGATGAGGCAGCCCTTAAGAGACTGCAAACGAAGGGTAGTTCAGTTGTCCTTATGTAATCTTCTCTTCTTCCGAGCAGTTCACTTGTCTCAGGAGAATCTTGCCCACCTGTCGGTTCGTGTAGTTCAAACCACACAAGTAAGGGATGTAATCTTCCGGCTCAATGTCGTAAATCAGACCAGGATCATTTGCCTTTCCAGGGTTTACATGCCCTGCTCCAATGGCGGTTAATTGTGAAGGATGATGCTTTTCATCTCGTTTTCCCGGTTTAAAACGTCGGCTGTAGTCATTATTGCTGATTTTATAGCAGCAGGTGACCAATTCGGGTGAGCACTTTTGACCAAAGCTGCCACACCAGCTAGGTGTGGGCAGGACATTGAAGTTCCTGAGATGATGTTGAAATAATTGTTTATCTCGACAGGTTTTGGCCATGCTGCAAGAATATTGACGCCTGGTCATATGATGTCCAGCTTAAGTATCCCCATGCTTGCGGAGCCAGGGCCTCTCGCAGAAAAGGCAGCCACAGCTGGAGCTTTTGTGTCTCCTATTACAGTTCCTTTGAAGAGAATGGTAGCTGTGGGTGTGGATGTGGAGTTTACGTAATCTAAGATCTTTGATTAGTCTTCGTAATTGACATTGGTTGCCGGAAGAACATGAGCTGCGGCGTTTGTGGTGAAGCCTTCTTGCTCGACGTTCATCAGAATCATGGCAGCACCACCTGCATCTTTCACTGCTTGTCCCTGTTGAACATGAGAGTCTCTACCATCCATGTAACACACAACTATCTTCCCTCGAACATCGTTGTTTTTGAGCGACTCTGCTCGGCAATGTAGTCCATCAGGGTCACTTTCATTGCTACCAGGGTAAG
Source organism: Pogostemon cablin (assembly GCA_023678885.1). Taxonomy (NCBI): domain Eukaryota; kingdom Viridiplantae; phylum Streptophyta; class Magnoliopsida; order Lamiales; family Lamiaceae; genus Pogostemon; species Pogostemon cablin. The sequence continues at coordinate 4,155,086 of CM042976.1, forward strand.
CCAGAGGTAGATGTGGCAGAGGTGGAGTTTTCTTTGGCTGGAATGCGGATTCTCCATTAAGTTCGATCTTGTTCCCTAGCACTGCTGTCGCCCTTAAGCTTCTGTCTATCGTGCTAGCCCCGACTGTGAGGATCCAAAGGGCTTCGTTCGACAGAGCATTAGGAAAAGTGCCACCATTACCAGCAGAGCAGCTGACAAAGATGCCCTTCTGCGTGGCGCTGAATGCACCCAGCGCCACGCTGTCTTCGTGGAACTGCTTTGTAGTTCCACCGAACGAGATGGACAGCACGTCCACCCCGTCTTCAATTGCCACATCCATTGCAGCCAAGATATCACTTTCAAAGCAGCTAGATGAGCAGACTTTGTAAATGGCTAAATGGGCTAGAGGGACTATGCCAACGGCTGTGCCGTTGACATTGCCATAGATGCTGGCACTTCTAATGAAGTTGCCAGCAGCTATGCTTGCTCCATGTGTGCCATGGCCTTCTTCATCCAGAGGGGAACCACCACCATTCTTGAAAGAACTTGCTCCGATCAATTTCTTGTTACTCGCGGTGACGTTGAATTCGCACGTCCCTTTCCATCTAGCCGGTGGGGGAGGCATCCCTTCGTCGCCAAAGGAAGGGTGATCAGGAAATATTCCAGTGTCCAAAACACCTATGATTATGCCCTTCCCATAGTTGGAATCTTTCTAGAGTCCCCTGTTTTCGTGCAAACCAAGGAAGCCTGATAACACGTTGCGGTAGGAATAAACGAGTCGAGACGAGTCGGTCGAGCTTGCTGTGGTAGTGGGCAAGAACGAGTGATGCCATCTCTCTAGATCTTTGGATTGTTGTGACAGAAGATGCAATTCTGGTTTGTCAACATGTATAATGTATGTTTGTAAGGAAATTTCATTTGCAGCTGATGATAGTTAGAAAATGAGGAGAGAGAAGAGATTCAAGATTGTGATGATAGTCATGCCTAGTTATGGCTTCAAAAAAGGCTAAATCTGAAAGAATTGATTGAGAGAGTATATATTGATCATTGGTTAAGGGTCTATGCACTTTCTGCAGGATCTCCAAGTCTTCAATGGTGGAATTTCTTGAAAAATAACTGTGATTGTAATATCTATAGTTCAAATGAGTTAAATCACATAAAAAACTATATATGAGTAAAAGAGTTAAACACTAATCAAGTGTATTGTAGGCTCTATAAGAAGCCAATGTGGATTTCAAAACTATATACGTAGCAAGTGTCTTATTTAATCTTTCGCCCTAAAGGGTCTCATTTTCTATTTTAGATGGAGTATACGACATTCGCACAAAATACTAATACAACTAAAATATGAGACTTACACACACCACTATTACAACTGTCCATTGTACGTTAAATAATAATACTTTTTATTAATCCACGTGAAAAAAAAAACAATGACAACCATGTGGGTGAGGGTATATAAATACTTGATAGATTGTTTTTTTAATTCTTAATTGCCCTCAGAATTTAAGCTATATTCTGCATATGTTTTAACTTTAAACGACGAAAACCACTTTATGGGCAATCTTTTGAAAGTGCAAGTGATTTGGGATCATCTTTCCCCACTCCACAGCTACACTCTGTGAAGTCACATCAAAATTGAAAAATGCACTTTTGATTCGGAATGAAAAGACTTAATTTCTCAAACTTATCCAAAAAGTTGTATTTCCATTGTCCGAAAGCCTTCGTATGAGACCAAAAGGCAAATTTTGTCGTCCAGAAATCTAACGAGTGGAACATAAATTGCAATGTTTGAGACCAGGCCAGTTTGAAACTATGGAAACGAGACCAAAATTGAAGTTTCCCCCATCAAAATGCAAAAGAACAAGTGGATGCAGAGACCACAAGTGTGATCAAATGGTTAGGTGGGGATATTTCTTGGATTTTTGAAGTTTCCAAGAAATATCCCCCACCTAACCATTTGTGAGTGATCATGTGTGAGGGTGGTATCTTGGATATTAAGCACAGCCTTTGAGAGTGGTACCTTTGATGGGGGTTTAATATCCAAGATACCACGAGGGTGGTATTAATTCAAAGTAGTTGTGAGTGACCCTTCTACTTAAATGTGGTAATGCTACTGTCCAATTTTTATGAACATTTCTTGTCTTTGCAATTGTATAGTCGGTCCACTCTTGTCAGAAAATAATATATCTGCCTAGATCTTCTGAAATGATTGTAAGGATTATACTACTAATCAGTGCATGCTTGTCAATCTCATGCACTTGTTTAAAGTGCATCAAGCTGGAATATCCATTTTTGATGCTCATATCTTTTAAGTGTTCATTTGTAGCATATTAATATTCAACCCCATTCAATTATTGAATTCTAAAGCAACTGTCAATGGCTTGGTTGATTTTGAGTTACCTTATTAAGTGTTCATTTTGTAGCCTTTTCAACCCCAATAGAGGACTATTTATTTATTTATTTGTTTATTATTATTATTATTTTTTTGTATGTGTTACAATGAGTGATACACTTTAAAGGGAAGGAAATTAAACTCTAAAATAAAGAAGACATGAATTCGATTAAAAAAAATTGTGAGACCGTCTTATCAAATAAGCTATGTGACAGATCAAAACTAATATTAGATTTAATTAAAAGGCAATATCTGATGGATTAAAAGTGATACCGACCAACTGATTGGTGTTAAATTTACTTAAACATTGAATCAATTTTATGGATTTATTTTAATAATTAAGTACACTTTTACTCATTAATTCTATTAAATATTTTATTATTTTGGAGATAGATATTTTGTTATCTCGAGCCATCTCTATTTTACAACACATTCAACTCCAAAATGCAGTTAACTTAATAGTTCATCTCCAGTAGCTAACTCCATTTTCTACCCAAAAAATTAAAATAACAATATATCTTCTTTTTTTAATATTATTTTAAATTATTTAAACAAAATATACGCATACCCATTTTTAAAATATAACACACACATACACTGTAGCAGTTGCATTTTGCAACTACTACAATGTTTTATTCCATTTTGCCCCATTTTGCAGCCTAAAATGCAACACTGCTGGAGCCAAAAGTGTGCTGCAAAATGGAGATGCAGCACACTCTTGGAGATGATCTTAGTAATTGCAGGATCTGTGCTTCAAATTAGTTTTTTTTTTAAATAATCTATATATATATCTATATATATATATAAAAACACCTAAAGTCTAATTTCTTTTTCCCCTCAAAATTTTGGGTCAAAATCTTTTCAATTTCTCACTTCTTCTTCTCTTCAATTTCTCACCACTCATTTTATTCTTATTTCCTTAAATAAATACATTTAGGTGATTTACTATTACATTTTTTTATTCTAATAATTTTATGTCCGACAAAATAATTAAAATTAAAAATATTATTTTTGTATGCTTATTTTTTTTTATCAATTAACATGTTAAAATTTGTTTCAATTTGAGTTAATTATTGGAAAATTTTGGATTGTATTTGAAAATAATGTTAAGTAATTAAAACCATTATTTGAAATTGTTTTTACGTTAACATATGATTATGTAATGAAATATAAATATTAACAAAAATTTTAAAATTGTTGATTATTTATAATTACATTAATTTGTTATACATGGAAAACGAATAAGGGTCGTATAACGTCGATTCAACTAAATACTATTTAATTCATTACACATAAAGAACTAAACTAAATATACATACTATCACAATATAAAACCTCATATATATGTATATCATTCGTCCCATTCTAATAGTTATATTTATTTTTTGCTCCGGGATTTAGAAATTTAGTATTTTAATGTGTATTGAGGTGAGCTAAATAATATTTTAATGTATAGTGGATAGTTGTATTAATGTGGCGGATGAGTCCTATTGAGATATTTTAATTACTTAATTGTGTGAGTCTCATAAAAAAAATAAAAAATGTAACTGTTAGAATAAAACACCAAATTTAAAAATATGTAATTATTAGGATGAGACGGAGGGAATACGTAATTATATGTGTTTATGTGTCCACAATTACAAAAAATCTATATTTATATAATTTTATTTTTTAAAATTAATACTCAAAAAATCTATATTTATATAAATTTACTACTAAAAAAATCTATATTTATATAATTTTATAATTTAAAATCTATCCCCTAGAATGCACGGGTTAAAATTCTTTTCATGAAGGCATTGAAAAAAATAGATCTCATACGAACTAAAACAGAAAAGACGCGCTGGAAATTCAGCTCATTTCAATTGTGGCCAAAATGATTAAAAAGGCAATAATTCCTTACTTTTTGCCATGAACTTATTGATGACTTCGTGTGATCCCTTGGATCCAAAGATTCTCTTAGAACGTTGGAGTATTATTTTATCCTTAATTTTTTTTATAATATAATTATAATTTTACATTTCATGGTCCATTTTAACTTAGAGTTGATATTAGGTGCACCCAGGTGTAAGAGTGCATCCATATGTGTATAATTTTTTATTTTATATATGTGTTTTTTACTAATTGTATATTTTTTTCACACTAAATTTTTCACTAAAAAAATTAGCATCCATATGTGTATAATTTTTTATTTAATAGTGTATATATGTTTTTTTAATAATTGTATATTTTTTACACTAAATTTCTCATTAAAAAAACTAACAATTAAATTGTATACAATTTTGTTTATAATTGTATATGTTCATATTTGTATACACTGTATATTAGTGTGCACCTGTTTCATAGTATAATCATCCTTTTAACTATCAACCTATGGAATGTTTCATGTGTAATATTTTTCCGTTTAATCTTTAATATATCCTTGGCATATATATGTATAAAAGTACTCCATCCATGTATTATTTGAACATTTTTACACTTTCATTATACCAAATAGGATGAGATTAAATGTGGAGACTTGAAATATTATTACAAGAATATGTGGATATGCATTATGCATTTATATATACCACGGATTAACCTGAAATTAATACACCTCCTCTCCTAATTAAGCACAGCAATTGGACTTCTAACTGAATGTTTACTTGACCTCCAGATAATATGTCCCTGTGAATCATCACCACCAACTCCAGGAGAACTTCTAAATGTTATTTCATAACTCAATTTCTGATTCAACTTGGAAAAAACCAGCCTTGGGGGCCTAACAACAACCTCAAACCCCCTTGGAGCCACAATTTCTATAACATGACTCGAACTAGCTTCCCCAACATTCGTGACAGTCCTCGTGAACGTCTAGCTAGACGATCCCATGATCGTAAACGAAGGATAGTTCAGTTGCCCTTGTGTAATTCCTTTCACAGCCGAACAGTTCACATGACGCTGCAGAACTACATAGAGCTGTCGAGTAGTGTAATTTAAGCTGGAAAAATACGAGATGTAGTCTTGAGGTTCGACATCGTACACCAGCCCTGGATTATTGACTCTGGACGGGTTCACATGTTCTGCTCCCGTGGCGAAGATATCAGCTGGTCTAAAATCCGTCGACCGCCTAGGTTGACGGTGGAAGTGCCTGAAATTATGTTGAAGTTGTTCTTGGCTATGGCGTTCTTCTCAACGGAAGTATGCCATGCTGCTAGAATGCTCACTCCTGGTCCTAGGATGTCTGGCTTCAGGATCCCGGGGCTCGGGACGAAAATGAAGCCACCATTGGGGAGTTTTTGTCCCCGATGAGGGTTCCTTTGAATACAATCGAAGAAGTTGGAGAAGTCGATGAATTTATGTAAGCCAAGAGTTTTAGTCCATCCTCATAGCTAAGCTCTGTTGCAGGAAGAACATGGCCGTCTGTTGCTGATGTGTACCCTTCTTTCTCACCATTGATCAGAATCAATCCTGCGCCGCCGGCATCTTTCACCACCTGTCCTTTACTCACGGCGGTGAAGCCGCCGCCGACACGGCAGACGACAATCTTTCCAGCCACGTCAGAATGGCTCAACTCACCGCAATAAACTGCCCAAAAGTCACTTTCGTTGAAAAACAGGGGAAGTTGCGTAGCAGGGAAGTCCGCCGGTTGGAACGCCGACTCTCCGTTCAGCTCCTCACTGTTCCCCAGCACCGCCGTCGAGGTTAACTTCCTGTCGGCAGTTCTGGCTCCGACGGTGAGGATCCATGGCGCCTCATTCGACAACGACGACATAGACGGTCCATTATTTCCAGCAGAGCAGCTGACAAAAATCCCCCTCTCCACCGCAGTAAACGCGCCTAGCGCAAAGTTGTCGTCGTGGAAGTCGACGGAAGGACCTCCGAGGGAGACGGAGATGACATCAACGCCGTCGTCTATGGCCATATCCATGGCGGGAAGAATGTCACTCTCAGAGCAGCTACTGGAGCAGACTTTGTAGACAGCTAAATGAGCCAGAGGGGCAATGCCGACGGCTGTGCCCGCGGCACTCCCAAAGAAGCTGGCACCTTTAACAAATTTGCCAGCTGCAGTGGCGGCAGTGTGAGTGCCATGGCCGTCCAGATCCAGTGGACTTCCATCGCCATTAGCAAAATGTCTTGCTCCAATCAGCTTCTTGTTGCAACCCCCTGTAAAATTGAACTCGCACGCCCCCTTCCATCTAGCCGGCGGAGGCGGCATCCCTTCGTCGCTAAAAGAAGCATGATCCGGAATTACTCCGGTGTCAATAACGCCAATGATCACGCCCTTGCCATAATTTGACTCGTTCCAAAGCCCGACGCCTTGGTGTAGGCCGAGGAAGCTAGGGGTGTGAGTTGTGTGCAAGGGCAGTACTCTCTGAGGCTTCGCAGAGACGAACCCCTTCGCCTTCTCTATCGCTTTAACTTCCTCGGATGTTAACTTGGCTGCAAATCCAGGAAACACATTGCGGTAGGAGTAAACTAATCGGGGTGATCTACTTGCAGAGGTTTCTGTTGTTGTTGGCAAGAATGAATTGTACCATGATTGAAGATCATGGGGTTGATCTGATGAAACTTGAATATGATCTGGCAACTCAACATGAATGATGTAAGTTTCTAAAGAAGGATCAGTTGAAAATGATAAAGATATCTGCAAGATGAGGACAGCAATAGCAGAGAGAGTTGGGATTTGATACATATTGTTATGTTATTATATAAACTTATAAATTAAGATATGTTTTGCAAGGATTGGGTTTTATAATATAAAATTATTGTAGGAGAAGTATATATAGTAGATGATCCCTATTGGTCTTTGATTCAAAATGTTTAAAGTTCTCAAGTCTGTTAGTTGACTTAAGTCTCCTTCGAAAAGAAATTGCATACCAAAAACTAATTATTTTGCAACTAAGAGCAGAAATTCTGCATTTTGTGTTACATCTCATGTTGTGAATGGTTGGATGAATGACACGTAGAAGAGACAACACTCAAAATGCCCTATTTGAATATCAGAACATCAATTTTGTCCTACTTTTAAAAACAATCTAATTTGCCCACTTTTTCATTAATATACCTGAAGTTCTGAACTACCTCTACTTACACATGTCAGAATTTTCTCTGATTTATTGGAAAAGTAGACTGACCAGTTACTACTTTCATTGTGCACATGAGTGATTTTTATTATATTTTATTTATCTTCATGGGCGGACATGACTTATTGTTGTTCATTTCTTTTAATTTTTTTTTCTCACCTATAGGGAGTGGATAAGTATTGTCCACTGCAATTTTGATGCCCTTAATTTTGGAAATATGATCCTAACAATTTTTTAATTTACAATAATTAATTATACTCCCTCCGTCCCACGGCAAGGGTAGTTTTTATTTTTTGGCACGTAGATTAAGGAGTATTATTATTTAATGTGTAGTGGGTAGTTGTATTAGTGGTAATATGGACCCCATGTTTTAATTGTATTAGAAGGGATGAGTGGGTCCCATGTGTGTAAAAAAGGAAAGAGGACCTGGGACGACCAAAATGGAAAAAAGAGACCCTTCTTGTGGGACGAAGGGATTATAAGATTAGAACAATAATATTTTAATTAATAGAGATATATGAACACATGTCCGCTTAGTTTTAAATGCACTTAATTTTGGAAACAAAATCCCAAAAATTTCTTAATTTACAATAAAGATTAGAACAATAATATTTTAATTGATAGAGTAGTCGGACACATATCCACTGAGTATTAAATGAAATTAATTTTGGAAACAAGATCCTAAAAATTTCTTAATTTACACTAATTAATTTTATAAGATTATAACAATAATATTGTAATTAATAGAGATATGCGGACACATGTCCGCCGAGTGTTAAATACACTTAATTTTGGAAACATGATGATCCTAAAAATTTCTTAATTTACATTAAATAATTTTATAAGATTGGAACAATAATATTATAATTAATAGAGATATGTTGACACATGTCTGCCGAATGTTTAATACATTTAATTTTGGAAACATGATTTTAAAAATTTCTTAATTTACATTAATTAATTTTATAAGATTAGAACAATAATATTGTAATTGATAGAGATAGGCAGACACATGTTCGCTGAGTGTAAAACGCACTTAATTTTGGAAACATTATCTTAAAAATTTCTTAATTTATATTAATTAATTTTATAAGATTAGAACAATAATATTGTAATTGATAGACATATGCCGACAAATGTCCGCTGAGTGTTAAATGCAGTTATTTTTGGAAACATGATCCTAAAAATTTCTTAATTTACATTAATTAATTTTATAAGATTAGAACAATAATATTGTAATTATTAATAGGAAAAATTACTCATAGGTACACACTTTGTACCCATAATTATTGTGAAATACATTGATTTAAAAAAATTACTCTCACATACAAAATATTAAAGTAAAATACTAAATATAACCCTAAACAAATACACTTTTAAACCACAAACCCTAAACCCCTCACCCACCTACTGTAGCCCCCGGAGCTTTGTCGGACCGCCGCCGTCGGCCAGTCGCCGGACCACCGCCTGATATACAATTTTTTTGCTGTACACACTTTTTTTACCGCACACACTTTTGCTGCACACGAATTTTCATTCTGCACACAAATATTTATATGCAGCACATTGTAAGGGTAATATTAGAATATCATTATATATTATTGTAGTTAGTAGTAATATTTTGTATGTTTGTATCTCATAGTAATAAAAGAATTTTTAATGTACCTAGTAGTAAGTACCCCAAATTAATAAAGATATGCGGACAAATGTCCGCAGAGTGTTAAATACACTTAATTTTGGAAACATGATCCTAAAGATTTCTTAATTTACATTAATTAATTTTATAAGATTTGAACAATAATATTGTAATTAATAGAGATATATGGATACATGCGCCGAATGTTTAATATATTTAATTTTGGAAACATGATCCTAAAAATTTATTAATTTACATTAATTAATTTTATAAGATTAGAAAATTAATATTGTAATTCATATAGATAGGCGGATACATGTATGCTAAGTGTTAAATGCACTTGATTTTGGAAACATGATCCTAAAAATTTCTTAATGTATATTAATTAATTTTATAAGATTAAAACAACAATAATGTAAATAATAGAGATATGCGGACACATGTCCGCAGAGTGTTAAATACAGTTAATCTTGGAAACATGATGATCCTAAAAATTTCTTAATTTACATTAATTAATTTTATAAGATTAGAAAAACAATATTGTAATTAATAGAGATAAGCGTCCGCCGAATGTTTAATACATTTAATTTTGGAAACATTATCCTAAAAATTTCTTAATTTACATTAATTAATTTTATAAGATTAGAACAATAATATTGTAATTGATAGAGATATGCGGACACATGTCCGTCGAGTGTTAAATGCATTTAATTTTGGAAACAGAATCTTAAATTTTTTTTAATTTACATTAATTAATTTTATAAGATTAGAACAATAATATTGTAATAAATAGAGATATGCGGACACATGTTCGCGAGTGTTAAATACACTTAATTTTTGAAATATATGATGATCCTAAAAATTTCTTAATTTATGTTTAACACGAAAATTCGCGCTTTTCATACGCCGTTTCCATATGATTATTGCATAATTTTAATATTATTTGTGAAGTTTATTGTTTATTTTTATATTTTCTATTACTTCACGAGTATTATTGAGATTTTGACGATTTTAATAATAATATGAAGTATAACTGATAAAATGTAAAAGAGGAAATAAAAGTTGATCAAGTGAGGATTACACCAACTTCCACGTAATATGCATGCTGGGAGCAAGTCAAATTGGGAGTTAAATGGTGGGCCCAAAATTAATAGTGAGCTTGTGAAACAAAAACTATGCCACGTAGAAGCCCAAATTCACCAGCAGCTGCTGAATTGATTTTGATTAGTGGATGGGGCCCATCACAAATTTCTATCCCATGTTGCAACATATGTAGAAGGCGGCCCACACTAATGAAGTCCATCACAGGTCAATACTCCCTCCCGCGAAGGGGTACAGAACACCGAAGTGGGGGAATTCACGCCACACGCCCCTGTTCGAACACAAGCGAAAGATAAAATCAGAACAGAGTGCGAGGGACAGAAGGCGATCACTACCGATTCTGCGGGGAGAAGTTCAAGTGCAGTTGAGTGTAATACCCTCTATAAATCCCACTATATATAAATATATATATATATATATATATATATATATATATATATATATAATATTATAGTAGGTAAGACAATTAGTTAATTAAATGATGTTGTAGAGCAACTTGCTCATTAGTAAGGTAAGCGATGACGTTTTCATGCATGTATATGTATATATATATAACCTCTTCTTTCTTTCTTTTCTTTGGGGAAGTATAAGGGAGAGTTAAACAAAGGTAATTCTCCACCCTTCGATATATATATATATATATATATATATATATATGGATCCGGATATATCGGTATAACTCTTTGATTTTAAAAACTATCCATCCATTTTCCATTTATTCTATAGGTAAGGTTTGATATTTTTGGAACCCGGGGCGTTACATTGAGATAGTCAATTCAATCAGAGAGACGAAGGGAGAAAGTAAAACACGTGACACTAGAGTTTTATATCTTTTCTTATTATTTTTTTTGATGTTTTGATTATGAATTTGTCAGCCATGAGGGTTGTTTGTGACCTCATGGGCTAAAAACTCTTTACAGTTCTAAGGATTGAAGGTTAGATGTAACGCCCCGAGTTACGCTATGGGGTTGGGACGCTACTAGATATAAATTCCTCAATATAATAATAGAGGGGTCGAGAATGCACATCATAAATAACATAAAAATCCCCAAAGAGATAATATAATAAAGTCAAAGTTGCATAAATATTATTACATATAAGCGTCTACTCACCCGAATAGAGTAAAATATCCAAAACAAGTTCGTTCAGATGATGTATTTGAAATAAAGTTCTTAATAAAATACTTAAATATAAGACATAATATAAAGTCCTCCATGGTCTTGGGACATTTGCAGGGTCCTCTCCATCTTCTAAACCTTGTTCTGAAAATTAATAAGGGGTGAGCGTCTAAAATACACTCAGTGGGTTAACTTAAATGATTGCACAGTTAAAACTAAATATGCATGTCAAATATACCATAAAATGTAACATATGTCATTTAATAAAATAATTTGCACATTGTCATTCGATAATTCAATGAAAATATTTTAGACCGAATCATCATCCGATAACTTGTGTTAGTTGGTATATGTGCACCAGACCGTCACCCCAGTACAATGTTAGCATACTTGAAATACATTTTAGTACTGAACCAACGTAGTCAGTAACTTGTGTTAGTTGGTATATGTGCACCGAGTCGTCACCCCGTACAAGTGTTAGTAGAAAATATTTGTCATCGAACTAAAGCTCACATAGCATATAACATGACACATAAGTAACACATATCACATCTTAACATAGCAATCATGACATAAAATGTTGCACTCTGTAAAGAGTGAAAGTTACCCACACCTTGGACTTTTTAGAAATAGTTGGTCGGATTAAACTTGCTCGTTTGTCTCAGGTATGTCTGCAAGGGTATACTAAACTGAGTTCTACTTATAATAATAATTCCTAATACTAAAACTAAATTTCTAATATTATCAATAATTAAAATAAACTAATTATTAACTAACTTAAGAAAATATAAATAATTAATCGTTAATAAAATAAATTAGAATAAAATAATAAATAAAAATACATATTTTAAAATTTTGAGAAAATAATAATTTAATGATCATATATTACAACTCTAGTAATAAATCGTAACATTAAAAATATGAATACAAATGACATTAATTTTATTAAAAATGAATATTAAATAATTATTTTATACCTAAAATAATATAGATGGTAAAATTATAGTTAATATTTAATATAAAAACTATATAAGTCAAAATTATAATTATAAATGAAATGTTAAAGTATGTATAAAATTATAATAATACTTAATATAAGAATATTAAGTTAAATATATAATTATGATATTCAATAAAGTAAATAAATAAATAGAATAAACAAAAGTATGATTCTTGCTGCTATTATCGTACGCAGCTTTTTAATTTTTTTTAATAATTATTTTTATAAATTCCAATCAAGTCCTTATAATTAATTAAATTCTCATTTAAACTTACCCTAAACTTTAACCTTATTACAAAATGACCCAACTTGAGTTATACAACTCCAATTGAAATTCCGAAAATACTATTGGAATCCTCGTGAGGTGAGGATCACATCAACACCAATTTTGTATCAAAATGTTGAAGTTTTGAAAATATGAAATTATACCGTGAAGTGGATTTCTTTCCAACTTCCTCATTTTACGTCAAAACTTAAAACTAATTATACCTTTGTGATCCTCGTGAGGTGAGCTTCAAAACGGTCTATAATATCAAAGCTAACTCACACCAAAACAAAATATGCCATCAAAGGGGTTGAAACTTTAACTGAGTTTTTCTTACTCATACGAAATTCATTTCACAAAAGATTTATATATTTGGAATCTACGCATCGAGACGATCATTTTCTTATGTAACATGATAAGGTTTGACAAGGAATAGAAAATTTCTCAAAACGTCAGTGTGTGTATATATATATAGCGTGTGTGCTTGTATGTGTGTGTGTGTATGCGTTTATATTTGTATGTGTATATATATATATATATATATATATAAGGGTGGAGAATTACCTCTGTTTAACTCTCCCTTATACTTCCTCAAAGAAAAGAAAGAAAGAAAAGGTTATATATATATATACATATACATGCATGGAAATGTCATCACTTAGATCACTAGTTATATATATATATATATATATATATATATATATATATATAAACACACACACATATACATGCATGGAAACGTCATCACTTACCTCACTAATGAGCAAGTTGCTCTACAACATCATTTAATTAACTAATTGTCTTACCTACTATAATATTATATATATATATATATATATATATATATATATATATATATATATATATATATATATATATATATATATATATATATAGTGGGATTTATAGTGGGTATTACATCTACCCCTACTAAAATAAAAATTTCGTCTTCGAAATTTTATTTACCAAGTATAGGTAGATGCGGATATTTATTTCACATGTCGTTTTCACGTTCCCACGTTGCTTCTTCTTTATTGTGTCTGCTCCATTAATTTTTGACTAAAACAACTTCACGATTCCTTAACTTATGAACTTTCCTGTCAAGAATGGCTATAGGAAATTCCTCGTACGTCAAGCTGTAGTCAACTGCTATGACCTCGTGGTTAACAACGTGGCTTGGATCAAACACATATTTCCGTAGCATGGACACGTGAAATACATCATGTACTCTGGCTAGTTCAGGTGGTAGAGCTAAGTTGTATACCAACTCGCCGATTCGTTCCAAAATCTCGTATGGCCCATTGTATCTTGGCTTGAGTTTTCCTTTCCTTCCAAAGAGAGAAATTTCTTTCATTGGTGAGACTTTAAGAAACACTTTATCTCCTTCCTGAAACTGCAAATCTTTGCGTCTCTTATCAGGGTAAGAGTTCTTTCGATTTTGTGCTGTTAAGATTCTTCTTCTGGTCTTCTCAATCGCTTCCACTTTCTTTTCTACTATCTCTGGTCCTACAACTTTCTTCTCACCAATTTCGTCCCAGTAGAAGGGAGATCTACACTTTCTTCCATAGAGTGCTTCATAAGGGGCCATGCCTATCGTGGCTTGAAAACTGTTGTTGTAAGCAAACTCTATCAGTGGTATGTATCTTTCCCAACTTTCCCCAAAATCTACGACGCATGCCCTCAACATGTCTTCCAAGGTTTGAATAGTCCTTTAGATTGGCCATCGGTTTGCCGGTGAAATGCCGTTCTAAACTTTAGCTTCGTACCCATTGCGTTTTGTAAGCTGTGCCAGAATTTTGATGTAAACCTTGGATCTCGATCCGAAACTATAGAAACTGGTACACCATGTAATCTGACAACTTCTTCTAGATAAATTTGTGCAAGCTTATCCATTCCGTGAGTCATTTTGACTGGAAGAAAATACCCAGACTTGGTCAAACGATCCACTATCACCCATACAGCTTGATTTTCTCGCACTGATCTTGGTAAACCAGTAACAAAATCCATTGTGATATGCTCCAATTTCCACTCAGGAATCTCTAATGGCTTCAAGAGCCCTGAAGGTCGTTGATGTTCTGCTTTCACTTGCTGGCAAGTCATACACTTTTGGACAAACAAGCTGCTTGTTTACCTTTTTGCGTGATTACTATTTAACCTATCTATGATTATTCTAATATAAGACTAATCTGGGTATTTTAAGAGAATTACCTAAATTAAAGATGCAGAAAATAAATACTAAAAATAATAAAATAGCAGATAAAATTAAATATGGAAGTGTTCAAGAGAGAAGATAGATAGCTCTAGGTGATCCAGTTAAATTGGTCAAATCAAATCACTAGACAATCGGTTGGAATCCTGCAGTTCTTATGAAAGCAATCACTTAATTATGTTAAACCCCTCTTTTAAAGTAAACTTGACAAATAAATCTGGTTCAAACCCTCAGATGCAGAAGAATGTTCCTTACTCCCTTTCTAGGTACTTCATGCAAAATTCCATTAAAAGCTAGTGCATTAGACTTCTCTTTATAGGTACTTAAGAATTAATCCCCGGTTCCCACCTAACAATCTAAGAAATCAAATCCTCTAGAATGGTAATTAATAAATATATTAGGTGTCCAGTATTAATTATTCTAATGAATAAATGTTATATGGTTAGATCTCATTTACCCATAACAAAATTGACAAATATAATCTCTTCTATGACACAAGCAATAATCATGAACATGCATAGGACAATGACATACCCATGAATAAGGAAAGATCATATAGGACAAAAATATCAATCTCAATTCAAAGCATTAATAAAGGAATAAGTATACTGCAGGTATCCAACTTTAAATCTAGATCATCAATTCAAAACAACTTAACCTTCAAACCTAGTGCTATCCAAGAAGTACTAGCCCATGGTGTTACAGGCAACACCCATGGTTAGGTATGAAAGCATGTTCAAAATTAAGAAAGAAAGAATAAGAATAACCCTAAGAATGGTGCGATCCTCCGTTCTTTCCTTCGTGATTCTGAACCTTCTTGTTCTCCTTCTCAAGTAAGCAACACTGATGAACTCCCTGGGATGGGTGGATGGGATGGTGAATTGTGAAAGGGTATGAAGAGTTATGGAGAGTTGTGGAAAGTTGTGGAGAGCTAGAGTTTGGAACAGCCCAAGGGCTCCTTTTATAGTTGGAGGCCAGAAAATCCCAAATTTTAATTAAAAGTGGGCTTTTTCACGTTAAAAATACAAAGGGGCCGGAAAAATGGCAAAAAATGACTTCGGGCCTTGCTGGGAAGTGGCACGGGTCGTGCCAAGCATGGCACGAGTTGTGCCGACCTTGCATGGGTTGTGCCGCTCACCCGCACGGGTCGTGCCACCCGTCGGCAGTCTGCGCGACCTCACGGTTTTGCTCATAACTTCTTCATCCAATCTCCGATTTTGGTGATTTTTGCGCTCACGCAATCCTCTCTTCCTTGGCTTTCCAACCATATAAAGAACTCCTAAAAATTCATAAAGTGACACTTTTCCCAATTCAAAACAAGGTTTGTTTCTACACATCTTTTCAAGATCAATTCAAGATTTCCAAGGCAACTACTAAAAGATTCTCCATAGACACTGAAATCATCCATAAAGACCTCTATTATATTACTCACAAATTTGGAAAAAATGCTTACCGTACACCTTTAAAATATGGCAGATGCGTTGCATAGCCCGAAAGGTAATCGACGACATGCAAAAGTCCCAAAGGGGCATGTGAAGGTTGTTTTCTCCTGATCTTCGGGAGCAATTACAATATGAAATACCCAGAGAAACCGTCAAGAAAACAATAGTAAGAATAACCTACAAGCTTTTCTAACATTTGATCAATAAAGGACAAAGGAAAATGATCCTTTCTAGTCATGTAATTGAGCTTGCGGTAGTCTATGCACACTCTCCAACCCGTTTGCAAACGTGTTGGAACCATATCACCCTTATCATTCTCAACCACAGTCACTCCTGATTTCTTTGGCACCACTTGTGTTGGACTAACCCACTTACTATCTGAGATGGGATAAATGATCTCCACACTCAGAAGTTTCAACACCTCCTTCTTAACCGCCTCCATCATGGGCGGATTTAACCGGTGATGAGCTTCTCGAGACGGCTTCGCATCATCCTCAAGCAGAATATGATGCATGCAAATTGCGAGACTGATACCCTTCAAATCCGCTACCGTCCATCCAATAGCAGTCTTATGCCTCTTCAACACATCGATCAACAAACTCTCTTATTCGTCCATCAACTTGGACTAAATGATCACTAGTAAAGTATAATCCGGCCCTAAATAGGCATACTTCAAGTGCTCAGGAAGCGCCTTTAACTCCAGCTTCGGTGCCTGCACTATAGATGGAAGAATTTTTGGAAAAATGTCAGACAATTTAACAGAAGCTACATCTAAGGTGCTTGGTCTCTGAGAAGAACTATGCAAAGCATTGACATAGTGATTCAAATCCTCATTATCCCATCTTTCAACATTCTCCTTCATGATTCCATGTTCAATGACTGTATCTAATGCATCCCTACTAGTGAGTTCGAAGTGTTTCTGGACAATAGGCTCAATAGTATTCACAACAGAAAGCAGGTTAGCATCATCAGGGTATTTCATAGCATCATATATGTTGAATTTAATGATCTGCCTATCAAATTCCATCGTGAGAGTACCTTCACTCACATCTATCTTAGTGCATGAAGTGTTGAGGAACAGTCTCCCCAACAAAATTGGAGTGGAATTCAATGGGTGTTCATTCATTTTTAACACATAAAAATCAGCAGGGAAAAAGAGTTTGTCTACCTGAACAAGAACATCCTCAATGACTCCATCTGGGTATGCCTTGCTTCGATCAGCAAGCTGGATAGCAACTCCAGTCTTTTTCAATTCTCCCACAACCAGCTTTTCAAACACTGATTGAGGCATCACATTAATGAAAGCTCAAAGGTCTAACAGGGCTCTTTCCATCTTAAAATTCCCAATCTTGCAAGGAACCACAAACATGCCAGGATCCTTGCGCTTCTGAGGTAACGTTTGCTGGAAGACAGCTGAAATGTTTTCTCCCATCACCACTTTTTCATCTCCTTTCAACTTCTTTTTATTGGTGCACAACTCCTTCAAGAACTTGACGTATCTCGAAATCTGCTTAATCACCTCAATGAGAGATAAATTGATCTCCACTTTTTGAAACAACTCAAGTATTTGTTTATCCTTTTCAATGTGTCCGGATCCCTCATCCTGCTTGGAAAAGGCAAATGGTTAATATTAAAAGGAATAGGGTCATAGATTTTAACCTAATTTTTTCGGACCTTCTGACACTGAAGGGTTCAGTGTCAGTGTTACGTTTCTGCACATCAGATTTTTCCGCTCCAAACTGATCGACTTGATCCTCCACTGTTCCAGTAGGTTCTGCATCGTCTGTTTCCACAACTTGGTCAGGCTTTTTGGCTGTACAACCTCCTCCAACAGTTTCCCACTTCGCAGTGTAATAACACTCACATAGGGATTAACCTCCGTTTGTGAAGGTAACTTTCCACTGTTTTGGGCCTGCATCTGGCTACAGTTGTAGCCAATTGACTCATTTAATTTTCCAAGTTTTGGATGGATGTCTGAGTAGACACTTGGAATTTCAGATTGTTGGCAGCCATCTCTTTCATCATTTCCTCAAATGAAGCTTTGGAGCTTGCCACACCTTGTTGGCGATTTCCATCATCTTGAGGGTGATCTTGTTGTCTATTCACCACTCTATGCTCTTGAAATTGTTGTTGCCCCCTATTTCCTCCTTGTCCACTACCATACCTAAAATTAGGTTTGAGAGAAGGGATCATAAGGTCGCCCCATGGCGTTTACTTGCTCCTCACTAGGTGTAGACCTGCAATCAAGAGTAGAATGATCATAAGTTAAGCAATTTTAACAAGGTGGAGGTTTACCCCTCTTCCTCTAGCAAGATTCTCGACAACAGCTGTCAACTTATTCAAAGTTTCTTCCATCTTAGAATCATGGACCTCCTTCACTTCTTTAAGTGATGGATCACGTGTGCCAAACTGTTGGCTGTTGGTAGCCATGCTAGCAATCAAGCTCCTAGCAGCAGTAGGTGTTTTCATCATAAAAGCTCCTTCGCTAGCCGCATCAAGAATGTTTCGATCCATGATTGACAACTCTTCATAGAAGTATTGCAATAGCAACTGGTCGCTTATTTGATGTTGGGGGCATGCTGATGTGAGGTGTTTAAACCTCTCCCAATACTCATGAAAACTCTCCTCTTGCATCTGACGAGCCCCAGATATCTCCTTGCGCAATGCAGCAACTTTGGTGGCTGGGAAGTAAGTTTGGAGAAAAAGTTTCTCCATTTCAGCCCACGTATCAATCGATCCAGGAGGGAGATAATACAACCAATCCTTTACCATGTCTTTCAACGCAAAGGGGAATGCCCTAAGCTTGACTTGTTCCTTCGTCACTCCGGTTGGTTTCATGCTCGTGCATACAACCGCAAACTCCTTCAAGAACTTGTGTGGATTTTCACCTGAAAGACCATGAAAAGAAGGAAATAAGTGAATCAATTCCGATTTTAATTCAAATGTAGTATTATCAGTAATTGCAGGAAGGTTAATGCATAGTGGCTGATGGACTACATCCGGATTTGCTAATTCATTCAAAGTGTTTTCCTCATTTCCAACCATGTTTTCCTCTCCCGACTCAGAACCTACAGTAGCGTCTTCCTCTAAATCAGAAAATTCAGAATTCTCCTCTCCAAGATGAAGTGGATCAGCTGCAAGTTCGAGTTCGGTAAGGTTTACGGCAGTTCCATCAGCGGATGAACTTGCTTCCTTCTTCTTCCGGGACTCCTTTCTAACCTCCGGGCATTTTTATCGATTTCTAGTATGTATTCAAGTTGTTTTGGACTAGAAAAATGAGTAATTATTAACAGAAAAAATTTCAAAAATAGGGCACTTCTGACACTGAAGGGTTCAGTGTCAGTGTTACTGGAATAATTGAAAATTCCAGAACCTGTAAAAATGCAGAAAAATATCATAAACACAGAAATTTAATAAATTTCAATTTTACTCCCCGAGCAAACTGCGCCAAATTTGATAGGCTATCTCCGGACTACCAAAATAAAATTTATTTCCGACTCACTCAAATACTTAGTATAGCAACGAGTAAGGGTCGAACCCAAGAAAGTATATTGAAATTTTAATTAAATTAATTAAAGTGTTGAAAACAAATAATATAAATAAGGGGGGATTTTTGTTTTGGTGAAAAATTGAAAATAACAATGACGATAATAAATTAACTCAGTTCAAATAACAAAGTACATAGACGAATTTTAATTAGAAAATTTACCAAGTGAGAAAACCTAGTTTAGAATGACGACCCCTTTCGTTTACTGAATCAATTAATTATAGGAATTAAACATCTAGCCTAGTGTGCAAATTCAAATTCCTAGATTGATGATATGACCAATCAACCCGAATGTTCTTAAATTCATCAATTAGAGTACGACCACTAAATTGAACTATTTACGAGTGACCTTATGGATTTGAACTTGAAAATGCATTAAGACTCCAAACATAGAATTACTAGGCTACGAAAACCGGCTAGGAATCATACAACCTAGATCCTATTACATCTAGAGGGAATTATCTCTATTTGCTACTCAATTCAATCCTCACGACAATTACGGATCATGGATCATGAAATAGCATTAAGCAATAAAATAATTAAACTAGTTGATCAGGCTAAATTAATTATCAAAGTGCTATAAAGAAACTCAACGCATATAATAGAATAAATTTGCATAAAAGATTCAATGAAAAATCCTTAATAATTAAATTAATATTCAACGGGAGGTTCACGAAATTCTAAACTAGAAAAGGAAATTAGCCCCGTATGTTCATGATAAAAACATAATTAAAAATAAAAACCAGGATTTCTGATTGTTCTTCACTTCTGCTTGGAATAAGACTAACGCTGCTGCCTTCTTCTCTTGGAATTCACGTGTGATCATGTCTGATGCCCCTAGAATAAATATATCTCTTCCTTGTTTAACTTCTTGTCCCACAAGTAATCCTTCTTGATCACTTTCCTTATTTCTCTCTTCCAAAAATATCTTCAGATCTCTTTTTACCATGTCTTCCCCCTCCTTGACCGTGACTTTTTCAAATTTAGATGAGATCTAGTCCTTCAAATATGTGGAAGATATGCTTGCTGATTTCTTTCCTAATTTGCTCCACTTAACAGTCTGTTTCCACATCAATTCATATAATTAAAGTAATTATTTCGTAAAGATAAAATAAGTATAAGTCAATATTAGCACATAAATAAACTTGAATTTTCACCAAATAATCATGCTAATATATGACTTATCATCTCTCTACTTTAATCAAGGTATTATAAGGTTTTAATGGAGTTGCTGTTTCTCTCATCTCAATTAAATTATATAAAACCATTAGTTACTTTCAACATTAGGATTTCTAATAAATCCGTGCCTCTTTACACATAAACAAAAATTAAATTATTCGAATAATTTTATAAAAATTAAATCTATTAAAGTAAAAGCACGATTTGCATCCTCCATAGAAACCCAAAAGATTAAGTGGAAATTGATATTTGGTGAAAACGAAGCTGATATAGGCTAGAGGAAAAGTACAATCACCCTGTTATTAATTGCCAAAAAATAAAGATAAAAATCACATTACAGATTATTAAATAAATAAAAAAAGTAAAATTAAAAGACCAATCTCTACCCATTCCAGTAATCACTAATCCAAAATTCCATGAGAAAACGAAACAAAGAAGAAGATAAGAAAAGAGACGGAAAGTTTTAGGTGAAAATGTGTTAATACTCATTTGGAGGATATTATAGTCAATAGAAGGGGTGTGTTGAGTAGATATCAATATTTTTAATATTTATTAATAATTATTTAATATTATAGGGTGTATTTAGAGTTTTCGGGAATCGCCCAATCAACTATCATGAGCCACGGAATTACTATTTGTGGGTTGTGGATTTTGATCGTCACTTACCATTTCAGCATTAATCACTACTTTGTCTAGTGGGTACTTTTTCAATCTCAACTGAACTAATTAATTAATGATAGATAGAGTGATTCAAACTAAACTAAATGGTCAAATGATCGTCAACTTCAAATTTGATTAAATTAATATTTGTTATCCAATCCAATTACCCAAAGGATAAATATGGATGGATTAAATTGATCGGATTAATTGGGTTTTTATATATAGTAAGTTTTAAATAATAAAAAATGTTCAAAAACTAAATGACCCTTTTAACGTAGTATATTAATTAAAATTTAGACAACAATCTATCATATTAGTTAAATTAATGAGATGCATTAATTATTTTACTTTTCTTATAAAATAATATTAATTATAATATAAATATTAATCTATATCTAATTTATTATTATTAATTAAACAAAAGGCTAATTATAGTGTGCACCTGAGTGCACTTTAAGATAGGGTGCACACATATACAAATATAAACATAAACATATACAATTAAGAGCAAAAATGTATACAATTTAATTGTTAGGTTTTTAATGAAAAATTGAGTGTAAAAAATATACAATTATTAAAAAACATGTACTCCCTCCGTCCCGTTTCAATGTTTACGTTTGCTTTTCGCATGTTGATTAAGAAATATAATATTTTAATAGATAGTGGGTGGAAAAATATAATATCTAATGTAAAATGGGTAGATGTATTAGTGTTAGATGATATATTAATTGTTTTAGATGAGTCCCATATTCCAAAAAGGAAAACGTAAACATTGAAATATGACGCGCAAAATTGAAACGTAAAAATTGAAACGGGACGGAAGGAATATACACTATTGAATAAAAAGTTATATGTATATGATGCTAGTTTTTTTAATGAAAAATTTAATGTGAAAAAAGTATACAATTATTACGAAACACGTATACAAAATAGAATAACATGTATACAAAATAGAATAAAAAGTTATACACATATGGGTGCACCCTTGCACCCGGGTGCACTCAATACACTCTAAACAAAAAAAAAAAAATAAAAAAAAAATATATATATATATATATATATATATATATATATATATATATATATATATATATATATATATATATATATATATATATATAACCTAGTGCAAATCCCATGTATTATGTAAGTTATAATTTAAAAAAATTCTTTATATTATTAAATGATTTTTTATTTAATAATTACTACTCCTAATAATTTATAAAAATTGAGAAATTAAAAGAAATTTTATAATTAACTTAGTAAGAAAAAAAAGTGAATGACTATTAAAAAATTTATTAAAGAACTAAAAGAAATAAAATTAATAAAATTAATATTTTAATTAATAAAAAATAAAAAATATAATGAAATGTATTATATAAATTAATCAAACTAAATAAAAATAAATATATATCTTTATCTATAATAAATTTTAATTAATAATTAAAATATACTAATTGACAATAATTATGGGGATTCAACATGAAATAAAAAATATAAACATAAAATTATGTATTTATCTTTATTAAATTATAATTAATAATTAAAATAATTGAGAAAAACTATGGACATGACACCTCATCAAAATTAACCCATATATCTTATTTTATTTATATTAATTATGAATATACTACTATAAATAACTTTTATGAACCAATAGTGATAGAACTTATATAAGGTTAATTTACCAATTATATAAAGAATTAATTAATCAATTAATTTACCAATTAATCATTTAAGAATCTGTGAGATTTCACAACAGGCTGTTCACGTTATCAACCAATTCAATCATTCTGCTTTCCTTTTCATTTCTTTTATTATTATAATTATTTAATAATCATTCTTTTCTTTTCTTTTTTTAAAAGTATTTTAATGTTAATTAACGTATAATTCATTTAAATAAATGCTAAGAAAAACGCACGCAACCATTTTTTCTCCTGTTCGTAATATTTAAAATAAATTATTTTTTAATTATTAAAAGTAGTATACTTTATTTTATTAAAATATTATCAATTTTTATAACTAAATATTTTTAATTGAGAAAGTTATCATTTTTTATTTATTAGATATCATTTTTTATTAATAAGTTATCACTTTTTATCTAGCTTTTAAATTATTTTTCATAAAACAATTCAATGAATATTATCACTTTATTATTATAAAATATTATTTTTTATTAAAAATATTATTACTTTTTCATCTGTCACACAAATTGTTTATCAAATAATATGTTGGATGATTATTATTTTTCATTAATCACACATACTAATATTTATTAAAAATATTATCACTTTTCCTGAGATCTCAACCATGATAAATATGATGTTGAGCTAAAAATTCAATTTAATTTGCGTTATTAGCTAGAAACATAACAGTGAATAAAAAAATCTTCTAGAAGGCGATAAATTTGGATCTCCAAAGGATCCCTCTCACAGAATTAGATCCGTGAGATTATTTCGCACAAGTGTTTACCTTAAAGTTAATAATTCATTGTATATAAAACGGAATTTTTTTTGACGCTACTATGAAGTAAAATTTATTATTGTTTTTTTTTGTTGTAAATTATATTATATAAATTAAAAAATATACAAATTTAATATCTTTTAATATTTATATTTAAAATATATTTAAATTGACTTTAAAATCATTTCAAACAAACTTAAAATTTAATAACACTACAAAAATACTGAAGTATTTTTACCAACGAAATATTTTGTTGGTAAAAGCCTTAATTACATTGTTAAATTGGCTTACCAACGGAATCCATTGGTAAATTTCCGTTGGTAAAGTGGAGGTTGGTAAATTTTTAGTAACTAAAATTCAATTCTGTCAGTAAATAATTTCATTGGTAATTTTTATAAAGATTCCCTCGGTAATCCGTTGGTAATTACCAACGGATTGAATTTCGTTAGTAAAATAGAGAATAAATCCGCTAACATTCCATTCCTAAAAGAAAAATGTCATTTTTGTTGCTAATCTGCCGGTAATTACCAAGGGAATTCACTGTTGGTAAATTTCATTATTAAAAAATAATTTTTTTGTAGTGTAAATTGTCCAGACCTTTTTTAATAAATAATTATTAATTAAAATTAATTAATTATATATATATAATTTAATAAATCGTCATGCCTTTTTTTATTTTTTAATAAATAATAATTAATTAAAATTAATTTTAAATATAATATATATATATATATATATATAATAATGTAAAAGAAACAAAAAGAATAAAAATAGTAATAATAAGATAAGATATTCAAATAATCTAAATTAGTTAGAGTTTATTTATTGAAGAAAATTAAGTAAACTAATTAATGAACTCAAATAACCTAAATAAATAGTAAGGATATAATAGTAATTGGACCTTGATAAAATTTTATTGATTCGGATCAAATTGATCCAAATAGCAAGGTTCATATGCTTTAAATTTCATTTTTCTTTTTCTTTCTGTTTTGTTTTGATTTTTAAATTTTATTATAATTAAAGACAACTTTACATTTTGAATTTTACTCCTCGAATATACATTTAATTTATTTAGTTTATAGGATATAATAGGTGGCGGATTCAGAAAAAAAAAAAGAGGGTACAACATGTAATCATAAAAATAATATTTAATATTCAAAATCGTATACTCCCTCCGTCCCGCATTAACATTGACGTTTGCCTTTTACATGGAGATTAAGAGATATAATAATATTTTAATGTGTAGTGAGGTGAGAGAAATATATTTAATATAAAGTGGATAGTGGTTTTAGTGTTGTGTGTGAGTCCTACATGGAATAATTCATTGTTTTGTATGGACCCAACTTGACAAAAAGGAAATGTAAATCTTTACTTGGGACAACTCAAAATGAAAAAACGTAAATCTCAACACGAGTCAGAGGGATTAATAATTAAATCAAAACTCATAATTCTTCTGTCCCATAATAAATTTTACACTTTCCTTTCCATCCGTTCCACAATAAACTTCGTTATATATAAAATGAAACATCATATCAATCCCTAACTTTAAAATTACATATTAATTAATTTCTTAAGATGTAACTTATTAAAATATAATATCCTATAAAAGGTCATTATACGCTTGCGTACTGGGCGCCGGGAGGTAATTAAGGCAATGAATAATATACATGACATACATTTAATAAATGAAATAATGATCGATCAGTGAGAGCAGGTGAGTAAGAAATAAATATTTTGCAGGTAGTTTCTCAATTTGAATGATTGTCTGTGTTGGGCTTCTGAGCCCATGCTTTTGGTCCATTGGGCCTTAATCAATGGGCCATTCCACTTTGTCCACTTAAAACTAGTTGAGGCTAATGGCACTATCTGTCTATCTTGCGGCCTTCATCTAATTTGGCCTTAATCAATGGGCAATTCCATCTTTTTACTTAACATACTTTATCATTTATTTATTACCAAAATACCATAATACCCCTAAAAATTATCACTTTTATTAATATGTAGTGTGCAAATATTTGTGGGACGGAGGGAGTAATATCTTAAAAAACAAGTGATATTTATAAAATAAAATAAAACGGTCAAATGAGACTGTCTCGTGCATGTGTCGCTCAAATAATTTTAGGACAATGCTAAATGTCCAGAATATAGATATCCATATCAACCCAAAGTATATTTTTACTATTATATCCTTTTGTATAGAAGTACTATACCCTAAAATTCTAAAAACCCTAAACCCTAAAACTATAATCCCTAAATCCTTATACCCTAAACCACATAACTAATTACATTTAAATTAAGCAAAAATTAATTTTTTAAAAAAATTCTTTAAATTGAAAACTACTCATCAGTTAATCCCAAAATTGCAGAATCCACTGTTCTAGTCATCAACAACTATGTAATTGATCAATTTGCAACTAAATGTGAGACAGCTAATTACAAGAGAATTGAATCGAACCCATAAAAAAAGAAAAAAAGAAAAAAAAATTGGGAGTAGTAGTTACAGAAGTGTGAAGAGAGTAGTGATGGTAATGAATTAAGTGGGAAAAATAATATTTAATGTATAGTGAGTAGGTGTATTAGTGGTGTGTGTGGAGTGTGCGTGGGACTAGGTGAATATGTTAATATTTTTTGTGTGGGTCTCATATGCTTTAAAAGGAAATATGACAACTTCTACGGGACAACCCAAAAAGGAAAATGTCACAACTTCTGTGGGACAGAGGGAGTAATATATACTATTCACAAGGGGCACAAACAACACAAATACAACTACCCACTATATACATTAAATTATGATATATTTCAACTTACTACACATTAAAATATTATATTTCTTAATTTCCGTGTATAAAGCAAACGTAGCTATTTTTCCGGAAGGGAGGAAGTACTCCCTCCATCATGCTAATTACTTCATACTATCCTTTTTGAAATCTGTCAATACTAATGTATGCTTCTAAAGAATGTGAAAATACATCTAAATAATACCCAATTTTTATATACATCTCAACAACTTTATATATATATTTTTGTTATTAAATATCTAAATACTCACTTTTTACAAACATCACAACAACTTTTACACATCTTTATACAATAAAATAATAATAATAATAATCTCAGCGCAAAAAAAAATACGTGCGTTAATTGCTGGGACTGAAGAAGTAATATTTTTATTATAATTACATGCCGTACAAAAAAAATCTTTTGGATCCGTCACTATTTGCGAGGTGGGGCGGGATGAATTTTCGCTGGCCCAGTCAATTTTGACTCCTTTACTGAGGAAGACATTGAGAACTTAGGATTGAAGTCTCACAAAATAACATCTCAAGAAGACATTGAGAAGATAGTTTGGGAAAATGCTTGGAAGATTACACAAGGAAGATGCAATCAAACATAAAGCTGGGGATTTTTTACAAGAAAACACTGAGAGGGATAACACTTTGGGAAGTGTTAAGTAGGCCTCGTAAATATACTCATAATTACAGATTGGTGAAGATTTACGTGAAATACAATATTAAGATTTTAAAATATAAACCGTCTCATACCTTTTTACTTTATTTGAAAAGGTCCAAAATAATTATGATATACTTTTGTCTCAGTGTTGAATGCACAAACAGATCGATCAAGCAAATTGCTTGGATAAACTTTGAATACAGAATCAAGGATTGATTCAAAACTCACAAATATTAGATCAAGAACAAGTGTGTGCTAGTGTGTTTGAAGAATTTTGAAGAACAAGATGTATAGTGGTTCGGCTTATTAACCAAGCCTACGTCCACTTGATGATGATGATCGTTTCTTATTGCTTTCAGAGGATTTATGAAGGTTACATACATCTGATATACACAGATTACACCATATATATACACTATGCAGAATAAGTTGAAACTTATAGGACCATCACGTGTGTTCAACTTCCAGCTGTTATTTGGGTAGTTAAATCGAATCTTTTTCTGTTATAACTCACTCCAGCTCATAGCTAACCCTTTGAGCTTTCAAACCGTGTATGGAACGTTCCAGAACATGCTTCCAAACACTCCCTACACCAGCTGCAACACACCCTATCACAACTCCTTCCACATGCATTGATTTCAGTTTTATCAGTATGATCATGCACCCGTTTCTGATGATTACCATGATCATGCATAACTAAACTACAGATACACTCCTACTAATGTTGATCAGACATTAAGTGTGAGGTTTCCATCTCAAATCTCCACCTAAACCTCATACTTAAGCATTCATTACTTCACCTTCATCACACTGTTTTAAAGTCAGCAAACTTTACTTCCACTGCCTTGTTGGAGAGCAGCAAAACTCACTTAACTACTTTGAGAGAGTAGCAGAACTCTTCACTCTTATACTTAACACATACTGATAAGGCTTTTGCACAATTCGAACTTCGAAGTAGGCAAAGCCTTTGTAAGAAAATCTGATGGATTCATTTCTGTTCCAATCTTCTTCACAATCACTCTTCCATCATCTATCAAATCTCTAATGAAGTATAGTCTGATATCAATATGCTTTGTTCTCTCATGATATCCTTGGTGCCTTGAGAGATGTATGGCACTAGAATTATCACAATACATCACCACAGACTCTTGCACTATACCAAATTCAGACAGAATTCCCTTCAACCACAGACCTTCCTTAATCCCTTCAGTAAGTGAAATGAACTCAGCCTCTGTTGTAGATAGTGCCACCACTGATTGATGTGTTGACCTCCAACTGATGGCTGTCCCAAATAAACTGAATACATAGCCTGATAGTGACTTCCTTGTGTCCAAATTTGCAGCATAGTCAGCATCTACATAACCTGCAAGGAAATCAATGTTAGATGAAATCTTATTGAAATGCAAACCTGTTGTTAAGCTTCCTTTCAGATATCTTTGAATCCATTTGACAGCTTCCCAATGCTCCCTTCCTGGATTTCCCATGAACCTGCTCACTAAGCTCATTGCATGAGCTAAGTCTGGTCTACAACACACCATTGCATACATAAGACTTCCTACAGCATTAGCATATGGAATTCTATCCATTTCTGAAATTTCTGCTTCTGTACTTGCTGATTGTTGACTTGATAAACTTATCCCTTGCTTAACAGGTGTGGAAACTGATTTACACATATCCATATTATATCTTTTTAGTACTTTTTCCAAGTAAATACTCTGATGAAGCACAACTGATCCAACTGATCTATCCCTCTCAATCTGCATCCCTAGAATTACAGTAGCTTCCCCTAAGTCTTTCATGCTAAACTCTGATTTCAACATCTCTTTGACAGCTAGAATTCCATCCATAGATTTGCAAGCTATCAGTATGTCATCAACATACAATAGCAAGAATACCTGCCAATCAACATCACTTCTAATATACACACAGCTGTCATGCAGACTTCTTTTGAAACCGCAGCTGACAATATATTCATCAAACCTCAAGTACCATCTCCTTGGGCTTTGCTTCAATCCATATAAGGATTTCAGAAGTAAACAAGCCTTATTGGTAGTATCTTGAACTGCTACACCTTCTGGAATGCTCATATATATTTTCTCTTCCAAATTTCCATGAAGAAAGGCTGTTGTTACATCCATTTGATGCAACTCAAGATCAAACTGAGCAACTAGAGCTAGCATTACTCTAATTGAACAATGTTTGACCACTGGAGAGAAAATTTCAGTGTAATCAATCCCCTCTTTTTGTGAAAAACCTCTTGCAACTAATCTAGCCTTGTACCTTATTCCACCTGCACTTTCTGGAGATACCTTCTTCTTGTAGATCCACTTACAACTAACCAACCTCTGATCCTTTGGCTTCTGAACTATCTTCCATGTTTGATTCTTTTCCAAAGACATCAACTCTTCTTGCATAGCAACACTCCACCTGTCACTTTCTTTGCAATTCATAGCCTCTAGATAATTCTTTGGTTCATATGAATCAATCTCCTCTGCTATATATAGTGCATAGGATACTATGTCAGCATTTGCATATCTAGTTGGTGGTTTAATAGACCTTCTCTGTCTGTCCCTAGCTAACTGATAGCTATTTAACAGTTCATCAGTTTCTGATCTTCCTTGATCATTATCAGTGATTTCAGCAATATCATCTTGTAATATTTCTTCATCACCTGTCCTCTGGTCATGTACAATTCTCTTGGCATGCTCCACCTCAAGCTCAGTTTTATTACTTCCTTGAATAGTCTGAACTTGTTGTGGACATAGTGGCATTACAGCCTCATTAAATGTGACATCCCTGCTTACTAAGAACTTCTTGCTTTCAATACTCCATAGTTTGTAAGCTTTCACACCCTTAGGATATCCTATCATAACACACTTCACTGCTCTTGGTGCTAACTTATCTTGCTTAACATGAGCATAAGCTAAACAACCAATGACTCTAAGTATTGAGTAATCTGCTAATTTTCCTGACCATACCTCTTGAGGTGTTTTAAACTTCAGAGCTGCTGATGGACTTCTATTTATGAGGAATGCCACTGTAGTGACCAGCTCACCCCAAAAGTCCTTTGTTAAACCAGAATTACTCAATATGCACCTTACTCTCTCTAGTAAGGTTTGATTTAATCTTTCTGCAACACCATTTTGTTGTGGTGTGCCTGGAACAGTCTTGTGTCTTATGATACCTTTATCTCTACAGAACTTGTTGAACTCTTCAGAACAATATTCAAGTCCATTATCAGTTCTTAACACTTTGATCTTAGCATTACAGATGTTCTCCACCTCAACTAGCCAATCTTTGAAAGTGTTAAAGGCTGCATCCTTAGTTTTAAGAATATATATCCATACTTTCCTACTGTAATCATCAATGAAAGACATGAAGTACCTGCCACCACCTTTGGTTTGAGTTCTTGCAGGTCCCCATAGATCTGAATGAATATAATCCAGCCTGGATGTACTTGTGTGATTACCAATTCCAAACTTAAGTCTCTTAGCCTTTCCAAAAATGCAATGTTCACATTGTTTCAACTGCTCTGATGGAGTGATGCAGATAGCTTTCTGTCTTGATAGTTCTTGTAGCCCTTTCTCACTTATATGAGCTAACCTCCCATGCCATAAGTGTATATTATCACTTCCAATTGTAGCATTATTCTGTCCAGTTACAGTATGACCATCAAGAATGTACAGCTCTCTTTTTCTGATTCCTTTCATTACTTCATACTCATCCTTTTCAACAATGAGTACTCCACCTTTTGTTCTAAATTCATATCCTGAAGCATCTAATATACCTAATGAAATTAGATTTCTCTTAAGTTCTGGAATGTACCTCACACCTGTCAAGGTTCTAATCACTCCATCATGCATTCTTAACCTGATAGAGCCTATTCCCTTTATCTGACATGTATGATCATTTCCTAATAATACTGATCCATCATTTTGATACTTAAGATCAGTAAACCAATGCTTCATTGGAGACATATGAAATGAACATCCTGAATCAAGGATCCAATCCATGGATCCTTTTGATGAACAGATTAATAGTGCCTCAGGATACTCAATTTCCATCTGGTTTTGATTAATTGCCACCTGATTTGCTTGCACCCTTTGTTGTCCATCCTTCCCAGCCTCTGCCTTCTTTCTTTTGGCTGCTTTCCACTTGTAACAATTCTTCTTAAAATGACCTGGTTCATGACAGTGGAAACACTTTCTTCCTTCCTTGTCATTAGTAGACTGATCACCTTTGATATCTTGCTTCTTGCTATCAGAACTAACCTTCTTGTTATATTTCTTATTCTGATTTCCTTTCCTGATCATCAATCCTTCACCTGATGCTCCTTGTTCCTCACTACACTTTTGTAACTCCTTAGTTTTCAAAGCTAATTCAACCTCATCAAGACTTATTGATTCTTTGCTACCAAACAGCAGTGTGTCTTTAAAATTTTCAAACGATTTTGGAAGTGCAGATAACAAAATCAGAGACTTATCTTCATTCTCTAATTTAACCTCAACATTTTCCAGATCATCAAGTACCTTATTAAACTCATCAAGATAAACTAGAATTGATTTTTCTTCTGTCATTTTGAAAGAGTATAACTTCTGTTTCAGATATAATCGATTTGCAAGAGTTTTTACCATATAGAGATCATCAAGCTTCTTCCATACTGCTCTTGCAGTCGTTTCTCTCTGAACTTCTCTGAGTGCCTTATCACCAAGACACAAGAAGATGGCACTTAGAGCTCTTTCTTGAAGATCTGCTTCAGCTGCTGCAGCTTGCACATCCACTGCTGCTGCTTCATTGACTGGAGCTTCTTTGATTGCTCCTCCGAGGCCTTGCTGTACCAGGATGGATCTCATCTTGATCTTCCACAGCCCATAATCTGACTTCTCAGTGAACCGCTCAATATCAAATTTGGTAACCATGTTGAATCCTTCTTTCTTCTTCAAGTAACTGCCTCTTTGATCTACTTGTCTATGATAATTCCCACAGACGGCGCCAATTCTCAGTGTTGAATGCACAAACAGATCGATCAAGCAAATTGCTTGGATAAACTTTGAATACAGAATCAAGGATTGATTCAAAACTCACAAATATTAGATCAAGAACAAGTGTGTGCTAGTGTGTTTGAAGAATTTTGAAGAACAAGATGTATAGTGGTTCGGCTTATTAACCAAGCCTACGTCCACTTGATGATGATGATCGTTTCTTATTGCTTTCAGAGGATTTATGAAGGTTACATACATCTGATATACACAGATTACACCATATATATACACTATGCAGAATAAGTTGAAACTTATAGGACCATCACGTGTGTTCAACTTCCAGTTGTTATTTGGGTAGTTAAATCGAATCTTTTTCTGTTATAACTAACTCCAGCTCATAGCTAACCCTTTGAGATTTCAAACCGTGTATGGAACGTTCCAGAACATGCTTCCAAACACTCCCTACACCAGCTGCAACACACCCTATCACAACTCCTTCCACATGCATTGATTTCAGTTTTATCAGTATGATCATGCACCCGTTTCTGATGATTACCATGATCATGCATAACTAAACTACAGATACACTCCTACTAATGTTGATCAGACATTAAGTGTGAGGTTTCCATCTCATTTTGGTTTCAAACCTTTTAATTTTGTTCCAATTTCACCTAAAATCAATATCTTTCACGAATTCCGTTCTATAACTTTTTTAAAAGCACCGATTCTGGAAATAATAAATTTGGACATTTAAAAGGAAAAAGGATCATTATGGACTTTAAACACGCTTCTCAAATCTATCTCACTATTTCATGCCTATCATCTTCAACATGATTAACATATAAGAGAGAATAAAATAATCTAAGAATTAAGCTTTCTTTTAAAGATATACTTTCCTCATCTCTCTTTTAAGGGGATAATTTCAAATTTAGACCTTTAAGAATTGTTCAATGCCAAAAAGGTCCCAAAACTGACAGATTTAGTCTCATAGGAATTTTTCTGTTAATAGTTGACGAAATATTCTGAACCATTAATAAGACCAAAATGGACTATGTCTATTTTGAAAGACAGAAAATAATATAAATCCGGTTTACAATTATATAAGTTAATTTGGGATGAAAATTTTCGAAAATTATGATTATAATATTCTTATGGGACCAAAACCGCTAACTGTGGGACCAGTGTATTCCTATGAGACTATAATTGTTAGGTGTGGCACTGGATATGCTACACTAGTTTAATTTTAGTTCCCGAAAGTAGAGGCTGAAACATATAGAATTTTATATAAAAATGTCACAAGAAAGATAGCAACATCACATTAATGTAGTCTGATTCAGATCTATTTGTTGACTTCCAAATTTAATGATTCAAATAAAATATGTTTTGCTAAAAAATGTAAACATCGAGTAGTGAGAAAAGTCACGTGAAGTCAGAATTCAGATCTATTCGTCAACTTCCACAATTTATTGCAAAGTGTTCTTCCAAGGTGATTGCATAATTTATTATTTTCTCTATTCCGGTGCACGGATCTAGGATTCATGCATCCTACACTAGTTTAATTTTAGTTCCCGAAAGTAGAGGCTGAAACATATAGAATTTTATATAAAAATGTCACAAGAAAGATAGCAACATCACATTAATGTAGTCTGATTCAGATCTATTCGTTGACTTCCAAATTTAATGATTCAAATAAATATGTTTTGCTAAAAAATGTAAACATCGAGTAGTGAGAAAAGTCACGTGAAGTCAGAATTCAGATCTATTCGTCCACTTCCCAATTTATTGCAAAGTGTTCTTCCAAGGTGATTGCATAATTTATTATTTTCCCTATTCCGGTGCACGGATTTAGGATTCATGCATCCGGATTCAATTGATAAAATGAATTTAATATATTACATAAAGACTTGTGCGCACCAGCTACACGAATTCGACTCCACCCAGTATTAGAAACGAATATGACCCTGGTATAAAGTATTTTAGTAATACGACGGGACTGGAAGAAATAAAAAAAAATCTCATACAAACTTGCGTTGCATACGATCCTTTAAATTGAGGTAAATCCAGTAACTTGATCCTACATAGCATGCGAGATTTAAATTGCACGAATTATCATCCTGCCATGTCAGGTAAGAGTTTAAAATTAAAACAATCCCATACAAATTAACTTTATTCAAAATAGATCATAATTTCTCCGAAACAGTCTCATAACTTTAAATTCTCACCAAAATGATCCTTCTTACTTAAAAATGTCGAATCTTTTTAATCCATGAGATGAGACTAAATCGATTTTTTACGAAGTTATGGGATGAAATTGGTAAATAAATATTGTTATGGGACGAAATTGGAGCAAAAAATGAAAGACTATGGGACGAAATTGGTAAAGAAATATTGCTAGCTACACGTAAAAGGAGAGTTGAAACAATAGGAAATCTTATGATTACACATGCACTTGAATTAAATTTGAGAGCACATATATATAACCAAATGATATATAATTTATACACATTGAGCGTAAGAGTTAAACAATATCCTGTGAGCATAGGTGAATTAAGCACTTGGATTGGAGAAGTAATTTTCTTAACTTGCATGTTTTGAATGGATTGTTGATTTTGATATTGAATTGTGTGACTCGAGTTAAGAATGATTACATTTTGGAGGCCCTAGAATTCATGTTGTTCCTTGTTTTTCCCCTAATTTTCCCTCTCATTTCTTTTCTTTGTTCTAGGACAAACAACACTTTCATTTTAGTGGGTTGGATGAGAGTGAAAATTTGGTTTTTGTAGGGACCAATCTGATACCTTTCTAAGAGGATTTATTGTAATATTTAGTAAAAAAGTCTTACTTTCCATATATTTATTAAAAAGGTATATTTGAGGTGCTTTGTTGTGTTTTAGTGGAAATCGAGGAAAAGAGCATAAGAGGAAATTGGAGTCGAAATATATGAAAAATCAAATGTCTAGCCACACAAATCAACTATGGGAAAGATATATAAAGTTTTATGTATATTTCTTTATAGGGATTGATTGAGAGTCGTTTTGGTGCAAGAATCACTTAATTTGGAGTTCGGATCAGAAAGTTATGCTCAAAATAGTATGGTCGCACACACGCCACTCGACTAGTCGAGTGAGACCATTTGACTCGAGTGAGGCAACGGATTTTCCAGATTTAATAGATTCGCCACTTGACTTGGAACATGCCACTCAACTTAATAGCGCAAGTACCTTGTAAGAGAAAATCTTAATAGCGCAAGTACTTAGAAAGAGAAAGGGAGTTAATCTGATTCGATCATAGGTTCTTTAGATTCTTCATAAATGTTTGAACTTGCTTTACCAAGTGGTTTGACTTGCCGTAGTGATCGCTTCTATAAATATCTGGATTAATCTAATTAACTAGTCTAAGAGATCAATTCACATGATTAAACTAGATTATCTTAAAGCTACTAGTCTTCTCTCTTGAAATATTTGCTTGTTTAATTTCCAGCATCCGTCTTCCATATTTTCATCTTAATCTTATTTAATTTTAAATTTAGTAGTTGTTAATTACTTTAATCATGTGAATGGTCTTAGGTAAAATACATGGTCATAAATATTACTTATTTGATTATCTAGAGCTATCTCGTTGGTTCGATATTTAACTTGGTCATGCTTGCTTCGTACTATGATTGATCTCTTAATACTTTAAAGTAATACTCTTTTGTGAGAGAAAAATGAGTGAAAAAGTTTTATTTTCATTATTAAATTGATTACCAACGGATTAACAATGAAATGCATTAGTAAAGTGGTAATTGGTAAATTTTTAGTAAGGAAAATTTAATTATATTGGTAAATAATTCTGTTGACAATCTGTTGCTAATAATTTCGATGACAATCTATTGGTAAATAGCAACGGATTTTATTCCATTGTTAAAAAATAGTAAATCCATTAGCATTTCGTTGCTAAAAGAAAATATAATTTTTATTGTCAATATGTTTGTAAATTCCATAGCTACATAAAATTTTTTTTTTAGTGTTATGCCATTTTCCCGATTTGATTCCCATTTTTTTTTCTTAACTCTTTTTAGTTCGAAATCGTCTTTGTTTCTGCAATATTTATGCAAAACACCTCTTTCCAAATAATCAAGTGATTAATGAAATTAACAAGTAAAATCATACTCAATCATTAAAATAAGGCCATAAAATTGATTAAATTTTTGAGTGAATTTAAAACCAATCAATTTTATATAAATTTTATAAAACCCCTAAAATTAGCATATGAAAATTGACAAAAAAAATTCACAAAAATCTATTATTTTTTCAAAATTAAACGTGGTGGATAATTGGTGGGTAAGTTTTAGGAAGACATTGAGAAATATTATTTTGGGATACTGAGAAGACACTAGAAGATACTTTGGGATAATACTTGGAAGATTACCTTGGGAAGATGAAATCAAACATAAAGCTGAGGATTTTTTTACAAGAAAACACTGAGAGGGTTAACACTTTGAGAAGTGTTAGGTAGGCCTCGTAAATATATTCATAATTACAGAAATAAAGATTGGTGAAGAATTATGTTAAATACAATATTTAGAGTTTAAAATATAAACTGTCCGTACCTTCTTACTAATTCTAAAAGGTTCAAAATAGTTAGAATATTCATTTTTTTATCCCAAACCTTTCAATTGTGCTTTGATTTCGTCCCAAATCAATTATTTTCATAAATTTTGTCCAATAATATTTGTAAAAGCACCTATTCAGTCCCATGGCTTTAGCAAAATTTGACAGTTTAAAGTAAAAAAAGACTATTTTTTGGACTTTATACACGCTTCTTAAATCTATCTCACTATTTCATGTATCATCTTCAACATGATTAACATATAAGAGAGGATAACATTATCTAAGAATTCAAAAATACTTGTGTAAATTGGGTTCACGATGTATACCCTGTGATACCCCATTCCAATCCTATATACTCTATATATTGCTAGCCTGTTTAAATTAAGGGGGACCACATGGTTTATGAGGGTTTATGATGTAAACCCGATTTACAATAGACCAACTCCTAAGAATTAAGCTTTCCTTTAAAGATAAACTTTCTCATCTCTTTAAGTGTTGGGTGTGGCACTGGACGACATGCTACACTAGTTTGATCCAAACCAAAATTCGAAATTACGTTTCATAAATCTCGCCCAAATCGCGTGTACTGCTTTGCATGGATGAGCTTCCACACGACTTCTTAAATTTTTATAATTCTCAGCTTGATGGGCTTTAAACACGCTTTTCAAATCTACCTCACTATACACGCTTTTAACTTTTACGACATCTGCCGGATCTGGCTTGCCGTAGTGATCCTGCAGGTTTTATGAACAAAACATTGCAAAATGATATAACTAGTTAACAATATTTTAAAATAAAATTTGGTTATTTCCTATGTATAAAATTTTCTTCTGTTGTTCGTTGCAGAGCTCCAGAGCTTTAACGACTAGCCAAGAACATTTTAAATCTTGAATATCAGTTCCAATCTGCCAATGTAATTAAATAAGTAGCTCACTAGTTAGTTATCAGAGCGTGCAGTCATTCACCATTCTAAGATTTTACCAAAAAAAAGGATGAAGGTTACCTTTCCAGTCTTTTCAGGATCTCCATAGCAATCTCCATAATCATCCTAAGCATATATTTATATTTGTGAATTACTATTATTATTAGAAGGACATAATAATATAATAAAGTACTGCCTTATTTCATTTAATTTGACATAGCTCAGGTGTGAAAAAATCTATATATAACATGCATGCTGAAATTAATAAAATATCATACCACAATTTGACAAAAGATTCCCATGTCAATGAGAACATCTTTCACATTTGCATGATTCTTCAGCTTCTCACCAGCCAGCAGCAGTCCACATGCCACCTGTTCATAAAACTTTACATTGACTTTAAACTGCAGACAAACTCAACTAATTTTGAAAAACTCAAGCGGTCTGTTTTCTTGCAAAGTTTTCCCTCTAATTTGAGATGAAATTTATATACATAGAGTTAGCATTTATTTGTTAATTTCCAAAAAATTTAAAATTTTTACAGTAGAACTAAGTGTCCTGATTTATTCAACAATTATAATGGAATACTCTCCACTCACTGGAAGGTAAAAT
Organism: Pogostemon cablin; assembly: GCA_023678885.1. Taxonomy (NCBI): domain Eukaryota; kingdom Viridiplantae; phylum Streptophyta; class Magnoliopsida; order Lamiales; family Lamiaceae; genus Pogostemon; species Pogostemon cablin. The sequence goes on from CM042976.1 coordinate 4,193,704, forward strand.
GTGTAGCAAGCAGTCTTGTATTGGGCGATACGACGATTACTGCAAAAAAGCAAAAAATCTTTTTTTTTTCAGTTTTAGTTTTTTGCATAAAAAATACTTACAGGACTTTTTTTCAAGTCTTACAAATTCTTAAGGTCCTGCAATTTAATTTTTATTCAAAAGAACTAAAATAGAAAAATAAAAAGTTATAGGACTAAGATTGAAATAGAGAAAAGTTACAAAAAGTAAAATAATGCAAGTCATATTCATGGAATTGAAAGTTGTGAACCCACAGATGCAATGTGTAATTTGATAATTTTTTTTGTCCTTGAGTTGAAGTAATCAAGTCTAACAACTCTCCAGAAAATGTTTGAAACTCCACCTGATCAAAATTAATCAGAATCAAAGTTAATCAAGGTCATCTAATAAAAAAAAAAAAATTGTACTCATTAAGATTGATTAGTGGATGCATGACCTCGTTGAACAAATCCAGGAGATCAACATAGTATGCTTTCTCTGAGAAGTGCTTTTTCAGGATTCTGAAGACATGATTCCGAAGTATGAGTGCATCATTAATGGCTATCATACCAACCTGTAGCAACGAGATGAATGATCATATTCATCGGCATTCCACATATATACACGTGTTAAAAAAATATTTATGTGCATTTCCATCAAATACAAACCTTGGGAACTCTAAACCAACATGATTGCCCTCGTCGTATGTGAGAGTTATCCATAATGTCATCAAGGATAAGAAAGCATGCTTGATACTGTCATTTTAATCTCAATGTAAAATTATATATACAATGTAGTAAAATAAATTTCGCCCCTATAATTTTAGTTGAATTCAATTTTGGTCTTGTAACTTTGTACCATTTCAATTTTATTCTATAATAACGTTTAAGTTTTCGATTTTACAATAAAACTTGCAGGACTTGTAAGTCATAAGTTTTGCAAAAGTACAAAAATTGAAAAAGGTAAAGAACTATAGCACTATAATTGGATTCAACCAAAATTATACAATCAAAATTGAAATTATTTCAGAAATATCAATTGGAAAATGAATATATATATATATATATATATATATATATATATATATATATATATATATATATATACTCCCTCTGTCCCACCCAAAAGATTATTTTTGCCTTTTGCATGTGGATTAAGGAGTATTATTATTTAATGTGTAGTGGGTAGTTGTATTAGTGGGAGTGTGGGTTCGCATATTTTAATTGTATTAGTGGGTGTGTGTGTTGGTCCCATGTGTGTAAAAAGGGAAAGTGAACTCTTTGAGTGAGACGCCCAAAATGAAAAAATGGACCCTTTGCGTGAGACTGAGGGAATATATATATATGCCATTTTGAACTTACCCATTCAATGCACCACCCAAGAACGCTTGCTTCAAACACTTCACTCCCACTTAGATTTTCAGTTTCTTTTAATGCCTTATAACTATCAATTACTGAGAGCCCACGGCTTAACTTTCCTGTTTATATTTATACATATATATAAACCAATCATGATATAAGAGGAGCAGAAAAACAATAACTTATTCGATGGATTAAACACCTCTTGGCACATTGTAGTCCAGCATCTGTAAGAATAAACAAAAGCCAAATCATCAACAAAATGATTAAACAATTATTCTTTCTGTTCTATTAGCAGATGCAATTTTAATACATTCTAAATATTAATTAAGGGAAAAATTCATTTTGGTCCCGTACATGAGCTCATTCAAAACAAAGTTTCATATTAAAAAATCCTTTTAACTTTAGTCCCTAAATATTTATTTGTATAAGTTTAATCACGTAACTTATTTAATTGTTTAATTTACTTGCCAATTGAAGTGTCATGTGTGATTTTACAAATAACTTTTTTTGGATTGATTTTAAAGTTTGGATTAGTTATGGAACTCAAACAAATTTTTAGAGAAAATATATCATTTTTGCAAATCCTGTAAGTTTTAAAATATTTGCTTAAGAAATAAATTTGAAAAATTGAAAGGTAAAATTTATGAAAGGACTAAAATTGAAAAGGTAAAAAGTTTAAACTAAAATTGGATTTTATTAAAATTATGGGACCAGGAAATTATCTCCCAATTTTTAAGTCAAATTTCAAAAAAGAGGAGGGACTTCATCATTAAACAGATTTATATATAACTAACCTGTTCGATCCATAGACGAGATTCATGAGTCCATTCAAAAGTAAGATCATTCAAGAGTTCAGATTTGAGGATTGAATATACTTCAAGAAATTTTGTGCTCATATCATCTGGCGTTGTTTCTTTGGGAATAACAATATCCACAGCAAATGGCTGAGAAATTAAAAAAAGAGAGAGTATGAGGAAATCAAGAAATGCATGTCTCCTTTCTTGTAGATATAGGAAAATAAGTACTTTGAATAGACGAAAAAAAATAAATTAAGTATTCTAATAAAAAAAAAAGTTTATATATCCTATGCACCCTAGGATATACATACATTTATATATGTATAAATTTTTATTCAATAGTGTATATATGTTTATTAATAATTGTATAATGTTTTTACATTCATTTTTTCATTAAAAAAAACAATCAGAAAATTCTAACAAAGTGCACATTTTTCTTCATAGTGTATATGTTTTTATTTGTAAGTGTAAACATTTCTAAAAGTGGGTGCACGGTGCATTCGGGTGCACCGAATAATTTGCCAAAAAAAATAATTTGTAGTTATATCATTCTCAAAAATCATCAAATCAAAAACTATTTTATTTATCAGTTATACATCTTAGAACCCTGACGAAAAATTCTAGCTCCATCACTGAATATAGTGGTTTGATCTTTATATAACTAGATCTGCATCCATCTTTGAGAGTGATTTTATTTATCTGAAATCTAGGAAAATAGGTGAAATAAACTGATCTAAAAGCCGAAATGCACTATATATATATTACTCCCTCCGTCCCAAGAATATGTGTACGTATTTGGTGGTGCAGAGTTTAAGAAAAGTAATTTTTTTTGTAAAGATGTAAGAAAGACAAGGGGTATTTTGGGTAATTGAATAGATAAAGTGTTTGATATAGTTGACTTAAACTAGATTATGTGTAAAAAGAAGGTGGCATTTTTGTAATATTGTAGTATTGTAAGGTTATTGATATTATGTACTATTAATGTTTCCATTTTTAGGGTGTGGAAGTACTCTTGGGACGGAGTGGCGAAATGGTAGCAAGTATTTGCTAATGTCTAGGGATCGATTCTGAACAACAACATAATCCTATAAATGTTAATATTTTATAGTCGTATCACTAACGCTTTATACTCTCTCTGTCCCACCACAAGAAATGTATTTTGCCTATGGCAGATTCAAGTCGAATACTAGGTAGAGTCGGATCCAGTTACATGGATCTAGTATCCGTGTAACTGGTGCGCATAAATTTTTGTATAAAATATAATATCCTTAAATATCAAATTCAATTTATCAATTGAACGAAATGCACGAATCCTAGATCTGTGCACTCGAACAGACTAAACAAGAAACTAGGTATAACTCACCTTGGAACAATACTTTGCAGCGTATATTGTAGAAGCATCTGATCCGAATAGAGTGATGCTACGTTTTGGTTTTTGATGATGAGAGAGGGAGAGAGAAAAGGTCTGATATTCTCTCTTCCAACCAGCAAGAGATTGAGATACCCACGCCAAAGGAAGCTTTGAAACACTATAATCTAGATTGCAACTACTTGCAGTAAAATAATGATTATTACCATGATTTGGCAACTTGTTTAGGGAGATCATGATTTTGGTATGTAATATGTTTATGTTTGATATGGTAGATAAAGAGATTTAGAGATCAGAGCTATATATATATATATATTTTGTACTAATCATCTTCACAAGAAATAAATAGAAATATACAAATATTCTAAATATTTTATTCCCATACGTACGTTTATTTATACACTCTGTTACATTTTAATGGACTCATTTTCAAGTTTCAAAAAAAAATTAAGACAATGCTAAATATGACATGAAATGAATTAACATGAAAAGATCTTCTAATTAAATGCCCTCTACATCCTGCGATTTAACTCTTCGATCAATTCTCAATTTAAGACACATCCTATAATTTAATTCCTTCGTCAATTCCCATGGCAGGGCACCCAATCAAACCTCTACTATAAACTACTTGCAGCTCCCTTACCAATTCCTATGGCAAGAGCGCTTAGTCAAACCTAAATTATTAACTATTTGAGACACATTCTGCAATTTAACTTCTTCCTCCATCAATTCCCATGACATGGGTGCTCACAAAACCCTTCACACCCCTAAAAAGAAAAAAATCACATTATTCAACAACTTCAAAAGTTACTTTTATTTTAAATTTGTCACTCCATTTTTACATACATACCTTTACATTATATTTTTATAACCTAAAAATACTAAAATACCCTCTAAAGTTAACAAAGTTGATCAAAAAAAGAACTTTTCTTAAATAACATGTACTAGTAAACGAGAAGTGTTCTCTGATACCATGGGAGTATCTAATTTAATATATCTAGAGAGTTGTATAATGATACTCCCTCTGATAAGTGTCAATTTTGACATTTTGGTCCGCCCGAAATACAAAGTATCCATTTTTTTAGGTTGATGTGACACACAAAATAATATTATTATACTCAACCCACTACATATGGGGCCCACACTCAATACTAATACAACTACCCATTACATATTAAAATATAATTTCTCTCATCTTATTACACTTTAAAATATTATACTCCTTCACGTACAAAAAGCAAATGACAACACTTATAAGGAGACAGAAGGAGTAGTAATTATACTAAAATTTAATTTTAGTTCCCGAAAGTGGAGGCTGTAACAGAGAATATTATATAATATTATATAATATCACATTAAAGTCTCATGTAGTCTGATTCAGATCTATTAGTTAACTACTTGACTTCCATATTTAATCGTTAAAATAAATATGTTTTGCTAATAATTAAGTAGGCATCGAGTAGTGGGAAAAGTCACATGAAGTCAGAATTTAGGTACCTCGCATACATAAATAAATTTAAAATAATTCTGATAATGAATAAATAAATAAATAAATTTAAGATAACAAGAAAGGTAGAAAATACTATAAATTCAAAAAATTAAGATAATAAGACTGCTGTCAATTTTTCACAACGGATAGAGATATAATCAAATCAAGCTATTTGTGTCTTGTGTCCCTATGATTTGTAAACTTTGATAACTTTTGATTTTTTGAGTACTACTCATAATAATATTTAACTTTCTCCTTAAAAAAAATTATATTAGTTCGAATTCATTTGTTAAGCTAAACTTGTCGAGTCGAGTCAGTCCGAGCCTAAATATCGAGCTCAAAAAAATTATTGACCCGAACTTGAGCCTACTAGTATTTATCTCAAAATCTCGCGAGCTTGTTCGTGAACGTGTTCGCAAAGAGATTCACATAAAGATTTAGAATCATATTTAAAAGAGCTCGAATTCAAGCTCGGAAGCTCTAGTTTAAGCTCTAACGAGCTTGAATTAAGTTAATATTAATATTTGAATTGAGCTCAGCCTTAAAAATTTGAATCAAGTCGAGCTCTTACCAGAATATTAATATTCGTACCAATCTCAAGCCTTAAAAATTAAACGAGTCAAGCTCGAGCTAGGTGATATTTGGCTCGATTTGATTGTCTCTCTATCAACCGATGGCTAAGAAACTAGGGATGAATAGGGCATAGCCTCTACAAGTACTTTTCGATTCGAGCCACGGAACTCGGCTGGTCATGTTGGCCACTCAATACCTCTAACTTTTGTATTATACCTTAATTATTTATTAAAATTCGTTAATTATAAGTTTTTGAATTTTTTAGTATATTTTATATTTCTTGTTTTCTTAAATTACAAATTTCTTAACATCTAAAAAATTTTATACTTCCTCCGGCACTTACAAGATACCAATTTGCTTTCTACACGTGAATTAAAGAGTATTATTATTATTATTATTATTATTATTATTATATGTATAATGGGTAGTTGTATTAGAGGACGTGGTGGGTCACTTTTACTAAAAGGGGAAAATTGATACCTTTGAAGTTACTACCCAAAATGGTAGAATTGATACGTTGTAAGTGAATGGAGGAAGTATATCATAGAGTATTTAAATAAATTTTATAATTTTACAAACATATACTTTATTTAAAAATATTTTTCTCAGTTTTAATCAATTAGAAGATTTTTTATTTTTAAAATAAATTTAATATTTTAAATATTAAATTTAAATATAAGATAATTATTAAAATTATTTAAAATATTTTAAAATAATTTTTTTAATAAAAATTACTAATTAAAATTGATAAAAAAATACATATTTAATGGACTAAAATTGGATTCTAATATTTTTCCAGCGATATTTCGGGCAACTCTTTAAAATTTCCTGCCAAAAAAGACAAAAAGAATAAAAAAGTTGCTTTAAATTAAAAATTACTAGTTGCCACTCCTTTTTTTAAACACATGCAGTTACTGAGGAAGACATTGAGAACATAGGATTGAAGTCTCACAAAATAACGTCTCCAGAAGACATTGAGAAGATACTTTAGGAAAATACTTGGAAGATTACCCAAGGAAGATGCAATCAAACATAAAGCAGGGGATTTTTTACAAGAAAACACTGAGAGGGATAACACTTAGGGAAGTGTTAAGTAGGCATCGTAAATATACTCATAATTACATAAATAAAGATTGGTAAAGATTTACGTGAAATACATTATTAAGATTTTAAAATATAAACCTGTCTCGTACCTTTTTACTTTATTTGAAGAGGTCCAAAATAGTTATGATATTCTTTTGGTTTCAAACCTTTTAATTTTGCTCCGATTTCATCTAAAATCAATATTTTTCACAAATTCCGTTCTATAACTTTTGTAAAAGCACCGATACAGTCACTGGAAATAATAAATTTCGACATTTAAAAGGAAAAAAGGATCATTATGGACTTTAAACACGCTTCTCAAATCTATCTCACTATTTCATGCGTATCATCTTCAACATGATTAACATATAAGAGAGAATAAAATAATCTAAGAATTAATTAAGCTTTCTTTTAAAGATATACTTTCCTCATCTCTCTTTTAAGTGTTGGGTGTGGCACTGGATATGCTACACTAGTTTAATTTTAGTTCCCGAAAGTAGAGGCTGAAACATATAGAATTTTATATAATATCACAAGAAAGATAGCAACATCACATTAATGTAGTCTGATTCAGATCTATTCGTTGACTTCTAAATTTAATTAATGATTCAAATAAAATATGTTTTGCTAAAAAAATGTAAACATCGAGTAGTGAGAAAAGTCACGTGAAGTCAGAATACAGATCTATCCGTCCACTTCCACAATTTAATGACTCCGATTATTGCAAAGTGATTGCATAATTTATTATTTTCTCTATATGGCATGCGAGATTTAAATTGCACGAATTATCATCCTGCCATGTCAGGTAAGAGTTAAAATTAAAACAATCCCATACATATGTACTTTATTCAAAATAGATTATAATTTCTCCGAATCATTCCCATAACTTTTAAATTCTCACCAAAATGGTCCTTCTTAACTTGCATGTTTTGAATGGATTGTTGATTTTGATATTGAATTGTGTGACTCGAGTTAAGAATGATTACATCTTTGGAGGCCCAAGAATTCATGTTGTTCCTTGTTTTTCCCCTAATTTTCCCTCTCATTTATTTTCTTTGTTCTAGGACAAAATTTTGGTTTTTTTAGGGACCAATCTGATACCTTTTTTAAGAGTATTTATTGTCATATTTAGTAAAAAAGTCTTACTTTCCATATATTTATTAAAAAGGTATATTTGAGGTGCTTTGGCGTTTTAGTGGAAATCGAGGAAAAGGGCATAAGAGGAAATTGGAGTTGAAATAGATGACAAATCAAATGTCTTGCACACATATCAATTATGGGAAAGATATATAAAGCTTTATGTATATTTCTTTATATGGATGGATAACCAAGGGATTGAGAGTCGTTTTGGCGCAAGAATCACTTAATTCAGATTTCGGATGAGAAAGTTATGCTCAAAATAGTATGGTCGCACACACGCCACTCGACTAGTCGAGTGAGACCATTTTACTTGAGTGAGGCTATGGATTTTCTAGATTTAACAGATTCGCCACTTGACTTGGAACATACCCCCAACTTAATAGCGTAAGTACCTTGTAAGAGAAAATCTTAATAGCGCAAGTACTTAGAAAGGGAAAGGGAGTTAATCTGATTCGATCATAGGTTCTTGAGATTCTTCATAAATGTACGAAACCAATGCTCTGATACCAATTGTAGGCTTTTGGATCATTTGGTTCAGGGTGATCCGTTAGAAAACCAGGTAAACAATAACAGCGGAAGCAACAATTAAAAGTTTACCTTTCTTCTGGGTTGATGTAGAGGATGAACACCAGTGAACCACCTCTGATCCTTATCTTCTGATATATGTCCCAAGTCAATTCTGGTGTTGTGTGGGCAACAATCTCTAGAATCCACTCAATCTGCTCCTACCCTATCAACACGTCAAAAGTGGCGTTGTGTTAGGGTTCCAGGAAGCTGAGAAGACTTATATATTGGGCTACAACATGGACCAGGAAGAGAAACTGGATTGGGCCTCAATTGGATTTAATTAACCAAACTTAGCCCAAAACTTATAATTAAATTCAATAATAATAATAATATAGTCCACTAAAATATTATTACTGCACTACCCATCCAATCCCAAAATTATGTTCTGGGCTCCTTCTTATTATGAGCTCGAAAATCTCCTCATGTTTAAGATATACAATGCCCATTAATTAATTAAGTTACTGACAACTCAAATTAATTAATATCTCATCAGAGAGTAGTACCACTCAACCTTATTATCATGCTGGAATTAATCCACTTGCAAGATTTACATGATAAACCTTATAAGCTCCTCAAGGGGACATCATCAACCTATGTTGGACATGGATTCCTTCTACAATCAACAGCACACCATAGAGACAATATTATTTCCCAACTCACCGAGTTTGTTGATTTAATGCATGTAAATCTCATCCATTGATGAATTAAAGAAATATATACTGTCTTACGCGTCGACGTTATTGTATAGGGATTAAGAGCACGAACATCCATAATAACTGAGATCAAGTTCTCCTATATAGACAGTACAAGTCGAAGATCTCAAGCGTTTCTGCTCAATACACACAAGTGCACTAATGTGATTCTATAGCCAAGACAAGCTAATACCAAACCACACTACAACCATCCCGATAGAGAGTTCCCGTCTATCTTGGTTGTGAGCATCTGTTTATACTTTATAAGGAAACCGATAATATGATCTTCTGCGTGTTGTCGCATAACATATTATCTACAGTATAAAGTAAATGGACTATTGCATCAAACATATAAATAAATTATAAGATGCAATCATTTGATCAATGATTCTCATTTCAAATATTGTTATAACATTGTTCATACTAAAGCTAGACTTTTAGTATACAATCCAACAATCTCCCACTTATACTAAAAGACTATGATGTCATGTCTTCTGCCATACATTTGATTCCCACTCCCACTATACGACCATTAAAAACTCTCGCTTTAAGGTCCTTGTAAATGGATTTACTAGGTCATCATCCGATGCAATCTAGGCGACAACAACCTTCCCCTCATCATACGATTTCTCGTAATAGGTGGTACTCGCGCTCCATGTGTTTAATTGCCTTATAGACTTGTGATTCCTTCAAGTTTGCAACTGCACCAATATCATCAATATAAATTGTGATAACCTTGGGCAAACTTAGAAATATTTTAAAGTACATTATGAAGTTTCTAGAGTCATATAGATACTTTGGCTGCCTCATAGGCTCCAATTTATCATCTTTCCATAATGGAGTCTGGAGTCTGAAATATATTTCTATATAACACTCCTCTACATTATGACTCTACTTCCTAAATTTAAACACATAACCTTTGATCAAGAGTATTCGTTGTTTTTAAATTCTTGTCCTTTTTTCTTCTTAGCGTTCCTCTTTCTCGCTGATGCCTCTATTTCCGAATCAAAAGGTTCTAGATTAGTTCCCTTAGATCTAGTGTGCGTACACCTAAGAAAAATTCAAAGTTAGAAAATAAAAAAACAAGAATAAAATAGTCCTAATTAAACTAGAAATAATAAACTAATAATTAATGTCATCCCCGGCAACGGCGCCAGAAACTTGATGAGCGCTTTCTCAACACACAATTAATCCCCAAGTATGAAGGATGTGATTTTAGCTTTGATAAGCAACCAAGTTATATTATCGAACCCACGAGACGGATTATTATTAATTTAATTATGAACTAATTAACTAAGACTATATTTGGCAATTTAAGTTGAAGAATATTAACTATCTACTTAACAAATAATAAAATAACAAGTAAAATAAAGGCAGTAGAGAGTGACAAGAGTTAAATAAGTGAGAAGATAGGTAGTTCTTATGGTCATCCAGTTTCACTAGTTAATTTCCCTTCCATGTATCAATGTCCGACTCTGCCTTGTGGAATATGGACGCATCACTAAGCCATGCAAATATACTCTATAGACACAAGCAAATAAGCGTGTAATACGTGTTAATATCCTTGGAGCAAGAGATATAATTCACCTCCTTTCTAGGTACTATCTGTATCAATTATTTCTTGTGCACTAAGTACTCTAACCCGATATGATCTCCCTTTATAGGTACTATGAAGTTATACTCTTTATCCTACTTACAAACCTGAATTCAATTCAATTAATAAGTATTTATACAAAATAGTTCTAATAAAATTTCAGAGTCCCCTCACATAGAATCATAACATAAAATTCTGCTCAGCAGTGAACGCACTCAATTAATAACCAAGATATGTATTCAGATTCTACATTACAATTAAAGATGCACAAAACAACTCTGAGTATGAATTAATAAAGCATAGTTTTTTATAAAATAAACCACAAATAGTGTTGTATGGAGTATACACACGGAAGTTCAACTAACTAGATAAAAACCTTCATAACCCTAGAACTACCGAAAGAGTTCTAGCCCATGACGTTTGGAAGAACGTTCATGGTGTTTGGATAGATCTAACCTATAGTTTTGAAAATTATAAGAAAGATTAAGTTGCGAAATAAACCTTAGATGTGGGCGTCGTCGCTTCTTGCTCCGTCTTGAATCTTCACTTGGTTCTAACTTGCTTCGCTGCACGAATCTCTCTCTGCAGCTCCATAGGGTGGAGTTAGGGTTTGGATGTGGAATCTGACTCCCTTTTTGATATGATATGCATCCCTTTTTATACTTGTAGAACTCTCCATATGAACCTTTACTGGGGTTTTTCTTGGAGAATACGAAAATACACGCACAAGAGGGTCGGAATTACCAAAAATAGGCGCGCGTGTCCCTGCTTGACCAAACTGGCTTGGTCGAGCAGAGGTCGAGTGGACTCCCCGTTCGCTGAAACGCTATACAGACGTCTGCTCGACCAAATCTACCCTCACTCGACCAAAAGGTCTTGGTCGAGCGGATCCTTCCCTAGTCGACGACGTCTCAGACTTCGTGTTTTCCGATTCTGAACACTTCTGACCTGTTTTCCTCCATAAACGTGTTAAAATAGCCTTTGCAGCCTCTAATTCGTGGATTTCCCATAAACCTACCGATTTGCCTTGATCATCGCCCAAATCGTACTCAATTTTCTCACAAATTAGAGCTCAAAATACGTAAATTACCACTTTCATCAGTTGTCTAGGGGAGATGTATTGGAACTCTACTTTACCAGTGCAGCTCCAGAACCAGTTGGGAAAGGCTACCACGAAGCCTTTTCATTTCATCAAACTAAGAAGACCAGATATCGGGGCATCAACCAGGATCAAAGAGTTTTTAGGGAAGGAACCAGTCTTGGTTTCTACGTATTCAGAGGAACAAATCTCAACATAAAGAGCAAGGGGTTTGTACGCCTGCATCCAGGCTATGATTCAAGTAAAGTTCCCGTTCAAATTCGAGCACAAAACAATAAACGGGTCTTTCCTGTTGAACACCTTAACATGAAGAAAAACACAATTTGCAGAAAATGCTCTTGATGACAAGCAGGAACTTCTTTGGACAAACAAGGTGCCGGTGAGTAAATAAACTTATCGAAAATACTGTAACATGACTCACTTTGAGCAATGGACGGACAAGATATGCACAAGCTGCTCTACCCAAATAGAACCAGAGTTTGGAAAGGGCGTAAGGCTGAGCATAGGGAAAATAAGAATGGCTAAACCCCCTCCAGCAAGGGACACACATGGAAAGAAGAGGGTAAAACCTTTTTAAAACACCCAAGAGCTAGAGAACTCTTCAAACACCAAAGGAGGCAAATGATTCTTCAAAAAAGCAAGAGTCAGATGACTTTTCCAAAGGGGTAAGAGACATGTGACCCCTGTAAAAGGCAAGAAGGATGGCCCAAAGAAAGGCATCCAATGCAGAAAAAGGAGACCAGCCAACTGCTAAAGTTGGCATCCAATGCAGGTGACGTAAGTGCTGACGTAAGTATGGTGACATGAGCAGTGACGTCATAGAAGAATAAGGAGGCTTTGAAATCTGAATTTTGGGTTCGAGAGCCTCTATAAATAAGAAGTTTGAGGAAGCAGAAGGAATAAACCATTCCCCTCTGTTTTCTCTCATTCAATAAACATTATAGTTTCCTTTCTTTTCTTGTATGAGTGTTTCCATTTCATCTACCATAGGTAGCTAGAAGAGTCTTCTCCTCTTGTTTAAGTAGTATGAGTGTGTAATAATATTTCTATTCCATAAATAAATAATCTTGGGCTACTGCCCAAAGTAAATAACTTTTCATTATATTCTGCAACCTTAATCTCTGTATTTTTCAACAAGAAACAATAGCATCATCCTATATATCCGGTGTAGGAAACGAACCAGGGTTGTGCTGAGGTCCGCAGAAGGAACGGGTTTGAACCATCACACTACGGGGCGCGTGGTTGGCTGTGAGGAGCAGCTGTAAAATCGCCCGGATACCCGGTGTATTAACGATCAAAAAATATACGATTATTGTTTTAAGTAAGGATTAATTACGAGATTAATGTTGTACGGAAGCATGCTGGGCCTGATATGGTCGTAATGGACTATGTCTATTTTGAGGAAAAGGAAAATGTCAAAATTAAGTTAAAATAAGTCTATAGCCAACAAGAATGCCATGCTGGCAACCGTGTAGGCCACCATAATGGTAGCCGACAAGGTTACTGACACAAGGGTATTAAAGTCCAGAAAAGTTACTATTCATAGGAGAGAGAAAAAGTGTTGGTATTGATTTAATACTTTGAATTTTGGGTATTTTAAAAGTTCTCCCAATAAATTATTTACTCTACATTAATATATAAATTAATTTGTACCCGTAAATTATTAACTACAACACAAATTTATACTCAAATCATTACTATTTTTATAAATTTATACTATAATAAATTTATGATAATAATATCTTAAATTATTTTTTACAAATTGTAATTAAAAAAAATTAGTTTGATTTATTCATTTACGATTTTATATATCAAATACTCACTCTATCCCACAATAATAGTAACGAATTTTCATTAAGGGCATCCCATCCCAATAGTTACGTTTTTTTTCGTGGATGGGATCTTCACAAAATAATTACTCCTTCCGTCCCATTAAAGTCGTTACAATTTTTGGCCTGAGATTAAGGAGTATAATATTTTAATATAAAATGAAGTGAGAGAAATAATATTTAATATGTAGTGGATAGGTATATTAGTGGTGTGTGTGGACCTAGGTGAATATGTTAATATTTTTTGTGTGGGTGCTTTAAAAGGAAATGTAATAATTTCTACGGGACAACCCAAAAAGGAAAACTTCACAACTTCTGTGGGACGGAGGGAGTAATATATATTCACAAGGAGCACAAACAACACAAATAAAACTACCCACTATATACATTAAATTATGATATATTTCAACTTATTACACATTAAAATATTATATTTCTTAATTTCCATGTATAAAGCAAACATAGCTATTTTTTCGGGATGGAGGAAGTACTCCCTCCATCCTGCTAATTACTTCATACTATCCTTTTTTATATGTCTCAATACTAATGTATGTTTCTAAAAAATGTGAAAATACATCTCAATAATACCCAATTTTTATACCCATCTCAACAACTTTATATACATTTTTTGTTATTAAATATCTAAATACTCACTACTTTTTACACTCATAGAACAACTTTTACACATCTTTATACATTATTAAAATAATAACAATAATCTCTGCACAAAAAAAATATGTGCGTTAATTGCTTGGATTGAGAACTTAGGATTGAAGTCTCACAAAATAACGTCTCAAGAAGACATTGAGAAGATAGTTTGGGAAAATACTTGGAAGATTACCCAAGGAAGATGCAATCAAACATAAAGCAGGGGATTTTTTACAAGAAAACACTGAGAGGGATAACACTTTGGGAAGTGTTAAGTAGGCCGCGTAAATATACTCATAATTACATAAATAAAGATTGGTGAAGATTTACGTGAAATACATTATTAAGATTTTAAAATATAAACCGTCTCGTACCTTTTTACTTTATTTGAAGAGGTCCAAAATAGTTATGATATTCTTTTGGTTTCAAACCTTTTAATTTTGCTCCGATTTCATCTAAAATCAATATTTTTCACAAATTCCGTTCTATAACTTTTGTAAAAGCACCGATACAGTCACTGGAAATAATAAATTTCGACATTTAAAAGGAAAAAGGATCATTATGGACTTTAAAAACGCTTCTCAAATCTATCTCACTATTTCATGCGTATCATCTTCAACATGATTAACATATAAGAGAGAATAAAATAATCTAAGAATTAATTAAGCTTTCTTTTAAAGATATACTTTCCTCATCTCTCTTTTAAGTGTTAGGTGTGGCACTGGATATGCTACACTAGTTTAATTTTAGTTCCCGAAAGTAGAGGCTGAAACATATAGAATTTTATATAATATCACAAGAAAGATAGCAACATCACATTAATGTAGTCTGATTCAGATCTATTCGTTGACTTCTAAATTTAATTAATGATTCAAATAAAATATGTTTTGCTAAAAAAATGTAAACATCGAGTAGTGAGAAAAGTCACGTGAAGTCAGAATACAGATCTATCCGTCCACTTCCACAATTTAATGACTCCGATTATTGCAAAGTGATTGCATAATTTATTATTTTCTCTATATGGCATGCGAGATTTAAATTGCACGAATTATCATCCTGCCATGTCAGGTAAGAGTTAAAATTAAAACAATCCCATACATATGTACTTTATTCAAAATAGATTATAATTTCTCCGAATCATTCCCATAACTTTTAAATTCTCACCAAAATGGTCCTTCTTAACTTGCATGTTTTGAATGGATTGTTGATTTTGATATTGAATTGTGTGACTCGAGTTAAGAATGATTACATCTTTGGAGGCCCTAGAATTCATGTTGTTCCTTGTTTTTCCCCTAATTTTCCCTCTCATTTATTTTCTTTGTTCTAGGACAAAATTTTGGCTTTTTTAGGGACCAATCTGATACCTTTTTTAAGAGTATTTATTGTCATATTTAGTAAAAAAGTCTTACTTTCCATATATTTATTAAAAAGGTATATTTGAGGTGCTTTGGCGTTTTAGTGGAAATCGAGGAAAAGAGCATAAGAGGAAATTGGAGTTGAAATAGATGACAAATCAAATGTCTTGCCAAACATATCAATTATGGGAAAGATATATAAAGCTTTATGTATATTTCTTTATATGGATGGATAACCAAGGGATTGAGATTCGTTTTGGCGCAAGAATCACGTAATTCAGATTTCGGATGAGAAAGTTATGCTCAAAATAGTATGGTCGCACACACGCCACTCGACTAGTCGAGTGAGAACATTTTACTTGAGTGAGGCTACGGATTTTCCAGATTTAACAGATTCGCCACTTGACTTGGAACATGCCACTCAACTTAATAGCGTAAGTACCTTGTAAGAGAAAATCTTAATAGCACAAGTACTTAGAAAGGGAAAGGGAGTTAATCTGATTCGATCATAGGTTCTTGAGATTCTTCATAAATGTTTGAACTTGCTTTACCAAGTGGTTTGACTTGCCGTAGTGATCGCTTCTATAAACATCTGGATGAATCTGATTAACTAGTCCAAGAGATCAATTCGCATGATTAAACTAGATTATCTTAAAGCTGCTGGTCTTCTCTCTTGAAATACTTGTGATAAGTCATATTTTGGCACGATTATTTGGTGGAAATTCAAGTCTATTTGATTTAATAATATGTTTTTTATGTGCTAATATTGACTTATTTTGTCTTTAGGAATTGCGTTAATGATATGAATTGATGTGGAAACTGGCTGTTAAATGGAGCAAATAAGGAAACAGATCAGCTAGCATATCTTCCGCATATTTTCACAGCCAAATCTTTTCCAAATCTGATGGATGCTCGATCAAGGAGGAAAAATACTGCATAGAGATTCTGAAAATCAAGGAAAATAAGGAAAGAGATAAAGTAGGGTTTCTTGGGGGACAAGAAGATAAATTGGAAAGGTTGATTGATCACAAGCTACACACGATTTTTTCTGAAAGGATAGAGGAAAGAGGCGACTGCAAGGCAGATTCTTGAGCGTGAAAATGAAGAACAATTGGACATCATCGGTTCTTTAATTTTATTTCATGTTTTGTCATGAACATGCAGGGCTAATCCCCTTTTCTAGTTTAGGATTTCGTGAACCTCCTGTTGAATGTTAATTTAATTATTAAGGATTTTATATTAAATCTTTTGTGTGAATTTATTTATTCCATTACATGCTTTGAATTGATTTATAGCACTTTGATAATTATTTTAGTCTGGCCAACTAGTTTAATTATTTAAATGCTTACTGCTATGTCGTGATCCACAATCCGTAATTGTTGTGAGGATTGAATTGAGTAGCAAATAGAGATTATTCCCTCTAAATGTAATGGAATCTAGGTTGTATAATTCCTAGCCGGTTTTCGTAGCCTAATAATTCTATGTTTGGAGTCTTAATGCATTTTCGAGTTCGGATCCATAGGATCACTCGGGAATAGTTCAATTTAGAGGTCGTACCCTAATTGATGATCGTAAGAACATTCGGGTTGATTGGTTGTACCGTCAATCTAGAAATTTGAGTTTGCACACTAGGCTAGATGTTTAATTCCTGTAATTAATTGATTCAGTAAACGGGAGGGGATCATCATCCCAAAGTAGGTTTTTCTCACTTGGTTAAGTTACTAATTAAATTTCGTCTACGTACTTTGCTATTTAAAAATTGATTTGATTTATTGTTCGTGCTATTTCCGATTTGCTCAAACAAAACTCCCCTTATTTATTTTATTTGTTTGCAACACATCTATTTAATTTAAATTTCATTATACTCCTTTGGGTTCGACCCATACTCGTTGCTATACTCTGTATTGGATTGAGTTGGAAATAAATTAAAATTTAGTAGGACGACGACAACCTATCAACTTGCTTGTTTAATTTCCAGCATTCGTCTTCCATATTTTCATCTTAATCTTACTTAATTTTCAATTTAGTAGTTGTTAATTACTTTAATCATGTGGATGGTCTTAGATAAAGTGGTCATAAATATTACTTATTTGATTATCTAGAGCTATCTCGTGGGTTCGGGTTTGATATTTAACTTGGTCACGCTTGCTTCGTACTATGATTGATCTCTCAATACTTTAAAGTAATACTCTTTTGTGAGAGAAAAACGAGTGACAAAGTTTTGATTTCATTATTAAATTGGTTACCAACGGATTAACAACGAAATGCATTAGTAAAGTGGTGATTGATAAATTTTTAGCAACGAAAATTTAATTATGTTGGTAAATAATTCTCTTGGTAATTTGTTGCTAATAATCTCATTGGTAATCTATTGGTAAATAGCAACGGATTTTATTTCGTTGTTAAAAAATATTAAATCCATTAGCATTTCGTTGCTAAAAAAATGAACTTTTTATTGTCAATCTGTTTGTAAATTCCATAGCTACAATAGAATTTTTTTGTAGTGTATGCCATTTTCCCGATTTGATTCCCTTTTTTTTTTCTTGACTCTTTTTAGTTCGAAATCATCCTTTATTTCTGCAATATTTATCCAAAACACCTCTTTCCAAATAATCAAGTGATTAATGAAATTAACAAGTAAAATCATACTCAATCATTAAAATAAGGCCATAAAATTGATTAAATTTTTGAGTGAATTTAAAACCAATCATTTTTATATAAAATTTATAAAAGCCCTAAAATTAGCATATGAAAATTGACAAAAAAATTCACAAAAATCTATTATTTTTCAAAATTAAACGTGGTGGATAATTGGTGGGTGAGTTTTAGGAAGACAGAAATATTATTTTGGGATACTGAGAAGATACTTTGGGATAATACTTGAAAGATTACCTTGGGAAGATGCAATCAAACATAAAGCTGAGGATTTTTTTACAAGAAAACACTGAGAGGGTTAACACTTTGAGAAGTGTTAGGTAGGCCTCGTAAATTTATTCATAATTACAGAAATAAAGATTGGTGAAGAATTATGTGAAATACAATATTTAGAGTTTAAAATATAAACTGTCCGTACCTTCTTACTAATTTGAAAAGGTCCAAAATAGTTAGAATATTCATTTTTTTTATCTCAAACCTTTCAATTGTTCTTTGATTTCGTCCCAAATCAATATTTTTCACAAATTTTGTCCCATAATTTTTTGTAAAAGCACCAGTCCCATGGCTTTAGCAAAATTTGACAGTTTAAAGTAAAAATGGACTATTTTTTGGACTTTATACACGCTTCTTAAATCTATCTCACTATTTCATGTATCATCTTCAACATGATTAACATATAAGAGAGAATAAAATTATCTAAGAATTCAAAAACACTTGTGTAAATCGGGTTCACGGTGTATACCCTGTGGTCCCCCTTCCAATCTTATATACTCAATATATTGGTAGGCTGTTTAAATTAAGGGGGACCACATGGTTTATAAGGGTTTATGATATAAACCTGATTTACAATAGACTAATTTCTATGAATTAAGCTTTCCTTTAAAGATAAACTTTCCTCATCTCTTTAAGTGTTGGGTGTGGCTCTGGACATGCTACTCTAGTTTGACCCAAACCGAAATTCAAAATTACGTTTCATAAATCTCGCCCAAATCGCGTGTACTGCTTTGCATGGATGAGCTTCCACACGACTTCTTAAACTTTCATAATTCTCAGCTTGATGGGCTTTAAACACGTTTTTCAAATCTATCTCGTTATATACGCTTTTAACTTTTGCAACGTCTTCCGGATCTGGTTTACCGTAGTGATCCTGCATGTTTTATAAACAAAGCATCTTAAAATGATATAACTAACTAACAACATTTGAAAATGAAATTTGGGTGTTTCCTACTGTTAAATGACTCTCTCATCTAAAAGCTTAAACTGATAGAGACTTTAATATTTAATTAATACACTCTAACACGCCCCTCACATGCACGCGGGAAATTTTTGCCTCAAGCCTTGCATGTGGAATTTCTCATAAATGGGTGGCAGTGAGGTTCGAACCCTGGACTTTTGTTAATCATGGACTCTTATACCATGCTAAATGACCCCCTCATCTAAAAGCTTAAGCTGATAGAGAGGAGTACCATTTAATATTTAATTAATACACTCTAACACCTACATATAAAATTTTCTTCTGTTGTTCGTTGCAGAGCTCCAGAGCTTTAACGACTAGCCAAGAACATTTGAAATCTTGAATATCAGTTCCAATCTGCCAATGTAATTAAATAAGTAGCTTGCTAGTTAGTTATCAGAGCATGCAGTCATTCAGCATTCTGAAATTTTACCAAAAAAAAAAGATGAAGGTCACCTTTCCAGTCTTTTCAGGATCTCCATAGCAATCTCCATAATCATCCTAAGCATATATATATATATATATATATATATATATATATATATATATATATATATATATTTGTGAATTATTATCATTAGAAGGACATAATAATATAATAAAGTACTGCCTTGTTTCATTTAATTTGACATAGCTCAGGTGTGAACAAATCTATATATATAACATGCATGCTGAAATTAATAAAATAACATACCACAATTTGAAAGAAGATTCCCACGTCAATGAGAACATCTTTCACATTTACATGATTCTTCAGCTTCTCACCAGCCAGCAACAGGCCACATGCCACCTGTTCATAAAACTTTACATTGACTTTAAACTGCAGACAAACTCAACTAATTTTGAAAAACTCAAGCGGTCTGTTTTCTTGCAAAGTTTTCCCTCTAATTTGAGATGAAATTTATATACATAGAGTTGTGCATTTATTTGTTAATTTCCAAAAAATTTAAAATTTTTACAGTAGAACCAAGTGTCTTGATTTATTCAACAATTAAAATGGAATACTCTCCACTCACTGGAAGGTAAAATGTGTAGCAAGCAGTCTTGTATTGGGCAATACGACGATTACTGCAAAAATGCAAAAAATATATGTTGTTATGTATACAGGAGATAATATCAATATTTGATCCTATAACTTTTGTTGAATTCAGTTATGATCTTAGAACTTTCTACGTTTTCTATTTTAGTACTTTATATCAATTTTAGCCCAAAGACTTTTTTTTCCGTTTTAGTTTTTTGCATAAAAAATACTTACAGGACTTTTTTTCAAGTCTTACAAATTCTTAAGGTCCAGCAATTTTAATTTTTATTCAAAAGAACTAAAATAGAAAAATAAAAAAGTTATAGGACTAAGATTGAAATAGCGAAAAGTTACAAAAATAAAATAATGCAAGCCATATTCATGGAATTGAAAGTTGTGAACCCACAGATGCAATGTGTAATTTGATAAATTTTTTTGTCCTTGAGTTGAAGTAATCAAGTCTAACAACTCTCCAGAAAATGATTGAAACTCCACCTGATCAAAATTAATCAGAATGAAAGTTAATCAAGGTCATCTAATAAAAAAAAATTGTACTCATTAAGATTGATTAGTGGATGCATGACCTCGTTGAACAAATCCAGGAGATCAACATAGTATGCTTTCTCTGAGAAGTGCTTTTTCAGGATTTTGAAGACATGATTCCGAAGTATGAGTGCATCATTAATGGCTATAATACCAACCTGTAGCAACGAGATGAATGATCATATTCATCGGCATTCCATATATATGCACGTGTTAAAAAAATATTTATGTGCATTTCCATCAAATACAAACCTTGGGAACTCTAAACCAACATGATTGCCCTCGTCGTATGTGAGAGTTATCCATAATGTCATCAAGGATAAGAAAGCATGCTTGATGCTGTCATTTTAATCTCAATGTAAAATTATATATACAATGTCGTAAAATAAATTTCGCCCCTATAATTTTAGTTGAATTCAATTTTGGTCATGTAACTTTGTACCATTTCAATTTTATTCTATAATAACGTTTAAGTTTTCAATTTTACAATAAAACTTGCAGGACTTGTAAGTCATAAGTTTTGCAAAAGTACAAAAATTGAAAAAGGTAAAGAACTATAGCACTATAATTGGATTCAACCAAAATTATACAATCAAAATTGAAATTATTTCAGAAATATCAATTGGAAAATGAATATATATATATATATATACTCCCTCTGTCCCACCCAAAAGATTATTTTTGCTTTTTGCATGTGGATTAAGGAATATTATTATTTAATGTGTAGTGGGTAGTTGTATTAGTGGGAGTGTGTGTTCGCATATTTTAATTGTATTAGTGGGTGTGTGTGGGTCCCATGTGTGTAAAAAGAGAAAGTGAACTCTTTGGGTGAGACGCCCAAAATGAAAAAAATGGACCCTTTGCGTGAGACTGAGGGAATATATATATATATATATATATATATATATATATATATATATATATATATATATATATATATATATATATATATATATATATATATATATATATATATGCCATTTTGAACTTACCCATTCAATGCACCACCCAAGAACGCTTGCTTCAAACACTTCATTCCCACTTAGATTTTCAGTTTCTTTTAATGCCTTATAACTATCAATTACTGATAGCCCACGGCTTAACTTTCCTGTTTATATTTATACATATATATAAACCAATCATGATATAAGAGGAGCAGAAAAACAATAACTTATTCGATGGATTAAACACCTCTTGGCACATTGTAGTCCAGCATCTGTAAGAATAAACAAAAGCCACATCATCAACAAAATGATTAAACAATTATTCTTTCTGTTCTATTAGCAGATGCAATTTTAATACATTCTAAATATTAATTAAGGGAAAAATTCATTTTGGTCCCGTACATGAGCTCATTCAAAACAAAGTTTCATATTAAAAAATCCTTTTAACTTTAGTCCCTAAATATTTATTTGTATAAGTTTAATCACGTAACTTATTTAATTGTTTAATTTACATGCCAATTAAAGTGTCATGTGTGATTTTACAAATAACTTTTTTTGGATTGATTTTAAAGTTTGGATTAGTTACGGAACTCAAACAAATTTTTAGAGAAAATATCATTTTTGCAAATCCTGTAAGTTTTAAAATATTTGCTTAAGTAATAAATTTGAAATATTGAAAGGTTATAGGATTAAAATTTATGAAAGGACTAAAATTGAAAAGGTAAAAAGTTTAAACTAAAATTGGATTTTATTAAAATTATGGGACCAGGATATTATCTCCCAATTTTTAAGTCAAATTTCAAAAAAGAGGAGGGACTTGATCATTGAACTGATTTATATATAACTAACCTGTTCGATCCATAGACGAGATTCATGAGTCCATTCAAAAGTAAGATCATTCAAGAGTTCAGATTTGAGGATTGAATATACTTCAAGAAATTTTGTGCTCATATCATCTGGCGTTGTTTCTTTGGGAATAACAATATCCACAGCAAATGGCTGAGAAATTAAAAAAAGAGAGAGTATGAGGGAATCAAGAAATGCATGTCTCCTTTCTTGTAGATATAGGAAAATAAGTACTTTGAATAGACGAAAAAAAATAAATTAAGTATTCTAATAAAAAAAAAGTTTATATATCCTATGCACCCTAGGGTACACGTACATTCATATATGTATAAATTTTTATTCAATAGTGTATATATGTTTATTAATAATTGTATAATGTTTTTACATTCATTTTTTCATTAAAAAAACAATTAGAAAATGCTAACAAAGTGCACATTTTTCTTCATAGTGTATATGTTTTTATTTGTAAGTGTAAACGTTTCTAAAAGTGGGTGCAAGGTGCATTCGGGTGCACCGAATAATTTGCCAAAAAAAATAATTTGTAGTTATATCATTCTCAAAAATCATCAAATCAAAAACTATTTTATTTATCAGTTATACATCTTAGAACCCTGACGAAAAATTCTAGCTCCATCACTGAATATAGTGGTTTGATCTTTATATAACTAGATCTGCATCCATCTTTGAGAGTGATTTTATTTATCTGAAATCTAGGAAAATAGGTGAAATAAACTGATCTAAAAGCCGAAATGCACTATATATATATTAATCCCTCCGTCCCAAGAATATGTGCACGTATTTGGTGGTGCAGAGTTTAAGAAAAGTAATTTTTTTTGCAAAGATATAAGAAAGACAAGGGGTATTTTGGGTACTTGAATAGATAAAGTGTTTGATATAGTTGACTTAAACTAGATTGTGTGTAAAAAGAAGGTGGCATTTTTGTAATGTTGTAGTATTGTAAGGTTATTGATATTATGTACTATTAATGTTTCCATTTTTAGGGTGTGCAAGTATTCTTGAGACGGAGTGGCGAAATGGTAGCAAGTATTTGCTAATGTCTAGGGATCGATTCTGAACAACAACATAATCCTATAAATGTTAATATTTTATAGTCGTATCACTAACGCTTTATACTCCCTCTGTCCCACCACAAGAAATGTATTTTGCCTATGCCAGATTCAAGTCGAATACTAGGTAGAGTCGGATCCAGTTACATGGATCTAGTATCCGTGTAACTGGTGCGCATAAATTTTTGTATAAAATATAACATCCTTAAATATCAAATTCAATTTATCAATTGAACGAAATGCACGAATCCTAGATCTGTGCACCCGAACAGACTAAACAAGAAACTAGGTATAACTCACCTTGGAACAATACTTTGCAGCGTATATTGTAGAAGCATCTGATCCGAATAGAGTGATGCTACGTTTTGGTTTTTGATGATGAGAGAGGGAGAGAGAAAAGGTCTGATATTCTCTCTTCCAACCAGCAAGAGATTGAGATCCCCACGCCAAAGGAAGCTTTGAAACACTATAATCTAGATTGCAACTACTTGCAGTAAAATAATGATTATTACCATGATTTGGCAACTTGTTTAGGGAGATCATGATTTTGGTATGTAATGTGTTTATGTTTGATATGGTATATAAAGAGATTTAGAGATCAGAGCTATATATATATATATTATATATATATATATATATATAATATATATATATATATATATATAATATATATATTTATTTATTTATTGTACTAATCATCTTCACAAGAAATAAATAGAAATATACAAATATTCTAAATATTTTATTCCCATACGTACGTTTATTTATACACTCTGTTTAGGGAGCTTTGAAACACTATAATCTAGATTGCAACTACTTGCAGTAAAATAATGATTATTACCATGATTTGGCAACTTGTTTAGGGAGATCATGATTTTGGTATGTAATGTGTTTATGTTTGATATGGTATATAAAGAGATTTAGAGATCAGAGCTATATATATATATATATATATATATATATATATATATATATATATATATATATATATATATATATATATATATATATAATATATATATATATATATATATATATATAATATATATATTTATTTATTTATTGTACTAATCATCTTCACAAGAAATAAATAGAAATATACAAATATTCTAAATATTTTATTCCCATACGTACGTTTATTTATACACTCTGTTACATTTTAATGGACTCATTTTCAAGTTTCAAAAAAAAATTAAGACAATGATAAATATGACATGAAATGAATTAACATGAAAAGATCTTCGAATTAAATGCCCTCTACATCCTGCAATTTAACTCTTCGATCAATTCCTCAATTTAAGACACATCCTATAATTTAACTCCTTCGTCAATTACCATGGCAGGGCACCCAATCAAACCTCTACCATAAACTACTTGCAGCTCCATTACCAATTCCTATGGCAGGAGCGCTTAGTAAAACCTAAATCATTAACTATTTGAGACACATTCTGCAATTTAACTCCTTCCTCCGTCAATTCCCATGACATGGGTGCTCACAAAACCCTTCACACCACTAAAAAGAAAAAAATCACATTATTCAACAACTTCAAAAGTTACTTTAATTTTAAATTTGTCACTCCATTTTTACATACATACATTTTCATTATATTTTTATAACCTAAAAATACTACAATACCCTCTAAAGTTAACAAAGTTGATAAAAAAAAACTTTTCTTAAATAACGTGTACTAGTAAACGAGAAGTGTTCTCCGATACCATGGGAGTATCTAATTTAATATATCTAGAGAGTTGTATAATGATACTCCCTCTGATAAGTGTCAATTTTGACATTTTGGTCCGCCCGAAATACAAAGTATCCATTTTCTTTTTAGGTTGATGTGACACACACAATAATATTATTATACTCAACCCACTACACATGGGGCCCACACTCAACACTAATACAACTACCCATTACATATTAAAATATAATTTCTCTCACCTTATTACATTTTAAAATATTATACTCCTTCACGTGCAAAAAGCAAATGACAACACTTATAAGGAGACAGAAGGAGTAGTAATTATACTAAAATTTAATTTTAGCTCCCGAAAGTGGAGGCTGTAACAGATCGAATATTATATAATATCACATTAAAGTCTCATGTGGTCTGATTCAGATCTATTAGTTAACTACTTGACTTCCATATTTAATCGTTAAAATAAATATGTTTTGCTAATAATTAAGTAGGCATCGAGTAGTGGGGAAAGTCACATGAAGTCAGAATTTAGGTACCTCGCATACATAAATAAATTTAAAATAATTCTGATAATGAATAAATAAATAAATAAATTTAAGATAACAAGAAAGGTAGAAAATACTATAAATTCAAAAAATTAAGATAATAAGACTACTGCCAATTTTTCACAATGGATAGAGATATAATCAAATCAAGCTATTTGTGTCTTGTGTCCCTATGATTTGTAAACTTTGATAACTTTTGATTTTTTGAGTACTACTCATAATAATATTTAACTTTTTCCTTAAAAAAAATTATATTAGTTCGAATTCATTTGTTAAGCTAAACTTGTCGAGTCGAGTCAGTCTGAGCCTAAATATCGAGCTCAAAAAAATTATTGACCCGAACTTGAGTCTACTAGTATTTATCTCAAAATCTCGCGAGTTTGTTCGTGAACGTGTTCGCAAAGAGATTCACATAAAGATTTAGAATCATATTTAAAAGAGCTCGAATTCAAGCTCGGAAGCTCTAGTTTAAGCTCTAACGAGCTTGAATTAAGTTAATATTAATACTTGAATTCAGCTTAGCCTTAAAAATTTGAATCAAGTCGAGCTCTTACCAGAATATTAATATTCGTACCAATCTCAAGCCTTAAAAATTAAACAAGTCAAGCTCGAGCTAGGTGATATTTGGCTCGATTTGATTGTCTCTCTATCAACCGATGGCTAAGAAACTAGGGATGAATAGGGCATAGCCTCTACAAGTACTTTTCGATTCGAGCCACGGAACTCGGCTGGTCATGTTGCCACTCAATACCTCTAACTTTTGTATTATCCCTTAATTATTTATTAAAATTCGTTAATTATAAGTTTTTGAATTTTTTAGTATATTTTATATTTCTTGTTTTCTTAAATTGCAAATTTCTTAACATCTAAAAAATTTTATACTTCCTCCGGCACTTACAAGATACCAATTTACTTTCTACACGTGAATTCAAGAGTATTATAATTATTATTATTATTTTTATATGTATAATGAGTAGTTGTATTAGAGGACGTGGTGGGTCACTTTTACTAAAAGGGGAAAATTGATACCTTTGAAGTGACTGCCCAAAATGGTAAAATTAATACGTTGTAAGTGAACGGAGGAAGTATATCATAGAGTATTTAAACAAATTTTATAATTTTACAAACATATACTTTATTTAAAAATATTTTTTTTCAGTTTTAATCAATTAGAAGATTTTTTATTTTTAAAATAAATTTAATATTTTAAATATTAAATTTAAATATAAGATAATTATTAAAATTAATAAAGTATTTAAAATATTTTAAAATAATTTTTTTAATAAAAATACTAATTAAAATTGATAAAAAAAATACATATTTAATGGACTAAAATTGGATTCTAATATTTTTCCAGCGATATTTCGGGCAACTCTTTAAAATTTCCTGCCAAAAAAGACAAAAAATTAGACAAAAAGAATAAAAAAGTTACTTTAAATTAAAAATTACTAGTTGCCACTCCTTTTTTTAAACACATGCAGTTACATTATAACTTTTTTTATTAACTGAAAATATTATAATATCTTCTAAAATTAATAAAGTTGGTCAAAATAAATAATTATTCTAAACAACGTTTAACAATAAACGAGAAGTATCATAATATATCTAGAGAGTTGTAACTATACTAAAAGTTAATTTTAGTTCCCGAAAGGAGAGGCTGAAACAGATAAGAATATATTATATAATATCACAGGCAAGATAGCAACAAAACATTAAAGTCACAGGTAGTCTGATTCAGATCTATTCGTTGACTTCCAAATTTAATGATCCAAATAAAATATGTTTTGCTAAAAAAAAAAATAGACATTGAGTAGTGAGAAAAGTCACGTGAAGTCAGAATTCAGATCTATCCATCTTCTTCCACTATTTAATGACTCTTATTATTAAGTATAATTTATTATTTTCTTTATTCTGGTGCCCGGATCTTGGATTCATGCATCTCCATTCAATTTTTTTTTCTCCATTCAATTGATAAAATGAATTTAGTATTCATGGATATTATATTTTACATAAAAACTTGTGCACACCAACTGTTGGAGTATGAAGCCCGAATTCTTTGGGCTCATATTTCCTTTGGCCCAGTTGATTCTAATGGGTTTAGGGTTAGGGCAAGATGTCTATTTAATAGATTGTTTCCCATTGTAGTTAACTTGATCAAGAAGTCTCTCATTTTAGTTGACTTGTCCAACAAGATAAGAAAAATCCTGGCTTTGCATCGCCCCCAGACGTAGTCGAAAGACGAACTGAGTAAACAAATCTCGTGTTATTTGTGTCATCGTGTGTATGTCTAAATTACTAACACCAACTACACGAATCGGACTCTACCCAGTATTAGACACGAATATGGCCATACGACGGGACGGGAAGAAATTAGAAACATCTCATACAAACTCACTTACGTTGCATCTGATCTTTTAAATTGATGTAAAACCAGTAACTTGATGCCTGCGTGATTTAAATTGCACCAATTATCATCTTGCCATCTCATGTAAGAGTTTAAAATTAAAATTATCCCATGCATATTTACTTTATTCAAAATAGTCTCAACAAACTTAATTCCTCTGAATCAGTCCCATAACTTTTAAATTTTCACCAAAAGTTTCTCCTTATTTAAAAATGACCAATTTTTCTAATTTCATGGGATGCGATTGAATTGGGATTTTAGATAGTTATGAGACAAAATTGGTAAAAAAAAGTGTTTTGGGACAAAAATCGAAGCTAAACTAAAAGGTTTGAGATAAAATTGAATGTCCTAACTATTTTGGGATATTTTTAAATAAAGTAAAATTATATAACACGATTTATGTTATAAACTCCATCCTGTAATACTGTTTTTTTTCAACAATGAAAGTTTTTATAGATAAACTCAAGAGTATAATGAAAACAAACTAAACTGAACAATATAATCAATATTATATAATATACTCTTTTGTTTTTGGTAGAGCTTTCGAAGTTATTGTAGATACGGACTTTAAGAAATGTTATTTTTTTATAAATTTTATTGGCTTCTTTGACTAATGTAGTCTTTTTTTAGTAATAAATGATAATAAGTTATGTGTTAGGTTGAAAGTGTCATTTTTTAAGTAAAGTGTATTGAAAATGTTATTTCTTTTGAAAAGTGTAAAGAGACCAACAAATGAGGAAGTGTGAAATATGTAATGGGATGAAGGGAGTATTTAACTATTTTTTTAACATAGTAATATTCAATATCAACATTTACAACAAAGAGAGCATTCATAGCCATAAAAAAAAAAAAATCCAACCGACACCTTAGAGCAAAATGAATGATGAGTTTTTTGCGAATAATTTGATCATTTACATTGAAAAATAAATAGCTTCGACCCTTATCAAAGATTATAATTTTTCATTTTGAATCAATAAAAAAACATCTATTAGACTTTTCATAGTTTTAAATTTAGAGAATTGTATGAAACTATCTCAAAATCCTTTTTTATTAACAAGTTATGTTTTTATATTTCACTAACTACTGATTAGAAGTATTATTCAATGTCAGAATATGAATTAGAATTATGATCAACATAATTTTATATCTACCCACTAGAAAAATGGTCTAGCCCCTGCTCACACACATTCAATAAACTTAAAAGATCATATAAAACCAAGTCCTAAATAATACACATTTGAAATGAAAACCTGAGGTGTGATTCATCCATATTATTTCCTGGATGGGACATTATTTTGTAATATAAGATACATACATATATGTCTGAAATGAGTAGGGGGTCAACAAGAAGAGCATTAATACATTGCTCAACTGCTTTGGCACTCGAATAAGCATCTTTATTGTTTTTGTAATAGAAATCTCCCGTTCGGGTGTAGTTGCGAAACCACCCCATCACATCTTTTGGCAAAGAAGTGGTGGCGATCCATTCTGCGTTAAAAGTCTTCCATGCATCCTCAATTAGTCGTCGAAATTCGGATATGGTCTCTTCCTTGGATGCACCATGTTGCTTCATGTAGCAATCCAGAGCAGTTAGCACTTGACCACCCTTACTCTGGCACTTCATATACAAACATGCAGATTCATGTTTTAGAATGACCCAATTAAGAATTAAATGGTACTTATAAAGCTTGAGTTTTTAAATGAGATGGTCATTTAACTGTACTGTGTGTTGAGTTTGAGTGCATATAGTAAGTATTGCTTACTTCGTAGGTGCCTAAGTCATTGGAGAATAGCAATATATTGGCAGTTGTAGTCGCGAGTGCAGGATCACTCAGCAACCAATCTATCGTTTCTTGAGTAGCAGATATCCAGAGTAGGACTGAGACGGTGAACATAGCTTTGACGCTACTTACAATCTCCGAATTCTTAACGTACTCTTCGAATGGAGGCAGTTGCCTTGTCCTAACCCACTTCAGTTCTCGGTTGTAACACCTTCCCATTTGTTTAACCTGCTCATACATCATATAATATTCCATATTTAATTTAATTTAACAAAACCAGTTTGTAAGTGATCAATATATATCTCATCGGATCGGACTCTCTGGGTCATTTTGTTACATCATCTTATGTGTCACACCGTGAGATGGATGGCACGTAGGAGAAAGAGGGAAACTATACCCTTAAAAAGAAAGCTTAAACCCTAGGAGCAACTATTGGATTTCTTTCCCCTCTTACGTTTCAATCTCATAACATGTAACACAGAAGATAATGTACCAAAATTGGCATACAAGATCCGATGTGATATCCCACCTCCTCTTTGAAGTAAGGAATTGCAAACATCTGCTCTTTTATTGACTCTCCCACCATGTCCTCAGACTCACTTATTATAAAACCATAAATAATTTTCATATAATCAGCAAGGACTGTCAATTTCAATCCACATCCCACCTATATATGAAAAAATTTAGAGATTAGGATATCATGCATGTATAATTAACGGAAATATATATATGTCCAAAGCTTCTGTAAATTTTTGAGCTTCTTCAATTGTTGCATAATTATCATATGTATCATCCATCATTACAAAGATTTTTGGTGAAGAACATTCGAACATCCGAATACTGAGGTTTGATATAGAATGCTAGACTCCAAAAATGGGAACCCGCCAAGGAGTCTCTTATGTACGGTAGGTTTGAGTTCACATAAAATTTGGTCCACCACCTTAACAAAATAAAATAAGAGATTAATTATTTGTTTAAACAGATATAGTATTAAATCAATTCCAATACTCTATTAATAAGGAAATTATTAGTTACTTGTAGAGTTGAGAAAGCTCTTTCTTGTACAAATTCTGCAAATAATTGAAGTTCAATTTTTCCAGTTTGAGAAGCACTTCATCCCTGGTGTAATCACTACTTAAAAAAAGGGTTTTTAGTATCAGTAATTTATAGTTTTTAAAAGCTTAAAAATTTACACTAATGATCTTTGGTATCAAATTTCCTTCATTACCGTTACAATACTTATACGGCGTTGATAAAGACATAGTATCAAATGAATATTATTTGATATTAAAGATAATTCAATAGTATCGGAAATAATACCAAAAATATAAATTATAGTATCAGAAGTTCCTATAATATCCATAATTGGGCATCAATCTTAAAAATGATGCTAATCCATTATACTTTAGCATCAATAATGAATGATACTAATCTGATGCTAATCCATTATGCTTTAGCATCACAATGATACTAATATATTATTTGATTTGGTATCAAAAATAAAAGATACCATAATCTATATATAGAATCAAATATTTATGATACCAATAGACATATTATATTCTAATAAAATGCAAATTTGTGTTACCAATAAGCCTTATCAAACCTAATTCAATTATTTATAAACAACAACTAGCAATCAATAAAAATTTTAAAAATTTCAAAACCACTTAATCAATCAATAAAGAACATCTCCATACATTGATCGATAGATTAGTTATTCACTAACGAATACAAAATAAAATTTGAAGAGTGTAATACACAAAAGTATTTAGAGTATCATTTAGTTCGACAAAATGGATGCATCCCTCTCGTATATGGAAATGAAAACACATGCATGAACAATGGGAATCTCTCGATTATTCAGATACTCCAAAGCTCTCTTCAGTCTGTGTTGAAGCGTTGGAGTATATCTTTGAGGATGAGAATTGGGAAACGGAAAAGTTACCGTCGTTGGAGGAGCTAGAGTTAGAGGAGTTACCGAGTTTGAAAGGTTTGGTGAAAGAGGATCAAGTTGGGGTAGGGGAAGTTTTCCCGAATCTGAAACGTGTGGTTTGTAAAAAGATGATTTTGCCTTCATTCTTCTCTCGTTTTAACCTACCAAACATTTCGTCTCTTTCTCTGAATTTATCGGGGAGAGAGGAATGCTATAATACCCTCCAAAGTCAATAAAGTTGGTCAAAAAGTATAACTTTTCTTAAACAACGTGGAACAGTAAATATTAAAAGTATTATGGGATGGAAGGAGTATATTAATTTGAAGAAATCATAACCAAAGCGTGATGCTTTTATTATTTTAAGAATAGGAGTACAACCCATTTATCATTTTAAGATTAGTGTTTGCAATCCTAGATTGTGTTGTATTTAAAATAATGTTAGTGTATTGTCTAGGAGTTCATTCCCATTTTCCTTGTACTCTCATGTAATTTTTTGAGTACCTCTGGTACTCACTAATAAAATTTTATTTTCCCAAAAAAAAAAAGAGTATATATTAGTAATAAGACGGGAAGAATAAAAAACATCTCATACAAACTCATGTGTGTTGCATATGATCCTTTAAATTGAGGTAAATCCAGTAATTTGATCCAAAAAGGCATGCGAGATTTAAATTCTACGAATTATTATCTTGCCTTGATATGTAAGGGTTTAAAATTAAAATAATCCCATATAAATTTATTTTATTCAAAATACTTCCACTTAAGAAAATTAATTTCTCATAATTAATTCCATAACTTTTAAATTTTCACCAAAACGGTCCTTACTATAAAATATCCAATTTTTCTAATTCCATTGGATGCAGCTAAATCAGTAATTTTACAAAGTTATGAAATAAAATTGGTAAAAAAAATACACCCTCAATCCCAGTTAAATTTCACACTTTCTGTTTCGTTCATCTCACATTCAAATGTTAAATAAAAACAAAATATATAAAAAGTGTTACATAACGTTACAATAAAAAATGTTACAAAAAAGGTAACATAAAGTAAGTTGCATAAATGTGTTACATTTAACTGTTACGTAAGAGCTATTTTGTTGTAGTGTACCTAGCATAAATAAATAAATTTAAGATACTAAGACAGGTAGAAAATACTATAAATTCAAAAAAAATTAAAATATTAGGGCATATGATGATATAACCACTCCACTATATATATACTAATAAGTTGGGTCATTTTGTAATAAATTTAAAGTTTTAGGTAAGTTTAAATGAGAATTTAATATATTTCAGAGACTTGATTGCAATTTATAAAAGTATTTATATATAAAAAAATTAAAATTTAAAAGCTGCATACGCAGCAGATATGTTAATATATATATATATATATATATATATATATATATATATATATATATATATATTTACTTTATTAATTATATATTTAACTTAATATTTTCATATTAAGTATTATTATAATTTTATATATACATTAACCTTTCATTTATAATTATAATTTTGACTTATATATATATTTTTTATATTAAATATTAATTATAATTTTACCATCTATATTATTTTAGGTATAAAATCTTTATTTAATATTCGTTTTTAATAAAATTAATGTCATTTGTATTTATATTTTTTTTATTGTTACGATTTATTGCTAAAGTTGTAATATGTGATTGTTAAATTATTATTATTATTTTTTTAAAATTTTAAAATATGTATTTCTATTTATTATTTTATTTAGTTAATAATTAGTTTATTTAAGTATATAATTATATTAGAAATTTAGTTTTAGTATTAGGAATTATTATCAGAAGTAGAACTCAATTTAGTATACCCTTGCAGGCATACCTGAGACAGAAGAGCAAGCCTAGTCCAGTTTACTATCTCTAAGAAGTCCAAGGTGGAGGTAACTTTCACTCTTTACCGAGTACTACAATTTTATGTCATGATTGCTATGTTAGGATGTGATATGTGTTACTTATATGTCATGTTATGTGTCATGTGTGCTTTTAGTTCGATGATAAATATTTTCTACTAACACTTGTACGAGGTGACAACTCGGTGCACATATACCAACTAACACAAGTTACTGGCTACGTCAGTTCAGTACTAAAATATATTTCAAGTATGCTAACATTGTATTGGGGTGACGGCCTGGTGCACATATACCAACTAACACAAGTTATCGGATGACGATTCGGTCTAAAATATTTTCATTGAGTTATTGAACGACAATGTGCAAATTATTTTATTAAATGACATATGTTATATTTCATGGTATATTTGACATGCATATTTATTTTTAACTGTGCAATCATTTAAGTTAACCCACTGAGTGTATTTTAGACGCTCAACTCTTATCAATTTTCAGAACAAGGATTAGAAGAGAAAGAGACCCCAGCAGATGTTCCAATCCCTTAGAAAACTTTATATTATGACTTATATTTTATTATTCTGTTATAACTTCATTTCAGATACATCATCTGAACGAACTTGTTTTGGATATTTTACTCTACTCGGGTGAGTAGACGATTATATGTAATAATCTTTATGCAACTTTTACTTTATTATACTATCGCTTTGGGGATGATTTTTTATGTTATTTCCGCTGTGCATGCTCGACCCCTGTATTATTATATTGGAGAATTTATATCTAGTAGCGTCCCAACCCCATAGCGTAAACCGGGGAGTTACAGCGTGGTATCAGAGTGGTCTATCTAAGACTTGCTCAAGTACCTGACTTAGAATTTTATACCATACCCTAGGATTGACTATTCTATGACTATGACATGACTACACTTTATGATCTGTAGATGTTTCTAATTTATATATTGGTATATAATATTAGTAATATTTTGGCTAGATCATGACACGCGGAACCTCACGAAACAATCAATCCCAAGAGGAGGCGCAAAACTCACAAGCTAACCCTGGTGATGATCTACTAACTTACTCAGAGGTTTAGCTTAACACATTACAAGGAATCCTGCACGACCACCACCACCAGAACCTATTCTTAGAAAGAGCCAACCTCGGTAATTGAACAGTTCCGACGTTTCAATCCACCAACCTTCATCGGAACGGAAGACCCTGCGGAATCTGAGAAATGGTTAAGGTCATTAGACAAGTTTTTCACCTATCTCGAGTCCACTGATGCACAGAAAATCGCATGCGTTGTTTTTCAGTTCATGGGTGAAGCTGATTTTTGGTGGGAGGCTTACGGACGTACCAAGACACCTGAGCTGAAGTCTAGGATGACATGGGAAGACTTCAAGGAGGTGATCATTCAAAACTACATGCCACAATCGTATCGAGATGACAAGGAAAGTGAATTTCTTCACTTGAAACAAGGAACAATGAGAATTCTTGAATATGAAAGAGAATTCAATCGACTCTCTAGATTTGCCACACACCTTGTCAATTCGGAGGAGAAGAAAGCTCGACGATTTGAAAAGAGGCTGTGATCTGAGATCAGCACTATCTTGGCTGGACAAGGAATGATGACTTTTGCAGAAGCATTTTCCAGGGCTCAAGAAATTGAGCCTAGACAGAAGAACAACACCAACAAAAATAAAAAGGCGATGGAAATACCTGCAAAGTGCAAGTGGGAAGGATTGGGAATCGGAAAAAGAAACCCTAAAGTCCAGAATAAGCAAATAAAAATCGGAGGAGGATCAGGACCACTGCCACTCGGAACAAATTCTCTCTGCCCGAAATGTGGTAAGAATCACTTTGGAGCATGCCTATATGGAACTAGAATATGTTATCGATGTCGTTAACCGAGACACACCATACTAGAATGCCCAAAGACTAAAGCAGGAGGATGATCGAGTGCTAGACCAGCACGTGTATATGCTATGACACAGCAAGAAGCTAAGGAAGAACTAGAAACAATAGTAGGTATACT
Organism: Pogostemon cablin; assembly: GCA_023678885.1. Classification (NCBI taxonomy): domain Eukaryota; kingdom Viridiplantae; phylum Streptophyta; class Magnoliopsida; order Lamiales; family Lamiaceae; genus Pogostemon; species Pogostemon cablin. Next base: position 4,229,891 of record CM042976.1, read on the forward strand.
ATCAGTATTTGACACTCCTGCTCTTATATTTTTTTATACGGGAGCCACTCATTCATTCATATCTGCTGAGATGTATAAGAAAGTAGAAAATAATTGTGAAGAGTTTGACAAGCCAACTCTTGAGGTTAGTATACCTTCGGGTAACTCTATCCGAACCATAAAATTATACAAGAATGTGAAGATAGGGATAAATGACAGAATCCTACTTGCAGACCTTCACATAATTGAGATGAAAGACTTTGATGTAATTTTAGGGATGTATTGGCTTAGAGCTAATCATGCTGTAATAAGATGTCGTGAAAAAGAAGTACGTTTCTAACTCCCAGGAGATAAGAAGTTTACATTTCACTGAGCGAAAGGTGGAGTAGTACCGCGAGTTATAACGACAATGAAAGCGGTCAAAATGATGAAAAAGGATGGATGCCAAGCATTCTTAGTGAACATTGTGGAAAGTGAAGGTGAAAGGATGAGCGTAAAAGATGTTCCTGTTGTGCGGGAATACGAAGATGTATTTCCAGAAGATTTACCAGGATTGCCACCTGAAAGACAAGTAGAATTTACAATCGATCTAGTACCGGGAGCTGCACCAGTCTCAAAAGCATCTTATCGAATGGCACCAAAGGAGTTACATTGAAGATTCAATTAGAAGAACTCTTGGAATTGGGTTTCATACGCCCTAGTGTTTCACCCTGGGGAGCACCTGCTTTGTTCGTAAAGAAGAAAGATGGTTCGTTTAGGATGCGTATCGATTATCGAGAACTGAATAAACTTACCATCAAGAATAAGTATCCATTGCCAAGGATTGAGGATCTATTTGATCAACTGGGCGGTGCTAGAGTATTCTCCAAGATAGATCTGAGGTCTGGATATCATCAAGTGCGAATCTAGAAAAGCGACACTTCGAAGATTGCTTTTAGAACACATTACGGGCATTATGAGTTTGTGGTGAAGCCTTTTGGACTTAGCAATGCACCAGCAATCTTCATGGATTTAATGAATCGTGTTTTTCACTCGTACTTGGACAAATTCGTGATAGTGTTCATTGATGATATCTTAGTGTATTCTAGATATCTGGAACAACATGAAGGACACCTGAGAATCATTCTAGAGACACTAAGAAAGGAAAAGTTGTATGCCAAATTCAAGAAATGTGAGTTTTGGCTAGACAAAGTTGTCTTTCATGGACATATAGTGTCAGCTCGAGGAATTGATGTAGATCCAGCCAAGGTAGAAGCAGTAGAGAAATGGAAGACACCTATAAATGTAGGAGAAATATGAAGTTTCATTGGATTGGCTGGATATTACAGAAGATTTATTGAGAGATTTTCGAAGATTGCAGGGCCCTTGACGAAATTAACTCTCAAGGAAGTCAAGTTATGTTGGACGGAAGAGTGTGAAAAGAGTTTCAACATTCTCAAATAGAAATTGATCACTGCACATGTACAGATAATTCCAGATGGAACAGAAAGATTTGTCATTTATAGTGATGCTTCAAAGCAAGGATTGGGATGTGTTCTGATGCAATGTGATAAAGTAGTTGCCTATGCATCTAGACAACTCAAGGTCCATGAACAGAACTATCCAACTCATGATTTAGAATTGGCAGCGGTGGTACATGCCTTGAAGATTTGGGGACATTATCTGTATGGAGCAAAATGTCAGATTTATACAGATCATAAGAGCTTAAAATACTTCTTTGAACAGAAGGAATTAAACATGAGGCAAAGGAGATGGTTGGAATTAGTCAAGGATTACGATTGTACAATACTGTACCATCCAGGGAAGGTAAATGTGGCAGCAGATGCTCTAAGCAGAAAAGGAAAAGGGGAATTAGCATGTTCTATAACAAACCAATAATTATTGGTGGCTGAGTTCTCTCGGATTAATTTGGAAGTCGTGAGACCTCCAAGAAGCATTGAAGCAGTATTAACTGCGTTAATGATTAAACCTTCCTTAAGAGATAGAGTCAAGGAACTTCAAGATGGAGATGATTTTCTCAGGAAGATTAAGGAACGCGTGAAGATTGGGGAAGGAAATGGATTTGCTTTCACTGAAGATGAGACACTCATCTTTGGAAAAAGTTTATGTGTTCCTAAAAATGAGAATCTTATTAGAGAAATTTTGTCAGAAGCTCATTGTACTCCATACACGGTACATCCAGGAGGAACCAAAATGTATCAAGACTAGAAAATGCATTTTGGTGGAGAAATATGAAGAAGGATATAGGCTTGTTTGTCCAAAAGTGTATAACTTGTCAGCAAGTGATAGCAGAACATCAACGACCCTCAGGGCTCTTGAAGCCATTAGAGATTCCCGAGTGGAAATGGGAGCATATCACAATGGATTTCGTTACTGGTTTACCAAGATCAGTACGAGAAAATCATGCTATATGGGTGATAGTGGATCGTTTGACCAAGTCTGTGTATTTTCTTCCAGTCAAAATGACTCATGGAATGGATAAGCTTGCACAAATCTATCTAGAAGAAGTTGTCAGATTGCATGGTGTACCGGTTTCTATAGTTTCAGATCGAGATCCAAGATTTACATCAAAATTCTGGCACAGCTTACAAAACGCGATGGGCACGAGGCTAAAGTTTAGCACGGCATTTCATCCACAAACCGATGGCCAGTCTGAAAGGACTATTCAAACCTTGGAAGACATGTTGAGGGCATGCGTTCTAGATTTTGGAGAAAGTTGGGAAAGAGTAGAGTTTGCTTACAACAACAGTTTTCAATCCATGATTGGCATGGCCCCTTATGAAGCACTCTACGGAAGGAAGTGTAGATCTCCACTCTATTGGGTCGAAGTTGGTGAGAAGAAAGTTCTAGAACCAAAGATAGTAGAAAATACAGTAGAAGCGATTGAGAAGATCAGAAGAAGAACCTTAACAGCACAAAATCGACAGAAATCTATCGCTTATAAGAGAAGCAAAGATTTGCAGTTTTAGGAAGGAGATAAAGTTTTTCTCAAAGTCTCACAAATGAAAGGAATTTCCCGCTTTGGAAGGAAAGGAAAACTCAAGCCAAGATACATTGGGCCTTATGAGATTTTGGAGCGAATTGGCGAATTAGCATATAAATTAGCTCTACCTCCTGAGCTAGTTGGAGTGCATGATGTATTTCACGTGTCTATGCTACGAAAATATGTATTTGATCCAAGTCATGTTGTTAACCACGAGGTTATAACAATTGATGACAATTTAGTGTACGAGAAATTTCCTATAGCTATTCTTGATAGGAAAGTCCATAAGCTAAGGAATCGTGAAGTTGTTTTAGTCAAAGTTCAATGGAGCAGACACAATAAAGAAGAAGCAACGTGGGAATGCGAAGACGACATGCGAAATAAATATCCACATCTACCTATACTTGGTAAGTGAAATTTCGAGAACGAAATTTTTATTTTAGTAGGGGTGGATGTAATAACCACTCCATTAGTTAATTGAATGATTTTGTAGAGCAACTTGTTCATTAGTGAGGTAAGTGATGACGTCCATGCATGTATATGTGTGTATATATATATATCCCTCTCTTTCCCTTCACTCTTGCAATTGTCTGAGGCAGTGAGGAATTGAGAGGTAAGTTATCTCCTTAGATGTTTTCCACACACATACACACACACACACACACATATATATATATATATATATATATATATATATATATATATATATATATATATATATATATAAAAGCACACAACTCACACACACACATATACATACGTATATATACACACTGCAAGTTTTGAAATTTTTTTATTTTGTTGTCAAACCTTATCATGTTGTATATAAAAATGATCGTCTCGATGCGTAGATTCCATATATATAAATCTTTTATGAAATGGATTTCGTATAAGTGAGAAAAACTCAATCAAAGTTTGTAACTCTTTAATGACATATTTTGTTTCGGTGTGAGTTAGCTTTGATATTATAGTCTGTTTTGAGGCTCTCCTCACGAGGATCACAACGGTATAATTAGTTTTGAGTTTTGACATAAAATGAAGAAGTTGGGAAGAAACCCACTTCACGGTAAAATTTGGTATTTTCAAAACTTCAATATTTTGATACAAAATTTGTATTGATGTGATCCTCACCTCACGAGAATTCCAACGGTGTTTTCGTAATTTCAATTGGAGTTGTATAAATCAAGTTGGGTCATTTTGTAATAAGTTTGGTCATTTTGTAATAAGTTTAAAGTTTTGGGTAAGTTTAAATAAGAATTTAATATATTTCAGGGACTTGATTGCAATTTATAAAAGTATTTATATATAAAAAAAATTAAAATTTAAAAGTTGCATACGCAGCAGGTATGTTAATATATTTATTTATTTATTTATTTATTTACTTTATTAATTATATATTTAATTTAATATTTTCATATTAAGTATTATTATAATTTTATATATACTTTAACTTTCATTTATAATTATAATTTTGACTTATATATATATTTTTTATATTAAATATTAATTATAATTTTACCATCTATATTATTTTAGGTATAAAATCTTTATTTAATATTTGTTTTTTATAAAATTAATGTCATTTGTATTTATATTTTTTTATTGTTGCGATTTATTACTAAAGTTGTAATATGTGATTGTTAAATTATTATTATTATTTTTTTAAAATTTTAAAATATGTATTTCTATTTATTATTTTATTTTATTTAGTTAATAATTAGTTTATTTAAGTATATAATTATATTAGAAATTTAGTTTTAGTATTAGGAATTATTATTAGAAGTAGAACTCAATTTAGTATACCCTTGCAGCCATACCTGAGACCGAAGAGCAAGCCTAGTCCAGTTTACTATCTCTAAGAAGTCCAAGGTGGGGGTAACTTTCACTCTTTACCGAGTGCTACAATTTTATGTCATGGTTTATGTTAAGATGTGATATGTGTTACTTATATGTTATTTTATGTGTCATGTGTGCTTTTAGTTCGATAATAAATATTTTCTACTAACACTTGTACGGGGTGACGACTCGGTGCACATATACCAACTAACACAAGTTACTGGCTACGTCAGTTCAGTACTAAAATATATTTCAAGTATGCTAACATTGTACTGGGGTGACGGTCTGGTGCACATATACCAACTAACACAAGTTATCGGATGACGATTCGGTCTAAAATATTTTCATGGAGTTATCGAACGACAATGTGCAAATTATTTTATTAAATGACATATGTTACATTTTATGGTATATTTGACATGCATATTTATTTTTAACTGTGCAATCATTTAAGTTAACGCACTGAGTGTATTTTAGACGCTCAACCCTTATCAATTTTCAGAACAAGGATTAGAAGAGGAAGAGACCCCTGCAGATGTTCCAATCCCTTAGAAAATTTTATATTATGACTAATATTTTATTATTTTGTTAGAACTTTATTTCAGATACATCATCTGAACGAACTTGTTTTAGATATTTTACTCTACTCGGGTGACTAGACGATTATATGTAATAATCTTTATGCAACTTTTACTTTATTATACTATCGCTTTGGGGATGATTTTTTTTATGCTATTTTCGCTGTGCATTCTCGACCCCTCTATTATTATATTGGGGAATTTATATCTAGTAGCGTCCCAACTCCATAGCGTAACCCGGGGCGTTACATCTGAAAACTTTTCACAGCGGATAGGGATATAATCAAATCAAACTATTTGTGAACTATTCGTGTTTCGATTCGATAAAATACTCTTTCGACTTCGTTTGTTAAGCTAAACTAGTCGAGTCAAGCTGGGCCTAGATATCGAGCTCGAAAAAATTATCGACCCAAACTCGAGCGGGTAAATATCAAAATGTCCTATAAGTATGACATTTTCCAACTTTAGTCCTTTATCATTTGCAATTCTTAATTTTGGTCCTTTTTTTGTCCAGTTTTAGTTCTTTTGGTCATTTTTTCAAAATTTGGTACACTTTTGGTCCTAAATGTATACACTTTCGGCCCATTTTTTTACATTTTTTAAACATAAAGGACTAAATTTGGACCAAAAAGACTAAATTTGGACTAAAAAGACTAAAAGTGGACAAAAAAGGACCAAAATTGAGAATTGCAAATGATAAAGAACTAAAGTTGAAAAATACCATACTTACAGGACCAATTTTGATATTTACCCAACTCGAGCCTACAGTATTTGACTTGAAATTTCGTGAGCCTGTCCGTAAACATGTTCGCTAAGAGGTTCACATAAAGGTTTAGAATCATATTCAAAAGAGCTCGAATTCGAGCTCATAAGCACTAATCCGTGTCTGAGATCGAATTCGAGCTTAAACTGAAGTTATTATAATATTTAAATTGAGCTCAAACCTTAAAAATCCGAATCAAGCCGAGCTCAAACTAAAATATTAATATTCGAATCGAGTTCGAGCCTTAAAATTTTAGATGAGCCGAGCTTGAATTAAGTGATTTTTGACTCGATTTGATTACATCCCTATCAATAGATGACTAGAAAACTAGGGCAGAACATGGAATAGCCTCTACAGGTACTGTTCCAGTGGAGCCTGGCCAAGTAATTGGCCACTCGATACTTCTAATATTTGTCTTTTCCTTCAACGGTCTATTAAAATTCGTTAATTACAATTTTTTTTTCTTAGTGTTTTCGGTGTTTCTTGTTTTCTTAAAATTTTAAAATATGTAATTAATATTTTAAAATTCTTGACATCTAAAAGATATATACATATCATAGAGTATTTAAATAGATTTTATAATTTAAAAAATATGTACATAATTAAAAATATTGTTCTAATTTTTAATCAAATTAGAAGATATTTAATTTATAAAATAAATTTTAATATTTTAAATATTTTTATATAAGATAATTATTATAATTATTACTGTATTTATGATATTTTTAAATAGAATTAAAAACTAAGGCACTAAAATTTATAAAAATAAATAGATATAAATTGGATTCTAAAATTTTCCGGCAATATTCCGGAGACTTTGTAAATTTTCCAGCCGAAAAAAGATCAAAATTAGAAAAAAAGACAATAAAAGCTACTTTATTTTATATTTCCCACTCATTTTTTACAAACATACCAGTATTACTTTAGAGTTGGTATTGCGTGGCTCCGGGATAAACCGTGCGCCTTTAAATTTAGTATTATGGGTAAGGGTATATTATTTTGTTCTAAAGGGTATACACATTAATTATTAAGGGTACACCATTTTATTTTAAAGGATATACATTTTTATTAATATTTTTATTTTTCTGCACATCTTTATAATAAAGGGTATACAAATTAACACAAAATTCTAAGGCGCACGGAGTGTGCCCCCGTGTGGCCGGGTGCATACAAGTTTTTGCCATTACTTTATACTCTCTCCGTCCCACCCTAAGGATAGTTTTTGCTTTTTGTACGTAGATTAAGGAGTATTATTATTTAATGTGTAGTGGGTAATTGTATTAGTGGGAGTATGGACCCCATAAATGGTGTACCCCACCATTAGGGACTGGAGTGTGGACCTTATATTTTAATTGTATTAGTGGGTGTGTGTCCCATGTGTGTAAAAAAAGAAATGTCACTCTTTGAATGTGACGCACAAAATGAAAAAAAGAGTCTCTTTGTGTGAGATGTAGAAAGTATTTTCTTTTATATAACCTTAAAATACTAAAATACCACCCTCTTAAGTCAACAAATTGATAAAAATAATAACCGTTCTTAAACAACGTGTAATAGTAAACTAGAAATCTTTATTGGAACAGAGGGAGAATCTAATTTAATAGTATATGAGAGTTGTAATGATCTAATTATGTTAAAATTTAATTTTAGGTCCCGAGGCTGAAACAGATAATATCACAAGCAAGATAGCAATGAACTAACCGAGCTCTGATTCCACTATTTGTGTTTATAATGGATGAAAGGGTGAATGTGGAGGAGATAAAATGATTAATGGGTGCGTGATTTATGAGTAGTGTAGAGAGTTGTGTAGAGATTTAGTGGGAGGCAATATAAATGAAATTGGATTAGATGGGTTTCTCTTAATTCTTATTTTTTTGGATTCCTTCTAGAATATGCATCAACCTTCAACCATATCTAGTTGGAAACTCGTAAAGTAATTAATACCTATTGGGAAGTGTTCGTTCTGTTCTCGATTCTATGAGTTTTTGAGAGCCTTGTTGAAAGTCTACAGTCTATGGCTCGAGAGAGAGTTTAGGAAAATTTTGTGCTCTCTCCTATACCATGTCCATCTGATTGCTTATCTCTTTTTTGCATCATTGAAATCCATTCATACTTGCGTTCATCTTATCTTTTATTTCATGCTTTGTTTTAATTGATTTTATTTGCATGTTCTATTATCCTCTTTTTCCTTCGTTTTTATAAAACTAAAATAAATTTGAAATCGTTTAAACTCTTAATTGCTTGATTTCTCATGATTCGATAATTTAACTTTGTTGCTCATGGACTACATCGATAGAATTCACTTACTTTTTGCACAAAAGAAAATACACATAAAAAATTATACGACTAAAATTAAATTTTATCAATTGGGACTAAAATTGATATTACGTCTCTAAATGCATGGTTCATTTAAAAGTTATAGGATTAGAACTAACGCAAAAGGACTAAAATATAAAAAGTAAAAAATTACAGGATTAAAATGGATTTAACTAAAGTTATAAAAGTTAAATGGAAATTAATTTATTTAAAGAGGATACTTTATGGTAGATATTGTGTAATGTGAAAATTTAAAGTTTATATACTCCTCGCGCTTTCTATTTTCGTTCGTGTCATCCTTAATATTTACCCTTTAGTACTTATTTTTACAGTTCATAAAAAGAAATTTTCACATAAGACAATAACCTCACCTAACATATAAATTTCACGCATGATGACTTACATTACACTTAGCTTATTACATAAAAATACCTCAAAAATTAAAGAAGACAATTTTTTTTTAATATTTGTATCTGCAATAAATTTAAGTTTAAGACCGAGTGAGTAATTAATTATTTATTTATTTTTTTAGATAACACAAAAAAAAAATTAAAATTAAAGAGACAGGAAAGGATTGACCAGATCATTTATATAACTTACCTGTTCGATCCATAGACGAGAGTCATGAGTCCATTCAAAAGCAGAGTCATTCAAGAGTTCAGATTTGAGGATGGAATATACTTCAAGAAATTTTGTGCTCATATCATCTAGTGTTCTTCCTTTGGTAATAATCATATTTTCACCTAATGACTGAGAAATATAAATTAAATTAAATTAAATTAATGTAAAGAGTAAGAAGAAATTAATCTAGAAATGTCAACCTTATTTCAATAGTAAATGTTAAAACATGGTTATGACTTATGTGTGTTGAAAATCAATCTCTCAAATACACACAAAACAACCAAGAATGCAAACAATACACACAAGAGCTCAGGGGCCAGAATAAAAAAAAGTAAAATGATCTCACCATCTAACGAAATTGTTCACGTAGTTTAAGACCAAAGATATTGTTGAATAACAAATTAAGTATACTAATGTATGTTAAAAACTGTGACAATATAAAATTAAAATTGATGCCATTCTTTTTTATTTTTAAGACAAAATTGATATTTTTTAATAATAAATCAAGTATATTAATGTGTGAATTAAACCGTGACAATTTGAAATTAAAATTGATAACTGTTTTTTTCCTTAAGTATGAGATAAACTAATGAAAAGAGTGAATAATTTTATGACACAGAAAGAGTAGAAGTATATATTATAAGTAAAATAAATTTATTTTTATATAAATATAGCCATAACTAGGGATGGCAATGGGATGGGTATTTTCGGATATCCAATCTATCCGAACCCTAATGGGTAGGGTACGGGTAGTTGTAAATAGGTTTGGGACAGGTATAGGTAGTTGTGAAAAATATCATTAGGGTTTGTGACGGGTACGAGTAATGCCTCAAATACCCGCGAGTAACCCGATTATTTATTTTTTTTATAAAATTTAATATATATTATATAATTTATATATGATAAGATATTTTTTATATTTAATTAATAGCTACTCCCTCCATCCCGTTTCAATGTTTACGTTTATTTTTTGCGTGTTGATTAAAGAGTATAATATTTTAATAGATAATGGGTAGAAAAATATAATATTTAATGTAAAGTGGGTAGGTGTATTAATGTTGGATGATATATTAATTGCTTTAGGTGGGTCTCATATTCCAAAAAGGAAAACGTAAACATTGAAATGAGACGCGCAAAATAGAAACGTAAACATTGAAATGGGACGGAGGGAGTATAAGTTTTATTTAATCATATTTATTAAATATTTATTTAAAATAATACAATTTATATTATATTTATTTTATAATTAATTAATAATAATGTAATTTTTATTATTATACTTATTTAGATAATAAAAAATATAAATATATACTCCCTCCGTCTCGGTCAAAGTGCACCATTTGCTTTTTGCACGTAGATTAAGAAGTATTATTATTTTATGTAAAGTGGGTAGGTGTATTAGAGAGATGTGATGGGTTGTGATGGGCCATTGGTGGACCCTTTTTACTAAAAGAGAAAAATGGTGCAATTTGGACGAGATGCCCAATATAGTAAAATGGTGCTATTTGGGTGGGATGGAGGGAGTGTAAAATAAATAAATATTAAACGGGTATAGGTACCCGCGAGTATTGATAAACGGTAATGGGACGGGTACGGGTACCATAATAAATTTTTTAAACGGGACGGATAGGGATACGGATACGGTTAGTTGTTTTTTTAATTGGATACGGATACGGATACCCCAAAATAAGCGAGTACCCTACCCATTGTCATCCCTAGCCATAACAGTTAACGGAAAAAATTAGATTAATAGGAAATAGAGAAGAAAAAATGAAAAACAAATTCTATAAAATATAAAGAAAAAATTTGGAGTCGAAAATAATTTAGCGAACTTCCCATAATTTTATGAGAAAAAAGAGTAGTAGTGTATATTATAAGTAAAATAAATTATTCATTATATAAATACAGCCCATAAAAGTTAAAAGAAAAATAGATTAATAAGAAATATAGAAGAAAAAAAAAAGAAAAACAAGGCTAATACTCCTGTGCATCTGGGTGTTTCCCAAGATACGATATATTCACTTTCAGAAACGTTTGCAATTATGAACAAAATGTATACATTTTGTTAGCGAATTTTCTGTTAGTTTTGTTAGTTTTTTTAATGAAAAATTGAGTGTAAAAAAATATACCATTATTAAAAAAACATATATATACACTATTGAATAAAAAATTATACACATATGGATGTTAGTTTTTTTTAATGAAAAACTGAGTGTGGAGAAAATATACATTATTAAGAAACATGTATACAATATTGAAAAAAAAGTTTATACACATATGGGTGCACTCTTCCACTCAGGTGTACCGGATATAACTCTACTATAAAATATTAGAAAAAAAGAAATTGGAGTAGAAAATTAAATAGTGATTTGCTATATGCATGATACGAAATTACGAACCTATCTGTAGATAGTGAACCTTTAATCACAAACACCTTTGTGTGAACAGGGTTAACGGCGTAAATCCTGTGGTTCCCCTTCTAATTTTATATACCCTATATATTGTTAGAGCGTTGAAATTTAGGGGACAACATGATTTACAAGGTTTATGATGTAAACCAAGTTTATATGACACTAACTTACCTTTAATAGCCACTAAACCAACTGAGAACTATGTTCAATCTGTAATACTGCTGTATAAGTATATATTCAAAACAAATTCAGGGCCCAGTTCTTTATCCCATCACGGGGTGTACTAGGTGCATGTAAATCCTGTTTCACAGTAGACATGCTTGCAAGTATGGTGGAAAATATCAGCAAATCGAAAATATCGATACTATAACGATATCGAAAATTTTAGTATCGAAAAATTCATACCAGTATCGATACTAAATGTTCAATAAAATTTATTGATGTCTGATAAGTCATATTTTAGCACAATTATTTGGTTGAAATTCATGTTTATTTGATTGACTTGTGTGCTAATTTGAGTGTTAAATTGACTTATCTTGTCTTTGATTAATTAGAGCTTTAATGTTATAATTTGATGTGGAAACAGACTGTTTTTGTGAAGAAAATTCGTAAATAAGAAAAGTGCAGCTGGAGATATTCTCGTATTTTCTCTCACATTCCAGCGATTAAATCACTCCATGATCAGGCCCATATCTTGTGGAAGAAAAGATATAAAAAGAAGAGATCTTGAGATATTTTTGGAAGAAATAAATTAGGAAAGAGATCAAGAAAAAGAAGAAAGATATATTATTTATTTTTGTGGCTGCTGCACAAGGAAAAAACACGTTATTTCCTAGGAGCAGAACACGTGAAATAAGGACCGTGAGCAGAAAAGAAGGAGAATTGGCGTGAAGCATCGGTTCCATCTTCCAAGGCAGATTTGAAGTGACGTTCAAGAACAGTTCGACATTCTAGTTTTATTATCTTTATTTTTAATTCTATTTTTATCATGAACATGCGGGGCTAATCCCCTTTTCTAGTTTAGGATTGGGAGAACCTCCCATTGAACTTTAGATTAATTATTAAGGATTTTTATGTTGAATCTTTTGTGCGAATTTATTTTATTACATGCTTTGATGTTCTTTATAGTAGTTTGATAATTAATTTAGCCTAATCAACTAGCTTGATTATTAACTGCTGAATGCTAATTCTATTTTTATCATGAACATGCGGGGCTAATCCCCTTTTCTAGTTTAGGATTGCGAGAACCTCCTATTGAACTTTAGATTAATTATTAAGGATTTTTATGTTGAATCTTTTGTGCAAATTTATTCTATTACATGCTTTGATGTTCTTTATAGTAGTTTGATAATTAATTTAGCCTGATCAACTAGCTTGATTATTTAACTGCTGAATGCTATTCCATGATCTACAATCCGTAATTATTGTGGGAATTGAATTAATTAGCAAATAGAAATTATTCCCTCTAGGTGTAATAGGATCTAGGTTGTATGATACCTAGGCGGATTTCGTAGCCTAGTAATCCTGTGTTTAGAGTTTTAATGCGTTTATGAGTTCGAATCCAAAGGGTCACTCATAGATAGTTCAACTTAGTGGTCGTACCCTAATTGATAAACTTAAGAACATTCGGGTTGATTGGTCATACCGTCAATCTAGAAATTTGAGTTTATGCACTAGGCTAGATGTTTAATTCATGTAATTAGTTAATTTAGTAAACGGGAGGGGATCGTCATCTAAACTAGATTTGTCTCACTTGGTTAATTTTATTAATTAATTTTCAATCAACTTTGCTATCTAAAATTTGAGTTGAATTATTATTCGTGTTACTTTCAATTTTCAACAAATGAAACCCCCCTTATATACTTTATTTATTTGCAACACTTAAATTTAATTAGAATTTCATTATGCTCTCTTGGGTTCGACCCGTACTCGTCGCTATACTAAGTATTAGTGTGAGTCGGAATTAAATTGTATTTTGGTAGGCCGACGACAACTTACCAATATCATACCGAAATTTATACTGATACCAATTTTTTAGTAAATACTGATTAATACCGATATTTTGATATGCCATTTCACACTGAAAAAATGGAATACCGAAAAATTATTAATTTATCAAATCATACCAAAAAATATATTTAATAAAATTGACATATTACTTTTCAAGATAATTTAAATATGAAATCCAACCTACAAACATAATTATTTTAATAACAATTATATAAGCTTTTAATTTATTAAATACATATATATAAATTATTTTGTATATATACTTTAAATAATAAATATTTATTTTCTCTATTTACATATTCTTTTAATATACTAATATATTTTTATTTTTATTGATTAGAGTTCTTTTTTACATTTGAAAAAATATATGAATAAATGTGATACATCATTACATATAATAATACATAATGTATTTAAATTATAGTTTTATATAAATATTTAAAAAAAATAAACGTAAAAATTTCCAGTATTTACGATACAGGAAAAAAAATTGAGTGCCGTTAAGAGTGCCGTTAAGAGAGAAGATATGTATCCATATACATTAGTAAGCCTTAATTAGTGGTTAGAATTTCTCTTTATAAATCACCATCCCATTATACTCTTTATATTTTTTACCTTTAATTGTTCAAAATTACAAAAATCCAAGTTTAATTCAATAACTTCAAAATACACTTTTAAAAAAAATAAAAAAATCAACTTATATTATCCAAAACTATAAATTACTGGCAAAGACTTGTGTGAGACCGTCTCACATAAGGGTTTACGTGAGACGGTCAGAAAGTGATATGTTTTATAATAAAAAATGATAATAAATTAATGAAAAGTAACAATGTTATTTCATGAACAATTTATAGTATAAACGAAAAGTGATAGTATTTTATAGCGAAAGTGATATTGTTTTATAGCGAAAGTGATAACAATTTTAAAAAGTATAAAATAATCTTACGTAAGATGGTCCCACGTAATACCTACCCTAAATTACTCACCCAAACTAAGCAAAGATGTTATACAAATAAAGAAATAAAAAAGATTTTTTCTTGCACAATGGTAATTTTTATATAGAGAGAATGACCAAAATAATTAAAATTTAAAGTTAAAAATTATTGTTATGCAAAATTTTAACTTTCTATAATTTATACCCAAAAGATTATTTTTGGACCAAAATGTCCCCACTGTTTATTTTTTATTGTTTTATTATTTATTGTCAGTAAAGATATTGGATACCCTACACAAGATACCGACATCATGTCTGATACTATTGTCATAGCATCGAATGTTGAATTCAATTTCGGTCAAGCTGTCGAAGTCCCGACATAGGCTACCAACACCACATTCGATACCATCGTCATACCATCAAATGTCTGATTTGATATCGATCCTGTGTTAGTATCCTATTTTTAATATTTGACACCGAATCCGACAACCGGTGCTATGATGATGGTGTCTAACATGGTGTCGGTATCTTTTGTCGGGACTCCAACACAATGATCGAAATTGAATAACTAAATTATAAAAAAAGAAGGATAGTAACATTTTGATCCAAAAATGACCATTTTTTTATAGATGATATAAAATTAAGTTATTGGAAGACAATAATTTTTAACAAATTCAAATTTTATTTTACAATTGGCACTTTTATAAAGTCCATCAATGCCACAATAATAATTACTCCCTCCGTCCCAGGAAAGATTGCACCCCTTTCATGGCACGGAGATTAATAAAGTGGTTACTTTTAGGGGTATTATGGTATTTTTTGGTAATAAATAAATGAAAAGGTATGTTAGGTGTGTTAGGTAGGGGTAATTTTTTTTGTAAATAAAGTGTATGGAGAAGGATGATTGTATTTGACTTTTTATTTTTTAGGAATGTGCAAACTTTTGTGGGACAACCCAAAATGGAAAGTGTGTCATTTAAAATAGGACGGAGGGAGTACATATTTTTATTTAGGCATCTTACTTTAATAGTAGTACGTTACTCTTTTTGATAAATGAGATTTATACAAAACGATCAATATATTTCTATGATATCTTCATATAATATTAATACATTACTCACTTTATGTAAAATATTATTTCTCTCGCTTCATCGCGCATTAAAATATTATAGTCATTAATTTTGAGTAAAAAGCTAACGTAATTTTTACTTCGATATTAGATTGGCCTGATTCGAACCTGTTGAGGTGGGCCAGCCTTTAGACGGCTCTAGTGGGCCTTTGATTTCTACACAGAGAGTCTATTCTGGGCCAAAATAGACCAAAATCTTTTAGTTAAAATTTTATTTAAATAATAAAATAAAGTATATGGGATTATTATTACTTACTATTAACTAAAGAAATAGATTTAATTATAAATATATGTTATAATGATATATAAATTTAGTAATAATGTAATTAATAAATGAAAATTTCAAAATAAATAGGATAAAAAAATGTCACAAGACCAAGGTTCCAATTGGGCCATTTCGGCAAATCCAGAAAAGCTTAGCCTAAACATCTGGTTAACTGGATTGGCCAATTAAGTTAGCGTGAATTGTAATTTGTGAAAAATATAAGACCCTTCTAACAAAGTCTCTTGTGAGATATACCCACATGAGAGGGAGAATGAAACGAGCTTGAGACTGGTCACATCTGTATTTATTTTTTAATTAAATAATAATTTGAATTATTAAGTTAGTCAACTCATCCTCTATATTGACATTTACAGATGCGGACAAGAATTTTTATGGACCCACACAAATTATATTTCCTTTCGAACTCTGGTGTTTACGCTGTCTTCCAACCACTGTCGTCTACTCTATCGTTCAACCTTGATCGTAGATATATTTTTCATGTTCCATTGTGATCGAAACCACCATGAATCATGATACTGTTCTTAGTTGTAAAGAAGAAGAAAGCAATAGCGATGAATATATGATTATGTTTATGTTATGTAAAAGTATTTTAGCATATGCTAAAATATGTGGGCCCTGTGTTAGAGTAAGTTGTTAAAAGTATTATGAAATAGTGGATATTTATATTGTATAAAAATATTATATAAAAAATTTCTATGTTTTATATTAATGTATGCCGGTTTTATCTTAAATATGTTTAGTGTATTATAAAGTAGGATCTTTTTGTGTTAAAAATCTTGATAAGTATTATTGAGCAATAAACAAACATACTTTAGCATATAGTATTAGATGTAATTTTAAAATAATATTTTATCAAGTAATATAAAGTATGTTGAGTTTTTAGAATATATTGTTTAATATTATACAATAGACATTTATATTATATTATAATATTGAAGAAAAAGTTTAATTAGTTTATACAACTTTTAAAATTTATTTACAAGGAAGATTGAATGATAGAGAAGACTATTTACGTGATACGACCAAAGAGATTTTTTGATAAATTAGTTCACATTTTAACTCAGAAGAGATAGAAATGGTTCGAATGATTTCCACAAGATTAGGAAATTCCTAAAATGAAGGAATTAATTAACCATAAATACAATATAAATTATTATTAAATTAATAGATAATAATAATATATTAAGTTGACAAATTTCATGACCCTTCTCTTTATTATTCGTCTCACAGGAGAGTGTCCGGACCCTCAAATACTAATTTTTTTTTTTTGAACAAATTCTTTTTGATAATTGAATCTTCCAGGAATTCTAGATTCGAATATACAAAAAACCTAGGGTAGGTCTAACGTGAGACCAATTTACATTTTTTAAAATATTTATTACTTTCGCTATAAAATGTTATCACTTTTCATTTATACTATAAATTGTTTATGAAATAGCATTATCACTTTTCATTTATTCAGTATCACTTTTTATTATAGAAGTTATCATTTTTCACCTGTTTCACATAAGCCCTTACGTGAGACGGTTTCACACAAATCTTTGTCATAAACGAATTCACATCGGTCATTTTTGTGATACATCTCATGTTGTGAACCATTTAATAAATGATATATTCCCTCCGTCCCCTTTAAAGAGCGTCTTTTTTCTATTTTTAGCGTCCCACCTAGGGATGGCAACGGGTAGGATACCCGCTTATTTTGGGGTACTCGTATTCGTATCCGTATCCGATTAAAAAACAACTATCCGTATCCGTATTTGTCCCGTTTAAAAATTTTATTATAGTACCCGTACCCTCCCATTACCGTTTATCACTACCCGCGGGTACCCATGCCCATTTAATATTCATTTATTTATTTATATATATATATATATATATATATATATATATATATATATATATATATATATATATATATATATATATTTTATTGTCTAAATAAATATAATAATTACATTATTATTAATTAAATATAAAATAAATATAATATAAATTGTATTATTTTAAATAAATATTTAATAAATATGATTAAATAAAACTTATAACTATTAATTAAATATATAAAATATCTTATCATATATAAATTTTATATATATATATATATATTAAATTTTATAAAAAAAATATATAATCGGGTTACCCACGGTTATTTGAGGCATTACCCGTACCCGTCCCAAACCCTAATGGTATTTTTCACAACTACCCGTACCCGTCTCAAACCTGTTTAACACTACCCGTACCCTACCCATTAGGGTTCGGGTAGATTGGGTACCCGGAAATACCCGTCCCATTGTCATCCCTAGTCTCACCTAAATAGTCTCATTTCCATTTTTACACATATGGGACCCACGCACACACTAATATAATTAAAATATGGACTCACACCCCCACTAATACAGCTACCACTACACATTAAATAATAATACTCCTTAATCAATGTGTCAAAAAGCAAAAGACCAAGGACGGAGGGAGCATATGATAAATACAAAATATATATCAAAATATCAACCTAAGTGGAAAAGTTCACATTATCCTCTCACACATACTATTTGTCACTCATTTAATGCATGTAATAAAAGATTTAATACCAATATGAAATTCCCTTGCCTTTTCTTGGTGTCATAGGGATGAAGGTAAGGTAGTAAAGGAGATGGGCAAATGGGATGAGGAGGGACAGTGGCATTGGAGTCTTTCTTGGAGACGAAACTTGTTTGATTGGGAGCTCTCATATTCATTGGATCTTTTGAATACTTTGAACAGGTTCAAACCTGGAGTTAACATGAAAGACCATTGGGTATGGACACTTGAGAGTAATGGAATATACTTAGTTAAATCAGCATATCTATTATTAAGCGAAAGAACTCAAGACAGTATTTTGGTAGAAGCTGATAAAATTTGGAGTAAGTTGTGGAGAAGCAATGTTCAGGGTAAGGCCAAGTTTCTCACGTGGAGAATTTTCAAAGGAAGAACCTCCACAAAAGTCAACCTTACAAAGCGAGGGGTAAATGTTGGAAGAAGTAGTTGTGCGCTATGCAATGATGCTGAAGAAACTGAGGAGCATCTCTTCTTTGGATGCCCTATGACCTATTCTCTTTGGGCTTTGGTTAGAAATTGGCTTGGGATCTATTTGGCAAGCAATATTGCTCCTATTTCAAACTTTGAAATGCACATAGGATGCAAACCAAAGGGTGTCAAATCTGCAAATTGGGATGCTCTATGGCTTGGCATTGTGTGGAGCGTATGGAAATGGCGGAATGAAGTTGTCTTTGAAGGATCTACAATGCATGTCAAGGATGTTTTCGAGCAATATGGTTTTAGAACCTGGAATTGGATAAGAACTAAAGGTGAGTTTAGAATACACTGTTGTGTAAATGATTGGATCTCCAATCCAATTATTTGTCTCATGAGCAGGTGATAGTTTTTGTACGTATATGAGTCATATGTTGCTTGTTCAGAAAATCATTTTTCTACATTATAAGGGTTGAGTACCCCTTGTACTCACTTTGCTGTTTCAAAAAAAAAACCTTCATGCCACTTTATATATATATATATATATCACTGAATTAAAGAAATATAAAATAAAATAGAAAAAATAATAGAGAAAATTATAATAAAATAGGTAGTGACCTTAGAAGAATAGTTGGCAGCGTATATTATAGAAGCATCACTGAAAGGAGTGAAGGTGAGTTTTGGTTTGTGATGATGAGAGAGAGGGAGGGAGAGAGAGAGAGGGTTATCCCTTCCACCCACCAAAAAGCCTTGGAAAACAACAAACTGGATTGCAACTTCCTCTAGAATGACTATAATACATCATGATTTTGGTTGTAATAAGTTTATGTTTGATACAGTATATAAAGAGATCAGGAATACACAGATTACTAATCACACCTTCACAAGAAATAAATAAAAATATTCAAGTTGGTGGTTCTCAATTAAGTATTTTATACCCATGTCTTAACACTTTCCCTGTTCAAAAAGGTTTTTTTTTAATTTTATGAAATTGTGATTATGTGATACAGATTATTAGATGGGTTGTTAAGTACATTATCATTAAAAAAAAATTTAGCAATGGAATTCAGTTAATTGCTAATTAATAACAGATTTTGAACAAAAATTATATTTTTGTTTTAGCAACGAATGCCAACAAATTTATTTTTTATTTAGCAACGGAATCATAATTATATAAATTGTCAAAAAAATTATTCGCAATAAATTACCAACAAATTATTTACATATTAAATTGAATTGTTGTTGCTAAAAATTTATCAACCACCACTTTACCAACAAAAAAACTACCAACGAATTTTGTCATTTATCCGTTGTTAAACTAATTTAAATATTAAGGTTTTTATCAACGAAATACTCTGATGGTAAAATACAAGTTTTTTTTTAGTGTATTAAAATATGATTATTGATAGTTATATAAAATGTGTTTTTTCTAAATATAATGAATAATACATTAAAGTGTGATTCTAAAATGTGCTATAGTATATGAGTTTAATCAATTCACAAGCTTGAAAAATGGATAAACTATCAATTCTTTACTTACAAACATAATTTAACTACATATTTTACTTATATAATAAACATATTTTAATAATGGATTTACTCATCTCATGATCATCTCAAATACAGTCGTTTTAAAAGAAATTGCCTCTGTGTTGCATTTTATTGTATTCTTTTTCAAGTTTCAAATGTGACAAAGATTAATTACGAGCTTAAACTAGACAGTGGAAACTAGAAACAATTCAATTTAATTTTCTAGAGAGTTGTGAAATGATAGTACTATTTATATTCAATTTTAATTTTAGTTGAAACACCTAGATAACATATTATATAATTTCACGGGCAAAGTTTGCAACATCACATGCATGATGATACTAAGTATAGCATACATGTATTTATTAAATCATTTCACCAAGATTTATTATTATTAAAAACGATCTCATTAGATATTTCTGAACTGTGATGAAAACTACATACTAGTGCTTGATCAACCCTAGGAAGTGGTGAGTACGTGTTCAAGGTCAAGACTGATGTTGATGTATGTGTGAAACGGATGCAGCAACAACAGATGAATTGAATCAGCACAAATCAGCTACAATTCGATGCCATGTGTGCAAGTGGGGACCAGGGCAGTTTGTGACTCGTGTACAGGTGGCAAGTGTGTGGTTTCTGGAAGGTTCCACACATGGATGTGAAGCTTGTCACGCAGGCTGTGTGATGGAGTCAGTTACAACCTCAAAGATTCGATTTAGCCACTTGGAAATCCAGCTGGAATTTGGTTACTCGAAGTTGGTCCTGTAACTTTGCTGTGCATGCATAAAGTGTATATAATGGTGTAATCTATGCATGAGCTCATTGTAACACATTCATCTTCTCTCATAATCAATAAAAGATCTCTCTCACAAAGTGGATGTAGGCTTGGTTGATAAGCCGAACCACTATACATCCTGTCTTCATTGATTCAACACACACACACTTCAAAGATCAAAATCCTTGTTTCAAACTTAGTGTTGATTGTGAATTCTTAGAGAAATTTGTTAGATTATTTCGTTTGGATCTTCATCTGTGAGATGAACAGATAGGTTCTAGTCAGAATTAATTTCAATACTATTATGTTTGTTTAATTTATTCTGTATTGAATAATTATTTTATTTCGGAATCTTTAATATAGTAATTAGTGTAATGATCAATCTCAGGTGAAGTCTGATTCAGATCTATTCGTTCAGGTGGCGGGGATTGTTCGACAATTAATTACATGTCTTAATGTATTAATTTTGAGTTAAGTCTCGTATTAACCTGTTTATTGTGAATCATCTAATTAAAAATTATAAAGATGTTTATACTTATAAATATTTCAAACTCTAAAAATAAACACTAAATCCTAATGACATAAACTAATAGGATCCACATCCAATTTTACACCAGTGTTTTCCTTACTTATTTTTATACAATTTTCATTAAACATTCGCTAATAAATTGAATAAGTTTTTTATTAAGTGTATATATTTTGAATGTAAACTTTCAGACTAGCAATCATACACTTGAATGTACATGATATTTTTCGATTAATTTACTATTAATCCAATTATAAAATAGAGTTTTGTAGGTGTATTTTCCATTAATATAATGGTGCACCCACCAATTGGCGCTCTGTTCTAAAAATTAATGGAGTAGTTAAATTAAGTGGTTTATTTCAAGTGGTTCATGGCCATTAACGTTGTAGACATCCTGTACTGGTCAATGAGACAGACAGAAAATTCATTGGAGAAGGAGAAGATTAAAAAAAAAAAAGGAGCATATTGATGAGGACCATGTTAATGAGACAAAAAATTCATTGGAGAAGGAGAAGATTAATAAAATATATACTCTCTCCATATTGCGTTAAGATTTACGTTTTTCACTTTGGGTTGTTCCAAGTTAAGATTTTTATTTCTCTTTTGTCAAGTTGTGCCTACACAAAATAATTAATTATTCCATATAATATCCCCACACAACACTAATATCACTATTCACACCACATTAAATATTGTTTCTCCTTAATATTAAAATATTATATCTCTTAACCTACGTGCAAAAAACAAAATAAACGTTAACTCTGAATGGAGGGAGTATGTAGTTTAATTTGGAGTTTTATATTGTATTCCACAATCCACATTTTCAGTGAATTACACGTATTATTATTACTCCTTAAATTATAGTCCAAATCCTCTATTTCAAAATGGAGTTCCATTTCGTAATTCTTAACATTTTTTTTATTAATTAAAAAATACTAAATCCTAACAAATTACTTTTAAATTCTTGCACACTTAGAGTTGGCGATAATTTAGGAATTGAATATGGCACATATCATATATTTACAATATAAAATAGTAGATGAAATACAGAAGAGATCATAAGAATATGCGATCCCATTTGCCTAGATTTTATATTATAGAATACCAACAAAACATGAATTATGGAATAGAGAATCCAGTTGCTTTTTATGTTTTACTCCACATGAGATTCTCTCTGCCATTTATGTCTATCATTCATATGCTATAAATTATATGAATGACGTGTAAGAGTTGAAAAAATTCAACCATTACCTCTAAGATTTAAAAATTTTTTTAGAATATAATTTTTCCACTTTCATATGTGTTATTTATACAATGGTATGGTATAAAAAATATAAACCAAAATAACATGGGAAATCGTCCTCCTCGCATTAACACATTAAATACATCTAATTGGTGGATTTAAAATGTGTTCCTAGGTGATGATATAATATGTTCTATCACTTCTATCTTTAATATCCCTTCAGTTTGTCTTTGAATCTCTTGATAACTAGCTAGCTTCCTTAAACTTTTCTGATTACCTAAGCATCCTATCTCCTCATTATCTTTTATCTCAATGATGTTAGAGTCATTGCTGAATTGTTTCTCATCATTTTTCATAGAATTCTGATAAGTTGTGGCCGGCCTATCAAAATATAATTTAATTCCGACTCACACTTATATTTAGTATAGTAACGAGTACGGGTCGAACCCAAGAGAATATTATGAATTTTTAATTAAATCTAAGTGTTGCAAACATATAAAATAAATAAGGGGGGTTTTGAATTGGTGACAATTGAAATTAACAATAACAATAAATCAACTTAATTTTTAAATAACCAAGTAGACGAAAGTTAATTATTAAATTAACCAAGAGATGAAGACCTTGTTTAGGATGACGATCCCCTCCCGTTTACTAAATTAATTAATTATACGAATTAAACATCTAGCCTAATGCCCAAACTCAAATCCCTAGATTGACGGTACGACAAATCAACCCGAATGTTCTTAAGTTTATCAATTAGGGTACGACCACTAAGTTGAACTATCTATGAGTGACCCTATGAATTAGAACTCATAAACGCATTAAAATTCTAAACATAGGATTACTAGGCTATGAAATCCGGCTAGGTATCATACAACCTAAATCCTATTATACCTAGAGGGAATTATCTCTATTTGCTACTCAATTCAATCCTCACAACAATTACAGATCATGTATCATGAAATAGCAGTAAGCAATTAAATAATTACACTAGATGGTCAGTCTAAAATAATTATCAAACTACTATAAAGAACATCAAAGCATGTAATAGAATAAATTCGCACAACAGATTCAATGAAAAACTCTTAATAATTAAATTAATATTTTAACGGGAGGTTCACGAAATCCTAAACTAGAAAAGAGGATTAGCCCTGCATGTTCATAGCAAAAACAAAATTAAAAATAAATAACCGATGAATCTGATTGAACTTGAACTTCACGATCTCAAATTTGCCTTGGAGGATGGTACCGATGCTTCACGCCAATTCTACCTTCTTTTCTCCTCCCCTTCTTCACGTTACTCTGTTCCCTTTTTTTATCGTGTATTCTGCTTCTCCAAAAAATAAAATAATATCTCTTCCTTTCTGTTTCCTTATTTGTTCTTCCAAAAATATCTCAAGATCTCTTCTTTTCTTATTAATTAATCTATCATGCCTTCACAAGATATGGCCTGATTTTAGATGATTCTGGAATATGAGAATATTTGTGAGAATATTTCCAGCTGCCTCTTTCCTTATTTAATCTGAATTTTCGTTCTTTTCACTGACACTGATGGGGTTAGTGTCAGCTTATCTGGCAGCAATGAATTTCCTCTACAAAAGCCTGTTTCCACATCAAATTATAACATTAAAGCTCTAATTAACCAAAGACAAGATAAGTCAATTTAGCACCCAAATTAGCACATAAGTCAATCAAATAAACATGAATTCCAACCAAATAATTGTGCTAAAATATGACTTATCATATTCAATTCATTGCTGCAACTATCTCAGTGTTTCCACTAAGATATTATCTTGTGGATAATGGATTGTGTACTAAAATCCTAAATAATTTAATACGAACAATGTCATAACAATGTTTTAAAATGAGAGTTATTAGATCAAATTATTTCATTTTATAATATGCATGCTTATAAGTTAATGCAATTGACCATTTACTTTAGTAGATAATATGGTGTGTAGCGTCGCACGAAAAATATTATCAATTCTTTATAAAGTATAAATAGAGGCTCACAACCAAGATAGATTGGGATAAATTATCGAAATGATTGTAGTTTATTGAGTAGGACCATTTGAAATTGTTCATTTTGTAATAACTATATAAAAGAACAAGACCTCAGTTATTATGGATATTCATACTCTTAATCCCTACTCCCTCCGTCCCGAGTTAACGTTCACATTTGCTTTTTACTCAAAAATTAAGAGATATAATATTTTAATATGTAGTAAGGTGAGAGAAATAATATTTAATGTGAAATGGGTAGTTGTATTAGTGTTGTGGGTGGGCCCTACAATGAATAATTAATTATTTTGTATTGGCCCAACTTGACAAAACAGGAAATATAAATCTTAACTTAGGACAAATCAAAATGAAAAACGTAAACCTTAACGCGAGACGGAAGGAACATATAATAACATTGATACATAATTCAATATTTATTTCTTTGATTTATCAATGAGTGAGATTTAATTATTAAATCAATATACTCGTTAAGTTAAGAGATGATATTGTCTGTGTGGTGTGTTGTTGATTATAGCAGGAATATGTGTCCTAATTATTTAGGCTAATGATGTTCTATTGAGGAGCACCCTGCATGTGAATTTGATCCAACATGATAATAAGGTTGAGTAGTTCTACTCTTGAAATTAGAAATTAATTAATTGAGTTGTCAGTAACTGGTTTTTGACAACACTTCAAACCACCCAAATAGGTGACAATATTTATAACGTAACATAAACATCAACGAAAACAAAATAAACCCACGGCCTAACTGTTGAGAGTGGAATTTCACGTGTTTTAGGCCTCGCATTACACCGTAGTTGATAGAATGTGTCCATGATTCTATGTAAAATGGCATGGTTTTCATGTATTTTATAATTAAGGTACTACTAAGGTGTTTTGTTGAGTTTTGAAGGGTAAAACATGATCAAAGTTCAAAGTTGGAATGAAGAGTGAAAGTGTGAAGGAATGCTGAAAAACATACGTCTGCATTGCATAATTTTTCTGTTTTCTTGTAGAGGTCCAAATTGATCATGTGATATATGATTGGAAAGCCACAGAAAAGAGGGTCATTTTGACGTAAAGAATACCCCATTCGGATTCCAAACGAGAAAGTTATGATTAAAGAGCTAACACCGCGCATGCTGTACCGAGCAGCCACTTTGCATGATATTTTACATATTCAAATATTGTAGTTTCTAAGATTTCTTTATATGGATAGAAAGCAAAGGAACAGAGAAACACGTGAGCAGAAAAATCACTCAATTTGGAGTTTGTATGAGGAAGTTATGCTCAAAACGGTGAGATCGCGCAGTGCAGTCTATGCAGCTCGGGAATTCGCTCGGCTCGAGCGGGACCCACTTTGGTAGACTTTTTAGCCAAGCTGGGGTCCCACAAAGCCTACACGACGTTCCCGTTTCACCCATATGCTGCCCAGCAGGTTTGGGGCTCTCTCGGCCATCAGCTCGGCTCGAGCTAGGTGCCGAGCGGTCCAAAATCGGGCCCAGACGAACCCTGTTTGATGCAGCAGCGTATATATACTGCAGGTATCCAACCTTAAATCTAGATCATCAATTCAAAATCAATTCAATCTTCAAAACCTAGCACTATCCAAGAAGTACTAGCCCATGGTGTTACAAGCAACACCCATGGTTAGGTATGAAAACAATCTCATAGGTCTATTATTCAAAATAAAGAAAGGAAGAATAAGAAAAACCCTAGTTATGGTGTGATCCTTTGTTTTTTCCTCCGTGATTCTGAATCTTCTTGTTCTCCTTCTCAAGTAAGCAATACTGATGAACTCCCCCGGATAGGTTGATGGGATGGTAAATTATGAAAGGGTATGAGTTATGGAGAGTTAGGGTTTGGAACACCCCAAGGACTCCTTTTATAGTTGAAAACTGATCCTTCCCGAATTCTGACTCCAAAGTGGGCTTTTCACGTTAAAAATACGAACGGGCCAAAAATACGATGAAAACACGAAATTGGGCCATGCTGGAAACTGGCACGAGTCGTGCCATCTACTGCACAAGTCCTACGGTCGCCTAGCGTGCAGGCTTCCTCGACAGCTCTCGGCGGCACGACGCGTGTGCCTTGGCAGAACTCGAATCTCGTGCTCGGCATCTCTCGACGGCTCTCGGCAGCATATGCGGCACGAGTATGAAAATTAATATAATGATAAAATTATAACTAAAGTTTATGACTCACTTAGTAATAATTAAGGATAAGTCTTGCGTGAGACCGTTTCACGTGAGACAATTTTACATCTTTTAAAATATTATCACTTTCACTATAAAATATTACTCCCTCCTTCCCAGGAATACATTCGTGTATTCTCTAGTACGGAGTTTAAGAAAAGTAACTTTTTGTTAGTGTGATATAAGAAAGAGAAGGGATATTTTGGGTAATTGGGTAGAATAAAGTGTATGATATAGTTGACTTTGACTAGATTGTGTGTAGAAAAAAGGTGGCATTTTTGTAATAATGTAGTATTGTAAGGTTATTGATATTGTGTATTGTTTCCATTTTTAGGGTGTGAAAGTATTATTGGGACGGACCATAAGGAAAAGTGCGAATGTATTCTTGGGACGGAGGGAGTATCATTTTTAATATAATAGTTATCACTTTTTATCCGTTTCACATAAGTCTTTATCCAAGAAATAATATTATGGGGAAATATCAATTTTAGTCCTCTAGTATATGTCAAATCTATTTTCAGTTCTCAAGTTTCGTAATTTCTCAAAAAAAGTAGTCTTCGGAGTCCGATTTTAATCCTTTTCGTCCACTTTAGTCCCCCAAAAGTGGACGAAAAGGACTAAATCAGAAAAAGTAGTCCTTTTCGTCCACTTTTAGTCCCCCAAAAGTGGACAAAAAGGACTAAAATCAGACACCAGAGGACCACTTTTTAGAAATTACCAAACCTGAGGACTGAAGTTGGATTTTGCCTATCTTAGAAGACCAAAATTGATATTTTCCCTAATACTATAAGTAAAAGTTAAATCATAATGTGATAAATGATACTCCCTCCTTCCGCCGGGAAGGTGGACATTTGTTTTTGCATGTAAATTAAGGAGTATTATTATTTAATATGTAGTTGGTAGTTGTATTAGTGGAGTGTGTGAGTCCCATATATTTATTGTATTAGTGATGTGTGTGGGTCCCATATGTTTAGAAAGGAAAAATGTATATTTTGGTGCTGACGTCCAAAATGGCAAAATGTTCACGTATCCGGCGAATGGAGGGAGTAGTATATCATTCCAATATGCGCACCTCGATAAATTCCACGCTTGTGAACCATATCTGAAATAAATAACTAATACTATCAGTAAAAATTGAATCATAATGTGATTTATGATAAATAAGTGATCGTGTATCATTCCAATATATATGCGCACCCTCGATAAATTCCACGCTTGTGAAATAGAAACCCTATCTGAAATAAAATAGATTAATAACAGATTAATAAGTAATAATAAGTAAAATCTATCGAAATAAATAACTAAGATAAGAGATACACCAGGCTGATATATAGAGTGAAATCAAACGGAAAAGAGTGAATGCTATATATTACCCAGAACACTATGTTATTCAAGAAATCAGAAGACTAAAAAAAAATCAATAATCGATGGCAGCAAGACAGGAGAAAAGTCGTAGAATATTTATCGATATCGGGAAGAAGTGGCGGAGTGCAGAATGTGAAGACGCATTGTTGATTTGGGATGATAAAGTGAAGAAATTTCTGGAGAGCAAGATTGAGGGTGTGAAAGTTGAGATCAAAGGCACAGAAGAAGACAAGGCTGGTGATTGCTTAATCAGGGATGATATTGGTCAAATATTTCTGTATATCCCTGAGACTGTGGCCACCTGTTATGCTTATATGGCCCATCATGATGTTGCAATTACTCTGGCTAACAACATCTTTCTATCTCTTATAAGTGAGGGCTTCCAACTAAAGGAGTCCACCTATTTTCCTACAGAGGAAGGCCTGCTGACGAGAGCTAGACATAAACTGTGAAGGTGGATATCAATGGCTAGGTGTTCTTCGTCATCTTTGATTATATTTTTAAGTTTTGTTAGCTTTGATTTTATCCTTTCTTGTGTGATTTCATCTGCCTTATATCTTTATCATTAGTTCCAATATATACTAAAAAAATACTCTTTATGATAGAGAGAAATATTAATGCCACTAATCATATAACTTAATTATTTTTATTAACATTTAACCCATTTTTCGGCGATGGCGACTGCCCACGGAGGGGTGGCTGGTGGCAGCAGGTGAATGGGGTTTTAGGGTTAATGTTGAAGGGTAATACTATGGAAGAGTGTCTATTCGGTAGAATTAATATTTTTTAAACAAAAATATCGTGTGATGTACGGATTAATATTTTTTAATAAAATATTTTTTATTTTAATTTAAAATTAGTACTTCTGTGTAATGACTAACATAATTTTAAAATATCAGATTGATGATAATTAAAATATAATTTGCTTGTGTGATCAATTTGAAAAATCGAGCAATTTGTTAAACTAATTGAGACTAACAATTGAATTTAAATTGTACTGTAAAGTCATGAGTTAGATTAAAAAATACTATATATATATATATATTGAATTGAGAATAAACAAAAACAGAAAGTGCAAGTTTTGGGTGGATGGAGTACTAAATGTATTGTAGGTGAGCCTGTTGATGATTGAGTTTGTGATGTGACTGTGTAAGCTGTGGAGCTCCTTCAGGGTTTTAAGCAGATGTACATAGATGACGACCTATTGGGCTAGGCCGTTGGTTATTTTGTTTCCGCTGATATTTTGTTATGTAATATAATAAGTATTGTCACGAGTTTGTGTGGTTTGAAGTGGTATCAGAAATCAGTTACGTATGTTGAGTTGGTGTGATAGTGTTGGTTATAAACATATTATTTGAGAAAAAAAAATTATATGCAGGTTTTTATAATGATGATGTTTATGTTAAATAGTATTTGAATTATAAGTTGTGTAAGGTGGGTCGTGTCAAATATAGTAATTAGTGTAATGATCAATCTCATGCTTATTAAAAGTCTTGAAGTCTGATTCAGATCTATTTGTTCGTAGCCGGTGGAAGTTGACTTCGACAATTTAATGATAGAGTTTTGTTAGTGTATTTTAACGTTCATTAGTATTGTAGACATCATGTAGTGGTTCATGAGATAGAAAATTAATTATCTAGGAGAAAGATCAAATTTTAAAAAAAAAATTGAATTATTTCGATCCAAGACCTGTTCAAGGCTTGAATTTTTTTTTAATCTAAAACAATAGTTTTTATAAATAAATAAACTCAAAGATACATGTTACAACGTCGCTAACTAGTCAAGAGTGTCGTCAAGACGGACTCAACTTTATCTACCATTTGTCGAGGGAACAAAAACACTCCGACAACTCACACAAAAATACTAAATACTTTTGAAAGATATTAATATAGCATTATTCCCTCTATATATCATTATTCCATTTCATATTTCATAACTTTTTTTCAAGAATGGCGTTGACGGATCTGTAAAGCCTCTCCACTTCAGAGGATCAGCCTTCCACCATGTGATTCCTAATTTCATGTGCCAAGGAGACCATTTCACCGCTATAAATAGAACTAGAGGAGAATCGATTGATAGAGCGAAGTTCGCCAGATTGAATTTTGTGAATAAGCACATTGGACCGAGTGTTCTGTCCATGGCAAATGCTGGACCAGGGACCAATGGGTCCTAGTTTCCATTTGCACTGCAGACGGAGTGGCTTGATGGGAAACACGAAAAAATATACACTACAAATGATCATCAAATCTTTGGGGTACGTGACATTAATTAAGAAAGCAATAATGACACATTTCATTTATTTAAAAAGTGAAATATAAGATGAAACACCAATTAAATTGGAATATGTGCTTCCATGTCTTTTCTGACTTAACGTCAAAGCTTCGAACACCCAATTAGTGGATTCAAAATGTCTTAATCTGTGAAATAATGTCTCAGTCACTTCTATCTTTAATATCCCTTCAGTTTGTTTTTTGAATATAAACTTTTCCAGGTTCCCTAGGCATTATAATCTTGATGTTATTAGACTCATTATTGAGATAGTACTTCTAATCATTCTTCATTGATTTTCATTGTTGTAGTATGAGCATTTACTCATAATCTCCCTTCAATGCTTTTGAAAGCATATTTCTTCTAGTAAGTCCTCTAGGAGGGTGAAGAGAATCGACGGGAAACATGTTGAGAGAGAATAGCAAATGAAATAAATTGGATAAGATTTCATGTAATTTGAATTTTCATTATATTTTTCAATTGACAATACGATGGATCATATATAAAGGTACATAGAGTATCGTTATTGCAAAAGGTGCACCTTACAGCATTCTATTTGCAACACTAAAAGCAAAATATAACTACCCGATTGCTTTTGAAAATTATCCTATATGCTTCTTGAGGATAAAATAGAACAATCATACATACAATAAGTTGCAATAAATATTTACAGGGAAAAGGTAAGTAAAAGTTCTTTTCATTTGATCACACCCACAAAGTCTGAAATTAAAAATGAATTGATAACGGAGGATGATGATGGCATAGATGTAGTCAAAACTCACTACTAAACTTATACTAGGCAGTTTAAAGAAATATGTTATGTATGAAAATGTTAGAGTGATTTGATTATGTATTAAACAATTTATCTCTTTATCTGCTTAAACTTTTAGATGAGGTGATCATTTAACATGATATTAAAACTCTTAAGGCAAAAATTAATCTGCCTACATGTGAGGGGGCGTGTTAGACGTTATTAGCGAACGAATGGAGTATTTCATGCTTCCTCCGTTCGGTCCAAAATACTCATTTTTCATTTTGTAGCTCCAATGATATTTATTTCCTTTTCTTAGAAATGAATGACTAATTAACATACAATTAATATAATTACTTCCTACACTTTAAATAATAATACATTTTAATTAATACAAAAGGCAAATAGTATACTTTGAAATGATGAAGTGACAATTAAATATATTTTATTTTTTTTAAGTGATTAAAAATACTTTCTTAACCAACAAGTTCCCTTATATGAAAAGGCTTTGGGGGAATGGGCCTTAGGCCCATAATCTAAAAAAATGAAATGGGCTGAATTATGTTTTGTGGGCTTTTCTTTTAGTGAACCATCATTCATTTTGTTTTTATATATTAATGTTGTAATAATCCCACGCACGCGAATCCGCGATATTCTTTTCTTTTTTATTACTTGCAGATAAATAGAATTACAGCTTATTAATTCGTATATCCCAAAAAATTTGTGCACGTTTTTTCGTGCATAATTATTAAAAGAATTATTTTTTTAATGTATAAAGTAAGGAAAGAAATAATATTTTGGATAATATTTTAGTAAGAAAAATGTATAAAATTTTTAGCTTAAGTGTAAAATGTAGGTGAAAATTTTGTAATATTATAGTAATTTGAGGATATTAATACTTACTCCCTCCGTCCCACCCACGTTAAGGTTTACGTTTTTCATTTTGGGTTGTCTCACTTTAATGTTTATATTTCACTTTTTATTAAATTGAACCCACACAAAACAATTATTTATTTCATATAGGACACACATCATACTAATACAACTACCCACTTTATATTAAATATTATTTCTCCTACCTCACTACACATTAAAATATTATATCTTTTAATCTCCTTGCAAAAAGCAAACGTTAACATTAACGCGGGACGGAGAGAGTATATAAATTAGGCAATGACTTGGGTGGAGTTAGCCCACCAAATCCAAATTTTACAATGTACCTTCTTCCTTCACCTTCAATGTGTGTTTTGCTGTTTCATCTAATGTCGTTTTTTTTGTACAGTTACTGCTGTTTGTATGTTTTTTTTTCATTTTATTCTTTTTTATTTTGTTTATTTTTCTATTTTTATTTATTTATTTATTTAATTTTAGGGATGTAATTATAATTTTCATCTTTGTGGTTTAGGGTACATTTAAATCTTAGAGTTTAGGGTTTGAGATATAATTGTAATTTTACCCTTTTGGTTTAGAGTATATTTCACCCCTAGAATTTAGGGTATAATTGTAATTTCACCCTTGTGGTTTAGTGTATATTTCACCGTTTAGGGTATAATTGTAATTTCACCCTTATGGCTTAGGGTATACTTTACCCCAGCACTACAAAAAAAATATTTTTTAGCAATCGAATTTACCAAGGGAATTCAATCTGTAGGTAATTACCAATGGATTAGCAATAAAAATGACATTTTTGTTTTAACAACAGAATGTCAACGGATTTATTCTCTATTTTAGCAAAGGAATTCAATCCGTTGGTAATTACCAATTGATTAACAATGGAATCATTATATAAATTAGTAACGTATTACCAACGGAATTGATTTTTCGTTACTAAAAATTTACCAACTGATGAGAGTGGAAATTTATGTCTTTTCGGTCTCATAAACCTTGTTTTTGCTAGAATAAGGCCATATGTTCGAGTGGAATTGCGTGGTTTATGTATTTTGCATGATTATGGTGCTACAGAGGTGTTTTGTTGAGTTTTGAAGGTTAAAACAAGTTAAAATGAAGAAGAACTGAAGACGAGCAAGAAACGGGTGGAAAAAGGCCTTACTAGAGTTGCATGCCTCAACACGGCTTGGCAACTCGAGTCGAGTAAGGTGCCCTAGGAGGTCAGAATTGGTCAGTGAGCTAACTCGACTTGTCTTGCGCAACTCGACTTGCAGCTCGAGTTGTGTTGCATCAGAGGCAAGCTGAGTTGCATGTCGGATGAGGCAGAGCAGCGTCGAATTTTGTCCAGAGAGCCAACACAAGTTGACAGGCGATAACTCGACTTGCCAACTTGACTTGAGTTGGGTTCCATGGCGAATCCAGTTTCAGAGTATCGCGACACGACTTGACAGGCGAGTACTCGACTTGGTAACACGACTCGTGTTAGGTTGTTGAGAATGGAAGTATTTTAGGTTACACATTACACTGTTTTTTATTGAATGTGGCCATGATTTTGTGTAGAATGACATGATTTTCATATCTTTCATAATTAAGATGCTACTAAGGTGTTTTGTTGAGTTTTGAAGGGTAAAACTTGATCAAAAGTTAAAAGTTGGAATGAAGAGTGAAAGTGTAAAGGAATGCTGAAAAGCACGTCCACATTGCATAATTTTTCTGTATTCGTCTAGAAGTTCAAATTGATCATGTGATATATGGTTCGAAAGCCACGGAAGAGAGGATCGTTTTGTCGCAAAAATCACTCAGTCTCTGCCGCTCGACTGACAATTCGGGGCGAGCTAGTGTGGATAGACAACCATTTTTCGGCGAGTGGGGTCCAAATGGGGCCCAGGTGACGTGGCAAATCACCCTGTATCAGCTCGTGTGCCGCTCAGCTAGGTCCATACCCAGCTCGGGCCGAGTTAGGTGTCGAGCGGCCCAAAATTGGGCCCAGACAAGGCCTGTTCGATTGTGCACTGTATTTATACCCTTCAGATCACGTTTTGAAGCAGAATTGGTCAAAAAACAGCCCTGCAACAGTCCAAGAGAGATTAGGGGAGATCAATACACAAATTGGAGAGAACCCATCCATAATTCATCATCAATTCACTCTACCAACACTTCCATATCAGATTTATATCTAATTTCATCCTCCATCCATCTCCAAGTGTGTTTCAAGTGCTAATTGAGGGGAATCGGACGATCGGAGAGACGAAAAAGGGACGCAGACTTACGCTTACGCTAGGGTTTCGTGTTTCTAATCTTTCCCTTCCTTTTATCTTAATTTTTTATATGAATTGCATAGCCATGAGTGTTGATTGTAACCTCTTGGGCTAATTTTATAAACAGT
This sequence comes from Pogostemon cablin, assembly GCA_023678885.1. Lineage (NCBI taxonomy): Eukaryota > Viridiplantae > Streptophyta > Magnoliopsida > Lamiales > Lamiaceae > Pogostemon > Pogostemon cablin. The sequence continues at coordinate 4,264,671 of CM042976.1, forward strand.
TCTAGGGTTTGATGGTTAGATTGTATTGATTTGGGAACCTAGACCAAAGATTGGGATTTATGCAATGGATATTTTTATTTTATTTATTTTATCAAGACTTGCTTTTCTGATTCGTAACGTCTTCATAATATATTCATGAATCCGCTATAATGCTTGAATTATTGTGTTAGCTTGTGTGTGTACATGATTGATATTGTCTATCTGTTAGAGATTGAAGTAGTTCCGCTATAAACACTTTAATTCCATGAACTGGTAAATCAAATACTTGAATTATTTAGTGAAACAATGCAATTAGACATTCAAGTAGGAAGTGAATAGAGCCTTGTAGTAATTCCAGAAAATATCTTGTTAGTTGAGCTTACCATCCGGAGGTATTGTTGCTTGCTTTGATTAGTATCTAGGAATAAGGCTTGGTAATATTTGCGCACCTTAGGATTTAAACCAGAATATATTGTTAGCTTAAAATCGAATCATATTCGGTGGGTTAACGGGATTATGTGGTGTATTTTCATTGAAAATGCATGAATGAACAATTGTAAGTTTAGTAACCCAAATTAATTGGTGTATATATCTGATACCTCAGAACTGTCACTTATCACTTGATTAGAACTTGTTTATTTCTATCGCTTTTAATTACTCATCAATCATTATATTGTTATCTAGAATAATTAATTCAAAAACTTGGAAATTTGGTTACTTAATTCTTCTTAAATAGTAATCTGGAATAAATAAATAATTAACTGTCTCAGTGGGATCGATAATTTAACTTGGGTATTTGCTGCTACAATTAATATCCTTATACTTGAGGATTAAATTGGAGTGCGCAAAATACGCCTAACATAGGTCTACACGAGTTACTTATTAAGGCAACACGAGTCGTGTTGCAACTCGAGTTGGTCATCCCAACTCGTGTTGCGTAAGTTTGGGCCAAAAATTGGGATTTTCATCCTCCAGTACGTGAAAACGTGTAAAATAGCCCAAGAGGAGTCAGTTTCGTGGCCCAGGGTATAAAAGGGGTGTCAAACACCTGGAGAAAGAGGACCGATCATTTACTACAGAAACACACCGTGAATTCAATTTACGCACCATCTACTACATCCACTCACATCAGATTTCGTCCATTCAGTCCATCGGTCCGGAGGAAGATTTCAATGAGGTTGAGAGAGCAATCCAATCGGAGAGACGGAGGGAGAACGTAAACCACGTACTCGATTTCGTATTCTTTTCTTAATTTCTTCTTTTGTTGATTTTGTTATGAATTTGTTAGCCATGAGGGTTGTTTGTGACCTCATAGGCTGAAAACCCTTTTACAGTTCTAAGGATTGAAGGTTAGGGTACTTGATTTGGAACTCTAGACAAATATTGTGAATTTATGCTATTATTGATTCTTGTTTATTCGATTTATTCAGATTATGTTAAACGTTTGTAACGTCATCATATCATGCTATTGATGTTTCCCGTGATGCTTGGTATGTTGTGTTAGCTTGTGTGCATACGTACTTAATATTGTCTGTTTGCTAGAGATTATAGTAGTTTGCCCGTGAACACGATAATCCTAAGGGTTGGTAAATAAGATACTTGATATTCTTAGTGGAACAATGCAATTAGGAAATCAAGTAGGAAGTGAATAAATTTCAGTAGTACTTTCAGAGAACATATGTTAGTCGAACTGGCCATCCAGAGGTTTATTAAGTTTGCCTTATTAGTATCTAGGAAGGAGGTTCAAAACTGTTTACGCGTCATCTTGTGATGTATTTCCATTAAGATGGCATGAATGAACAATAGGACGTCTAGGAGACCAAATCAATTGCACTACACCTGAAACCTTAGAGTTGTTACTTTTCTCTTAATTCAATCTCGAATACTCCTTGCTTTTACTTAAGTTGTTTATATATTATTTCAGCACTTTAATAATTAATTAAATTCAAAAAATTGTAAATTGGTACATTAATTCTAGTTGAATAGAAATTATTAGTAAAATAGATAATTAATTATCCCAGTGGGAATGATATTTTTACTGGGATATTTACCTCTGCAATTGACATCCATACACTTGGGGATTGTACATTGAAGTGCGCAAAAATATGCCTAACAAGTTTATGGCACCGTGCTGCCGGGGACAGTAAATTATTTATTTGCTTTTATTACTTATTTAGTTAGAATAATTCTTTTGAGATTTAATTGTCTTTACCTTGAATTTTTCTTGAAGTTGCATGCACACCAGGTCAAAGAAGGGAACGCAAGATCTCGAATTTGATCCGAAAATTGAAACGTCTGCAAGAAAAATGAGAGGAGTAGCTAAAATCTCAAAGCACCTCCTAAGGCTGTTAAGGTACCGATTCCGAAGAAGAAAGCGGACACACCGGAGCCTAAAGCAGTTGTAGATTAGGAAGAAAAGCATATTGGAAATCAGGCTTTCCCAGAAGAGGTTGAATCAGAAGTTGAAACAAAAGCAACAGAAATGGGAGAAAGACCAACACTTGAGGATGACATAGTCATTCAGGAGACGTTCAAGTCTATCAACTTAGGAGGATCATGCATAGTTGGGGTCAGCCCCTATTCAACATGGTGGAGAAAAACCCCTACGCCAGAGGCATTTTCGATGAACCATACGGACATCTGAAGCGCTTTAACAGTTATATGGATACAGTGAAAGCCGTTGATGCTACAAATGACAGATGGAAAATGAGGCTTTTTCAGTTTTCGTTGGTTGACAAGGCGAGGGAGTGGTACGACAAGTTGGCAGGAGACAGTTGCTCTAATTGGACTGAGTTGCACCAGCTGTTTGTTGATCGTTTTATGCCTCCAAGAAAAATTCTTGCACTAAAGCAAGAAATCAATCAGTTCAAGCAGAGAAGAGATGACTCATTTGGAGAGGCTTGGTAAAGATTTACTGATGCGTTGAGGAGATGCCCACAGTATGGATTCAAAAAGTCGCAGCTCATCAGTGTTTTTCACAATAGCCTCGACAATGAATCAAGGGTGTTAGTTAATGCATCTGCTGGAGGAACAATCTTTGGAAAAACATCTAATGTGGTAGAGAAGTTGTTCGATGATATCTCTATGAACTCTAGAGATTGGCTATCGAAAACAATTCGAGGAACCTACATACTTGGGAAGGTTGCTAAGGTTGAACAGAAGTTTTCTGAAGCTGATAAGAATGATAAAGTTGTCTCCCAGTTGGAGCAAATGAATAAGCACTTGGTTACTCTGATATCAAGTAACAATGGGGGGCAACCAAGGACCTGCAAATAATGATGTGGTGATGAACATTCAAGGGGTTGAGGACGCAAATTGGGCTATGGGGCAGAGTCTCCAAGGTTCAAGATCACCTTAAAATTGGCAAGGAAACAGATATCCCCAAAGGAATTCTAACCAAAGGAATAACCAAGGGGGAGGACCTAGTAATCAAGGAGGAAACGGGCAGAACCAGTGGCATGAGAGCTTCATTTATTCAAATCCAAATAATGTAGTTCCGTATCCTCCCAATTTTGATCATAGAGCTAAGACCGAAGAAGGGAAGGCTAGTATTGATGAGGTGTTGGCAAGATACATGCAGAAGAATAATGCTGACATCAACAGGATCAATAACTGCATAGTGCTTATGGACTCTAATATGACAAAACAGAATGAGGAAGTGAACAAGCAGTTACAGAATTTGTCATATACCATGGGTCAAATCTCAAATATGGGAAATCAGCAGCAACAACAGATTCAGAAGGGGAAATTTTCTTCAGATATAGAAACCAATCCTAAAGAGTGAAAGACAATAACTTTAAGATCTGGGAAGCAGTGTAAAGGTTCACAACTGATGCAGGACATAATAGAAATTAGGCATGATGGAATAGAAAAAGAGTAAGGTCACTTGGCCACTAGTTCAAAACCTGTTCAAGCCAAGCCAGGATTGGGAGGTGACCAAATTGAGTCAAGTAGCGATCCAACAAATCAGATAGAGCTTCAGGAAGCAGTTCAACCCAGCTCGATACAAGTTCACCTTTGGGGTTCCCTGCGCTTCCAAATTCTGTAGTGAACAAATCTGATCAAGCCATCGCTGATAAAAAAATGGCAGTAAGCAAAGAGGTTGGGACAAACGGAAGAGGTGTTTGAGAAAGATAGTTTGGGTCTCCCAAAAATAAAGGTACCAATTCCGTTCCCTCAGAAATTCTTGACGAAGAGCCCCGATGAAAAGTTCAGAAAGTTTGCAGAGGTTATGAGGGATGTTCAAGTCACTATTCCCTTTTCAGAGGCATTGAATCAGATGCCACATTACGCAAGATTCATCAAAGAACTCATCTCGAGGAAGAGAAAGTTGAACAGTGTGGAGACAGTGAATCTGACTGAAAACTGTAGCTCTATTATTCAGAGAAAGCTACCAGAAAAATTGAAGGATCCAGGCAGTTTCATAATTCCTTGTGAGATAGGAAAATGAACATCTAGAAGAGCATTGTGTGATCTAGGAGCCAGCATAAATTTGATGTCTTTATCATTGTTCAAGAAGCTTGGTTTGGGGGAGTTGAAACCCTCATCTGTGGCCTTACAGTTAGCAGATAGGTCATTGAACATACCCCGATGGAGTTATTTCTAGTACTTGATATGAAGGATAAAAAGGATGGCGAGCCTCTTATCTTAGGGCGTCCATTCCTTGCTACTGGAAGAGCTCAGATAGATGTATTTAAAAAATAGTTGAGGCTTAGGGCCAATGACAAGGAAATTGTCTTCTCTTTGAATAAGGAGATGAAATGGCTTGCAGATCAGCAGCAATGCAATGTTGTAGAAGTAGTGGAGAACTTCACATTGACTGATGTAGAGTTTGAGGGGTTATCCAATGATGCATGTATAGATTACCTTGAGAATTTACTTGCATTGAGTGATTATAGGAATAAGTAGAAAAGGATGACCACTGCTGAAATGGTGAGTCGCACTAAGAAGGCCACTGTCGAATAGACGATAAAACCTGTTACTAAGAAGAAGTATGAGGACAAAAGAGTTTAAGTGGTAGGGGGGATCACAGAAGCAAGCGGATCTCATATTACCAACACTAATGTTATGTTTGATAATCTTTTATGTGCAGGAAGAACTGAGGATCAATATCTGAAGCCTCCGAACTTACCTCCGGATTTCTATTCTTATAGTGGAGTTGAAAGTTCTAACTTGTACAATCCTTGTTTTGCTACACAGGTTGCCTCTATAATGAAGAGGATGATTGACAAGGACGAAAGGCGACAGTTATGGGAAAGAAGAGATTCAAAGGCTCATGTTTCTGTAACAAAGGAAGGTGAGATGGAAGCTACAGAAAATAAGAGAGGGAAGAAGTACTTGAAGATAAGAATGCGAGAAGACTTCTCTCCGATTCAGTAATAAGAAAGAGGTATCCATCATGACTCTCCGACATTAAACGTGAGCGCTTGTTGGGGGCCGACCCTCCCATTTTATTTGCTTTATTGAGTCTGTGTTGAGGAAGTTTATTAGGTGTAGCTCGACTACAGTATATACTTCTTTACAAACTTAGTCTATCACTTTGTTTGGCCTAAGTTTGGAGGAGTTACTTACATACCTTGTCTTGCCGCACCGAAGTAAATTCTCTTCATTGTGTGGTGTGCTTGGATAGTTATTTTTTTACGATTTTTCAGTATTTTTTATTTATTTGATTTTATTGAGTTGTCGATTTTTTGTGATTGTCCAGGTGTGCTGTTTGTTTGTTCTTGTTGCATGTTTATTCTAGTTTCGATGTGGTTATCTTTGGGTTCTTGAGGATGATTGTTGGATCTTTCTGAGCACTTGATTGAATTGAGTTTGTGATTAATTGATAATGTGGTGTAGTGATATTTTGTAATGGATAATCCAGCTAGAGATGTACTTGGATGTTGGAATGCTTAAAATTATTGCATGTATTAAAATTGGTTCATAAGCCTATGTATGAGTGCTCATTATTCTGTTGAACCAATGAGAGATTTGAGCTTTATAGAATCATGAAAATTACATATGATTGGTTTTATTCTTGAGAGTATCGTTCACATGCATGTATTCTAGAACTTGACTTTTAATCTACTTGAGGCTAGATGATTGATTAGATGATGGGAAATGATCTTAGGTCATTTTGTTCTCATTTGAGTCACTAGCCAAATGTTTATCCTACCTTGTTATATAATCCTTAGTTTCCCGTTTGAGCCGTTAAGCTTTATTCGTTGAAAACCTATAAAGATAGCCAACTTAATCCTTTAAAGGCCTTTAAATACCTATCCTAGTAGATAATTAAAGGAGTAAGGTTGGTAGTGTGTGATGAAATTTGGGAAGATGAACGTGGTGGAAAGTGAGTGAAGATAAGAATGGTTAAAATTTGTAAAAAGGGGGGTAGTGCCTGAAACTGGTACCCCTAGTTATAGGGTAGTGTCTGAAATTGGTACCCTAGTTATTTAGAAGAGAAAGAAATGAAAAGAGGACGTTGATCTTTTATGTTAAGGGAGGATTGAATTATGCAAAGAGGTGAAAAGAGAAACAAGAGAAGGAGATTGATTTGTCTAGTATACGTGTTGAAGAAATATCTCTACTTTTGATTCTCTACTAGTGATCAAGTCATTTATTCTATATGTATCTACCCTTGTCCAAAGAGCCAACGTTACAACCCTTAGCAAGTCCTTTGTGATCCCATCGTTAAGTCTTTCAAGTTAGTGAAGAGTCTAGATAATTATCAAGCTTATGGTTACGCGTGCATGTGAATTGATTTGAGTGCATATTTTTGAGCCATTGAAGTGTACATCTCACACTTGAGCGATGAGTGTAAATACTATCCGTGAGAATGGATGATGAGCAGTCTGAAATGAGATGTGACTAATTTAAAGTGCGTGTTTCGATTAATAGAATTTTGGCATTTGAGTATATTATCTTTGTTTGGATGTGTGTGATCCCTTATTTACTGTAGGATTTCAACTCTCATCTCTCTCTTGTTTTGAATTCGTTGATCGGGGACGAACATCATGGTAGTTTGGGGGGTTGATGAGAGTGTAAATTTACGTCTTTACGGTCTCATAAAACCTTGTTTTTGCTAGAATAAGGTCATATGTTCGAGTGGAATTGTGTGGTTTATGTATTTAGAATGATTATGGTGCTACTAAGGTGTTTTGTTGAGTATTGAATGTTAAAACAGGTATAAATGAAGCAGAACCGAAGACGAGCAAGAAACTGGTGAAAAAGGCCTTACTCAAGTTGCATGCCTCAACACGGCTTGACAACTCGAGTTGAGTAAGGTGTCGTAGGAGGTCAGAATTGGTCAGTGAGCAAACTCGACTTGTCTTGCGCAACTCGACTTGCATCTCAAGTCGTGTTGCATCAGAGGCAAGCCGAGTTGCATGTCGTGTGAGGCAGAGCAGCGTCGAATTTTGTCCAAAGAGCCAACATGAGTTGACAGGTGACAACTCGATTTGCCAACTTGACTCGAGTTGGGTTCTGTGGCGAATCCAGTTTCAGAGCATCGCGACACGACTTGACAGGTGAGTACTCGACTTGGTAACACGACTCGTGTTAGGTCTACACGAGTTGCTTATTAAGGCAACACGAGTCATGTTGCAACTCGAGTTGGTCATCCCAACTCGTGTTGCGTAAGTTTGGGCCAAAAATTGGGATTTTCACCCTCCAATGCGTGAAAACGTGTAATAGCCCAAGAGGAGTCAGTTTCGTGGCCCAGGGTATAAAAGGGGGATCAACCACCTGGAGAAAGAGGACTAATCATTCACCAAAGAAATAACCGTGAATTCAATTCACGCACCACTCACATAAGATTTCGCCCATCTATTCCATCGGTCCGGAGGAAGATTCCAGTGCAGTTGAGAGAGTAATCCAATCGAAGAGACGGAGGGAGAACGTAAACCACATACTAGGGTTTCGTATTCTTTTCTTAATTTCTTCTTTTGTTGATTTTGTTATGGATTTGTTAGCCATGAGGGTTGTTTGTGACCTCATGGGCTAAAAACCCTTTTACAGTTTTAAGAATTGAAGGTTAGGGTAGTTGATTTGGAACCTTAGACAAATAGCGTGAATTTATGCTATTGTTGATTCTTGTTTATTCCATTTATTTAGATTATGTTAAACGTTTGTAACGTCTTCATAGCATTCTATTGATGTTGCCCGTGATGCTTGGTATATTATGTTAGTTTGTGTGCATACGTACTTAATATTGTCTGTTTGCTAGGGATTATAGTAGTTTGCCCGTGAACACGATAATCCTAAGGGCTTGTAAATAAGATACTTGATATTCTTAGTGGAACAATTCAATTAGGAAATCAAGTAGGAAATGAATAAGTTTGAGTAGTACTTTCAGAGAATATATGTTAGTCGAACTGACCATCCGGAGGTTTATTAAGTTTGCCTTATTAGTATATAGGAAGAAAGTTCAAAACTGTTCACGCGTCATCTTGTGAAGTATTTCTATTAAGATAGCATGAATGAACAATAGGACGTCTAGGAGATCAAATCAATTGCACTACACCTAAAACCTTAGAGCTATTACTTTTCTCTTAATTCAATCTCGAATACTCTTTGCTTTTACTTAAGTTGTTTATTTATTATTTCAGCACTTTAATAATTAATTAAATTCAAACAATTGGAAATTGGTTACATTAACTCTAGTTGAATAGTAATTATTAATAAAATAGATAATTAACTGTCTCAGTGGGAACGATATTTTTACTGGGGTATTTGCCTCTGCAATTGACATCCCTACACTTGGGGATTGTACATTGAAGTGCGCAAAAATATGCCTAACATCAACCACCACTTTACCAATAGATTCCGTTGCTAATCAATTGGTAAGTCAATTTAACAATGGAATTAAGGCTTTTACCAACGGAATATTCCTTTAGTAAAAAACAGTTTTTTTGTAGTGCAAGGTTTAAGATTGAGGGTATAATTATAATTTCACCCTTGTGCTTTAGGGTATATTTTATTTCTAAGGTTTAGGGAATATGGTATAATTATAATTTTACCCTTATGATTTAAGGTATATTTTACTTTTAGGATTTAGGATTTTAGGGAATAATGGTCTTTTAAATATAATAAAATTAAAAAAATAATATTAATAGTAAGGGGACCACATATTAATTAATTACATTAATTAGGAAGAAGTGAGGACCAAAGGTTCTACCAATTCATTTGATGTAACTGATTCCAACCAAGTCACACTCTATAAGTTATTACTACAATTATTGATTTTAGAATTGTGGATAAGTTTTTAAATGGATGAAAATAAAAAATGTAGAGTAATTAACCAGTATAATTTAAACTATTTCTAACACATTAGAACATGTCAAATCATGTATTTTTGTGCAAAATTTTGTGTGAAACTGTTTTACAAATTTCTTAGGGTTAAAACTTGTGTGTCTTGGGGGCACCGTGTGCTCAAATATTCTTTAGTATTAAATTGTATACCTTCTAGTATAAGGTTATTTCCTGAAAAAATTTTAAAAAAAATTAATGAAAGTGTATTCCTTTAAACATAATGTTGTACCCTTATTATTTAAAGTGTAAACCTTTTAGAACAAAATATTGTACCCTTAAAGACCTTGTGCACCTGGAGACATAAGGGATCAACTCTTTTTTTAGACAAATAAAAAGTTATAATATTTTAAATAAAAATTACAGTCCTTTGATTAATAAAAAAAAAGTTAAGGTGATAATTACTTCCTAAAATTAAGATAATAAAATAAATGTAAAATTATTTTTTAGAAGTAAATTAATTAATATAGAAATTTGTTTTTGAGTTACTACTCCCTTCGTCACCTTAAAAAATGTCTTCTTCTTTTTTTTTTTTCATTTTGAGCGTCTCACCCAAAGAGTCCTCTTACCTTTTTATACACATGGGAACCACACGCATCTACTAATACAATTAAAATATGGACACACACTCTCACTAATACAACTTCCCACTACACAATCTATGTGCAAAAAAAAAAGACCCTCTTGCTATGGGATGGAGGGTGTACATGATATGGGAAGTGTGAACACATAAATAGTAATGGTAAATTAAAAAATACTCCATTATTCTCCACATTAAAATTTGTGTTTGCTTTTTTTTAGGGAAGTAAGAAATATAATAATATTTTAATATAATAAATAATTGTATAAGTATTGTGTGTAGACTCCATATAGAATAATTAATTATTTTTTATGAGTCTCACTTTGATAAAAAGTAAAATATAAAGCTTAACTTGTTTTTGTTAGATTTAGTCTTTTTATCAAATTTAATTTTTTTTTCTTTTAAATTTAGTCTGGCCTTTATGTCAGAATTTGTCTAATTTCAATAAGAATTTTGAATAAAAAAATATTAAATTTGATAAAAATGATTATATTTAAACAAAAATTACCAAAAGACAATGAAAAACCAAAATTAAGAATGACTAAAATTAGAATCTATAATATTTAAAGAATGAATTTTGATCCATAATCACCAAAATTAAGAATGTCTAAAATTAGAATTGATAATATTTAAAGAATGAATTTTGATCCATAATCCTAATATCACGTAAATGATTATCATCTAACATTTTAAACTCGTAACATTTAAACATTTTAACAAGGTATTCATTATTAAGAATGGAAATCCTAATATACAAATTATGATGACATCATCTTAAACATTCTAAAATAATGACGTATGAAATCAGTGAATCAGATCTACCCATAATTATTATTATTAAAATCTCAATAATTATATTAAAAAACTCATACTTCATCAGTCGCAGACTTGCAGCATAATCTCAACACATATTTTTATTTTGAGAGTTTTATTATAATATTTATGTTTCTATTTATATTAAATAAAACTTATACAAACAATTAATTTATTTTAATGGAGTTCATAGAATTTTATTTTCTATTAAAATATTTATTCTTTAAATTAAATTAATTTTAAGTTAATTTGAGTGTATATTCATGGATTTACATATGTGGTCAACTCAAATTACCCATCCATATCAGAAAGTTTTTATTTAATCATAATTCAAAATATTTTACATTTTCTTTTTACTAAAAATAACAAATTATAAATAATAATAATAATAATAATAAACACTATAATAATACCACTGTTTAGAAACATTCCAATATAATATTTATTTTTTCACACATTTTAACAACTTTACACATTTTTTTATTAAAATTATTTTTAAAAAATATTATTTCTTACTTTATAAGTAAAAAAATTTCGGACACAAAACTAAGTGAAATTCGGGGAGGGAATAATAAGATCGTGGATTGTTAAAATGAATAAACTAATAGCTACGACAAAATGACATCACATATATAGTCTGTAATCTATTATGGCAAAATATAAAATTTGGGGTTGATTTATTCAAAGCACTTTTTTGACTATTTAAAAAAAAATCCCCACCACATTTTCTTGAAAAAGTGCATCATGACATGGAGAACTTAGTGAGTACATATGACTTGCATAATCCACAAATTAAATAAGCTAATGCTAGTGGCTTAATAACAGTCAAATTAAGGCACTATTAATTAATTGAAAGTTAGGTCTTGCCAGCTATAAAACTGGTACCTTGTACACATGGAATTAAATTTAATATGCTAATTATTATAATAATGTATTTTAGGAATATTAAATAGCAAAAGATGCAAAGGGAAGACGATGAGAGAAGAGACATTGTTGAGAAAGCGACATCCGCACGGCTGATTTTCCCAAAATAAAACGATTTATCCGTTGTTTTATTGCCACATTATTTTGATTGTCCATTATTATCGTCATTAATAATTAATTCCTTATTTGTCACTATTTAAACTTTTTTTTTGAGATAATCATATCGATTGACTAAATAAAAGAGGAGTTGATATTATATAGCCCAATTAATATTTTTAATTTAAAGAGCATGAATATACTTTTCAATTAATTTGATCTTATTCGTATACGTAATAATTTTGACTTTATAAAATATAATCCAGCATTTACTTATATTACGGAGTTAAAGGGGTCTACTATGATTTTGTTACAATTTTTAATACTTAAAATACTACCTCAATTCTGACCATATTGAAGCATTAGCATAAACGAAATGCAACAATTTCTCTAGTTAAATCAATATTAATTTAATTATTTCGAATATATTCCCAATATATTAATTGAGATACATATGCGTGAATCAAGTTCAACGTACATCTAATTTTATTAAAATTATTTTTAGTACATAAAAGTAATTTTTAACCGATAAACTATTAAGAATACAAAATGTAAATCCTCAAATTATGATATTATGTAATTTTTTATGGCAGATAAATAATTTTTTTCATTAATCAAAACAATAATATTTTGTCTTTTTAAGAAAATACATGTATTAAAGAATAATTTTTGTAAATATAGGTGGATGGTGAACCGAATTCACATGAGACCCCTCTCATTTTAAATTTTAAAATTGACATTTATGTAATATTTTTTTAGAATTTATTTATTTCTAAAAAGTGCCAAACTATGCCTAAAAGTTGTTAAAAAAATAATTTTTCTCAAATTTCAAATATAAAGGAATAGTGAATTTTTTTTTGTGATGAAGAGAATGTAATTCTTTTTTCTAGAGCACTATAAATTCTAACTATATTAAGTATGAATTGAGTGTAACCGATTTTACACAATTTTTTTTTAATTATTGATTGAATTGATAATTGTACTATAAGAATTAATATTAATATGTTAAATATAAATTCTAAATTTAAAGTTAAAATTGATCATGAATTACAAAGATATAAAATTACATGAATCTTAAGGGTATAATTGTTAGAGTACACTGATGATGTGGTATGTGAATCTATAGATAACTTCACTCAAATTTTTTTCGCTAATAATATAGGCTGTGATGCTCCAATTCATCTATTGTAAGCAGGTTGTAGATTCTCTCCAATAACTTCAGTAAAAAAAAATTACTGTAAAATGAGAGGAATTTAAGTGAAATTAATCATGCCAGTAGTGAGATTTATTGTTTACGATGGAATGTAACATGTTTTTAGCAAATTATAATTTTGAACAGTATTGTATTAATGACTGTATTGTTATTTTAATTTTTTAATTATAACTGAATTTTAATATTCTTTAGCTTTTATATATGTCGTCTATGATTAGGAGTACTGTATTATATAAATGCAGAAAGGGCACAAATTATTCAGACCAACAAATTATTAGGTGTTAAAAGGAATTAAATTTTCGAGGAATATTGAAAAATGAAGTAACATGGATGAAGTTGACAAAGCTTTGTGATGCAAATGGGAAAGAAATTAATATATTATAATATATAGCTTCCAATTGTATAAGTTGGTGCAGATAATCAATATACTTCAACTACTCCAACATGAATGCTCTATTTATCATTAATATGATCTCTTCGTTCTTTTTTTACTAATTCATATGTCTTTATCTTTGTGACAAAGAAATCAATATTTTTATATATCGCAAAAGAGAGACACTATACGTAGATCAACCTTACTTAGTTAATCAACACTCATTAAAACCAACCTTAGTTAGAATCCCAATACTACTTGTTTATTAATGGCGTCCAGACAAAAAAATTAGTTTAGAACATGGAAAAATTTAGTTTGAAAAATGACCATTTTAATAAAAAGTAATCTAACTATTAACTAAATTATTTCATAAATAATCCGTGTGATAGATTTATCTTTAATAAAAAATTAAACTGTCTTTTAAGTTCTAATTACACAAAAATTTCTCCTGATTCATACATTTGTACTCATCTTTATTTTTCTTTTAATTTGTTTATACACATATATCTATTATGATACCAAGTAGTTGTACTTAATTATCTTTATAAATTAATTTAAACAAAATTAGACTTGAGTTGCATGTAAATGTAGAATCTTCCTTATAACTCATGACTTGCATATTCAACTCCAAACACACATGCATATATAATTAATTTAATGGAGATAACCATGCAGTCTTTAAAATTGGGTTGAACAAATCCCACCCATTTTAATTGCCAAAAATTACGCTAGATAGGTCCATGTCCTACAGTATTAATTAATTAATTTGTGGATTTTTTAATTTTTTTTTGGTATATATGTAGCCCGTAAGTGAGAGGACTAAACTCTATTATAAAATTAAAGTATAAAATCAGCGTGAATTCCCTGCGACGTCATTTCATTTCTTATGTGCCAACTATTATATTGCACACGGGATCTTCTGTGCCATTTTTGTGTATCATCTCCTGTGTTGCCGTTAAGTGATTGACACGAAAGGGGAAAATTAAATCCAACCATTTCCCCTATGGTTTAAGAATTATGATATATTTTCCTCTCTCCTACGTGTCGTTCATCCAACAGTTTGACACAGGAGATGATGTACCAAAATGATACAGAGAATCCGAGCCATATTATATTAAATGTATGCTTGAGAGAAGAAAATTATATCTTAATTAAAAAAAGAATAAACTTAGAGAAAGTTATTTTCTTAATTAATTTCCTTTCTCCAATCATTGATTAGTTCATAAGAGATGATGCACAAAGATAGCCAACCAGATCCTTTGCCAAGCTGGCGTACATGTTAAATTGGTTAAGAAACAATAATCAGTTATTTAGAGAGAAATATGAAAGCTGGCCATCCTGCATTATACTCATTTCTGACCAGATATATCACTCACGTACAAAATTGTGGTGAGAATTTCTTCTTCACATTCAAAGGCTCTTAATTAAAGCAGCACATGATGCTATTCTCAATTCCATGGATCATCATTAGTAACACATACATAAACTACAGTCCATATAATGAGAGGTGCAATCTCTCTTTTGTATTTACAAAAGAGATGTGCGATTTAAAAGGAGACGGATGGAGTATATACAATTAGTGCAAAATGAGATGACAGACGAAAATGCCAAAAGAAAGACGTGTCCATTTTCCCCATTAAAAGGTATAGTAGCATATTATTTTTATCCCAAAAAATATTACGAAACTCAATCCGTTAGACTTATGATGTCATGAAATACTTAGCTCATTAATTAAATAAGAAGGGCAAAGGGGTGTGTGTGTTCAACGGCAGAAAGTGAGTCGTCAGCCACAGCCACATGATTTTTACACGCAGCTCACCAACGGATGTGTGTGTGGGGAAATGTAATAGCACGTGAAGTCAATTGTCCAACTTTAAAGTCACAAAATTCATGCGCTAAGAAAGAAGCAATCACTGAATTATACATATGGTTGTTGTAACTTGCTACTTAAACCCTATCTTCATCTATTCATCATTTTGCTTCCCACTAGCTACTATACCTCCACCATCTCCTCATTTTTCCATTTCATTAATAATAATTGTAATTTTTATTTTTGGTCCTGATTTTTTGTGTTATTTTGTGAAATATCTCTAAATCACGTTTAGATGGATGTCACGTAAAATAGAGGGGAAAACTATAATCGGATATAAACACTAAAATGATACATAAAAATATCACAGAGAAATGATATTGTGATCATGAATACCCACCGTTTGAGGACAAGCATATTTAGGTGTGGGTAGTTTGATCTAAGTATTAGTTGTAAATTATTTAATACTTCATCCGTCCCACTACAAAGAGTGCATTTTGTTATTTTCGTTTGTCCCAACACAAGTGGTGCATTTCATTTTTTAATAAATGAATGAAACTCACTCAAAACAATGGAGTAATACATCTTAATGGGACCAACATCTACACATTAAATATTATATCACTTAATCTACGCCTAAAAAAGAAACGCCACTTGTGATGGGACGGAGGGAATTTTTATTACTACTTAATTTTATGTCACACATATATAATTTTTATTATTTTAATTCTTGTCTAAATGTAAGAGAAAAACGAGAGAAATTGTTTAGTTACCATTATTCATTTTGTAGCTGTTACAATTATTTTTATTATTGAAATAAATAAATTTGACCAGGCCACTTAAAAGAAAGATTTAATTTGAGCAGAAAAATGTACCTTATCAAAAAAGAACATTCTTAGAAAGAAAGATCAAAAGAAAATAAATTAGGATCCCCTATGATCATGAATCGAGGATCATCATCCATCAATCATCTTCCACATATGAGGAGATAACCATTCATGAGAAGAACGCCATCATTAACAACATCGATTTTATTGTTTTCATTTTTGTAGTTTTGATGATATGTGATTTGTTTTTTAGTTCGAAGATTGTGAATCTCTATGTAGAATGTTTGTTTAATTGTTAGGAAATTTACTTTTATAATTTTATGTTATTGTTATTTCATGAATTACCATTTGTATTTATTATAAAAATTGAATTAAGTGATGAAATAAAGAATACAATAAGTATAATGAAATGTAAGTGGTATGATTCGTGATTCGTTTTCATAGCCTGCAATTATAATATTTGGATCGTTAAAGCATTTTCGAGGAGTCTGACTCTATTTAGATTACTTGGATATAGAATAAGAACTCATGTTAGGGAAATTTAAGTTAGTTATTTAATGTAAAAATAAATTAAAAAAAATTGTACACTTAATAAGAAAAACATACATAATAAAAATTAATACAAATATCAACATGATATCAACTCTTTTTTTATAAAAATTAATACAAATATCAAAATGATATCAACTCTTTTTTTATAAGATGTGAAAATTTATAAACATAAAAATTGTAAAGTATTTTTTTAAAAAAAAATTATTTTCTAGATAAACTATCATACTCCTATATACTTCCGCTATTTTAGGCGTCCCTTCAAAGATATATTTTTTTCAAAAATATATGAAACCACATATATCATTATACAATTAAAATTCAACTCCATACATTACACTTATGAGACAGTTGTGAGACGAGTTGATCCATTATTAAAGTATATTTATAATATAGGTAAAGTATGTTTATTTGTAGTTAAAGTATGTCAATAATGAATCATATTATAACATCCTAAAATTATATTTTAATTTATCATCAATCATACTTTACAAAACAAACTTTAACAATCATTAAATATACTTTATCTATATAATATAGATACTTTAACATGTCTCACAAATGATGTCATATAAATAACGTCTCACAAGAGACTTTGTCTTACACTTGTACAACTCTTCATTATATATCAAATAATAATATTAAGGGAGGACATCTTTATGATCAAAGGAGTATGTCTTATCCTCCTACGCACAACTAACTACTTTACTTTGATGCTTGTAATTGTGCATACTTAGTATAAAGGCATTGTATTGCATCCATATCAGCGAATTAGTTAGGTAGTTAACAAAATGCGATAAATTTATATGAGGTTTGAAAACCTAATTTAAACAACAATAGATTTTAAAAATCAATTGAACTATTACTAATTTATGTTGCTTTGACTTTTTATATTTTATTTTAAATAGCACGTTTTAATCTTTTGTAAAATTAATAGAAAAACATGAGAAATAAATATTAATTGAAGACAAGAGTAATGTATGAAAAATATATAAGCAAAAACTTGTATACCCAGATTATATCGTGCCCCTTTATAATTTAGTATTACAATATATCTCTTAATACTAAATTGTAAAGGTCACGGTGTGCCCGACACAAAAGACCAACTCAAATATATGAATTGATGGTTAATTACCCAAATATATGAATTGATGGTTAATTAATAGAGGGCAAAAACTTGTGTGTGCCTGGGTGCACGAGAATACTTTTTGTGTGCCTTTAGAATTTTGTGTTAAATTGTGTACCCTTTAGTATAAAGATGTGTACCTTATTTTCTGAAGAAAAATAAAAAAAATATTAATAAAAAGTGTATACCCTTTAGAATAAAATGATGTATTCTTATTAATTAAATTGTATACCCTTTAGAACCAAATAATATACCCTTATCCATAATACTAAATTCTAAAGGCGCATGTGTGCACCCGGTCGCACGCAAGCCTCACTCTTAATAGTGTTAGATCATAAATGTATATTCGTATTTTAACCCCAATTTTTAGAAATAATCTAAATCTTTTTATCAAAATAAAAGAATAGAATTTTAAGTGGTATTACACAAAAATTACTGAAATAAAATTCAATTTTGATTTTTAGTTAAATCATACTTATTTTTTAAAAATATTATATTTTTAATAATATGTTTTATAAAATAATAAAACAATTTAAAATATAATTTTATTATATCAAAATAATATTTAAATTGTAAATATAATTATTTAATCATCGCACTTAACATGGAGATTTCATACTAGTAACACAATACAAGTAAAATATTCCAATCTTAGTAAGATAATTACACCCTGTACAATATTTGAGGTAATCTGTAAAAAATTTAATGTCTAAAAAAATCACCTTTGATTTGTTTATACTTCAAAATGTTCATAAAATATTCAAGATAGCACTATTAAATTTTAAAAAGTGAATCTCTTATATACAAACTCGATTAATCGGTATACTTTTTTTAACAATATTATTTTTTAATATTTAAGAAGTTACTTTTTACATTGATGGACTATTATTTTTTAAAATAAAAATAAAAATTATTACTCATATAATAAGAATATAAAAAATCATACTCATTTTGTCCCATAATAATTATTTTACATTTTCCTCGTTTATCCCACAATAACTTTACACTTAAAAAGGAAACATCATTTTATCTAACAATGTTAAAAGTTACTTTAATTTGAAATTTGACACACCTTTTTCATATCCATAATATTACTTTACACTTTATTTATTATTTAATTTTTTTTTAAAAGTCAATAAAATTGATAAAAAAAATCAAATTTTCTTAAGCAATATGAAACAATAAATGTAAAGATCGTATGGAACGGAGGGAGTAAAATATAAGAATTCGAAAATCAATACCCCAATTTTCATTAATTCGTTTTAAAATATTAATTTTTCATGTAACAAAAATAATATGTTAATATATTTTTGAACTACTTTATCACAAATTTTTTCTTATTCAAATATCATTTTATATCAAAATAATAATTTCTTATCCATGTGACACCCTAAGTTTGTATAGCCAGAGGTCGTTTGTTACACAATATTAAAGTGGTATTGATATAATTTTTATAAAATTTTATTTATACAATATTTATCTTTATATATTCATAATATATTTTGCAAAAAAATTTAGCCTGTCTGCCGCTATTAATACCCTTTCTACGGTATTGTACATCACACCTGCTTTTTATATAATTTCAGACGGTAAATACAATTAATCATAAATCATACCAATCACATTATACCCAATCTATTTATTTCCCATTCCACCAACAAACATGCTCCTGATAGAGTATAATGTAATCCAAAAGTAGACGAAGATAAAATTAAATTTGACAATGCCAAAAAATCAGGCAAATAATCAAGATTACGAACTAATCCCATAATCCAGATTACCAACTAATCCCATAATCATAATCAACATTTTACCTGCAAAAACAAGTCAACGTTGAGATTTTCACGCCGTTCCAATCGCAACCCAATCTCTCTCTCTGACCAAACACAAACACAGTCCCCCCACATGACATGAACATCAACTACTGCCTCCTCTCTCCTCTCTCTATCACACTATACGTATACTATGTCTTCATTTGTCTCTTTCTCTCTCTATAATCGTCCGCCTATGGCCTCCTACTAGGCATGCTGCTGTGATTATTATTATCTTGGAAAACCAGGAAAATAACGGCATATTCCCTTCTTTCTTTTCCCCCTCTCTCACTCACTTTTTTTAGTGTTTTTCGGAGAGAGAATTCTTGAGTTTTGTTCGATTGAATTGAATCTCCTTCTTGGAAACCCCCATTTTTATTCCAATTGCATTTGGCAGATTTTGAAAAACCCACGTCGTATATTCGTGGATTGTCGCTGCTTGTTTTTATCCGTAACGGTACACAATTTCTTCGGACACTCCAAATTAGGGTAATCCGTCTTGCGATTATTCCCGTTTACTGGGTTTTTTCTTTCGATGGTGGTGAAGATAATGAGGTGGAGGCCATGGCCGCCTCTTATTTCGAGAAAGTATGAGGTGAAACTCATCGTGAAGAGGCTGGAAGGCGGTGATTGGGTGGTTGAGGGTGTAGAGAAGGATAATGGTGGTCTCGCAGTGGAGATCAGGTGGAAGGGTCCCAAGATTTCACTGGGTACGTTCAGGAGGACTGTAAAGAGGAATTGTACGAGGGAGGAGACTCCAATTAGGGTAGATGGGTCAAACGGCGGCGTTTTGGTGGAGTGGGATGAAGAGTTTCAGAGCGTTTGCAGCTTTTCTGGGCACAAAGAGAATGTGTTTCATCCGTGGGAGATCAGCTTCAGTATTCTGCATGTGGGTCAATTTCTTCCTCTTTCGTTCTTGAATTTCTTTTTAACTTTTTGGTTAATTTGTTTCTGTTATCTTACTGTTTCATTTTCACATTCTTTTGCGATTTTGGATGCTAGCCCTTAATTTTGGATTTGATGTGGAAAATGGAAATGGATCCCTCTTAATTAGGCAGGGGTTAACTGTTCTGTGGCAGTTTCTTAATTAGGTTTTTGTTCCTCAACTGGGGTTTTGCTTTCTTATTTTTGGAATTAATGTTCTATTTTGTTTGGACAGTAGCTCTTCTTGAAATTGTTCTCCTTTTTAATCTTGAGGTTCATGAATAATAAGGTAGGAAAAGTCCTGTGTAATTGCTGACTACCCTGGAATGATTCACGTTTTTTATTTTAATATCCTTTGAAAATCCCCCTAGTTTTGTTCCTAGTCAAAGCTTATTCTTTATCTATACTTTACTTTAAGGGGCTGAACACCCTTGGACCTAGAAATTTATGTTGGATGACAATTGTTTTTGTAGTTAAGTTTCAATTATCATGCTATAGGACTTGATGAGCAGTTATTCGTATTAAAATTTCTGCAGAGTATAGATTTCTGCTTTATCTTTGATTTTTACTGATTCTGTGACACTTGGTAATTTATGATGTTTGCTGACTTGAGACTCTCTTTGTTCTTGGAATGATCTCTAAACATTTTTGACTGTTATCTGGTTTAGGGGGTGTTTACAAAATTGTGCTTTTTAAGAACTGATTTAATTTTGGTGATTGGGGAAAAAGTGATTAAAAGTTAATTTTGGTAGTGTTTGTAAAAAAAAAAATAAAAAAATAGTTATTGACTGATTGATAAAAATATAATGTGTTAATTATTAGTACTTAGTTTAGATTGTAGAAGTAGAATCAGCTAAAAGCACCCTTTTCCAGCTTTCAGATTATAAATTATGGGTGACTATTTCAAGGAGAATCTATACATTGAAAACACTTCAATCTACTTTTTTTAAGCCGTATAAGTTGAGCTTATAATCACTTAAATTTTTTCAAAAACACGCTCTAAGATTGTGTTCTTATGTCGCTGTTTGTTGTGTAAAAGCCTGGTGGCTAACTCAATTTGTTTTCTAATTCCGTCATGTTTAGTGTCATACCATTTAACATGTTGGATAATCTCTAGAGTTGGGTATGAATTATGATGAAAGCTTGTCAACTTTATGTAAATAATGTTGTTTTGTATTATGGTCTGCCCTATGATCAAGCACCAAGTGTCGCATAGGATTGTCAATGAATCTTTACTTAATATAGATATTACCATGCCACACGATAAATTTGTCAATTTTTGTATTGTCTTTTTCTGCAAGTAAAGTCTGCAAATCCATATCTCGTTGATTGCTTTTGTTCTTTTGATATTGCTGTTTCTAAAAACAGAGTTTTCTTCTGGAATTTTGTTTGGCTTTGCCTCTTTGCTTATATAACAGAGAACTGTTCTTTGAACTTCTTATTGTTTTTGATGCAATCAAACCTCATGATTCTGTATCAGGGCTTGAGTCAGGGAGCAAAGAACAAGACATCAATTGTTGGTTCCGCAGCTCTGAACCTTGCTGAATATGCTTTCAAGACAGAGGAGCAAAACATTGAAGTGAAGATTCCTTTATCAGTTTCCGGCACTGATTTTGATCTTCATCCCACTCTTTGTGTAAGCAATCATCTGTTTAATGTATGCTTATACAATGTGGTCTCTTGCTTGTTAATTTTCTACCTGGAAAGCAATGACAAAATCTCATTTATATCACAGATATCTCTCAATTTTCTAGAAGTTACAGCTGTGCAAGAACCAACGGATGTGGTGCGAAGTTCCATTCTGCCTCTTCCATCCCCTTCAGCAGTTGGAGAAGCTTGTGTTTCAGATAAAGATGAGGTTTCTGCTCTAAAAGCTAGTCTCAGGAAGGTGAAAATTTTTACGGAGTATGTATCAATTCGCAGAGCTAAAAAAGCTTGCCGAGAGGAGGATGGTAGCGAGGGAAGGTGCTCTGCCAAGAGTGATGAGGGTGAATATGCATACCCCTTTGACTCAGACTCACTTGAGGAATACGAGGAAGGAGAGTCTGATGAAGGCAAGGAGGAATCTGCTGTTAGGAAATCATTTAGTTATGGAACATTGGCATTTGCCAATTATGCAGGTGTGTCTAATTACTCCAGTAATAGAATCAGTAATGAGGATGAGGATTTGGTTTACTACAGCAACCGCCGTAAATCAGATGTTGGTTGCTCACATATGGAGGATCAGGGTTCTACTATTCCCGAGCAGCCATCACTGCAGAATCCTAAACGTGGTATTTTATCTTGGAGGAAAAGAAAGCTAAGTTTCAGATCTCCTAAAGCTAAAGGGGAGCCATTGCTAAAAAAGTCTTATGGAGAAGAAGGGGGAGATGATATAGACTTCGATCGCAGGCAGCTCAGTTCTGATGAATCTGTTTCCTTGAGGGTTAGAAATCATTCACTTCTTTTTCCCTTGAGGAAATATCTAGATAACTTGCTTTATTCATACATATGGATCAATCACTTCGAAACCTATTGCTTGCTTTTTTTGACACTTCCAGTTGCAACTGGCCATTCTAATGCGCATTTGAAAATCTTGTTATTAAATCGTTATTGGCTTTATTTCGACGTGAATATGACCAATATAAGCACTATAATGAACTTTAAAGAGATATATTGCAGTGTCCTATTATGCACAGTTGTCTATTATTGGTTATCTTTAAATTGAAACCTCAATATGAGTGGGATGTGTAGGATGCAATTTTGGCTGTTTGCACTCTTGAGCTTAAAATATGAACCCGTGGTTTTATATTTATCATCTATTAAACGTCTTCCCTTGAAGATAAGTAACTTGAAGTTTTTCATTTTTCAGTGGAATAGAGCTGATGAAGACTCATATGCTAACCGTCTATCAATATCTGAGTTTGGGGATGATAGTTTTGCTGTTGGTAACTGGGAGCAGAAAGAAGTAACAAGCCGAGATGGGCTTATGAAAATTCAGACACAGGTCTTTTTTGCTTCCATTGATCAGCGAAGTGAAAGAGCTGCAGGAGAAAGCGCGTGTACAGCCCTTGTTGCTGTTATTGCTGATTGGTTGCAGAACAACCATAACCTCATGCCCATCAAGTCACAGTTTGATAGTTTGATAAGAGATGGCTCTTTGGAATGGAGAAACCTTTGTGAGAACGAAACTTACATGGAGCGGTTTCCTGATAAGCACTTTGATTTAGAAACCGTCGTCCAAGCAAAAATTCGTAATCTGTGTGTGGTTCCCGAGAAGTCGTTTATTGGGTTTTTTCATCCCGATGGGATGGAGGAGGGTAACTTTGACTTCTTGCATGGCGCTATGTCATTTGACAATATCTGGGATGAGATTGTTTGTTCAGAGAGCAATAACAATGGAGACGCCACTGTTTTCATCATCAGTTGGAATGATCACTTTTTCATCCTTAAGGTTGAAACTGATGCATACTATATTTTCGACACATTAGGGGAGCGATTGTATGAGGGATGTGATCAGGCTTACATACTAAAATTTGATAGGAACACTACCATCTATAAACTACCAAGTTCTAGTCAATCATTGGAAGAAAAACCAGTCGCTGACTCTCAGAACCCAAGTGTACAGCCGATCAACTCACTTGAGAACTCCAAAGAAGGTTGCTCAGTGAGGGAAAATGAGGAACCAATGAAGAACGAAGTTGAAGAAGAGGTTGTCTGTCATGGAAAAGAGTCCTGCAAAGAGTACATAAAAAGCTTCTTAGCAGCGATTCCAATTCGAGAGCTACAGGCAGATATGAAGAAAGGGTTGGCAATGTCGACACCTCTTCATCACCGATTGCAGATAGAATTCCACTTTACCCAGTCACAACTACCGCCGTCCTCATCTCCTGCAGCAGAAGCAGTTGCTTGCGCACCTCAAGTGGTTGCCTAGAAACTGGTAACTGTATAATTTGTCTAGTGTGATTATATCTAACTTAATTTTTTGTTTAGATGTTTAGCTTTGGGGGTGAATGGACAGTGGAAAAGCACCCTGTTCATTTGTCTTGAGTTCTTTGTTGGAGAGATCAAGTGTGTTCTTACTTTTCTGCTTCTAAGAGTCAGAAATGTAAACATCTTTACTAGGTTTTTTCTTTTTCTTTTCTTTTTTTTGGGACAACACTTGCATATTTTCTTAATTCTATTTTCTGTTCCTTTTTTTAGGTTTTATTTAAGGGATAGTTTGTTAATCAATGTTGCTGACCTGTATAACATCTTTCTGCTCCTTGTTTTGCTTAACCTAATTGTTGTTTTTAGATACTGAACTTCTATGGTGTCTATATATATATATATATGTATATATATATGCTTCTTAATGTTGGGTGTCTATTTTGCGTGTGCAATTTCCTGATTATTGAATGTTTGAATAGCATGTCTTATGTGTGACTGTCTTAATGGAAAAAAGATAATCCATGTTAGTGAAGAGTTATATTTTTCAACATGGTGTAAAAATACAGTATTCATAAGCTATTATTGTTCCTTTGAGAGATGATATCACTTCTCATCTTTCTTTCCGAACAGTCCCGTACAAGATTTGCTTCTTAGTCATTGCCTTTTAATTCATACTGCGTGTACGATAGCCATAGTATTTACCATTTATCTTCACATGAATTCGTGTTTCCAGAAATTGAATACTACGTTAGATGTATTTTATTAGGTTAGATGTATTTTATTAGGTGTAGCATTGATGTAAAACCTTTCTGAAGTATTTTCTGCAACTTGGTTTTTTGTGTGTCTGCAATGGAAGGTGGTTACTTTTCACTTTATAGATTGGTATCTAATCTTTGGGTTCTAATTTTTGAAGGAAGAATGTTTGGTGACACTATAAAAAAGTGACGTGCAAATTATTCAAATGATTAGTATGGGGACATGTAATAATGATTGAGCTCAAAGTGATCATTTCCAAGAGAAGGGGCTGGGATGAAAGATTGGCATTAAAGAAAAAAAAAAATACCTTCATCAAAATTCAGAATGAGAAATATGTACTGTAATTTTCTTTATTTAATGAGGGGCACATCCTGAATATTCTGTCATCTGTTATGGAAAATTAAGAGTATGTTTAATTAATGACTTTTGATCATCTGATTATATTTAAATTGCCCCTTGAGAAGATTCATCATGAATCATGATTACTTGATTAGGTGGAATCTAAGGTAGGTCTATTCACAGTATTGTTTAATATTATTTTCAATGAAGTAACATAAGTTATTTGGACTGTGTAACAAAATTGCAAATAAAATGAAGGATATAAAAATCCTAAAATATACTTAATATAATAGATGCTTAAGACAAATGATTTGTCCTAAACCAAAATGATGGAGTACTCAAAATGATAATATTGCATCTGCATACACTGATCTTAGTTGAGCTTCTAAATATAGAAAGCAATTTGCTCTGAGATAAGAATAAACCTTAAAGAGATGTAAGGACACAAAAATGAAGAGCATTTAATAGGACAAAGTGATGGCAGCAGGAGCATTGTTCTTAGACAGTGTCCAACATGAAAAGTTGTAGCCCAAAGTTTAAAGAAGTGTATTTTAGATAATCTTTATCCTACTTTTTGATTAATTACCACCAATCCATTAAAATACCTTACCATTTAATAATTTTCATCATGATTATCATTGAAAATTTTTAATCAATCTGGGGATCCCTTTAGTTGTAATTAAAGCTAAGTGTATGCAAGAATGAAATTGGTTAATACACACAACACAAGCCTAATCTTATTGTTTGAGTGGATAATTAATTTGAGGTTGGCCATTTTGAATTAAATCAACCTTAACAACTCATTACTTCCAAATTAAGATGATGTATAATTGTGTCTATATTGAAAGCTGCATTAATCTCATGAACCTGCCTAAATCCATGAAATTAGTTGCAATTATTTTCCATTCAAGATCAAGATCCAAAATTGAACACAAATTGCTTGAAAATAATCTCTCCCCTCATTTCTAGTGATTGAAGCAATTATTGGAACACCACATGAATTTGAATTTCTGGCACAGAGAGAGAAGCAAAAGCTGGATTAGTCTCTAAAACAGAGAGAGAAAATATGCATGTTACTAAAATACAGGATCATTTGTTACTTCACTCTAACTCTAACTAGCTACAAGTGGAGCACTTAACCAGTCCATTTTCATTGCACTCATGGCATCTCTCTGATTCTGTTTCATTGTTTATCTTCTCCGGCACAACCTTTCGGCTTCCGTTGCACAGACAGCACAGCACGAACCGCATCCCACCACACCCTCTGCACGGATTCCTTGACGGGCTCAAAGGTATCCCTTGTAAGAGACTTCCCAACATTCCCTTTTCATGTATCCCCACAGCTTCGTCTGCCCCTCCGATGCACTGCCCTCTGATGAAGAGCCTCGGGGGTACTACCCTACCCCCGAGGATTCTCCAGAGCTCTTCCCTGTACTGCAAGTGCATGGAAACATCCCTCTCGGAGTACACCACCCGGAAACTATTCAATAGAAACCGAATGGTGTTGCAGTCTTCGAAAGTCTTCCTGATTCCCCTTAGACTCGTGGTGTACAGAACCACCGAATCTTTCCCGCCTGGAGGACAAGTGTCCTTGTCCTCCGGGTGTGGGAGCTCTTCTTTATCCTCTCCTCGTTCGCAGTTTCTTTGATCATCCATGGCTGATGAGCCAATCTCCACATGACATGCACCAATTTTGAGGGATGGTTGTAGACCATCATGCACTCTACCACCCTCTTTCGAGAGTACCGGCTTCTGTTCGCAATCTACATTGCGATCAGAAGCCGATCCTTCTCTTATCAAGGTTTCATTCTCGTTTTCTTTGTCAGGATTCGAGGTTTGAAGTTGAAGTGTAGCATTTGGTTGGAGAAGTAAGCTGCCTTGGTGATTTGAAGTTGGAGTGGAAATGGTATTCATTTTCCATAGAAATCTTCCCTTCTTGATCTTCATTATCCTTGAGCTAGATGTCTACATTGTGTGACAAAATAAACTGACAATCATGGGGAAGACAAGTAGAAGAATTTTCTTGATAGTCTTCTCTTTCTGGCTTCAGTGGTTGGAAAATAGCTAGTGTCAAGAATACCTCTTCTTGATTACTTTTTCCCTTATTACGAAATTCAGTTACTCTATATAACCCCCTTTATTTTAAACAGCCGTATTTCATATGCTCCTCCTTTGCGTTTCAATCTTTACGTTTGTTTTTTGCGCGCGGAGATCAATGAACATATCATTTTAATATGTAGATGTTTGAAAGATATAATATCTAATTTAAAGTTGGTAGTTTTATTAATTACCCTCCGAAAGGTCCCAATTTTATTATATTAGACGTCTCATTCAAAGATTCTCATTTTCCACTTTTAGTAAAAAGGGCCCACAACTAACCATCACATCTCTCTAATACAACTACCCAATACATATAAATAATAATATTCCTTAATCCACGTGCAAAAAGTAAACGACCACAATTTTCCGGGGACGAAGGGAGTAGTATTTATGTAGGTTTCATGAAGATATATTAATTATTTTGTGTGAGTCTCATCTGCCAAAAAGGAAATCTAAAAATTGAAATAGGATGCTCAAATAAAAAATATGTAAAGAATAAAATGAGACAATTTAATAATAAGGATAACTTTTTATTATTGTTTTTTTTAAATTATAAAACGTAATATTCTATTGACGAAAGTGATAAATCATTTACCTGATAATTTTGTAAGATAAGTAAAAAAATTATGTACGGTTCGGATTTCCTATGCCAGTACTTGGTGTGTCCTCTTCTTCAACTCATAAAATAGAGGACTGTCATTAGATTTCATAATCTATCATTTGTGTCAATCGTATAACAAGTGGCACAGGAAATCCTGCACAGAGTCATTTGCAATAGAGGAACCGGACCGGCGTCGTTCGAATGAGGAGGCAGGGAAAGGGGTTGATGGTAATTTGATGATTAGTAGTACATCCATAATTGTAACAGTGGGGCTGAGACAAGGTGTGGCATGGTTCATAATTCCATCACAAGGGTGCAAAAGCTAGCTGCTTTTTTTCCCCCTCCATTTCGACTTTGTGGATAAAAAGGTAGTACCTTGATTGGAACTTTTTGGTACCCACCCATGAGCCTTGTCTCTTAATTTTCAATCCACCCAAAAAATTAACTAACTTTTCATAATATACATTTTTCAAGTCAATGTCACATCTATTATTGTCAAATTCCAATCAACAATATTTGAATTTCTAAGTTATTGTTATTATTTTTTTTTTGAATTCCTAAGTTATGATATAATATATTTTTCAAGTCAATGTCACATATATAAATATATCTAAATACTCCATCCGTCCCACATTAAGGGTATTTTTTATTTTTTGCCACGTGAATTAAAGAGTATTATTATATAATGTGTAGTGATTAGTTGTATGTAGCACCCCGAGCCCAAAAAAAATTTCCACTTTATTATTATTATTTTTTTGAAATCGAAGTACTACTAATGACTTGAAAAATGTATATTATGAAAAGTTAGTTTATATATATATATATATATATATATATATATATATATATATATATATATATATATATATATATATATATATATATATATATATATATATATATATATATATATATAGATAGTGTATCATGTGTATGTATCGACATTGATATATGCGTGATATAGTGTGGTTTATGGATTGGGAAGAAAATTATACTCTTCTATATATATATTCGCATATTCTTTCAATTTTTTACGTGCATGGTATCATACTCTCGAGCTTTGTTTAATTTGCATTATTATAGTAATTTTGACGAACAAAATCAAATCAATAAAATTTTAGAGTTCAAACTTAGGGAGTGTGTGCTTCACTAACCTTATACATGAGTTAGTGAATCATTATGGGCTTTTTAATAGTTATTATATAACTTAGGTTAGTTAATTTTGTGTTTGCTTTTATATTTTTACTCATGATTAATAAATGATATGAATGTATTTTACATTAGTATCCTTAAAATTATGACTTAGTATTATTTTAGTATTTTGTTCATTTTCTCACCTATTTCAATCTAAATTGATTGTGTTGTGCAGACGTTCAATTTTTTTTTTAAATTTAATTTTTCAAAAATTTTAATGTTTAAATTTTTAAAAATTATAACTTAATTTTAATTTTTAGAAAATTTTCAAAATCTAAATATTTATTTATTTATGAGTATGAGAAGTAACATTTTACTCATTATATTTTTATCCCTAAATATTAAAAATTAAATAAAAATTGCATATATATATATATATATGTATGTATATATATATGGTCATAATGGTTGAATTAATAATTTATAACTTGCATAGTGTTAGTTTTATAAACAAGGAAGAGAAAGAAGCGTTTTTTTATAATTATTTTATTTAAACAGATATAATTAGTATTATTTTTATATCTATTATAAAAAAAAAAGAAAAATTGAACAAAAATTTGGACGCCGCTGAGAGATTAAGAAAGATAAGATATGAAATTTGGGCATCTTTTAGAAGGTCATAATGGTCCAACTAGAATTAATAAACTCCGCTTATAAATGGGCATTCATAACCCACCAACCCATTGGGTTCCAATCAACCGGGCCTGTATTAATGCACTGCCAATTTGACCAAATAGATATGAAGATAATTAATCCTAATCCTTAAGAATAAAAATATTAAAAATAAAATGTATTAATACAATTAAATTCTAAATTTAACTTATAAACTCTAAAATAAAATATATGCATCAATGCAAACCAAAATACCCAAAATTTTAAATCCTAAAATGTTCTTTTAAACTTTTGGGCCTTGTAAAATGCTCCGTGCTGAAAATTTTTTTTTAGAAAATTATATGTGGAAAATTTAAATGGGCTTTGCAAATAGCTGGGCTGATCCACAAGTTCATAGCTGCCTATTCAGCTTGTTAGAATAGTGTCTCCCCATGATGGCCATCAAAATTATTAATGATTATTAATTAGAAATTTAGTTCAGATGTGCTAAAAATTATGATTATTTAAAAAAAAGTTATTTCTGGTCGTTGAAAAGAATAATTTCACCGTTGCTGTTCGTGTAATATTATGATTCATGGTCTTTTTTGGCATATGGTATGGTATTTGGGCAAATTCTCCTGTGTAACCAACCCATTTAGAATTTGGCAAATCTTGTATAAGAGGTGAGATTATTTTACCATTTTACTTATTATCATTTTCCTTATAAAATATTATCCTTTTTATTTATATTATAAATTATTCATGAAATAATTCTGCACTATTATCACTTTCATCGATTGAGTATCGTTAATGATATTATCACTTTTTCTGTCACATATAAAGGCTTACGTGCATGATACGATCTCACACAAGTTTTTATCTTTAAAATTTATATACTAATGAATAAATACTTGTATACTTTGTGTTCACATATGAATACAGTGTGTCCGGGGTAGAAGAGCCTCACTCTTAATAAAATTTTTAAATATATTAATTTATTAGAATACCGTAAAAGAAGTCAAAGAGAAAAATTCTCATTTTATTCATCAATTCAACTCTCCCAATAAAATAATAAGATCTCCTATAACAAAATCTATTACATCAATGATAAATCTATATAAAGGAAATATCAAAATATTAATACTAATTATTTTAAATATGAAAGTGATCAAATCAAAATATTATTAAATTAATTATCATAAATATATCTCCAGCAACTCCTTTCTTCTCGGGATTAATTGAACTAAAACCATAAAATGTGTGGTTTAAGAAAAGTTGTCTCATAATTAATTTTATTAAGAGGAAATATAGTTTTTTAAGTAATGAATAAATTATAAAGTATATTTTGCATCTGACAATTTTGAAATCAAGATGTATTTTTAGCTTATATAATTGATGTGATATTTTTTTAGTAGTGCAAATTATTATGGAACGAAAAAAATAGAAAGTATAAAAGATAATTATGAGAGTATGTAGCAATTTTAAAAGAGACTTGATGGGAGTAATAATAGAAAAAATAATTTAAATGGAAATCAATAAATAAATAAAAAAATTGAATAAAGGGGGACTACATGGTTTAAAGTAAGAAAACACCCGAATTCACATATTAAGCAATGTAAATCACATTTATAAGAGTATATAGTACTAAATTTTATGGGGAGCATGTCTACGCTGTGCCCCACATGCCTTTGTCACTTTACTTCCTCTGTCCTACCCAAAGAGTCTTTTTTTTTTAATTTTGGGCGTCTCACCCAAATAATTCCCTTTCATTTTTTATACACATGGTCCCACATACACTCACTAATACAATTAAATTACAGAGCTCATACTACCACTAATACAACTACTTATTACATATTAAATAATAATACTTTAAAGTATTATTATTAAATAATAATATTTCTTGATACATGGAGGGATGGAGGGAATATATTTTTATATTGAGGATGAAGAGTACATAAACAAATAATACTAATTATATATGAAAAAGAAATAAACAAATAATAATTCATTTCTATCTAAAAGTATAAATTTTTACATACATACTAAAAACTAATTTAGCCAAAAAAGCAAGATAAACGGTGAACCCAAGGACTCCCCTTATATCTAAACATTTGCTAGAAATTTGAATAAGGAATTTATAATTACAAATATTTGTATAAATTGAGTTTATATACTGTTTAAATTATGTGGTCCCCATTCAATCTTATTATATTTTATATATTATTAAAATTTAAATTAAAAGAGCACGTTTGCACTTTGAACACATTTCACAGGTGACTAACTTTTTATAAATATCTTTCACAAAACCCAACATTCAAACCCACTACAAAAATATATTAATCGAATAATATAAAATAATAGGGTACACATAACTTTGCCAAAAATTAATACTTAAAAGAAATTGAAGTAGAAAAAGTACTGCACATGGATATAAGTTCATATTTTATTTTATTTTATATATTAAAAAGTAATCAGCATATTAGAGTTCAATATTTCGAAGAATAATATTTTTATTAAAAAAATAATCATTTATTATTTGAAAGAGTAATTTTTATATGAAAATAATAATTCATGAGTAAAGTACTCACGTGACAACCCATTCACAATGAGATTTACATTTTTACACAGATTAGTAGAATAATCCTTGCAAGTTGCAATCAATTCTGAAGAAAAGTAATATAAGACAAATTTGTTTTAGAGACATTATATATATGAGACGGTTTGTGAGACGTGTTAAAGTATTTCTATTATATAGATAAAATATGCTTAATGGTTATTAAAGTATGTTTTTTAAAATATGTTAAATAATGAATTAAAGTAAGATTTAAGGGTGTTATAATGTGATTTATTACCGACATACTTTAACTATAAATAAACATATTTTACCTATATAATAAACATACTTTAGTAATAGATCAAATTGTCTCATAACCGTCTCACAAAAAAACCCGTCTCACAAGAGTTTCTCATAATATATTATTGTCTGAAAGTGGCCGACTGCACAATTGCACGGATAAAATAATAATAAATGATCATAAATTAAGGGGTTATTCTGCAGTGCACCGGTGCACTGCAAATTTATAGGGTAACATGAAATAGATAGTGGGTGGTTATCACCATTATTTTAATTATTTTATTTTAATGAGTGGTGATAATTAATTAAAAAGTTAATCTAACGATGGAGATTATTTAGGTGCACCCGGTGTACCGCAGTTAGACTCTTAAGGGTAAGATAAGATAAGAAATGCTCATTTCAGAAGCGTACAATATACTAAAATTTATGTGAAAATTTATATCGTAGATGTGTAAGATGGAGTTTTTTATGTCATTAATTTCACGTTTGTTCGAGTCAAATTTGACGATCATAAAAAATTTAACGTTTGGTTCCTTATTAAAATTAATAATTTATATAGGAAAAATTGCTTTACTGGGAAAGAAAGGAACTCAAGTTCATATGCAGAATCCGTAATATAAACAAGAAATTAACTAGTAATAATTGGGCATTAATATTATATACTACATTTGTCCCGGGTATTTTATTTTTTAAAGGTGAATTAAAGAGTATTATTATCTAATGTGTAGTGAGTAATTGTATTAGTGGGTGTGTCTCATGTATGTAAAAAAGGAAATGAGATTCTTTTGGGTGAGATGTCCAAAATAAAAAAAAAAAATTTTTTTGAAGGGAATGGAGGGAATAATATATTAATACCAAACGTTTATAATTAGTAGGGCATAAATTAATGTTAAACCGGTTAAACCTAAACAATTAAGGACTGCTTTATCGAGTTTCGAGTTAAACGGACTTTGAGCTTATTAAATTTGTTCAAACGTCCACTAAAAGATAAATTTAATCCTAATCTTAAAGGGCATTACATTAAACGAGCCAATTTAACGGGTTATACAATAAAAATTATAAAAAGTTATACTCCTATATATAATTTTAAATTAATAATACATAGCACAATAAATATAATTAATTCATCAATTCTTTAGAATTTCAAATAAAATAAAATTAATGCACGAATTTTATTTTAATTAGAAATACTATCATTTTAAATGAAATTTGTAATAATTAAAATTAGCAATAACTTCTGCGGGACACGGTAAGTCCCTTCGCTCTCTCCCCAAACTTTTGGCATTGGCATGCAATCGTCGCCACTCAATATAATTTTTTCAAACTAATCCACTAAAATGTATCAGGGAATTAAGAATTGAAACCTATAAAAAATGTTACTCTTTAAAGAGACAAATTATTACTCTTCTCAATAAAAAATATTACTACTCAAATTCTTATACCATTCATCATTGGACATTTTCGGTAGTTATGGAACTAAATTGTAACAATTTTTTTTTGATAGAAAGCAAAATACCCTATTTTATGAGACGAAAAATAAATTTAATTCCAACTTTTTATATAATAAAGAATAAACGATAAATCTTGGTGCACGTACGAACCCAATTCACACAAATACTTGTCATTGTGAAAATGTATATGGTCCCTAAATCGCGCAGTTTCTTTTGTATTTTTTCTTATAAGGGTAAGGGACTAGGAGAGCTAGCTTATCACGAATATATATGCACGTGGTCCTAAATCTTGCATTTCTTTTGTATTTCTTCTTATAAGGGTAAGGGATGAGTGCCCATTATGTGTTTGGCTATTAGAAAATGAAATAATATAAATGAGATCATATATTCCATAATGGTGTTTCATTTCTTATCCAATATTAAATATTTGTCACGTGTCATGTATGCCTAAATAATCTCCATATATATGTATAAAATATTTATTAGTCATTAATTAAGGTATATTATTTTAATAAATAACAAATTATGAAATACCAAACAAAATACAATTGTGAAATAGGGATCCGACCGGGGATGGGTGGACTTTGAATGGTAGCAATGATTTCGTAGGATAATTATTACTCACCCATTCGATTTTCATCTTTACATTTACAATTGATAGGAAATTAAGCAAACTCACTATTTGACATTTTTTAAGGGTAATATAATATTTGTGGAGATAGTAGTTATGAGTCAATTTCTTCTAAGTTGAATATGAGATTAAGATAATAGTATTTATTAGAAGATTAAAATCGAAATAGTTTAATATAAATTTACTTTTTCTAAAATAATAAAAAAAAACTTAATTTCTCCAAAATAATCTCATAGCTTATAAATTTTCATCAAAATAATCCTTATTATATAAAAATGTTCAATTTTTTAATTCCTCGTAGGACTGAACCATGGACTGAATCAATAATTTTACAAAGTATGAGATGAAATTGGTAAAAAAAAAGAATAATTCATCCATCTCATGTATTTTTACCCGATTTCAATTTTGAGTCAATCCCACATATTTTAATACGTTTTCATTAATGGTAAAAATACACTATATATCTTATCTACTTTTTACACTTTTTTCATCAATCCCAACAATTTCATATATTTTTTATACTTTATTCATCATTCCCAACAATTTTATTTACTTTTTCTCTCAAAATTACAAATTTATCACTACTTTTTCTTGTATTATATATATTAAAAAAACAACACTTTTTAATCATCGTGCCCGTACAAACAGGTAAAAATACCTAGGACGGAGGAGTATTGTTTTGGGATGAAATCGGAACAAAAATGAAAAGTTCAGAACGAAAATTAATGTTCTGACTATTTTGAAATCTATTCGGATAAAGTATAAAGATATGAGACGACTTATATTTGAAACCAATGATGTCAAAATCGGACACCTGGACCTTTGTAAAATGTATATAGTCCCTATATGGCGCAGTTTCTTTTGTATTTTTTCTTTTAAGGGTAAGGGACCAGGAGAGCTTATCACAAAAATGGTCCCTAAATCGTGAAGTTTCTTTTGTATATTTTCTTATAACACGTATACCAGTGTAGGATTTCTTGAATATTTTGATGCCTAGAAGATGAGTCCATTATATTAATATCTGAAAAAAATATTATTTGTTTATTAAGTCTTTAATTTCCATTGGGTACTGTTGCTGCTCTTTAATTTACTATATAAAGAAGCACCCTTACACTCCCAAATTACACACCTTTCCATATTTTCTCCCAAATAATTTCTTGCTCTAACTGTAACATGTTCGCCTTGGGTTATTTTCTTGGGGATGGCTTTCCTCCAATGATGTATATTTATTTGCTCTATTACTGCAATTTTTTAGATTCATTTCCATTTCTATTTCCATTTCCATTTCTTATATATTTTTCTCCTCCTATAAATTAAATAGCTATATTTGTGAAATAATAAATGTTATAATTATATCCAATGATGCAGACGGCGTAAGCGTGCCTAAAGGGCATGACATGGAGGATAAGGAGCAAATCGATGTTAAACTGGTTTCGTTGAATAAGAAATTTTTATAACAACATCGGAATTCACACTCTTTAAATTATGAAAATTATATTTAATTTCAAATGTATTAACACGTATAAAAAGCGTATTGATTGCTTTTACAAAATTTATAATTTGAAAAGTGTTTTTGGGGCAAACAAATAATGTGAAGAGTGCAAAGTACTATTCGGAAAGAAACAATTTGAGTATCCGTAAGATAAAACAAGATACAAGCTACACACACTACAACAAAAAAACCCTTAATAGGACACTTGTAAGTGAATTAATTATTAAGGGGTATAATGAGACATTTTCAAGATTTTAAATGAATAAGACACTTATTTTAAGTGTCCTTTTTCGTCGAGTCACAATAGGTAAAAGTGTCTTATCAAATGACAATTAAAACATTTTAAAGTGTCCTTTTTACTTGAATCATAATAGGTAAAAATGTCTCATTAAATGATAATTAAAACACTTTCAAATGTCATTTTTGCTTGAGTCATAATAGATAAAAGTGTCTCATTACATAATAATTAAAACACTTTAAAGTATCATTTTTACTTGGGTCACAATAATAAAAATGTCTCATTACATAATAATTAAAACACTTTGAAGTGTCCTAATATTCTATAATTATATAGGACACTTTATAAGTGTACCTTTTAATTAGCAAGTCAATTTTAATTTTTATTTTTTTTAAAAAGGTGTTCTTTAAAAGAAATAATTAATTTAAAATATAATTTTAATTAAATATACGTTTTATACCTTAAAATTCACATTAGTAATTTAAATATTACTATATTAATTAGCAGTAACCACCAAATTTACAGAAACTATAAGTATTGGCTTTTAAAACTTCTCACAAATAGCTAAAAGGATATAATATATGACAAGGAGTTAAAGAAGATTGAACTTCTGTTTATTACTAACTGAACTGATACAAAGAATACAAAGAATACAAAGAATAGTATTCTAACTTGAACCAATCAATCTTGATCATCAACATTAGCCACCTGTAACAAAATCACAAAAAAAAAAAAAATTCAAGTTACATTACTTATTGCATAGGTTTTTGAAAACACAATACTTGCAATCCATATATGCATTATTTAGAAACATTCAATGCTAATAGCTAGTGCTATGAATATGAGAAATTACCAAGTTGCAGGGCCATGCAATGCAAGTCCCAATTGCATCTCCAATTGTAGCTAAATTTGAATATGGTCTGATTAATTCTTCATCCCACTCAATAGGTACAATAATTTGAGCTTCACACCAACTTTTCCCAAGTCGTCTTCCCCCAACTTCTTGATTAGGATCTAAACTTCGGAGATAACCTTTGGCCACTATTTTATTAGCATCAAACAAACTTTTCAAGAGCATAAAATTTTCAACCTAATATTTGAAAAAACATCCGAGAAAAGTTTAAGAATAAAATAATTTTTAACCTTTCTCCTTGAAAGCTTGTTTTCTAGCTTGCAACTTTTGTTCCTTAATTTGTTTGTCATCTTTTGCAATTTGATTTCTAGCATTTCAAGTTCTATGTGTCATCACTAAAAAGCAAGAAAAAAAAATCACAAGTGAGTGACAAGCCAGAAAACTCTTAAGTAACAGTAATAACAAGTATAACCTTGCTCTTTGGAAACTTGTAGTGAGCTTTGTTGTTCATTTGGTTGCAGTTGCTGCTGTTTTTCCTTAAGAACTTGTTCTTGAAATGTAAGAAGAAGATATATGAAGTTATAACCGAACACTGATTGAAGTAGTAGATGGAAAACATGAGTAATCATTGAAAATTTTTTAACCTGACTCTTTGAAAGCATGTTGACTTCGTTGTGGTTGCATCTGCTGCTCATATTTCCCTTTAGTTCCTCTCCGAATTCTAAGATATTTAACTGTAATATAACATATATCATCTAATTAAAGTAACCTTAAATGAATTTTCTGACACTCTAATCACATAGCACAATAAATATGAAAGCTAAGCTACCATGTTGCAATTCATTTTGCCCCTGGACATTCTCTTCTATTTCATCTTCATCTTGTAATACTAGCTTTCTAATCTTAGACAAAATCCCTTCATTGAGGGCAACCCGGTTACTTTTCGTATTTCTTCCCATCTCTTGAACACTCTTGTCAACCATGTTCAACTCTGACTTCAAACAATAATTTCTAACAGCAATAAACAAACGAAGAAAATTTGAATAGAGTCATATCTCCACATGTTTTGCTCAAGAGAACATGAATTTAATAAGCAATAGTATTAAGTAAGATATTCAGTGTTCTCAGCCAATATAACTTAAATAGTTTAATGTGTTCTTAATAATAGTGATAAAAATGCCTCATAATGTCACAAAGTAGTGAAATGTCATTCAATATTTTGCAAATTAAGAAACCAAATACACAACATAAACATCTCATGGAAAGATACTCGCACTCACAATATAAACAAAAATTAATAAGTTAAACAACCATTATAGAGCCATTGATCACCCAAAAAAGTTGTTAACAAGTCTGATTTCTAAAGCCATTGATACAGAACTGATGAACTAACGGTTCTCATCTGATTTTCATATGAATATACAGCCGTATAATTACCGTAAATCAAGTTTAGTACTAAAAGAAATTAATATAAGAGAGATTCAAAAATATGCTCCATCAGGAGGAGACATGCTCAAAACAGATTAAGTGCTTAACTGAAATTTCTATAGAATGAGAAGAAAAAGTCCGTCTGAAAGCGTTCGGCAAATCATACATCACGAGAAAACTCAATTAGATCAAACCTTAACATTTACTGTTTTACACACAGAAAATTAAAAAGAAGTAAAATAGGAAACCATTAAAAACTCCTTTTTATTTAAATAGATATATTCTTTTAAGTTTACTTATATTTCAATATAATTATTTATAATTGTGTAGATATTATAGTATCAATGTACATGCATAACATAAAATTGAATAAAAATTACAACTGAAATTTCTAAAATGATTGAATCTTGTTATTTGAACTAAAATTACTAAAGAACGACATCCTGCTGCTGGAGAAATAATTAAAAAATAAATAAAAAGTAAAAAAGTAAAGAATAAAGCAAAGCTCAAATTAGTGTATTACTCCAGAGCTCCTCTGATTTAAAAAATGTTAATAAAATTAACTTTAATTAAAAAAGATTAAAAACTTCACTTATTTCTTTCAAGACTCACGCAACACATCACTAATCAAGAAATAATTAAAAAGTTTACCAATCACTTAAAAAAAATATAGCTGCTCTGATTTTGATATTTGAAAGCATATCCTATAAATTCCCAGCTTCCTTCAAATTTAGTGACAGACCAAAACATCAATTCTCTCTCACACAACACATCACTAATCCAAAATAATTAAAAAGAATTACCAATCAGCATAAATTCACAAAGTTATAACAATCTAACCAGCTGAGAATACATATATCCATTTCAAAATAGAAGATATGAGCAAAATAAACATATCAGCAGAGAATACACATCAGCATAAGCTTTAGGGTATGTATGATGCAGAAGCTAATTTCAAAAGCAACTGAACACAGTAATTAATGGATATGATTCTCTCAACCAACAGTTAACTAAATTTGTAAAAAGTTAAAAGGAGATTCCAAATGACCAGTAAAGAACATATGATCCACTAAGAGATAAACCAAAACCTGAAAAAATAACAGTGTTTAATCATGTTTAAACAATATAGCCTGGAAAGCCTTCACGTATCCAATCACATCCTCAATCACTTGATCCACTTGAACATCACAAACTAAACTTTGCTAGTGCATATCAACATTTTCAGCAGCATCAATTTCATACACATCTCTCGCTTTTGACGATATGGCAACATGCCATCCTTTCTCCGTAGGATCAGCAACACAAAATACTTGTCTTGCTTGAGAAGCAAGAATGAATGGCTCATTGTGAGGCTTCAAATTGGACAGATTGACCATTGTAAACCCATGTTCATCATATTTTATCCTGTTTCTTTGAGAAACCCAATCACAATCCATTAAAACAACTTTATGACCAAAGTTGTAACCTAATTCGATGATGTTCTTTAGTACTCCATAGTATGCAACTTCTCCAAAAATAGGATTTGGGTCCTTAGTACTTGAAAAAATAGATGTCAAAGCACTAACAATCACCCCACTGTTTTGCGTTTTTTTTCCTGATTCCAATTCTTTCGTGTGAAATCTGAATCCATTAACCAAAATTCTCTTATAACATACTCCAATGGAATTTGGACCCCTTGCTAGTAGTTTCATTTCATATGAAATAGGATCTTCATCAGGAAAGGATTGAGCCTATTAAATTAGAACAAAAATTAGTTTTAGTATTTCTCAATACACCTAACGTATAGTATAAGAAAATTAATTAGCTAATTAATATGTATCACTTACTTTTTCAACAAACCAGGATACAAATTGCTCTACATGTATCCGTTCAATTTCATGCTTCGAACGATGAGGGTACGCATTCTTTACAATCTCATGGTGCTCACTAATAAATATACATAGAAATAATATTACAGAAAATATTAAACATAGTTATTAAGGGCGCAAGGCGCACCGAGGCATATCTGTGCCCGAGGCGCAAGGCGCATAGCCTCGAAATTAAATATGTAATATAACACCATTATTTATTCTATACTAAATATAACCTATATACAACACATTTACTTAATAAAATAAGTGTAAAAGACATATAATATAACATTTTATAAGAGTATGACATATAAAATAACTCATTTAAGTCAAAGTTAAACATGCACAAATGAAAATTCATAATATTTGAAATAAAATAAATCAATCAAAGCATTAAACACAATCATAGCAACAAATATATT
Source organism: Pogostemon cablin (assembly GCA_023678885.1). Taxonomy (NCBI): domain Eukaryota; kingdom Viridiplantae; phylum Streptophyta; class Magnoliopsida; order Lamiales; family Lamiaceae; genus Pogostemon; species Pogostemon cablin. Next base: position 4,305,696 of record CM042976.1, read on the forward strand.
TTAATTATCATCTTCTTCATCATCAAACTCCAAGTCTTGATCATCAAATTGTTCTTCTTCCCTATTAAAATCTTCTTCTTCTTCAAACCCAATATTATCTTCCTCTTGTTCTTCATCCTCTTCATCTAATAATCTTAAATTAGTTCCCTTTTCCTTCATTACTTCTTTGCCTTTCCTTTTGGAACTAGTGGTAGTTGCCCCCAATGATTTCCCTCTAGTTTGATATCTTGTCTCGTCAACTTCACTAGCTTTAGCAACCATATCCCATGTCAACTCATCCCCCTCAAACACCAATTCATTATCTTCAATTTCTTCATCCATTGTACCACTCAACCATTCATTGCAATCATCAATACTTTTCAACGAGATGGGATCAATGTGCTCACGTAAATCATATCGATGCTTTAAAGCACGATTATATTTAACAAAAACCAAATCATTCATACGTTTTGTTTCAAGCCTATTTCTTCTTTTAGCATGAACCTGCAACAAGGTAGTAATTAAATTAAAGTAGAAAGAATTTTGAATAAAATATTGTAATTGTAAATTAAAAAAACGAGTTAGGGGCTAGTGCTACTTACATTCTCAAATATGCTCCAATTACGCTCACACCCGGATGAACTACAAGTTAGGCTTAGCACTTTACTGGCAAATTTTTGCAACTCTGGAACACATGAGTCAAAAGTCTCCCACCATACTGTTGGAGTCATCAATTTTCTTTGCCTTTTTGCAACGTTAAATTCAAAATCAGCTTCAGAATTTTTGTACACATTAAGCTGGCTCACGATTTTATCTTGCTTTGCCTCAATTGAGATCATTTTTTCTAAGGCTTTAATAAAACCCCTTGTGATCAATGTATCCCCTTTATCAATATCATCAAAGAATTGAGGATTCAAATGATATGCCGCCGCATGCAAAGGTCGTTGTAGTTGGCAAGTCCATCTCCTATCAATGATTTCAAAAGCTTTTTTATATTGTTTCTCATCTTTGAAGGACTTCTTGATGGTTTCTTTGGCTCGATCCATAGCCCCATATATGTATCCCATCGCAGGCCTCTTCTCTCCATCATCCAACCTCAACACACCGACCAAAGGTCCATATATCTTCAAGATATATTGAACACTTCTCCAAAATATAGTAGCCAAGATTATTTTAACTACCTTCTTGCCATCAACTTCTTTAGCCCACTTACTTTCCACCCATTCATTTGAAATGAACATATTTCTCAAATTTTTCTTCAACTGAAACAATCTATGTAAAGTGAGAAAAGCTGTGGCAAATCTTGTGATCCTAGCCCTACATAATTCTTTGTTTCCAGTGAATTGCCTCAACATATTCACCACACGGGTCTAACATAAATGTACGAAGTCACACTCATGGCTTTCTTTAAAGTTGACTTGAACTCAGATAACTTCCCAATATCTTCCAACATCAAATCAATGCAATGCGCAGCGCATGAAGTCCAAAATATCTTCGGCCTACTATCTTCCAATAATTTCCCTAACAAGTTGACGAAATTCAATAAAAATAATAATAATTTTACTCAAAACATAATTAAAGTATTGAATAACTTACCAGCCAGCACCATGTTACTAGCGTTATCCGTGACAACTTGGACGACGTTTTCCTCTCCCGCACGATCCACAAATCTATTAATTAACTCGTACATCTTTTGTCCAGTTTTAGCATACTCCGAGGCATCCACAGACTCTAAGAAAACAGAACCTCTTGGCGAATTAATTAAAAAGTTTATCAATGTCCTTTGTCTCTTATCAGTCCAACCATAAATCATCAAACTACAACCGTATTTTTCCCATTCTACACGACAACTCTTGATATAATTTTCTTCAACATTAGAAACAACCTCTTTAAGAAGGGAAACTCTCACCTCATGAAAAGAAGGTGCTTTAAAACCAAGTACATGTTGGAGAACAACATCAAACATCCTTTGAAAACTTGGATAAGTGACAGCGTTAAAGGGAATTGCAACATCATATAACCATTCTGCAATTGCCAAACAACCTTTCCACCTCAAGTCTTTCTTGAAGGCCTCATTTATGGTGGTTTGCCTCTCTTTTTCTTTTTTTTTTCAGCAACTTTTTGTACAAATTCCTCAATCGAATTTAGTCTTTTCCTCTTGTTTTGTGAGGGGAGAGAGGGCTTTGATGATGATTGAGTATTTGGTGGTTCCATTCCTATGAGATGTTGACTTCATCTTCATCATAATCATACCCATCATCCTTCCAAATTCCCATTGCTTGTTTAGCAATATTTTCAATCTTTTCTTTCTTCTTCATGTTCATGAACTCCTTAATCTCATCCCTAACTTGTGGTGGGCAACTCTTACATATTTTAGCATTCCGATGTCCTCCACTAAGATGTTGTTATCCACGAAAAATGTCACCTTTAAAAACTTAATTACAAAAAGTGCACTTCAAGTCATTATTGGTATTTGGATTTACCTTCACAAAATATTTCCATCCCGGATCTTTTGCTTCATTTGTCGATCCCACACCACTACTACAACTTTGATTTTCATCCATAAGTGACAAGTCTCACTCTCACAACTCACAAAATTACAAACCACTGATTATCTGAAGAATAAAAAAGATAAATAAATTTAATAAATATCAAGAAATAATGCAACTAATCATATTTTAAAGTATAAAATAGCAAAATTTAATATTATGCTTGTACTAGTAGCCTAGTAATTTAAAAAAAAGGATGCTGGAAAAAAAGTCAGATTATAGTATTATATATCAAGGAAAAAAATAAAAAAATATTAACATTAAAATAAGAAAAAATAGAGAAAAAAAGAAAAAAAAAACAAAACAGCAAAACTAACAAAAAAAGAGAAAAAAAGAAAAAAAGAAAACCAAAACAAAGTAACAAACCTGCTGACGGTTGTGCTTGATGCTCGGCTGCTCCAGTAGCTGTAGGCTGACCGGCGGCGGCGACGTGACGGCGGCGGTCAGAAACACGGCGGACGGCGACCAGACGGGACGGCGGCAGTTGGAAGTTGGAGGCTGGAGTAGTTTGCATCATGGAGGCTTGGAGTGAAATGAATGGGAAATATAACTTCTTAAATCCTTCATCTAATATTTATTGTATGTTTATTTATTTTATTTTATTTATTTGATAAGTTGCTAACATAACAAAAAGTGTTATTTCACTTATAAAAGTGTTACTTCAACTATTAAAAATGTAAAACAACACAAATAAATGACAATACTCAAAGCGCGCCTTAGGCGCGCCCGAGGTGCACACGCCGAGGCGCACAAAGGCGCGCGCCTTGATACTGCGTGCTTTGAAAAACCTATACCGAGGTGCCAAGGGTATAGCCTCGCCCGAGGCACGCCTTTAATAACTATGATATTAAAAGAAACATATGATTGGGAACGAGAAATTACTTACTTGATGAATTGTTTGATTGGAAGACAATTAAAAAGCACATATTGATGAGCCTTTCTCAATGTATCATCATCCAATAATTTTGCATCCTTTATGCCAAGTGGGCGCCATAAATTTGAAAATACATCCAATTTTGTGTTCCCCCCTAGAAAATTATCATCATTTCTATGAACACGATTGGATCTCGTTTCAATTTCTTCATCAAAATATAATGAACAAAAGGCAAGACATTCTTCTGCAATGGACCCTTCAAGTCGGCTTCTACTTCTCACATATGACTTTAATGTGCATAAAAACCTAAAATAAAAAATATAAGGAAAAAGTATTTAACATAAATGGATAATTTGGATAAAGTTGATACCTTTCTATCGGATACATCCATCGATAATGCACTGGGCCACCAATTTTTGCTTCAGTTGCTAAATTCACAGTCAAGTGCACCATAATGTCAAAGAAAGATGGTGGAAACACCTTTTCCAATTGGCAAAGTATCAAAGCAATATCTTTCTCCATTCGACACAAATCTTTCGATTTAAGAACTTTAGAACACAATTCTCTAAAGTATTTGCTCAAATTGATCAAAGGAACACGCACAGACTTTGGCAATGTTTTCCTAAATGCTATTGGCAAGAGTTGTTGCATTAAAATATGATAGTCATGACTTTTAAAACCAGAAAGGTTGGGAGGCTTTATCTTCACGCACCGTGAAATATTTGAGGCACTTTCACCCTTTTCAAAGTCCTACAGAATCTCTCTTTCTCTCTCTTATCTATTAGAAAGCATGGATGAGGATAATACTTCTTACCTGAACCATCTCCAACCTCAACAGGATGAAGTTGTTGCCTAATGCCCATTTCTCTTAAATCAGCCTTTGGATGATCTTTACTCTTTCCTTCTATATTCATCAATGTCCCCACGATGCTCTCACATACATTCTTTGTAATATGCATGACATCAAGATTATGAGGTAACAAGTTATCTTCCCAGTAAGGCAACTCATAGAAGATGCCCTTCTTTTTTTAAATTATAAGGCAAATCTGGATTTTCAGGCTCTAATTTACCAAATTTTATTTCGCAACCATTCAAATGACTTAGAATCAAATCGGTCAGGATGGTCCTTTTCATGAAATCTGCGATGCCCCATGTAACAATATTTCCAACTATTTATCAACCACAATGATTCAGTATCCTTTTAACAAGGTGGACATGCAAGCGCTCCTTTAGTGCTCCAACCAGATAAGTTTGCATAACCTGGAAAATCACTAATAGTCCATAATAGTGCAGCTCTCATCGTAAAATTCCCCTTGCATGATGCATCATAAGTACTTAAACCCTGATTCCACAAGTCCTTCAATTTTGCTATCAATGGTTGAAGATATACATCAATATCATTACCGGGGCAGTTGGGCCAGGTATAAGCAATGACATCATCAAATAAGGCTTCTTCATGCACATCCATGGGGGATAATTACTGGCCATGTACTGTGTGAAGTGCTCATATTTTTAAAAGGATTAAATCCATCCGACGCTGGTGCTAGTCTAACATTTCTAGGATCTTTGGCAAAGTCTGAATGCTTATGGTCAAAATACTGCCAAGCTGGAGAATCGAATGGGTGTCTCATATCGTCACCTTTAGAACGATTATCAGCATGCCATCTCATAAAAGATGCAGTTTTTGAAGATATGAATAATCGTTGTAACCTGTCCTTTAGCGGAAAGTGCCACAGCACTTTACGTGGGACCTTTCTTTTTTCACCAGTAGGATCACCATCTGACACTTCCCACCTAGTGAACTTACATGTCTGTCAAATGATGCTGCATATTCTAGAGAAATCTAGCTAAAATCAATAAGATAAGCTTGTAATTAGAAAAATAATAAACTAATGCTCACATGACTAAAAAAGGAATAATCTAGAAAGGAGTAAAAATGTTTAGAAATAGTTGGTGTAATCAAGAACATAGTATAACATCTAGTTAATTCTAGGAATCGGAGAAACATTCTAGACACCAACCTAATTGCCTATATAAATAGGCATGTATCATTGTAATTGTAATAGAACTAAGAAACCCATCAACTATTTCTCTAATTCAATATCTACCCTCACACTCCCACAAACACTATATTCCTCTTAAACTAAATCTCACTAAATGCCACACATCAAATTATCTTAAATTTCAACATGGTATCAGAGCCTGGTTAGATTAATAACTGGGTGTTAAAACTAGTTTCTGCATATTACTACAAAACCTTCACTACACTACCCAAACTATTTCTAAACCCCAAAAATATCCTCTCTATCCAATACTACGAAATCCTAATCCTAACTTTCTCAAATGAAGGCTACAACTATTGGGCTTATGGGAGACAGTTGATAAAGGATACGATGTTCCAACGGTCACAACATCTTTGTCTAATACAGACAAAGAAAACTAGACAAAAGCATGTCCCAACGGACACAACATCTTTGTCTAATACAGACAAAGAAAACTAAACAAAGCATGGAGAGGGACAACTTGGCATTCTACAATCTACAGATGACTGTGGTGGAGTCATCATTCTAAAGGAGGAGTATTGAGGGAGTGACAAGTGGGTACAGAAACTACATGATGGGAGAACAACAAGAGATCCTACAGAGATCTTCTACGACAACAAGTCAGCAATAGCAATGGCGAAAAATCACGTGCTTCACAGCAGGACAAAAACACATCGCCATCAAATACCACTTCCTATGAATAATGGAGAAGTGGAGCATAAACACAAAGGAATGAAAGACCAACTAGCGGATATGTTCACAGAGTTGCTATCAAAATCAACATTCGAGTTATTACGAGAAAAACTCGAACTTACCAGAATAAGCATCAAGGAGGAGTGTCAAATGATGATGCATATTCTAGAGAAATCTAGCTAAAGTTAATAAGATAAGTTTGTAATTAGAAAAATAATAAACTAATGCTCACATGACTAAAAAGGAATAATCTAGAAAGGAGTAGAAATGTTTAGAAATAGTTGGTGTAATCAAGAACATAGTATAACATCTAGTTAATTCTAGGAATGGTGGATCATTCTAGACACCACCTAATTGCCTATATAAATAGGCATGTATCATTGTAATTGTAATAGAACTAAGAAACCCATCAACTATTTCTCTAATTCAATATCTACCATCACACTCCCACAAACACTATATTCCTCTTAAACCAAATCTTACCAAATGCCACACATCAAATTATTTTAATTTCCAACAGTGTCTCACATTGGGTTCTATGCTCATCTTTTCCCCAATACAATGTGGAATCATTTGGACATGCATCATTTTTCTTATAACCAAGGCCCAATTCATCAATCGTTTTCTTTGCTTCATAGTGAGATTCAGGAAGTTCAACACCTTCTGGGAATGCCTCATTCAGTAATTCTAACAACATGGACTCATTCAGTAATTCTAACAACATGGTGAAAATCCTGTTAGGGATATTAGCCAAACATTTTAGATGATACAATCTTACCAAAAATGCCAACTTTGAGAATTTCTTACATCTAGGCCAAAGTTCTTTTTTGGAATCCTCGACTAATCTGTAAAATTCATAGCATTAGGGTTTGGCTCCTCATCTTCAATATCATCAGTGTCACCCATTTCAAAATCATCATTATGTGCTCTAAGCGCATCATTGAGCATCTCAAGTGTATTATCATAAACACTTGGCTCATTATTGCACGAAGTTTAAACCCTATAATCTGAAGTTTCTCCATGAGCTATCCATTGAGTGTAGTCTTTGATGAAACCCATACATTTCAAATGAACTTCTACTTCTTCCCTTGGTAAGCATATGCCATTTTTACATGTCTTACAAGGACATAATATCATTCCTTTTGCATACTTTCTTGAGAGCAAGCAAAATCAAGAAACATTTTTAACCCACTCATGTAGTCTTTACTGTTCCTAGGCAGCTTCATCCAACTCTCATCCATGAATGTGAAATGAATTACCTAATTGTAGTAAACCAGATAATATGCTTATTTTAATAAAATCAAAGTAGAAAATAAAAATTCATAAGCTTTTTGTACATTCCATGCATAGCACATGATTAGAAAATACCAACTCCTAACATGATCTGCACATATAACAGAGTAAGTCCAAGAACATACACTCAGAAAAGCTGTATACTCAAACATCACATATTTATCAATATTTATTTATAGAGCTGTAAAAATATAGAACAATCAAGTCCACTGTAGCATGTGTTGCACTCGCACACAGTAGACTAAACTCATGTCTCATAAAGAAGATAACCAAGTTGATGAGCTCCATTAAATTTCTAATTTAAGATTCTAATATCCTGCTGAAGCATGATGTTAGTCATCAAAACTGAACGCAGCTACAATTACTAATAAATTCCATATTTTCAAATTTCATAATATTGCTATTAAGGAAGACTAATGAATAGGAATTACGCAGCTAAAATTACACTATTACACTATTTTTCTGGTTCATGAATTTTCAAATTTATCAGCTAAGTAGTTCCTGTTGGGATAAACACACGAATAATCAAATAATAAACTATTCGTCTACGCAGCGGAATGATCAATTATCCCTCTCTTGTGTGAATCTAGTAGGAAACAATCCTAATAATATGATGCACGATAAAATAAGTAATCAATAAAGCACAACACCAGCAATTTAATGTGAAAACCTCCTCAATATGAGAAGGTAAAAAACAACGGGACCTAAGCCCACCAAAAACTTCACTATGAGACAAAAATCCAAGAGTTACAATCTACCACTGCAGACACTCTATAACAAACGTATCAAGACGCTCAATACTTGATAACCAACAACGATATTAGAAAGACCTCACCAAACTGCACCAACTGACGTTCAAAGTTCACAACTGTAAGAACCATATAATCCGATCTCCACCATCCAGAATCAACTCCTATGAGTCCTGAACGTTCTGTTAAAATTACAGCTCGATCCAACAGTTGGTATGTGAGAAACGGCTCTTTCCCCTCGACTGCGCAGAACAGAATCGCCCAAAAAACCTGCTTCTGTTTTCGGCGTATTCCCGTCAACAAAAGCTTCAAAACCGATCTTTACCGTTCAGAATGTACCTCCACAAGTTCCAAACGTTCTGAACAAAATTCAGCTTGATCCGACGGTTGAAAGTCCTGTTATTGCCTCAGCAATATCACTGCGCTGGATTCTCTCTCAATAACGTGAATTATGTTTTTGCCTTTTTTTTCTTCTCTTCTCTCTTCCGTCAATGACTTACGGGAAAAGATAAAACCAAGTATTGGGCCTACTTGGGCTTTACTAACCTTGTTGGATATTGGGCTCTTCACATATTTGGAAACCCAACCCAACAAATCTCCCCCTTTCCGATTATGTGGAGAGATTAGCCATTCCGGCTATCACACGACATACCTCGAGCTTTTCTCTAGGCAATACCTTCGTCATAATGTCAGCACCATTATCATCCATATGAATCGTTTCAAGCTCAAGCAACTTATCATTTATGACATCCCTCATCCAATGATATCTCATATGAATATGCTTCGATCTTGAATGAAATGCAGCATTCTTGCTGAGATGAATAACACTCTGACTATCACAAAATACTACATACTTGTGTTGCTTCAATCCAATCTCCTCTATAAACCTTTTGAACTATAACATCTCTTTACATGCTTCCGTTGCAGCAATGTACTCTGATTCTTTTGTGGAGAGTGCAACACACTTTTGCAATCTTGATTGTTATGACACAACGCCACCTGCGAATGTCACTAGGTAAGCAGAAATCAACTTTTTGGTGTCCACATCAGATCCCATATCTGAATCGGTATAGCGAACTAACTTGGGCTTCCCACCTCCAAAGGTGAGTCTCAAACTAGACGTACCTCGTAGATACCTCATTATCCACTTCACAGTATTCTAATGCTCCTTTCACGGATTAGACAAATAACGACTAACAACACCAACTGCATGAGCTATATTAGGCCTCGTACACACCATTACATACATCAAGCTTCCCACAGCTGAAGCATATGGGACTCTTCTCATTGCTTCCTTCTCTTCATCGGTTGAAGGATTATGATGAGCACCAAGCTTAAAATGAGTGGCAGTAGTAGAACTAACCACTTTAGCTTTGCTCATATTGAATTTCTCAAGCACTTTCTCAATATACTTCTCCTGTGACAAGTGCAGTTTCTTGTTTGCTCTATCTCGGGTGATGTTAATACCAAGAATTTTCTTTCCTGGCCCCAAATCCTTCATGGCAAAGGATTTGCTCAACTGTTTATTCAATCTGTCAATTCTTGAAACATTCCTGCCAATAATCTATATATCATCAACATACATCAATAATATAATGAAATCATCATCCTAGAACTTCTGAACAAACGCACAATGATCAGAAATAGTCTTCTGGTAGCCTTGTCCCCCATAACTGACTCAAATTTCTGATACCACAATCTAGGTGCTTGCTTCAAACCGTAGAGACTTTTCTTCAGTTTGCATACATGGTCTTCTTTTCCCTTCACCTTGAAACCTTCAGGTTGCACCATGTATATCTCTTTATCTAGCTCACCATGAAGAAAAGCAGTTTGACATCCATCTGCTCAATCTCCAAGTCAAGACTAGCTGCCAAACCAAGCACAAAACGGATGGAAGACATTTTGACAACCGGAGAGAAAATTTCTTCAAAATCAACTCCCTCTTTCTGACTGAAACCTTTAACAGCCAATCTAGCGTTGAATCGAGGCTTTGAGGTGTGATCATCTTGTTTTATCCTGTACACCCACTTGTTCTTCAAAGCATGTTTCACCTTTGGTAGTTTCACCAGATCAAATGTGTCATTTTAATGCAGGGACTTCATCTCATCTTGCATTCCTTCCAACCATTCATTCCTGTGTTCTCCACGAATTGCTTCTCCATAGCATTTAGGCTCTCCCCCGTCAGTCATGAGCACATACTGATCAGGAGGATACATCCTAGAAGGTACACGAGCTCTATTACTTCTTCTAGGTGGTTCTTGAACATCCTGTTCTGGAACATCAGGTGGTTGTGGCTGATCGATATCCTCTTCATCAAGCAAAGGATGATCGACATGCTCATCATTACCGAAATCAGGCTGATCCTGATTCTTCTCTTCAGCTTCTACTTGACCTTGACTGTGAGGAACAATATCAGAGTCAATCAAGTCATCACTAGGTGTAGAAACTGAGATAAACACAACATCCCGACTTTTGACAAGCTTCTTCTCCACGAGATCATAAAGTCTGTAACCAAACTCATCTTGGCCATAACCAATAAACACACATTGTCGAGTCTTTATATCCAACTTAGACCTCTCATCTTTGGGAATATGCACAAATGCCTTACATCCAAAGACCCACAATAATTATAAGAAACATCATTTCCTGACCAGATTCTATCTGGAACATCGAAGTCTAAAGGAACACACGGAGTAAGATTTAAAACATGTACCACAGTACTCATAGCCTCACCTCAAAATGATGAAAACAATCCTGCTTCTGATAGCAGACATCTTACTCTCCCGACCAATGTTCTGTTCATCCTTTCTGCAAGCCCATTCAACTGAGGAGTCTTTGGAGGAGTCTTTTGATGTCGGATACCTTGCTTTCTGCAATACTCATCAAAAGGACCAATGTATTCCCCTCCATTATCTGATCTGATGCATTTCAACTTATTTCCAGCGTGTCTCTTAACTAAGGCATGAAACTGCTTGAATGCATCGAACACCTGATCTTTCGTCTTCAACGTGTAGATCCAGGTCTTTCTTGAGTGATCATCTATAAAAGTAACAAAATATAAAGCACCACCAAGAGTTCTTGTTTTCATAGGACCACAAACATCAGAATAAATTAAATCGAGTATACCTGATGCTCTGGTAGGAGTTGAGGTCTTGAAAGCAACTCGAGTTTGTTTTCCCGCCAAACAGTGAGAGCACTTCCTTAAAGATGCATTCTTCAAGTCTGGAATGAGATTTCTCTTATCTAGAATCTTCAATACCTTTTCACTGATATGACTGAGCCTACTGTGCCACAACTCAACTATCCCCTCATTCTCAACTGCATTAATAGAGCCATCAAGTAGTTTTGCTTGCATCAAATACAACGAAGAATGTTTTTGACCTCTAGCAACAACTAAAGAACCTCTTGTAAGCTTCCACTGACCATCGAAGAACACACTGCAGAAACCTTCATCATCAAGTCTCCTAACAGATATCAAGTTCAACCAAAGATCAGACACGTGCTTCACATTTCTCAAAACTAGTGTAGCACCATTACTAGTCCACAAACATACATCTCCAACGCCAATGGCTTTAGCTAAGCCATCATCACCCATCCTAACATTACCATATTCACCTAACATGTAGGATGTGAACATCTCTCTACGAGATGTGGCATGTATGGATGCCCCACTATCAACCACCCAACTGCTTTCACGACATGCAAGATTGAAAACTTCATAATCACTAAAGATAAAAAAATCACCTGTTGCAGCAGACACTCGATCATTATCTTTCGTTTCTTCATTCTTCCTTTCTTTTTCATTTTCTTTCTTGTCATCTTACTTGGGTTTTCTGCAATACTTTGCTATGTGTCCTGGAGTTTTACAATTCCAACACTCAACCTTACTGTGTCTGTTGGATTTACTCCTCTTGCCTTTTTGCTTGCCTGTTGGACCTCTATTATTACTTCTCCCACTCTTTTCTGTAACCAAAACCTCTGATTGCTGTAAAAGGTCCTGAGATTTTCTCCTCGTTTCCTCATTCAAAACGCTGCCCTTAACCAAATCCATTGTAATGGTACCATTGGGGGCTGAATTATACAAAGATGTCCTGATTGTCTCCCATGAATCCGGCAATAGCTTGTCATGTTTTAATAATTGTGCTACGTCTTTACCTTCTGCTATATCTAGACTTGCAACAACGTTTTATATGTATTGGTTCTGCTAAACATTTAGGAGGTGAATGCACGATTATTATTCTGGTGACCTTTCGGATTAATTCCTGTCGTATTCCTTTTCTTGAGTTTCATCTTTTATTGTTCCGCTGCATCATGTTGTTACGACGATCCCACTAGATGATAACTCCTAAATGATATGGAGCATCTACGTTAACAGATTGAGCAACTGTGTGGTGAAGCGTGTTTGAGATAACACCACCCACTTTAAATGAAGTATGTAGTGGAAGCTCCTGGAATGAGGAAGAAGTGATAAAAGGTTCTTGAAGGATAATGATGAAGATGGTCGGTGGATACAATCTCCTAAACATTCCTAGTCATCAAGTCGGTAAGCTTGCAGAGAGTAAATTAAGTTGAACTTAAGTTGTGTGCAGTTGTCAACCAAAGCTAGCTAGAATCTTCTAGGCACAAGTGGATAAATAAACAATAAGTTAGAACTCTCCATTATAGGATAGGATAGTGGCACCTCGAAACTAGAATATTCCATGAGTAGTTATATATAAATAGGTAATTCAGGATCCCATAAGAGTGAGAAAGAGAGAAAGTTATGAGTGGAAAAAAATATCGGACAAGTCTTGAGTGAGATCGTCTCATTTGAGACCATTTTACATTTTTTAAATGAGTTATCACTTTAAATTTTATTATTTTAACTATAAAATATTATCACTTTTCATTTATATAATAAATTATATATAAATGAGACGGTTTCACACACGTTTTTTCCAAAAGCATAAGTGTGTGGAGGGTAACGCAACACAGAATCTTAAAAGGAGAGCGTATTAAGTGTGTTGAGTGCAACTTAAAAGGAGTTTTTCTATGGGAAGGATCACGCAAATTAGCTTGGATTAGTTGGGACATTGTTTGCAAATCAAAAGAAAATGGAGGGCTGGGTGTAATGATTTGGAAATTTTAATAAGGCATTACTTGTTAAATGGTGGTGGCAACTGTTGAAAGGCAAAGATAAATTATGGTGTAGAGTGATTAAAACAAAATATGAATATCATTTTCAAAATTCAGCAGAGTTGAGAAGAGAAAGGAATAATAGTGTCATGTTTACTTTGTGGCGTGATATATGTAACATCGTTTAAGGGGATGAAGGTGACTGATTCAGAAAAGGGTGTTAAAAGATGATTGAAGATGGGAAAAATACCAATTTTTTGGTTGGAGCGTTGGAATAAGGGAGATGTATTGAAAACCAAGTATCATAGTTTGTTTGCAATTGCAAATAACAAAGATACAAATATTTATGATAAACACTTTTGTGATGAAGGTGTGTGAAGGTAGAGATGGGATTGGAGAAGAGAGCTATTTAAGTGGGAAGAAGAGCTTTTAAATAATCTAATCACTTCAATAAATTGATTTTCTCCTAACATTGAATTGCAGGACTATTGGAGATGGAAAGAAGGCTCAACAAAAGCATACACTATACAATCTGCATACAAGAGCCTTCAAGGCAGGTTTAACAATCAGCAGGAGGATTATGAACCAATTAGAATTTGGTAAAAGGGAATTCCTAGTAAGGTTCAAGCATTTGTATGGAGGTTGCTAAAGATAGACTGCCTACCAAGGTAATCTTAGAAATTGTGAAGTGCTAGCTTCTGAGGACAGCTTGATGTGTACTTTTTGTGAAAGCAATGTGGAAAATGTTGATCACCTATATATTATTTGCCCATTTTCATCAGATGTATGGCAAAAATGCTTCGCGTGGGTAGGCATCCGAAGTAGTATGCAAGCTTCTATTGGTAGGCAATCTCAAGCTCATCTTTGATTGTCATGGAACAGGAAACATGAAGTGTTTTGGATAATGTTGTGACATTGTATTACATGGTTTTTGTGGATAGCAAGGAATTCAAGTATATTTAAACAAAAGGTAACTTCATTGGATAACCTTGTCTAATTAATAAAGCTGAGGATGTGTGCATGGCAAAATGCATTGACACCAAATAATTTCAGCTATGGTGTTGCAGAATTATTTTTAAATCCATTAGAATGTTTATGATTGTATTATGTTAGAAGTGAAGGGAATTACTGTTTTGTAGGGGCACTATAGTACACCTTGTACTTTAGTGATATTATATAATAAAATATTCTTTTCTTACCAAAAGAAATTAAATAAAAATATTAATTTTGTCAACGTACACTGCAAGATGTCTATCATTTGACGTTTATTCACAACTTATAAAAAATGTGTTGATAGACATCACTTTTAACTAACCGATGCCTTTAAAATGATGTCTATTCTTACGGATTGAATTTTCTATTCCACATTCCGTATTCTATTGGTGTATTGTAAAATTCGGTTCGCAAAGAAAGAAGACTTGGAGTGATATGACAATTTTGAATGATGTGACAATAAGTATGGCATATTATGAATCTCACTTATTGTGCTTCACTTGAAAGGAAAAAAGAAAAAAAAAAGGAATTGAGCCCAAAATTTTCAATTAATTGGACCTAATTTTCCATTTTATAGTGAAATTTAAGATATAATTTCCCCTAATTGCCCGCCCAACAACATAACGTCCTAAATATGTGAACCTCTTAAGTTACTGTTCTAAAACTGCAGTTTCCCCATAAAAAGTACCTCTTCCATCTTAATTGACTCTTCAACTTTACTTCATAATTTACAAAGGAATGCTGAAATAATCATTTGAGATGAAGGGAGTAAATATGAAAAAAAAAAAAAAGGAAAGAAAGAAAGAAGAAAATGAAATGATACACATCTTATCGAAATTGTAATTAAAGTTTTATTCAGTTAAATTATCGGTTTTGTAGGTAAATTTGTGTTGTCATAACTTTTGGGAGCTGTATACACTCCCTCCCTCTCGGCGTAAGAGGGACATTAGCTTTTTTGCACGTAAATTAAGGAGTATTATTCTTTAATGTGTAGTAGGTATTTGTATTAGTGGGAGTGTGAATCCCATATTTTAATTGTATTAGAGGGGGTGTCTGAGTTCCATAAGTATAAAAAGAAAAGAGGACTCTTTCAGTGGGACGAACAAAATGAAAAAAATAACTCTCTTAGCCTGAGACTGAGGAAGTAATTCCCACTTGTACTTTAAATTAAATTCTGAGAAATGATTTCAGGAAAAAAAATAGCACTCCATAAATGAAATTTGTACGAAAAATTAACAATATAATGAAGTTCCCAACCACCGTCACCTTTTCCGTATTCTTGAAATCTCACACACAATCTTTAATAGCGCCCCAACTACCATCAACCCAAGACATATGATAGTAGTAAAATATTTAACATTATTATAAAGACAAATTGTTTTGGGTTATAACTCTTCTCTTGAGAGTAATGATAAAGGATTCGACAATATATTAGCTTTAATGTGAGGTCAATCTTAATAATAATAAGGTCAAAAAGGCTAAAATACACCAATTTCTTTCACGCTTCACATTTGGTTTTATACTCCTTGGTCTTGCGTATTTTTGCATGGGTACAAGCCATGTGCGTTAATTATAGCGACCTATGTAAAGTCTCAATCAGTAGGTAAGGTAACACTAATTAATGTGTGTGTGTGTATATTTGAAGGTTGCGGTGTAAGATTTGGAGAAGCTTAGAGCAGAGGAATGAGATCAGGAAATGGTTGTGCAAGCGGTGTTTTCGTGTCGAACTTCGTGGGGGCGAAGCTCCAGTATAATGAGGAGTCCCACAACTACATCTCGTGGAGGGAGCAGATGCTGTGCCTCCTAGAAAGTCAGGGGCTGCTCAATCATATCAACGAAGAGGTAGGGATGGAAGTAAAGGATGATTGCAATGACGAGTGCTGGAGAAAGAAGGACTGGGTGGTGAAGGGCTGGATTTTGGGTTCACTCAGCGATGATCTCGTCGAAAATTGCGTGCGTTTTCTCAGAGGAAGGGACAACTGCAGCTTGAAAAGTAGCGTCACAGCAAGAGATGTTTGGTGGGAGTTGGAATACATATTTGATGAAGATGATGAACCTACGTCTGTGTCTTCCTCTGATCAGACTGAAACAGATTATTTTGAGCAATATGTTGAAGATAAGAGTAGCATCTCTAAAAAGATTTTAGACATGTTTCAAACTCGAAAATCAGGTGCTGTTTCCCCAAAAAGTAGGTATTGCTACCTATAACTCTCTACGTCTCCTCCCTATCTTCATTTTAGTAGAAAATACTCCTGTATTTTTACTTTTGAACCACTTTTTTAATTTCAACCCTTTTACAACAAGGAAAAAAAAAGGGAAAGAGAGAATGGCCTTTGCAATAGCTGCCCAACCCACCGCTGAATACGTTTTTTTTTTTTTGAGATGTAGTGAAGGATCCGTCTAATGAATAAGATTTGGAAGACAGATTGCCTCTAAGAAGTTGTTTTATTAACCCATATAATTAGACTATTCTAGGATTTATCTTATTTATTTTGTCTAGAATTTGCATTAATCTTTTACTCATTCCTCTTAGCCGGAAAGGATCATGATGCCCAGCGTAAATAGAAGTGAAATAGCTTGAAGTATTTTTTATTTTTTTAAATGGTTGTTTTTAATTAAGTTTAATCATACTTCAGTTATTGTGAAATTTCTTGATGGTATTTAGGATATGGGATATGAGGTTGGTAGTATTTAGAATGGAAGGTTTATATGTGAGTGGTTAGTGATTTATGCTAGAAGTTTGGATTAGTGAATGTAGGAAATAAGTGCTTAAGAGAATAGAAGAGTGAACTTGGTTCAATTTTGGTTAAATTGATTTAAAGCAAGTGTACACTATCGTGTGTAGCACGTAACCGACCAAGTGCAAATTTTATACCGGTATTCCTATAGATACTTACGGATATTAATATACCAGTATAGAGATATTATCAAGAAAAATTTTCTCTAGAAGGCTGAGACGTTTTCCTAGTGTTCCCTTTCTAAGATCAAGTGAAAATTGGCTTGGTTCCCTTTATCATATCAAACACTTTCACAAGTAATTATCAATAATGTCCTATCATGAGGTTCTAAGCACATGAAGGTTATGGTCAAACTCCCCACATACTTAACATAGTCATCTCATGTAATCAATGATTCAATTAAACCACTAAACATAATATTGGAATGATCATCCTAACATTATGAATAGAGAATCTAATCACACAAATCATACATAAAATGAGAATAAGCAATCATGATAGAAAATATTCATAACAATCATTTCATCAAACATGTGGTGTGCAAAATCTAAATAATCTCTAGCCAATCATATTGCTAGCCTCACATGAGGACTAGCCACTACAAATCATAATAGAATCAAAACATTCCATAGCTTGCTCCAATTGAGCCAAATAATGAAGAAAATAACAAAATAAAGGTAAGTAGACTCCCATTTGATGGTGAACTTCCTCCTCCTTGATCATGTTAAAATCTTCAACTCATGATGAATTCCTCTTATTAGATTGGTGGATGGATGGATTTATGGATGGATTTGAGAAGATCAAGTGGATTTGATGGATGAAGTCAAGGATGGAAGAGATAGAGATGAATGTGTGTGATTTAGGCATTTAGTGTGTGTGGAAACTAATCCAAAATGATTCCTCCCATAATTTGTGGTCAAAACATGTATTTATACTTCCATGGAAGCTTCTAGAACACGTAAAGATCATAAAACTGACTTTTGTCAGAACACGGGTCGTGTGCAGAATACGACCATAGGGGTGGACGTGTAGCGTTTTCTAGTGTCGGAACAGGGTCACCCCTTATAGGGCCGTGTTCAAAACACGGCTCGTGTAGGTGCAGCGCATGCAGCGCAGCCTCACCGTTTCGCGTATAACTTTCTCGTTTGGGCTCCGATTCGAGTGATTCTTATGCTCACGTGATCCACTCTTCCATGACTTTCCAACCATATATCACAAGTCTAATTTTGAGCTCCACATGAATACAAAAAAAATTACACAAGTTGGATGCGTGTTTTTCAATATTTTGTTTTAGCTCGTTCTTCCTCATTTCAATTCTGAATTGAGCTCCGTTTTTCCCACATCTTCTTTATCATGTCTAGAATCCATTTTCACCTGAAAATCACATATATTACACCAATTTAAAAATTCTCTAAATATTCACAAATATAGCACAATTTAAGGCACTTAATCATGAAAATCACACATTTATCATTTCAAAGCACACATCTCCATATCTTCATATAACACCACCAAATGATATATAAAATGAATAAAAACACACAAAAATATATAATAATGACACTAAAATCTAGGTGAAAATGATACCACTCAATCCCCAAACTTAAAATGTTGCTCGTCCTCGAGCAATTAAAATGAAAAAACGAGAGGGAGAATTTTCACCTAGAGAAAGACCTAAAGAACATAAGCAACAACACATCATAAGTAACAAGGACTACAAATCATATCAAGTCACACTACAAAATTAAAATCATGACATAAACAATTAACAAGTTCAAATCTAAGAAAATTAAGAGTAATAAAGTCCCTTTTGGTCCAAATCTCACAACGGGTATCAAAATGCACTCAACACTCTATGAAGTAGGGTAATTTTCACTCATCAATCGATTGAACCCGACATACCATAGGCTTGCTCACGGACTACATTCACAAACCACCAAGACTTCAACTAATGATCAAAAAGGACTTTACTTTTGGATGTAATTTTAGGCTTTTTGGTAAGGGTAGGGAGATTATGGATAAGAGTGACTCATCAAGTGTAAGTAATCGAAGAGATGATCAGCTTCTTCAACTTCTTTACATTTCTATCTTCTATTCTTTTCTTTTCTAATCACAAGCACTAATCATTATCATTCCTTGGATTTCTTGAGCTTATTTTAATTTGCATGCTTCCTTTCTTTCGACTTTTGAATTCCTTGAGCATATTTTTGTTGATTTGCTCATTTATCTTGATTTGAGGTTGCATGTTCATTTTGCGTGAGCTCTTTTCATCATTTTCTTGCTTGTTTACCATTTTCTTTCTTCTCTAGCACAATTATCACATCAACCTTGTAAACCATCATCTCCTCAATCACCTACACAAAAGTTATATATATAAGGCTTAAGTGGGTATTCGAGGCTTGTATTGTGTTCAAATCACAAATAATAGGCTTTAAGGCTCAAAGTGGTTAACTCGGGATGATGTATAAGGTAAGGAAATATATGGCAATGACTTTAAAGTAACAAGGATGACCTAAGATCATATCACTAACCTCCACCAATCGGGCTCATTCCCGTAGTCCATGAGCAAGCTCTAGTTTATCAAGGCTCAATTGATCCACTCATTAAGAAATTAACCATGGATGCACGGTTGAGGCTCAAACGCTCTCAAGCTTTTGCTTAGACCTCAAGGAACTCATTACACCTCAATTCATCTCAAAATTGAACATGTTAAATTGAACATGTTACAATTTTAAAGAGTAGAGATTCTCAACATAGTTCTCCATCACTTATCACAAACAACATGCCATTACTCACATTAAAAATGACTCACAACATCCCAAAACATATCACCAATCAATCCTATACAAGAATAAAAATATAAACAAAACACATGAGCAAAGACTCATCAAACAATGAACAAGACAAAACACAAAACATGCAAAAATAAAAATTCATCCATCAAAAGAAAATTAAGCACATATTCTCATCATCCAATAACATTTAAGCTCAAGATTTTGCCACCTTATTCAAATTCAAAAATAAGAAAAACTAATAAAGCAAGCAAACTACCTAAATAAAGTAAGTAAACCTCTCAAGTACATAACACATGAAGTTGCATACTAATCCAAACAATCCAAGTCAAATCAAGTATATGCTAAGCAAATAGAAATGATAAGTAGTAAATTGAACTCCCTGAAAAGACATTTGGTAATGGAAATGATTAGCACAAGCTTCTGGATTGCATGCACAACGAATCTCGATATTGATTTTCGGGCTCAATTCATGCTTCCACTATACTTCATTTATGCTCAACAACTCATCCAAACCATTAGCACAATAATTACTATCAAATAATGAACAAACATGCACTTTAACACAACCAAAATGATCCAAAATCATACCAATACTCATGAAATTTTTTTTAAAATTTACCCTATTTTACAAGAAGATCTCTCAATCAACATAATAAGCACACTCAAGTGGTGAGTCATACCACGCACTCTTCCCCCAAACTTAAATCGAAATAAGTGGTGGGACTTACCCTTGTGGTGGGACTTACCCTGGTAGTTTCCAACAATGAGCTTCTTGTAGAGAAGTATATGCATCACAACAATTCAAGGGACGTCCACCACGCACTATCCCCCCAAACTTAAAATGAAACAAGAGTTGAACTTTAAGTTTGCAAGAAGTGGTGAGACATACCTTCACACTTCAAATTGAGCACCTTTCGTACTTTCAATACGCATTCTCTTCAATGAGCACAATCAATCTATATGCCAAAAAAAAAAAAAAATCAAAGCATTTAAATGAAAGCAATAAAGAAACAATGGGTTGCCTCCCATTCAACGCTAAGTTTAACGTCTTCAAGCCGGACAGATCATGGAGAACTCATCGGAATGACCAAGGATATCGTTCGTTCTTGCCATCAAATTTTAATCTTTGTGCTTCTTCCTCTATTAGGCATTTGTGGCAAGTAACGACCATAGTAGCATCCTTCGAGATTGGCTTTAAGAATACTCGTTTGAGCTTGCATTCCATTAATCTTTCTTTTCTCGACCATCACTTATTCCTCTTTATCAAGTAGGTTCCCAATATTTTCTCAATTTCTCTTTTGTTACCTAAGGCATTAAGAAGAATCAATAGGTAAAACAATATCAATATAAATAATATTTTGAAAGTCAAAGCAACTTGAAGAGTTAAAAGATGTAGAAATGCTCATTTCACTCCCAAACTCATCATCAAGTGCTCTTAGACCTTGTTCCACTTCATCAAATTCATACTCATCTCTTGATTCTTCATCTTCACTTGAATTTTCCTTCTCAATAAAGGACAAGAAATCATAGACAATCTCTTCCTCCTCTAGGCTTTCCTCTACCTTAGGCTCGTTACTCCTCTCACTTTCCTCCTCTAAGCTTTCTTTTACCTTGTCTTCATTATCCTCAATAACCTCAACATCTTTTGAGTCTTCTTCATTATCCCCCGAACACTCTTCTACCTTCAACTTTTCTTCAATGTTTTTATCAAAATTCTCCATTTCGTGAAGAGTGTCTCGGTCACTTATCCTTTGACTAGTTTGACGTTTTAGGGCCTCAAATCTCCTCTCATTTTCCTCACTCATTTTTCTGTTAAATTCAATCATCTCATTTAACATATCCATGAGTTTACTATCTCTATCTTCTATGGATGGCTTTGCTTCTTCACTCGATAGTTTCCATGTTTGTTCTTGGAGACAATTCCCTTGATTTTGGAAATTACTCCCTTGAATGTAAGAAATATCCTCCACTTGAGGACTTGGCATCATCCACTCTTTTTGCACCGTAGGATAAGAAGTTGGCATACACTGAAGATTTTGAGCCCCATAACTAAGAAAACTTGATTGAAAACTTTGTCTTGCATTGTTCCCTTGAACATATCTTCTACACAACTCCATTAAGGCACTATTTTCAGATAAAGGAATAACCGTAGGCATTTGATTGTAGGAACTTGGTAATGAAGGTCTTCCATCATTGTTTGGTGGACATTCTTCTTGGAAATTCTCTTGACCATACCCGTTTTGCATACATGTTCCATTCCCCATTTGGTAATCGGGCATATTCCACATTTTTCCCCATTAAAGTTGGAAGTAGGCATTTTGAGGCTCATTGCTTGAAAGATTTGGTTGAAATCTTTGCATTGTATTATTTCTATAAGCATATCTTCTAAGCAACTCCATTGTATTTTCGGATAAAGGAGTAAATATAGGCAAATGAATTTGGTTTGAAGAATTTGGTACAGAATAAGTGTGTGCTTGATGAGGTTTGAATGTACGGAATAAGCACTTTGTCATTCCTCATGACTCCCACTGTTGTAGCTTTGAGAGCTTGCTTGACTCATTTGACTACTATACCCATAGTTGCTCTCATCCTTGTAGCCATTTGATTGCTGTAGTGGAACCAAACCAAGTAGAATTTCATAATTTTCTCCCAAGTATTGATTCTACCCATCCATGTTCATACTCTTCTTTTAAAGGCTTACTACAACTTTCTTCACTTACTATTTTTGGTTTGTTCATTCTCCACTTCTTTCAAGGTTATCGTACCTATCAAAAGAACAAGTTAGAACAAAATTTTCAAAACAAATATAGAATGCAAAAATAAGAAAAATGTCCTAAGTAGAGCTAACAAATTCAAACACGTTACACCGAAGGCTTTCGCCCCGGTAACGGCGCCATGAACTTGGTTTTAATTTTGGTTAAATTGATTTAGAGCAAGTGTACTCTATCGAGTGTAGCACGTAAGTGACCAAGTGCAAAATTTATAAGATATCGAACCCAAGGGCGAAAGTGGGTAGCCATGTTTGAGAAATGATTTACTATAGTAGGACGAATCAAAAGGAGGGGGTTGAATTATACTACAAACTAACAACTAAGAAAGCAATTAATGATAGAACATGTACAAATGAGAAGTATGATGGGTGAAGGTGAACAATCTAAGAAGTATGCAAGGCTAACAACATTCATGGAAAAGGTATATATAGACTCACACACACACATGCATTGGTGATCTTCATGTTATGATATTAAGGACACTCAAAGAGTGTTTTCAATCCTCACTATTCCTATAGGTACTTATGAATATTAATATACCGATATAGAGATATTATCACGAAGAATTTTCTCTAGTAGGCAGGAACGTTTTTCTAGTGTTCAATTTCTAAGGTCAAGTGAAAATTGGCTTGGTTCCCCTCATCATATCAAACACTTTCACAAGTAATTATTAATAATGTCCTATCATGAGGTTCTAAGCACATGAAGGTTATGGTCAAATTCCCCACATACTTAACATAGTCATCTTATGCAATCAATGATTCAATTAAACTACTAAACATAATATTAGAATGGTTATCCTAACACTATGAATAGAGAATCTAATCACACAAATCATACATAATCCCTAACCAATCATATTGCTAGCCTCACATGAGGACTAGCCACTATAAATCATAATAGAAACAATACATTCCATAGCTTGCTCCAATTGAGCCAAATAATGAAGAAAATAACAAAATAAAGGTAAGTAGGCTCCCCTTTGATGGTGAACTTCCTCCTCCTTGATCATGCTAAAATCTTCAACCCATGATGAATTCCTCTTCTTAGATTGGTGGATGAATGAATTTGAGAAGATCAAGTGGATTGGATGGATGAAGTCAAGGATGGAAGAGATGAAGATGAATGTGTGTGATTTAGGTGTTTAGTGTGTGTGGAAACTGATCCAAATGATTCCTCCCGTAATTTGTGGTCAAAACATATATTTATACCCCCATGGAAGCTTCTAAAACACGTAGAGATCATAAAACTGACTTTTGTCAAAACACGGGTAGTGTGCAGAACACGGCCGTAGGGGTGGGCGTGTAGTGTTTTCTGGTGTCAGAACACAGCCACCCTTACAGGGCCGTGTTCGGAACACGGCTCATGTAGGTGCAGCGCCTGCAGCGCAGTCTCACCATTTTGTGGATAACTTTCTCGTTTGGGCTCCGATTCGACTGATTCTTATATACTCACGCGATCCTCTCTTCCATGGCTTTCCAACCATATATCACAAGTCCAATTTTAAGCTCCACATGAATACATAAAAATTATACAAGTTGGTCGTGTGTTTTTCAATATTTTATTTTGGCTCGTTCTTCCTCATTTCAACTCCGAATTGAGCTTCGTTTTTTTCCACATCTTCTTTATCATGGCTAGAATCCATTTTCACCTGAAAATCACAAAAATTATACCAATTTACCAATTCTCTATATATTCACAAATATAGCTGACACCGGGATTTTAGAGAAGTTGGAGGCAACACAAGCACACACTCGGATACAATTCCTCACCTATGGAATTCACCACAAGTTTGGAACAATCTCGTCATCTTAAAGAATTGACCGAAAGACTAAGAGACACACTCACCACTCTAGGAATCCACCAAAAGAGTTTAGAGTAAGATACAAGAAGATAACATCTTCTAAACAAGCTTAAAAGCTCAAAATATGTTTAAATTCGAAATTGGCTGCTTAAGAGCATACATAGGATAACCATTATATAGGCATGAATTGGAACAACCCTCCAAGTGAGTCAAAGGAAATAAATGAGGTTTGAACATTCTCAAGACATAGAAAATATGAACTTAGACTCTAATAAATGTAAGATAATCAAAGACTAAGAATAGGTAGATACCAAGGTTCTTCATGAAGAGACGAACCACCAAAATCAGCAAAGTATGAGCTTGCCCCGTAACTTCTCGCATGATGCATAGTCTGCCACACTTTAGTCAAATGACCATAACTTTCTGTAGGAATACTATTTTTGAAATCCGTAAATTTTGTAGAAAACTAGACTTCAAGAGCTTTCCAATGGTATATGGCATGAACCATAACTCTTTCCAAATCAAAACAGATAAATTCATGAACTGGACTGACTGTTCATGATCTCCTGCTGAGTTAATGCTGTATAGTTGGACCATTTTGTTCAAATGTATTGAGTTTAAGGTCTTCATTAATGGATAGCTTTTTCATGTTGCAGACTTCAAATCTTCACCCAAAATTCCCGCGTCAATAGCACAATTTAAGACACTTAATCATGAAAATCACACATTTATTACTTCAAAGCACACACATCTCCATATCTTCATATAACACTACCGAATGATATACAAAACGAATAAAACACACAAAAATACATAATAATGACACTAAAATCTAGGTGAAAATGACACCGATCAGGGAGTTGCAAGGCTTGATGATTTGGATTAATGTTTGTAGTTGTTCATTCACAAATTGAGTTACAATGACCCATATTTATATGTACAAGATGATGGTTCTAGATCCTTCAATGGATCACTCATCATCATTCTAGATTACTTCATGTTCTAGATAATTCTACCTAATTCATGATTAAAGGCTTAACCTAGGCAATTCTAGATTCTTCTTAGTATTTACATATTTTAAAATTTCTATATCTTTCTAGATTTTTTGTATTAATCCACAATTCTCTACATAATTCTAGAAATTTGCATTACATTTTAATACTCTTCATTAATTTATATTTCTTTGACTCCAACGAGCTCTCGTAATGTCTCGAACTTTCCTCGCAGCAGTGCTTTTGTAAATATGTTCGCTAGCTATTCTTTCGTCTTGCAATGCTTCAACTCGGTTTCTTTGTTAGCTTCTACTTTTCTGATGAAGTGATACTTTATCTTGATGTGTTTTGTTCTACTATGGAACACTGGATTTTTTGCCGTAGCGATTGCTGATTTACTGTCGCAGTAGATGTTTGTAGCTTCATCTTGTGGCTCTCCCATATATTCAAATATTCGCTTTAACCATATTGCTTAGCTCATAGTCATTACCGCCGCTATGTACTCTGCTTCGGCTGATGATTGTGCGACTGTAGCTTGCTTCTTAGATGCCCAGGAAAATATTCATGAACCCATTGTGAATGCGTAGCCAGATGTGCTTCGCATGTCATCAACTGAACCTGCCCAATCACTGTCCGTATAGTCTGTTAGTTTAGAGTCAGGAGTTGATGCATACCAGATGCCGTAGTTCTTTGTTCCTTGAAGATATCAGAGTATTCTCTTAGCTGCTCCGTAGTGAGTCTGACTTGGATCCTGCATGAATCTTTAGAGGAAGCTTGTTGCGTACATTATATCTGGTCAAGTCGCCGTCAAGTAAAGTAGGCTTCCAATCAGTCTTCGAAATTTTAAGTTTTCTAATTTTGGTAAGTCATCTTCCTTTTGTAGTGCTTTATTGTTGTCGATCAGAGTAGCTACGGTCTTGCAACCCTCCATCTTGAACTTCTTTAGTAAGCTCTCGGCATATTTCTTTTGAGAGATGAAGTAACCATCTTCTCTTTGATCTATCTCGATGCCGAGAAAATATTGCATCAAGCCTAAATCTGTCATCTCGAACTTCTTTATCATGTCTTCTTTGAACTCATTGATCATTGTCTTATTGTTCCATGTGAATATGAAATCATCGATGTATAGAAAGACAATGAGTGTGTCTTCCATACCTTGGATCTTGATGTATAGTGTTGGCTCACTCATGCTCCTCCTGAATCAAAGTTCAGTAAAGTAGTCATCGATTCTGCTATACCAGACTCGTGGGGCTTGCTTTAATCCGTAGAGAGCTTTCTTTAGTTTGAGGACTTTGTCTTCTTGCTCTTGTATCACGAACCCTTGAGGTTGCTCCACATAGATCTCTTCATCAAGATATCCATTGAGGAATGCTGATTTCACTTCAAGTTGGTAGATTTTCCACCTCTTTTGTGCTGCTAGCGCGATCAATGCTCGTACTGTGTCAGGTCTAGCAACTGGAGCGAATGTCTCATTGTAGTCGACTCCATATTATTGTGCGTATCCCTTAGCGACAAGCCTTGCCTTGTGTCTTTGTATTGAACCATCAGAGTTAAGTTTCGTTTTGTAGACCCACTTAACTCCTATGGCTTCTTTGTCTTTGGGAAGATCTGTGAGCTCCCATGTCTCGTTCTTCTCGATCATGCGTATCTCTTTCTCCATTGCTTTTATCCAAATGTCTTCTCTATAAGCTTCTTCGTAGGTGTTTGGTTCCACAGTTGTAAAATTGCATCTTTCATAGATCTCTGTCAAAGATCGAAACTTTCTTGGAATGGATTCTGGAGATGTGGCTGCGTCTTCAGTTGTAGCTTGTCTCGGCACATCTTGTGGGTCGGCTTCATCTTCTTGTTGTTGGGCTGGTGCTGGTAAGTAGATGTTTTTTCTCTCTATTTGATATGTCTCCCAGTTCTTCATCTAACATTACGTCTCGAGTGATGATTAGCTTGTTATTTTCCAAGCTATAGACTCGATAACCTTTTGATTGAGTACTATAGCCTAGAAAAATTCCTTTCTCTGTTTTCTAGTCGAGCTTTCTCTTTTTCTCCTTAGGGATGTGGACATAGCAAATACACTCGAAGACTCTTAGATGTTTTGCCGATGGTTTCCGTCCACTCCATGCTTCAACTGGTGTCTTGTGTTATACTGCCTTAGTTGGACATCTGTTGAGGAGATAGACAACAGTACTCACGGCCTCTGCACAGAATGTCTTTGGAAGACCCTTCTCCATTAGCATAGATATTGTCATCTCCATCACCGTCCTGTTCTTTCTTTCAGATACGCCATTTTTCTGGAGCATATCCGACTGTGAGTTGGTGCTCCACGCCTTCATCTTCACAGAATTTCGTGAATTGGTTGGAAGTATATTCCTTTCCACGATCACTTTGAATAGTGTTGATCTTGTGGCCACTTTGTTTTTCTACTTAATAGTGAGTAATTGTTATGTAGCCCCATGCATATACTGAGTGTGGCATCACACGTTTTATGATTGGGTTGCAATTCTCAATTTGGTTTTTTTTTTCAAATTTAGTTTCTTCTTAGTACAAAATTAGACAAAAATGATTAAAATTGAGACTTGAAAAAAAAAGACTAAAGTTGGAATCGACAAATTGTGATATATCCCCTTGTATGATTTTATATTAAAATGTTACCACTTGTTGTCAAAGGTACAGAGGAACAGGAGAAGGATGAGTTGCGTGGAATGGATTCTGGAGATGCGGCTGCGTCTTCAGTTTTAGGTTGTCTCGGCAAATCTGGTGGGTCGGCTTCATCTTCTTGTTTTTGGGCTGGTGCTGGTAAGTAGATGTTTTTTCTCTCTATTTGATATGTCTTCCAGTTGTAAGCTACGTCTTCATCGAACATTACGTCTCGAGTGATAATTAGCTTGTTATTTTCCAAGCTATAGACTCGATAACCTTTTGATTGAGTACTATAGCCTAGAAAAATTCCTTTCTCTGTTTTCTCGTCGAGCTTGCTCTTTTTCTCCTTAGGGATGTGGACATAGCAAATACACTCGAAGACTCTTAGATGTTTTGCCGATGGTTTCCGTCCACTCCATGCTTCAACTGGTGTCTTGTGTTGTACTGCCTTAGTTGGACATCTGTTGAGGAGATAGACAACAGTACTCACGGCCTCTGCACATAATGTCTTTGGAAGACCCTTCTCCATTAGCATAGATATTGTCATCTCCATCTCCGTCCTGTTCTTTCTTTCAGATACACCATTTTTTCTGGAGCATATCCGACTGTGAGTTGGTGCTCCACGCCTTCATCTTCACAGAACTTCGTGAATTGGTTGGAAGTATATTCCTTTCCACGATCACTTCGAATAGTGTTGATCTTGTGGCCACTTTGTTTTTCTACTTAATTGTGAGTAATTGTTATGTAGCCCCGTGCATATACTGAGTGTGACATCACACGTTTTATGATTGGGTTGCAATTCTCAATTTGGTTTTTTTTTTTCAAATTTAGTTTCTTCTTAGTACAAAATTAGACAAAAATGATTAAAATTGAGACTTGAAAAAAAAAAGACTAAAGTTGGAATCGACAAATTGTGATATATCCCATTGTATGATTTTATATTAAAATGTTACCACTTGTTGTCAAAGGAACAGAGAAACCGGAGAAGAATGAATTGAAAAGGGAGGAGAAGAATGAGTTGAAACCGGAGGAGAAGGATGCTTTGAAAAAGGAGGTGTACGGAGCCGCAAGCAAAGGTCAATGGAACAAAGCAATAAGAGCCCTGATAATATGTGAAAAAATCTTTGATAAAACTAATGAACAAATCCTTGAAGAAGCAAATAAAAAACTTCTTCCGGCTGTGGTGAAAGGCGTGGGAAAGGAGGCGACAATGTTTTTGGAACTACTGGTGGGAATGATGAGTGAGGAAAGGTTAAGATTCCAGGACAAGAATGGGTCGAATGCATTACACCTTGCAGCGGCTGAGGGCAACATCACAGCAGCCACTATCCTGGTTGGTGAGAATCCAGATTTAATGTTCGCCAGAAACAAAAAAAACGAGTTCCCTATCCACGTGGCTGCAAAATACGCAAACAAACACGTTCTTCACTTCTTGAAAAGCCATTTCATGGCCGATAACCACACAGCTCATTTCAATGATAAAGATCTTCCTCTGCTTCTCTGCTATCTCATTGATGCTGATTTTTATGGTACCTCTTCTCTCTTTTCTTTAATCTTTTTGGATGGAGAGTTGCCATTTTGGTGAATCTTGTCACAGTGTTGCCATTCTTTATTGTTATTAACATTAATTTTTTGTCCATCTCATAAACCAATCCGTAAAGACTTCGCTTCAAAAATTCAGACTTAGAATTTACAACTTTAAATCATTTCATTCATTTTAATGGGTCTCATGATCCCAAATGATTGGCAATGCTAGGTTATGAGTACTATTGGCATGTACAAAGTATGAAAAATACAATAATGTATGCATGTGGAGTGCAGATATGGCGTTGCAATTGGTTAAAAAGTACCCAAATATAGGAAAAATGAAATTGAAGCAAAAAGACAGTGATAGCTCAGCTCGGCAGGAGAGTGTAAATGATCCGGGCTCGGCACTGCCTCCAGCTCCGCGGGAAAATGATCAGGAAATTAGAGTAGATGCGGACTCACCTCCAGCTCCGGCTCCGGCTCCAGCTCCGGCTACTGCTACGGCTCGGGCTCGGCGGGAAGATGATCAGGAAACTTGTGCACTGGAAAGATTATGCGAGAGGGAATCCGCATTTCCGAGTGGATCTCCACTCGGATTCTGGGACCACCTCATCCTACACTCCGGTCAGACGTTACTCCACCTTTTTGGTTCTAGAGATGAGTCTGTGCAGGAGATTATGAAATCAGAAGCCAACGTCCACAATGAAAATGCCCCCGGTGAACTCACATGCAAGTTTACAATTATAATCATTCAGCTGCATATATATACCATGAAAAAGTGTGCATGGGTGATAAATCAACGGGAAAATATCAAAATTAGTCCGTTAAGTATGATTAATTCCAACTTAATTTTTTTTTCAATTCTCAATTTTGGTCCTTCCTTCTTCAATTTTTGTCATTTTTGTCCAATTTTAATCCTTAATTCAAAGTTTGGTTATTTTGTCTACTTTTGGTCCAAATTTTATACATTTTTGGACCAATTTTAGACATTTTTTAACATAAATTACTAATTTGGACATAAAAGGGACTATATTTGAGAAAATGTCTGGATTCTAACAAAAAGGACTAAAACTGAACAAAAAATGACCAAAATTGAAAATTTGAAAATGAAAAATGACTAAAGTTAAAATCGATCATACTTATAGGACCAATTGTGATATTTTTTTATTCAACGTGCAGCAACACTTTGAGTAACATGCACAGCAGCGGAAAAAGAAATTAACAAGACAATAGAAATTACTCATCCACAAACTTATATTTGTGGAGCTAAATGATTCACTAAACTTGGAAAATAAAAAAATACAAAAGTCTTAAATGATACAATTTAATCTCTAAAATATGCCCTATTACAAAAATCGAAAAATGCGATATGGAATCACAAAAACACTCTCAAATGAAGATTGTAAAAAGACAATCACAATCTTCTAGCATATGAGAAGATACCTCTCATCTCTCCAACGCTCTAAAGAAAATAGACCAATAAGATTTTGAGTGTGGTAATACTAGGACCAACATACAAAGAATACGTTGAGTGTGCATGTATTCTTCTTATTTTCACGTCTCATCTCTTCTAAAATGAAGACTCTGAACCTCTTTTATCCGCTCAACACTATCTTTACATCATCTAGTCTTGATCGAGCATTAGTTTGTTTTTTAATTGATCGCAATTTTCTTTGAGTAAGACTAAAGCAATAGTACTCTATCGTAGTATAAGTCGTGAGTGACCAAGTCAATTATCAATCCATGGGAGATCAAAATCAAGAGTGTATCCAGATTCATTTTTAATCATACTTTAAAGAAGTGATCGAGTTTTTAGATTTGAGAATTAAACTACCAATTAAACTTTCAAGTATTTAAGCACGTAGCAAATAGAAACAATTAAAAACTAAAGATGATCAAGTAGAGTATCAAGTAATCAAGGATGAAATGGAATGAATGTAGTAACAATCTAAAGAGAAGCAAGACTATCCACAATCATGATCAAGGACAAAACCTAGACATATTAGATTCTAATGGCAAACATCAATGATATTGGAATAGAAGCAATCACATATATTCCTCTAATCCATATGGTCAAGGCAATTAGGTTCTCAACTCATTACAAGTTTCAAGCACATAAGATTGTATCTTATTCTCAATTATCTTAGAAGGTACTATGATTATAAGTTTGGTTCTTCTCGCTCAATTAAAAATCAATTAAAAACAATCAATTAAATGTTCTCACATGAATGTTCTAAACACAAGAAGGTTATGGCTTAACTCTTTCTACACTAACATGCATATTCCACATCATAACATGATTCAATCAAAACTCTAAGTATAATATTAGAATGGACATCCTAACACTAAGAATAGAGAATTCAACCACATATATCATAATATGAATCATGTAAATCATAAATCGTGAGAGAAATTCCAAATTATATCAATAAAACCATCAAAAATCCAATAAGTTTATAAATTCTCAATCCATCATGTGGCTAGCCTCACAACAGGACTAGCTAAGAAACATCATCATGCTTACAATATTAAAATGCTTACATGAAACCATTGTTGCTAATAAACCAAAGAAATTACAAATCAAAGGCAAAATTGCTTCCTTAATTGAATTAGGAAGAATCCTTCTTTCAATGTGCAAATCCACTCTTCAAGCCTCAATTCTCCTTATAAATGGTATGGGTAGATGAAGTATGTGAAGACCTATGAAAATCTGTGAGAAAATGAATGGAATTGGATGGAAATGGATTGGAGATGATAATGTGTGTGAAAAAAGGTGAGAAAGTGCGAGAATTGGATGTAGAAATTGTCCAGAATGAATCCCCACATAATATTCACGCAAATGATGTATTTATACCCCTGGAACCTTCTAGAAACGGCGCTGATTTAATTTTCAACTTTCGGCCGAACTCAACTCGAGTTGCAATAGCGTTTTCTCGGCAGTCTCGGCAGCATGTTGAAACTCGACTCAAGTTTTGGACTCGATGAATAGGTAAGGCCAAGTACGTGTTTCTGAAGTGTATAGACAACGTCAATGGTTGAGTCTGCGAAACTCGACATGGGCTTCATGCATGGACTCGACTCAAGCTCCTCACTCGAGTCGAGGTCTGTCGAGTTCTGACCTTTTCCTCCCGTTTCGGCTCCCCACTCCGTTTTTACTTGTTTCATGCACAATTAAGTTCATTTTCACACATTTATCAATTTATAGTACAAATCTCCATATAAACATAAAACACCACCAAACGAAAAACAAAACAGATAAAATAATACAAAAATACACATAAAAAGACACTAAAATTTAGGTGAAAATAACGACTATCATTTCTCTAGAGCACATCATCTCAATCGAAACATTCCTCTTAACTCTTTCTTAAAAGTAGGAAAGATTGTAACTTCCCACTCTTACATGCTTTGTTCACTATTTTCTTTAGAAAATATGAATTTCACTCTCAAGGATCAATTGTAGTGCGTGTGTGACCAAGTTAAATTATAGAACCGACAGGATAGTTTAGATCTAGAAATTAATTCTATTTGCGACAATTTCAAAGTAAGGCAAATCTGAAGATTTTTTAAAGATGATTATTTATTAAACTACTAAAAATTAAAATTGAATAATTAAATAAAGCAAAGGAAATAAATCACAGAGAGAAAACGATTAAGACTTCAAGAATGGAGAATTGGTAATGCTAAGGCAAACCAGCTTAACTATGCGACACATTTTTCTAAACCTAGATTAATTATCCTGCAGACGTTTATAAGAGGATCATTAAGCATAGTTAAACTACCTTGATCCGTAAGATCTAACACTTATAATTAGCTAGAAAACCTAGGATTGATTAGGAATTAACTCTCACTACCTTTATAAGTACTTGCGCTATTTCACCTTTCCCTTTTTAGGTACTAAATTATTAACCCCTTTGTCTCCTTACCAATTATCTAATGATGATTTTTTACCAAGTAATTAATATTACAGATTGATTGTCTAGCTGTCTTATGAATTATAGGTCAATCACCTAAGACTGTCACAGAAAACAACAATTATTATGCAGAAAAAAGAGAATTCTATTAACTATCCAATAAGTGCTAACGTCATGAATAATCAAAGGAATCAAAACTCAAAACACGATAATTTGAAGTCTCAAAAATATCTTCCTCAATAAGGAAATAAACAATCTACAGTATAAGAAATCCAAGTTTAGGGCAATCAAATCACATAGTCAAAACTGTCTAAAGCCCTAACATTACCAACAAAGAACTTAGCCCATGGATTTACGTGGGTAAATCATAAAAATGTAATAAACCCTAACCATGGATCTAATTAAGGCAAAAATAATACTGAAAAATAAAGAACCCTAGTGTAGAACTCTTCTTCTTCAATCATTGTCTCCGCCAGGATCTCCAACTCTAATCCAAATAGAAACTCTCGATCTCTCTCTCTGGCCTAGAAACACGTCAAATCGCGCTTGTGCAGATCTGAAGCTCGTCGCCGAGCATCCTCGCCTGTAGGGCAGCATGCGCGACTCCACGATTTTGAGCATAACTTCTTCATCTGAACTCCGATTTGAGTGATTCTTGTGCTCATACAATGATCTCTTCTTTGGATTTTTATCCATATAAAGAAATTACAAAAAGCCCAACATTTGAAGGTGGAACAAATCATGCAAAGTGGCACGAATAGTCCTGGGTAGGAACACCTTGCACGACTTCACCGTTTTCATCATAACTTTCTCATCTGAACTCCGATTGAGGTGTTTTTTATCCAAAATTATCTTCTCTTCCGTGACTTTCCAACCATATATCACACGCTCAATATGGACTTTCACACAAACACAAAAAATTATGGAAAGTAGTCTTCCGTTTGCTTGCATGTTGCACAAGTTCACCCTTCATTCCAACTTTGCATTTTTTATCCTTTTTCCTATCAAAACACCCTCAAAATACACAAGCACACCTTTAAGTCAATAATCATTCAAAGTATTAAGATTTGTGCAAATTATTGAAATTATCACACTCAAAGATGTATCAAATCGAACTCAATAGTACATAAATTTCCACTCTCATCATGCTTCTCATTACTGTTCCCTTAAAACCTCCCGAATATCTTTATCCCACGTTACATTTGTTGCCTAAAAACCAAGATAATAAAAAAATTAACCAAGGAAACACGACTCAACTATTGAACATGTGGTGGGGAAAGGTGAAATTCACAATGTGACTTCAAGTGTGGTACCATAATCAGTCACACTAAAACCATGCATTTTACAAATTTCTCAATATTTTTAAATTCAAATGTTTGACTCCGGAAAGTGTACATAGATGATCAAGACAGTGATGCCTCGGCTCCGGAAAAAGGTACAGTTGACGTTGAGAATCCATCTTATAACGCTCCAAAAACTGGTGGCAACCTCTACTCCCTTGATAACTCTGGTTCGGGCAAATGTACAGAGGATACCTGGTCAGGTTAGTGTATCATTTTATATGCTGTGTTGGTGTAGGATCGGCAAGAAATTAACTAGACTTTAAAGGGAAAGCATATATAAATGAAGAGTTTAAAATTAAAATCATCTCATACAAATTTACTTTATTCAAAATAGTCAAAAAAACTTAATTTCTTCAATTAGTCCCATAACTTTCTCAATAAAATGCTCATTTTTACTTAAAAATGTCCAATCAATTTTTTAATTTCATGGGATAAAATTGGGACGAAATTTAATGCTCTAATTATTTTGGGACTTTTTTAATAAAATAATAAAAAGATGTGGGATGGTTTGTGTTTAAAACTCCATAAAACAGTGATTATTTCAATTCAATGTCCGAAAAAATTGGTAAATTATTAATTCGAGGCGTAAATTATTATTTATATCGATTAGAGGCTGGAAATATATAAAAACTATCCTAAAATCATAAAATTATCTAAAGTAAATGCTAATAAATTCTTATAAAAAAAACTTTAAAAGTATATAAAATATGTGAAGCTTAATGTAGTTGTAATTATATTTTTGTAAATATTTTTATAATTTTCAGGAGTTTAATTGATAATTTTTTTATATCCAACTTGATTATTATCTATTTTTTAGGTCTTGAATTGAAAAACTCCTACATTAATCAATCCTAAAAGATAGTAATTAGAATTTTTACCATCTCTTCTCCTATGCGTGTCTAATAGAAAAGCACAGATCATTTATTTATTCACAAGGCAAACAGTTGTGTGAGATGTTACGGATAAGAAGTGGTAACATTTTAGTAAATTAGAGTGATATTTGAATTAACGAAAAGTAATAGTGATGTAGTTTATAAATAATTCGTAGTATAAATAAAAAATGATACTATTTTTAATGAGTGATAATATATTTGATAAAAAGTAATAATTATTTAAAAAATGTAATAACGGTTTCACGCAAGTATTATAGGAATCAGTTACATAAAATTTGTATATTTATATGTCCAGTGTTCCGAATATGGCGTGGGGTGGATATTTTGCAACTTATGAAAAAGAAATTTATGAATCATATAAGAGAGATCAAAACCAGAGGATTGATTCATGAGCAGGCAAAGAAACTTCTGAAAATCTTGTGCGAGAGTGTGGAATCCTTAAGTGAAGAAGAACGTGACAATATTTATGGCAATTGTATGGCTACTGCAGCACGTTTAGGGATCACTGAAGTCATAGAAATGATTCGAGAGATTCAACCGAAAGCAACTTCATTGCCTTGCAAGGATGGGCATACCATCTACCAAGTTGCAGCATTAAACCGCAGTGAAAAAGTTTTAAATCTAATTTTTCAGCATAAGGACCATAAGAAGAACCGATATTCATTTCAGAGAGACTCTTTCGGGAACACCCTCCTGCACTTGGCTGCCAATCTAGCACCTTCGCACAAACTCAATCGAGTTTCGAGTGCAGCTCTTCAGATGCAGCATGAACTACAGTGGTTTGAGGTTCTGTAGTACTTTTTTTTTTGGAAGGAAAAATTAAATATTATTATGAGTACAAGTAGTACTGATCAAGAGTTATTCGAGTTTTCTTTTCCGAGTTAATTTCCTTGTCTTCAAAGATTTTTTTGTTCCTGGTCTTCCAAATAAACCAAACTGTACAGGAATAAAATTCATTCGATTATGATGCACCGTTGGATATTGAGGTTCTGTAGTACTAATTTAATTTTTTGTTCTCATGCATACGTTGATTTCATTCCATGGTTATGCAGGAGATGCAAGAATTGGTTCCCGAATCTGCCAGGAACCTAAAGAATAAAGCAGGGCAAACTGCGCGGATGCTATTCACGGAGAAGCATAAAGAGCTTAAACAAGAAGGGGAGAGGTGGATGAAGGACACCGCGGAGTCGTGCATCATAGTTGCATCCCTGATTGCTACAGTGGTATTCGCTGCAGCTATTACAGTACCAGGTGGCAACAATTCCAACACTGGGTATCCCATGTTCAAGGATGCGGAAGCGTTCATTATATTCGCAGTGTCGGATGCAGTTTCTCTCTTCACATCCGTCACTTCTCTGCTCATGTTCTTATCCATCATGACATCGCGTTATGCCGAGAACGATTTCCGCCTTGCCCTGCCCAACAGACTCTGCATTGGTCTCATCACTCTGTTCATCTCCATTTTGTTTATGATGATGGCTTTCACCTCCACAATCCACCTGGTTTTCCCACGAAAGCATGGATGGGTTCTCAAAACAGTGGTTCTACTTGCATGTGCACCTGTTTTAGCATTTGCGTTTTTGCAGGCTCGCTTGCTCTTCGATCTCGTTTGTTCAACCTATTTTCGCCGCATTCTCCGTAAAAGTACTCAATGATTTTGCTTTACACTTGTTCACTCATCTGAGTAGCGGCACCAGCAGCAAAGTCCATTAGCTTGTGACGTTTTAATAACTGTGCTACTATTATTTCTGTTTTGGTCTATTATGCTATTTCTAGACTTATAAAAACTCTGTGTGTTGGTTCTGCTGAACAATTAAGTGGTGAATGCTTGATTATTGTTCTGGTGAGGATTGGGATTTCTCTCATAATCAAAGCCTGTGTACACTGATTCATATTTTCTTTTGTGCAAAATTAACCCAAATTGATATAATTGATGCATATTTCAATAAAATAAATGAATAAATCCTAGAAAAATCTAGAGGTAACGAGATAGCTCTTGGAAATGAAGCATGCTCCTGGAATTATCTAGAGAGATGAAGAGATAACAAGAAGTTGGTGATTGAGCTCAGAATTATCCAGAAAAAAGAGAGTTGGCACCGCCACTCTAGAATGTACCATAACATACTATAAATAGGTTGTATGTATTGTATGAAAAACAACTAAGAAACCCATTTCAACTATTGCTGCTATCCCTTCACTCCCTCACTAGTCACTCAATCCACATGACCCCACTAACCTTATTAATTTAAAAACATTCTTCTCCACATTACTAAACCACTACTATCACCTCACGCCACTTGCCCAATTTCACCAAACTATTTAAAAATTCAACATCGTATCAGAGCCCAGTTAAATCAATAACTGTGCGTCAAACTAAGCTTCCGCATATTACTATACTATTCAAACCATTACTAAGCCTCCAAAAAATGTCCTCCTTATCTAATACCCACCAAATTTCAATACCAACCTTCTCAGACAAAGGCTACAACTATTGGGCCATCAAAATGAAGACACGTGTCATGTCTCAAGGCCTATGGGAGACCGTTGATAAAGGATACGATGTCCCAACGGTCACAACATCTTTGTCTAATACAGACAAAGAAAACTAGACAAAAGCATGTCCCAACGGACACAATGTCTTTGTCTAATACAGACAAAAAAATTAGACAGAGCATGGAGAAGGACAACTTGGCAATCTACAAACTACAATTGGCTGTGGCGGAGTCACTATTTTCAAGGTCTGGAGCTAAGACATCCAAAGAGCTTGGATATACTAAAGGAAGATTATCGAGGGAGTGACAAGTGGGTGCAGCAACTACATGATGGGAGAACAATAAGAGAATCCTACAGAGAACTACTGCAACAACAAGTCGGCAATAGCAATGGCAAAAAATCTCGTGCATCACAGCAGGACGAAACACATCGCCATCAAATATTACTTCCTACGAGAAGCAACTAATAATGGAGAAGTCGAGTTCAAGCATATTGGAATGGAAGAGCAACTATCAAATAGAAAAAAGTTCGGAATCATCCGAATATGCATCAAGGGGGAGTGATAAAATTGATGCATATTCCAATAAAATAAATAAATAAATCCTAGAAAAATCTAAAGGTAACGAGATAGATCTGGGAAATGAAGCATGCTCCTGGAATTATCTAGAGAGATGAAGAGATAACAACAAGTTGGTGATTGAGTTCAGAATTATCTAGAAAAAAGAGAGTTGGCACCGCCACTCTAGAATGTACCATAACATACTATAAATAGGTTGTATGTCATGTATGAAAAACAACTAAGAGACCCATTTCAAACCATCGTACTGCGTGACGCGTGGTTGGTTGTGAGGAGCAGCTGTAAAATCTTCCGGATACCCGGCGGATCGGCGGTCAAAAAAGGTACTTTTACTGTTACAAGTTGGTTAATCACGAGATTAATGTTGTTTACGGAAGCATGATGGGTCTGATATGGTCGTAATGGACTATATTTATTTTGAAAAATAGAAAGTAATAAAAATTTGGCAAAAAATGATATGATATAAGTGATTTAGGGCTGAAAATCCTTAAGAGACCTGTTGAAGGACTAAAAGGTTGAACTCTGCAAAGTTAGTGAACTGATTTCAAATTAAGAGAATATTATTTTCAACAACCTATTGGTCACTGATATGCTGTCGCCGGCCTACCAAAATATAATTTAATTCTGACTCACACTTATACTTAGTATAGTGGCAAGAACGGGTTGAACCCAAAGGAGTTTAATGAATTTTAAATTAAATCCAAGTGTTACTAACATATGAAATAAATATAGGGTGGATTTTGATTGTGAGAAATTGAAAATAACAAAAGTAAAATGAATTCAATTCTTAAGTAACAAAGCAGATGCAAATTAATTATAAAATTAACCAAGTGATTTAAGCCTAGTTTAAGATGTCGATCCCCTCCCGTTTACTAAATTAATTAATTATACGAATTAAACTTCTAGCCTAATGTGCAAACTCAAATCCCTAGATTGATGGTACGACCAATCAACTCGAATGTTCTTATGTTCATCAACTAGGGTACGACCACTAAATTGAACTATCTACGAGTGACCCTATGGATTCGAACTCGTAGATACATTAAAACTCTAAACATAGGATTACTAGGCTACGAAATCCGGCTAGGTATCATACAAGCTAAATTCTATTACACCTAGAGGGAATAATCTCTACTTGTTATTTTTCCAATTCCTACAACAATTACGGATTGTAGTTCATAGATTAACATTAGCAATAAAATAATCAAATTAGTTGATCAAGCCAAAATAATTATTAAATTACTATAAGGAACATCAAAGCATGTAATAAAATAAACTTGCACACAAGATTCAATGAAAAACACTTAATAATTAAATTAATAATTCTACGGGAGGTTCATGAATCCTAAACTAGAAAAGGGGGATTAGCCCCACATATTCATGTGAATTACAGAAATAAAATAAGAAACTAAAGAACCGATGATGTCGATTGCTTCTTGAACTTCACGCCAAATCTCCTTGGAATGCTCCTGCTTCTCACGTTCTTTTCTGGTGTCGAATTCACGTGTTCTGCCTCTCAAAATATCGTGTATATTGCTGCCCCAAAAAATAGCGTGAATTATCCCCCAAAAATAATATTTTGATCTCTTTCCTTACTTATCTCCTCCTAAAATATCCCAAGGATCTTTTCTTTTCTTGTTGACTAATCTATCGTGCCTTCTCCACAATATGGGCCTGACTTGGGCTGATCTCATCGCTGGAATTTGACAGAAAATACGAGAATATGTCCAGCAGCACTTTCCTTATTTATTCTGATTTTTAGCAGGTCCCCACTGACACTGAAGGGGTCAGCTTATCTGGCAGCATGAATTTCCTGCACAAAAAGCCCATTTCCACATCAAATTACAACATTTAAGCCTCAATTAACCAAAGACAAGATAAGTCAATTTAGCACCCAAATTAGCACATAAGTCAATCAAATAAACATGAATTTCAATGAAATAATTGTGCTAAAATATGACTTATCAGTCACCTGCTATAGCAGGTCAAAGGACCAAAAGGTTGAGGTTTGTAAAGTTAATGAACTGTTTTCAAAATTGAGAAGAATGATGGACCAATTTCAAAATAAGAGAAAGTT
Organism: Pogostemon cablin; assembly: GCA_023678885.1. Taxonomy (NCBI): domain Eukaryota; kingdom Viridiplantae; phylum Streptophyta; class Magnoliopsida; order Lamiales; family Lamiaceae; genus Pogostemon; species Pogostemon cablin. Next base: position 4,346,541 of record CM042976.1, read on the forward strand.
AACGGACTAAAAAATCAATTTTTCCAATAATTTTTGCACTCAACCTCATTACACTCTGCTCGACACTCTCGCACTCAACACTTTTTCATACCCCTGTTTACACTCATTCACACTAGATATCTACCCCAATTTATACGCGTTAATGTCGTTTAATTACCACTTAGAATTACTAGAGAATCCTACATCTCTCATTTACTTACTAAAATATGATCCTATCCGTAAGTAAGAGTTGCCTCTTCAATTAACAGTGATATAAAAGTTCAATTAGTTACTGGAATCTTGTAGAATTATTTTAGGATCGGATAGTGTTGGGCAAGCATACACTTTTATTAAGAGCTCTCAAAATATTTACACTCAAGACTCTGTTATTGAACACTCTGCTTCACTCCTCTGTTTATCTTTCTTAGCACTCACTTGTGCACTATTGACTCTTTTATATTACAAATGTGCTACCACCTATTTGTATTATATAGTAGATGTCTCTAGAATGTCGGTTACCTCTTAGACTAATCCTTACCTTAATTTAGAATAGTCTAGGCAGATTTATTAGATGATTACAAGTAGCTAAGGCTTGCTGGTTCTCTCTACCACTCTCTGGATAATTCCATCACCGCCATTGCTAGAAGATTCTAGCAACCACTTCTGCATATACAGAACCATCACTTCCATTCTCCAACATTCAAGATTAATCTCCCGACTTCTAGAATATTCCGGATGATCTAGAGAAGACGGTGTTGATCTTCAAATCTCGACTGCAATATAGAACAACACTTAGCAAAAACATTATGTGACGCGAAAACAGGTCCGAAAGGCGTTACTGGTTGGGGGAAATCCAACAGTGGCGATTCTTGAGGTGAGTACGGATCTGCAGAAATTAGTTTTAATCACAGAAGGCTTCGAACGAAGGCGGATCTTCCGGCGAGGAAATTGTATCAACCCAGGGGCAGAGACTTCACTCACCGGCGGCGATGGGTTTGTGAATTTGGATGGCGCTCGGCGGTGAAGGATAGTTTTTCTCTGGCGTGACGGTGTAAGTGTACATGGAGGCACAAGATGGCGGAACTGGGTGGAGAGGCAACTCCATCAGTGAAGACAATGGCTCCATGGGCAAAGGATCAGATTCTCACATGTAGTGAAGAACTGATGCAGCGAAGAAAAGACAATTGTCCAGCCTGAGGTGACGGTTATAGCAGTCTCCGGTGGTTTCTTAGACTTGCAGAGATCAACGTTTTCTTGCGACTGGAGTAAGGCACACTATATGGTAATGCTTTAAGCAAAGGTAATTCTTGGAAGTTTGGTAGGTCTAACAAAAATCCAGAATTATTTCATACGAGGAGAAACAGTGTTGTTCACAGCGACGGACTCCAGCGAAAGAATTCTCCAAAGTATCAGAGGTGAGATCATTTTTTTTTTTTAAAAAAAGGAGATGGTTGCTTGGGCTGGGCAGCACTGGATAGGAACAAGGTATAGGTTCAAAGAACTTGGTCAGCACAAGCTAGCAGTTGGAGTTATAAGGATCTGATGCAAGGCAAATCCATTTAAAGTGATGCAACAATGGCATGGGACTCCCCTGAAGGTGGAGTCAGATTATAAGGGCATGGGTTACCATGGAAGTGAAATGATCATGCTTCAACAGCATTGAATTTTCATAAGGATTAGGTCAGCTCAACAAGTTTGTAAGGAAAGGATTTTCCGGTAAGTGAATGGTGTTCGGGGGAAGTAGCGATATAACGGGGTAGCTAGGAGATGTGGTACTTGGACTCGTTGGCGTTTAAGAGCAGCGCGGTAACAACGAGCAAGTAGGAGAAGCATCGGGTAATCCTAGTGAGTTAGAATCGACTTCAAAGTAATGGCACTTTCATTAGGAAAATGGTTCGAACTTGTTGTGGCTTGGCGGTATGTCAAAGTTGTTACGTTGCAAGTATTGCTCAAGGTGGAGCAATGGTAAAAGTGTTGCTCAAGGTGGAGCAATGTTTAGAGGTGCTACTCAAGGTGGAGTAGTGTAATGGAGGGAGAGTTGCTATGGTTTGATTAAGGTTTAAGGTGGAGATTTGTGAAGAATAAACCTTATTCAATCATAGTTAAGTTTGCATATGTCTTAGATTACATATGGATATGATGCATGGAAGAATTCAGAAATGTATCAGTTGGTTTTATAATCAAGATGACAACAAATGGTGCAACCGGTGCATAAGGTGAGCAGGGAAGTTTGAGGAGTTTTTTTAGTGGCTAAACGGATTAGTTAGGAGCGGTTGAGCATATGGCTGGAAAGCTTGACACATAAGCTGTTAGATGGAAGTAGTTTCAGTCAATTTGGTAGCCGTTTGATGGATCAAACGGGAGCTCAAAGTTGATGCAGCGGATTGGTCCAGTAACTTTGGTAGTTAGCATATGAGTTGTATATAAGCTCTTCTCTACAGCTTGTTGTATGTGTAATCACCTCACCTTTCAATGTAGCAATAAAATCTCTCTCCCGTGGACGTAGGAGTTTCATCTCCGAATCACGTAAATCCTCTCGTGTTTTCATTTTCTTTTCGTCTATCTCAAATATGAGTTCTTGTGCATTCTGCCAATTTTCACGACACATTACATATTCATAAATGGATATTCAGTTTTATCAATAAATAAAGGACACAAATTCACAACACACATAACGGGGAAAGCTGCAACCAAATTATTATTACAAGTTAATTGTTATCATTATAATTATTTAGAAAGAAAGAACCCCAGCCCTGGAAAACTATTTGCTCTACCGTGCGATAAAACAAGAAACAGTACTTGGGCAGCATCCATGGAAACGATGCATGCAAAAGAACACGCTTCTTCGACGACAATCAATTCAATATCCGATCATGTACTTAGTTTGTGACTCCCAATAGTTCTTCGATTGCTTCAACTTCTCAGAGCGATCAGCAGCCAGCCGTTGCTTCCAGTATTCCTTGCAGCTATAAAATTGAAAGGAGATATTCTTATATTTTAAAGCCAAAGAAGAAGAAAAAGCACACAAACAATGAGTGAGAAGATGATTGGTGAACATCCTATACTCACTCTTTCTTCAGGAGTAAATCCAGTTCCATCATCTGGACTGCATTACTGTATACACCTACCTGCATTAATGGCACAAGTTACTGGGTGAACTCTTAAAAAAATCTTAGTGATGCGTTATACTTAAATCAATCTAACCATTTTTGTCAATTGTTCTTAAATCATCTATGTAGAAGAAACTAATAATATGATGTAGTAACACGAACAGAGACATAAACCATGATCAAACAATGTCCAAGATCACGCGAGCTTCGTATAAATTTCAAATTTCAAAAATGTAAGACGATTATGAAGAGCATATGGTAGTTAATTAATTCACCTCCCTGCAAAGAGGACACTTTGAATCTGCATGTGCGGACTTGGGGCCTTGGAAAATCATAACAGAAGCTGCATTACAAGCACATGATTTGCAAAAGAGATGCCCACAACCCAAGGCATATGGATTGAAAACTAGCTCCTTAAAAGTAAGAACAGAAAGGAAGTGTTATTGCATCCCAAAATAAGAAGAAAAGAAAATATAAATAAAGAAATAAATCCTGTCTGCAGCTTGTTTACTTTGCCTAGTTTGGGATGTTATACAAAATTAACGTTGGGCAGTCCCTCTCACACATTGAGAGATGACGCAATGGTGGGTAACATGAATCTTGGAATTATTCTGAAAATTGTGAACAGTTTGCAAGAGATGGATCCAAGGAGGTGGTGAACTTGAAACTAGCCAAAAACAGGTATCCACTCAGAATTTAGCCCACCGGCCAAAGTAAATGAGCCACAAGATTCAATTTAGAAAATATCTTACCAAGCAAATTGCGCAAGTTAGATTGTATTCTAGTTTTACAGAGTCCGGGAGAATCAACGTCATCATAGGACCTGAAGCACTCAAGTCAAAAGAGAAAGGATTATCGAGCTCATCAGAATTTCCACAATTAGATGCCCTGACGTTCATATAGAAAGCTCCTAGTTCTATTAACCAGGGTGATTGTAGAATCTCCACATGTTCTTTACGCAATTTAGATCTGAACTGCCTTCCGTTGACAGAACCGTGTACCTGCCCCAAGTCACAAGAAGAGCGTAAGCACCTGGAGAAGTAGAACCTTGATAAATTAAGGTTAGGAATTGTAAAATTACTAGAACTGATGCAGCTAATGCTTACTTTATCATACTTCTTAAGGATTTTCCTCATGGCTACAGCATTCATCATAACATATTCTATTAACATTCGACACTCCTGTGCTGTTGCTAGTGGGGGACTAGCAAAACATTGTCGTACAAACATGAAGTGCTTTTGCATTCCACTATTAAAGTGAAATTGGAGAAGGCGCCTCGCTCTTGAACTAAAGCATCCAGATATATCAGAAGCCTCCTTCATCAACTCAGAGAAGAACTTCTGATCACACACTACATAATGCAAAAAAAATATATAATGAAATTTCTAAGAAGCTAACCAAAAAATGTTTTCATAGTCTCATAAAAAGAAAACTAATAAGTAATCAGAACTTATACATCAAGAAATACACACTACATGATGCACAAAATTTTTGTTTCAGCTCCAAACTATCCTTTCATATGACTTGTTGGTAATTGTTAAATGACCACCTTGTCTAAAAGTTTAAACTTAAAGAGAGGAGTATCATTTAATACTTAATCAAGTCACTCTAAAATACTCCCTCACGAGCACGTCGGTTAATTTACCACAAGCCTTGCTTTAAACTCTACACCTTAGTTAGGCCTTGGCTTTTAAAATGACCAACTCGTCACTGTAGCAGTAATAATGTTAACCACAGGTCCCTACAAATATATTTTGCAAAGAAATAGGAAGCGCTTTTGAATCCTTGAACAGCTTCCAAGTAATCAATTCAATTCTGTAACATTGATGCATTTACATGCATAAACCAATTCATCTCTCCTCACTAAGTTACATAAACAAGGCCTATTAGGGAAAAGAGAGCCTTTTACAGCTTTCCAATAATGTTAATGTTGGCCACCACTCAAAGCATACACAATTGAACAATTACATCTTCTCTTCACAAAATTGCACACATTGTCCTCTCTCTCCCAATCCAAAAAATGATAACATCCAATTTCTGGTAATTCTACCAACAGATCCCCTTTACATTTTGAATAGATCTAAAAAATCCAACGGCGACAAATCACACTCGATCTCTCCCAACACATCACAAATACTTGAATAAATTGTGAAAATATACACAATTACAGAAAACAGGGGATGGATCGATTACTCACAAGGGCAAGATTCATAGTGACAAAAGGCAGAATCCTCATTATCTTCATCCGCAGAAGAATACTGCACAGTCCTACAATTGCGACAGCTTTTCAGCAGCGTTTGTACTCCACGTGACAGCACTTGCCCAAAAACCTCTCTTCATTCGTCTGCAGATACTCCCTAAAAGTTTCCCCAAACTTCATCTCTCTCTTTTTTCACTCACAGTGAATTTTCCTTGTGAATAATTTTCAAATTGAAATTCCCAATGCCCTTATATTAAAGGAACAAGATATTTAATCAAATTTAATCAGAATTTAATTTCCGGTAATATCAATTCAGTAATCCTGAACGAATGAGTAGATTAGATGAGAAGGATAAGACGAAGAAGAAGGAAAAGAGGAGATCTACACGCCGAAGGACCGACGTCCGAGTTTCTTGGTTGCAAGAACAGCCAATGGCTGTGCATGCACTGCACTTGTTTGAAAAAAAAAATTCTTTCTTAAGAAAAAAGATTTAAAATTATGAAAATATTCTTGAATTTCATTTTCTTCATATTTGTGTTTTTTTCTTTTTTTTTTAAAGATTTGTCGGGATGGTATATGTCTCAGAAGGAAAAACATATTTATTTTATAAGTTTATTGTAGTATATATTGTTGTTGAATTCAGTAGCGAAATTCAATTAACTGAGGCAAATACAATTAGGTGAAGATATTACAAATAGATTAAGTATATTAGTTTAAGATACTTAATATATTTCTATATATAAAATAAAATATAAACTTAAATCATATACTACTTATGTACCACCCAAATAGCATCATTTTATTATATTTGACATCTTATTCAAATTGTAATATTTTTCTCTTTTAGTAAAAAGAACCCACCAATGGTCCACCACTATCCATCACATTTCTCTAATACACCTATACACTTTACATAAAATAATAATAATATTCCTTAATCTACGTGCAAAAAGCAAATGCATCTATTTGGGCGAGATGGAAGGAGTACATATAAGTATTCCATTTCGTTAAATCGATAATCACTCCCTCAACCCCTCCCTACCTACCATCATCGTCTTCTTCGCTGACTCATCATTATTTTTATACTAAATCACGTCTTTTGCCAAATATCTTGGTATGCAATTTTTGGGTGTGCAGAATGGGTATGCAGATTGAGTAATCGGTATTCAGATTGTGTATGCATATTGGCATAGAGCATAATAGGTATGCAGATTGGGTATTTAGATTGTGCATGCAGATATGCAGATTAGGTATTCAGATTGAGTTCACTGAGTATGCGTGCACATATTAAGAAAATGGATATGAAGAATATGTATGTAAAATGAGTATTCAAATTGCGTATGTGGGTTCAGATTGGATATACCAAATGGGACTCCATGTGCAATTTTTTAATAAAGATTAATGGTTAATTAATGGTATTTGATTAGTTCATTAGATAGCATTTTAATTTGGATATTGTACTTAGTAATATAAATAGATAAATTGTAATTACATAAGTAATGGACCAAAAAATAAAATAAAATAAAATTGATTTATCTTGTATGTATGGAAAAAAAAAGTGAAAACCGTAACAATAAAAAGACCAAAAGCTTATTTTAGCAATGCTTATAAAACCATATACTCCCTCTCTTCATCTTTAAGGGTGTCATTTGCTTTTTGCACATAAATTAAAGAGTATTATTATTTAATTTATAGTGGATAGTTGTATTAGTGGAGGTGTGAGTCTCATTTTTTAATTGTATTAGTCGGTATGTGTAGGTCTCATATGTATAAAAAAGAAAATGAGACCCTTAGGGCGGACGCCCAAAATGGAAAAATGATACATTTGAAAGCGGACAGAGGGAGTATGTGATAATTTAAATCATTTCTAAATTAATTTATATTTAAGATTTTTACCTTTTTTTATTTTGAAATTATCAACATTTATATTTGTATTTCATAATTGGATAAATCTTGTATGAGATCGTCTTGTAAATTATTACGTAAGATAGATAAAAAGTGATAATATTATTAATGAAAAATGATATTCAATCGATAAAAAGTTATGTCTTGTAAATTTTTACCTGAGATGGATAAAAAGTGATAACTTTATTAACGAAAAGTAATATTTAATCGATAAAAATGTGATAATGGACGTACAGTAAACTATTTCATAAATAATTTATAATATAAAATAATTAATAATATTTTATAGGAAAAGTAATAATGATATTATCACTTATTATCGGACGGTCTCCCACACATCTTTGCTTCATCATTTTTTTAAGTTTGAAATATTAATATTCATATAAAAATGGCAAATCTTGTGATACATTCGTAATTAATTATCATTTTTATTGGAAATGTTATTACTTTTTATATAAAATGTTATTACTTTACTATATTATAAATTGTTCAGCATTATCACTTTTTTATTAATTGAGTATTACTTTCTCGATATAAAAGTTAATATTTTTTATCCGTATCACGTAAGCTCTTACATTGGTCGGTCTCATACAAGTCTTTGCAATATAAAATAAAGAAAAAATTACTCATAGGTACACACTTTGTACTCATAATTACTGTAAGATACATTGATTTAAAAAAATTACTCTCTCATACAAAATATTAAAGTATAATACAAAATATAATCTTAATTCATTATAATCCTATACACTTTTAAACCACAAATCCTAAATCCATCACCCACCCACTGCGGCCGCCGGACCACAGCCAGACCGCCGCCGGCCGCTGGACTACTGCCGCCAAAACTACTTTTTTTGCTACACACACTTTTTTTACTACACATAACATTTGTTGCACACAATTTTTTTACTGCACACGAATTTTTATGCTGCACACAAATATTTATGTGCAGCACATTGTAAGGGTAATATTGAAATATTACTATATATTTATGTAATTAGTAGTAATATTTTTGTATATTTGTATCTCATAGTAATTAAGGAGATTTCAATGTACTTAGTAGTAACTATCCCAAAAATAAATAATAAGATTATGATTATATAAAATATTTGGCAAATTTAATAAAATAAGTATTCTTAAAAAATACTTTGTTAAATTATAATGTAGCTAAAAATTTTTAAAAAAAATTAAGCAAAGATACCAATATTAATGGTGACTTTCTGACAATGAAATAGTAAAGTCATCAATAATGATAATGATTTTACTATTTATTTACTCTGTTAAAAAAATTATCAATTTTTTTCCTCTACACTTTAAATGGTTTTTCTTCTTTATTTTTGTACATATTTAGAAATTTTTTATTATAATTTTTTTCCATTAAATAATTAAGTCCATTACTTATAGGTAAAATTTATATACATATATTATTAGTATATACAATATTCAAATTATATTAATATTAATTACAATTAAACACATAAAATACCATTTTTACTCCTATTTTAAGTTTAATTGTATTCAAAAATTAATCTACCCATTAATCTCTTTCATGAAATTACGAAATAAGTGGAAGATTAGTCAATTCAAATATTAATAAATAGATTTGAGATTGTTGTATTTAATTTCAACCCCAAATTCTCCTGCTCCAACCGTTTTTAATTTATTTTTACAATTGAACACCCCCAACTCTCTATCTATGCACAAAGAGGAAAATAAAAGGCTGCACCCATATCTTCACTCCTACTAACACTACAACCACCATGAGAAAAAGAAAGAGAGAAGACGGATAATTAATAATTATTTTTAACTCAAGAATTAGTGGACACCGACTCAAATTTAACCGTGAGCAAAGCGGCAGCGGCATGAAGAAGATTAATTGGAAGCTAATGTGGATAAACTCTAAATTTTCCTCAGCCAATGGCACCTATTCAGAATGGGTTTGAACATAAAAACATCATTATTCAAAAGGTTATATGTTAATCGGAATGGGTATTTAATTTATTGAATTGAATGGGTATTCAAAAGAATCAAAAATTAATTAAATATAAAATTTCTACATGTATTCATAATGGAAAGTCAACTTCTTCCATAGATGCATCCGTATTTAGCTACATATTGCTTTATTTTGCATAAGAAATAAATTGAAAACAAACTTTAAACATGAGTATTTAGTACGGCGATTGACCACGTGTTGTAGGTATAAGAAATAAATTGAAAACAAACTTTAAACATGAGTATTCAGTACGGCGATTGACCACATGTTGTAGGTATGCAAAAAAAAAAAAATTGTATGCAAATATTGAAATAGATTCATTAAATTAAATGAACAAGTAAATATTTCTACCTAAGTAAATATGAATTATGTATTTAACTTGTTATGTAAAAAGATAATTAAAACTTTACATTACATGCTTTTACACCTGCTATTAATATAATTTATATTTTGTATCTATTAGTAATATTATCCTATATTTTGTACCTATTAATAATAATTTATAAATTTATTAATAATTTTGAATAAAAATAAAATATTATTTCTTTCTTTATGATTTTTCTTTAAAAAATTCCTGCTATGTGTTTCGAATTTCTAGTTTCATAATCATTTGAGAGACTAAGAATTTAAGATGAAAATTTTTGTGACAGAATACTTTTTATTATAAGAGATGGTAATTTTTTTCCATATAAAAAGTATTACCTTTGTATATGAAATCTTTTGAGTAGAATAATTTTATAGAGTAATTTAAGGAGTAACAGTATTCAGAATGATGTACCATATCATCGGTTCCACTCTAACAATTTTGTATATTTTTTTTCAAAAATGAATAAAATTTAGGGTAGTTATAGGTACACCAATGAACCCAATTTATAGCTTTAAAGTGAGAGTATTGTATAGTTTTAATTTTCAAAAATTAATTATTTTATTTTGTTTAACGTTAGAGATTAAATAAAATTTTAATTAAATATCGTTCAGGTTCACCGGTGTACCAGGTGCACACTAGTTGGACTCTAAAATTTATCGATAAAAAATGTTAAAAGACAGACTCTTGTGAGCTGATACTTATGTGAGACTGTTTGTGAAACATGTTAAAATATGTTTATTATATAGATAAAATTATGCTTAATGATTGTTAAAGTATATTTTCTAATTGGAATTTTATCAATTTAAGACCTCAAAAATGGGTAAACTATCAATTTGGGACTTGAATAATTTTTTCTATCAATTCGGGGCATGAAATATGTATAACTATCAATTCAGGACCTGAATTTAAGCCCTAAATTGATAAATATGAAATAATATTTTATAAATGGGAAAATATCACATTTGTTCCCATAAGAAATTCTTCAGTTCAATTATAGTCCGTAGGAATATATTGGTCTCATAACTAGCGGGTTTGGTCCATAAGAATATTATAATCATAATTTTCGAAAATTTTCATTCCAAATTAACTTATACTATTATTATAAACTATCAGATTTATATTATTTTCTGTCTTTCAAAATATACATAGTCCATTTTGATCTTGTTAATGAATCAAAATATATCATCAACTACTAACGAATTTTGATGAAAAATTCCTATGAGACTAAATCTATCAGTTTTGGGACCTTTTTGACATTGAACAATTTTTACGGGACAAAATCTGAAATTATCCCTTTTATAAATTTAGGCCCTGTTGATATTTTTAGGGAAAATATCACATTTGGTCCCATAAAAATTCTTTCAGTTCAATAATAGTTCCGTAGGAATACACTGGTCTCATAGCTAGCGGTTTTGATACCATAAGAATATTATAATCATAATTTTTAAAAATTTTCATCCCAAACTAACTTATATTATTATAAATTATCAAATTTATATTATTTTTCTGTCTTTCAAAATAGACATAGTCCATTTTGATCTGGAGGTTCAGAATATTTCATCAACTATTAACATATTTTGATAAAAATAAATTCATATAGGACTAAATCTGCTAGTTTTGGGACCTTTTTGGCACTGGTAATTCTTACGGGACTAAATCTAAAATTATCCCGATATTTTTATATATTTACAGGCCCCTGAATTTATAGAAAAAATAATCCAAACCCCGAATTGATAGTTTACCAATTATGGTGTTATAATATGATTCATTATTATTATAAATAAGCATACTTTTACCTATATAATAAGAATACTTTAGTAATGAGTCGACTCATCTCACAATCCGTCCCACAAAAAATCGTCTCACAAAAGAGTTTCAAATTAAAATTATCAAAAGAAAAAAACTACAATTAAATTAAAGAAAAGGTAATATCAATTTTTTTTCTTCTAAAAATTAATTAACTTTAATAGATAAAAAAATTATGAAAAAAATTAAATTTTAAAAAATAAATTTTAGTAATATTATTTTTTTCTAAAAATAAAAAATTTTCAATAGATAAAAGATAAAATTATAAGAAAATGGAAAAAAAATAAAATAAATGAATAATAAAAAAATACAAATGCTACCATTACTAATGGTAATGGTGATTTTGCTTATTTTGTAAAAAACGAAATCTTTATTCTATACTAATTTAACAAAAAAAAATTGAAACCATGCATATTTTAATAAATTTGCCAAAATATTGAGATATGTATAATAATACAATTATTTGTAAAAAATTACATATCAATATTTTTATTTGATATAAAGTTTTAATTTTATGTCTTGCATTATTCATCAAGATTTATATAGTTTTATATATTTAAAGATTATTTAAAATTTATTTAAAATTCATGTAAACATTTATGATCAGCTGACTAGATTGCAGCTACATCCTCTACTCAGCTAAATCTAAAAAAACACAATGCTTGTGCTTGAAGGAATGTGCTTGCGTTCAAAGGAATTGTATAACAAATTTCGAGTTTTTAAGGACGCTCGGAAAATTACGCATCAACTTGAAGATGCCGTGCTGTTTCTCGATTTCAATCTACGGATTAAAATCAGGATTGATTGTTCAATGAAGATTCAAAGGGAAGCTGAAGGAATGGTTCGAGCAGTTAAACGTACTTCCGTTGGGTTCGTGCTAACGCTTGAGTTTTTTTATGGGATGAAAATTACTTTATGTGTTGCATTATTCACCATTAAAATTCATATGTACAACATTTATGATCAGCTCAATAGATTGCACCTAAATCCAACGTTAATCGTGGAACAAAATAATCAAAAGAATTTGAAATGTGTCGGTGATTTTTGGATAAAATTAATGTTGAATAGAATGCGAACACTGATGAACCTAAATCCAATGTTAATCGTGGGACAAAATAATCAAGAGAATTTGAAATGTGTCCGTAATTTTCGAAAAAAATTAATGTTGAATAGAATGCCAACACTAATGGAAGTGATGGAGGCTGCTGTAATATAAGAAACAATATGAAGAAAATGATGTTGATATTTTTGTTTCATAATTTGATATGAAGAAAATGAAAACGCTTTTATATTTTTGTTAGGATTAGCTTTATATCTTTCATTCTTCAAGTTTTCTTCTTTTTCAATATAATTCTCGATTCAATTTATTTCCATGCTCTTCCTCCTATGCAACTTCTTTTAGTTAACAATAAGTGAAAAAAAACATTTAAAAATACAGAGAATCATATAAATAAATACACCGATCAAATACTTCAAATTTAAAATTTATATTGGTTCCCTAAAATAATAATATAAAATAAATTTACCAACACCTCAAGCACCGTAAATTAAACTACATCATTAAAAAAGAAAATATCACATCAATTTTCAATCCTAAAAATACATATTAATTACAAAATTATTATTCTCACTTATAACATAATTGGTTAAAAAATAACTTTTTTTAACTTTCGTAACAGTAAAATATAATATGTTATGGAGTGAAGAATAATATGTTATGGAGGGAGTGTGTGTATATATATATATATATATATAATGGTGACAATTCTATTATGTAAACACACTTTCATTTTTTACTAAGCAAAGCTAAATTTGAGGGGAAAAAATCGCATAAATGTGTAATTTATTGATATTTTAAAATATAATTCTATAGTTCAAAAATTTATTGTTAATATTATAAAAAGTGGAATTTTGTTAGATTTATTTGTATATTTAATCTTAATTTCAAGTTAAAACTGCTAAAATCACAAACGCTAAAACCGTAAACAATGATCTTCCATTCCTTAGGTGGCTCCTCCTTCATCGTCTTCTTGTTCTCCATCTTCAGCTTCAGTCCACCAGACTTCTAATCTGATCTATAAGTGTAATCCCAAAAGCGTGATGCATATAGGATGCCAACACTGATGGAATTCATGATGGAGTCTGCAGTAGATATAAGAGAGAGAAGATATGAAGGAAAGACTTTTCATATTTTTGTTTCATAATTTGATATGAAAAAAACCTGTTGATATATTTTTTTCATAATTTGTTTGAATTTTTTGTAATATAAAAATAAATAATAATAAGAATTCAATTATTTTAAAATATTGAGATATGCATAATAATACAACTTATTTGTAATATTTTTACATATCAATATTAGTTTAAAATATTAAAAAAAAATCACATGAGTTAAGTATTGATATAACATCTTAAATGTGCTTAAGAGGTTGCAATTAAATTCGATAATAACACAGAATGGATAAAATCTCAAATGTCTGGAAATCATGTGGCCGGAAATTTTGTAGAATTTGTTGTAGAAGATGGACTAGTAAGTTTGTAGGCTGGTGGTATTTGTGTTTCATAATTTATTTAAATTTGTATAAATATAAAATAAAGGTAAATTATTCTGTGCACCTGGATGTATTGTGTATCCATTCTCATAAATTTATACACTTATGTATCCATGTGCACCTGGATGTATCGTGTATTCATTCTCATAAATTTATACACTTATATATATTCCATTCGTTCCGTGAGTGTACCGTGCATTCAGTTTCATAAATTTATATATTTATGAATAAAAGTATACTCTCTTCGTCTCGTCTTAAGGGTTACGTTTTCGTTTTGGTTTGTTATAAGTTAAAGTTTACATTTCTTTTTTGTCAAGTTGGTCCACAAAAAATTATTAATTATTCCATGTAGTACACACATACAATATAATACAACTACTCACTTTACATTAAATATTATTTCTCTCACCCCACTAATGCGATTCTACACGCGACTATTTGAACAACCATACACATGTTTTATTTACTAACATATGTGCGACCAGTGCACGTGACTATATATACGAGACTAATGCATGTGATTATGTATTAATTAATTAATTATGGGTCAATAAATAGTAGGTACAAAATGTAGTTAAGAATTATTAAACGATACATTCGCTTCAAATAATTACCGATAAATACAAAATTATATTTTGTTTTTCCCATAATACCTATACTTATCCGTACATTAGTGTGCATTGTTTAAATAGAAACAAAATTACTTTATTATACGAATGTACATTAGTATACTAACTATTGAGAAAGAAATTGAAATACGCGATTAAATTGAAGAACGCTACATTAGTGTGCATTCTTGATAGAGAAACAAGAAATACGTAATTAAATTGAAAAACCTACGAATATACATCAGTGTGCATTTTGAGAGAGAAACCGAAAATACACTATTGAAACTGTTGTTAAGTACATTAGTGTGCATTCTTAGAGAGAAACAGAAAATACGCAATTAAATTGAAGAACCTTCATTAATGTTTATCTTTGAGAGAGAAACGAAAAATACACGATTAATTAAATTGAAAAAAGGGTTGTTATAATTATTCTTAAATCTCTCCTTATTTAGTGTAAATTAGTGTTCAATTAAACTAGTGTTAAATGAAAACGTTGAATATTTAACCTTGTAAATAAGGGTAAAGCTGGAAAAAGAAATAGATGTTATGTATTCATTAATAATTATATTAGATCACTGTATTTATTAATAAATAGGCTATTTACATGCGTATCTATCAATAATAATTCCATTAATTATTATATAATAAAGAGAGACAAAATAGTTAAAGAGTGACATTTTTAAAAGAAATTATGTTAGGTGGCATTTCTCAAAACCAATTATTATTTAGAGGGGAGTATATTAATAAGCTCTAACCAAACATAGTAAATTTTTTGATGTTATTTTGTTGCTAATTTGCTAACCAAACTGCTACTGACAAAGAAATGGCCCCTCTAAGCTTCGCTTGATTAATAGAAGTTATAAATGGGCCTCCTAAATAGCTGTCAGGTTCTCAGTTAAATTGTTGGGCTTTATTTTATTTTCAAATTTAAAGGCTCAGTTGATTAAGATTTTGGGCTGCCCACTCCCAACTTCATGGGCTAGCTTTTGTGGGCTCAACGTTTTCAATAGGAATTACGCAGCTAAAATTACACTATTACACTATTTTTCTGGTTCATGAATTTTCAAATTTATCAGCTAAGTAGTTCCTGTTGGGATAAACACACGAATAATCAAATAATAAACTATTCGTCTACGTAGCGGAATGATCAATTATCCCTCTCTAGCGTGAATCTAATAGGAAACAATCCTAATAATATGATGCACGATAAAATAAGTAATCAATAAAGCACAACGCCAGCAATTTAATGTGAAAACCTCCTCAGTATGAGAAGGTAAAAAACAACGGGACCTAAGCCCACCAAAAACTTCACTATGAGACAAAAATCCAAGAGTTACAATCTACCACTGCAGACACTCTATCACAAACGTATCAAGACGCTCAATACTTGATAACCAACAACGATATTAGAAAAACCTCACCAAACTGCACCAACTGACGTTCAAAGTTCACAACTGTAAGAACCATATAATCCGATCTCCACCATCCAGAATCAACTCCTATGAGTCCTGAACGTTCTGTTAAAATTACAGCTCGATCCAACAGTTGGTTTGTGAGAAACGGCTCTTTCCCCTCGACTGCGCTGAACAGAATCGCCCAAAAAACCTGCTTCTGTTTTCGGTGTATTCCCATCAACAAAGAGCTTCAAACCCGATCTCCACCGTTCAGAATGTACCTCCACAAGTTCCAAACGTTCTGAACAAAATTCAGCTTGATCCGACGGTTGAAAGTCCGGTTATTACCTCTGCAATATCACTGCGCTGGATTCTCTCTCAATAACGTGAATTATGTTTTTGCCCTTTTTTTTCTTCTCTTCTCTCTTCCGTCAATGACTTACGGGAAAAGATAAAACCAAGTATCGGGCCTACTTGGGCTTTACTAACCTTGTTGGATATTGGGCTCTTCACATATTTGGAAACCCAACCCAACAAATCTCCCCCTTTCCGATTATGTGGAGAGATTAGCCATTCCGGCTATCACACGACATACCTCGAGCTTTTCTCTAGGCAATACCTTCGTCATAATGTCAGCACCATTATCATCCGTATGAATCGTTTCAAGCTCAAGCAACTTATCATTTATGACATCCCTCATCCAATGATATCTCATATGAATATGCTTCGATCTTTAATGAAATGCAGCATTCTTGCTGAGATGAATAACACTCTGACTATCACAAAATACTACACACTTGTGTTGCTTCAATCCAATCTCCTCCATAAACCTTTTGAACTATAACATCTCTTTACATGCTTCCGTTGCAGCAATGTACTCTGATTCTGTTGTGGAGAGTGCAACACACTTTTGCAATCTTGATTGTCATGACACAACGCCACTGCGAATGTCACTAGGTAAGCAGAAATCAACTTTCTGGTGTCCACATCAGATCCCATATCTGAATCGGTATAGCCAACTAACTCGGGCTTCCCACCTCCAAAGGTGAGTCTCAAACTAGACGTACCTCGTAGATACCACATTATCCACTTCACAGTATTCTAATGCTCCTTTCACGTATTAGACAAATAACGGCTAACAACACCAACTGCATGAGCTATATTAGGCCTCGTACACACCATTACATACATCAAGCTTCCCACAGCTGAAGCATATGGGACTCTTCTCATTGCTTCCTTCTCTTCATCGGTTGAAGGATTATGATGAGCACCAAGCTTAAAATGAGTGGCAGTAGGAGAACTAACCACTTTAGCTTTGCTCATATTGAATTTCTCAAGCACTTTCTCAATATACTTCTCCTGTGACAAGTGCAGTTTCTTATTTGCTCTATCTCGGGTGATGTTAATACCAAGAATTTTCTTTCCTGGCCCCAAATCCTTCATGGCAAAGGATTTGCTCAACTGTTTATTCAATCTGTCAATTATTGAAACATTCCTGCCAATAATCTATATATCATCAACATACATCAATAATATAATGAAATCATCATCCTAGAACTTCTGAACAAACGCACAATGATCAGAAATAGTCTTCTGGTAGCCTTGTCCCCCATAACTGACTCAAATTCTGATACTACAATCTAGGTGCTTGCTTCAAACCATAGAGACTTTTCTTCAGTTTGTATACATGGTCTTCTTTTCCCTTCACCTTGAAACCTTCAGGTTGCACCATGTATATCTCTTTATCTAGCTCACCATGAAGAAAAGCAGTTTGACATCCATCTGCTCAATCTCCAAGTCAAGACTAGCTGCCAAACCAGGCACAAAACGGATGGAAGATATTTTGACAACTGGAGAGAAAATTTCTTCAAAATCAACTCCCTCTTTCTGACTGAAACCTTTAACAACCAATCTAGCGTTGAATCGAGGCTTTGAGGTGTGATCATCTTGTTTTATCCTGTACACCCACTTGTTCTTCAAAGCATGTTTCACCTTTGGTAGTTTCACCAGATCAAATGTGTCATTTTAATGCAGGGACTTCATCTCATCTTGCATTCCTTCCAACCATTCATTCATGTGTTCTCCACGAATTGCTTCTCCATAGCATTTAGGCTCTCCCTCGTCTGTCAAGAGCACATACTGATCAGGAGGATACATCCTAGAAGGTACACGAGCTCTATTACTTCTTCTAGGTGGTTCTTGAACCTCCTGTTCTGGAACATCAGGTGGTTGTGGCTGATAGATATCCTCTTCATCAAGCAAATGATGATCGACATGCTCATCATTATCGAAATCAGGCTGATCCTTATTCTTCTCTTCAGCTTCTACTTGACCTTGACTGTGAGGAACAATATCAGAGTCAATCAAGTCATCACTAGGTGTAGAAACTGAGCTAAACACAACATCCCGACTTTTTACAAGCTTCTTCTTCATGAGATCATAAAGTCTGTAACCAAACTCATCTTGGCCATAACCAATAAACACACATTGTCGAGTCTTCATATCCAACTTAGACCTCTCATCTTTGGGAATATGAACAAATGCCTTACATCCAAAGACCCACAAATGATTATAAGAAACATCCTTTCCTGACCAGATTCTATCTGGAACATCGAAGTCTAAAGGAACACACGGAGTAAGATTTAAAACATGTACCACAGTACTCAGAGCCTCACCTCAAAATGATGAAAACAATCCTGTTTCTGATAACAGACATCTTACTCTCTCGACCAATGTTCTGTTCATCCTTTCTGTAAGCCCATTCAACTTAGGAGTCTTTGGAGGAGTCTTTTGATGTCGAATACCTTGCTTTCTGCAATACTCATCAAAAGGACCAATGTATTCCCCTCCATTATCTGATCTGATGCATTTCAACTTATTTCTAGTCTGTCTCTCAACTAAGGTATGAAACTGCTTGAATGCATCGAGCACATGATCTTTCATCTTCAACGTGTAGATCCAGGTCTTTCTTGAGTGATCATCTATAAAAGTAACAAAATATAAAGCACCACCAAGAGTTCTTGTTTTCATAGGACCACAAACATCAGAATAAATTAAATCGAATATACCTGATGCTCTGGTAGGAGTTGAGGTCTTGAAAGCAACTCGAGTTTGCTTTCCCGCCAAACAGTGAGAGCACTTCCTTAAAGATGCATTCTTCAAGTCTGGAATGAAATTTCTCTTCTCTAGAATCTTCAATCCCTTTTCACTGATATGACTGAGCTTACTGTGCCACAACTCAACTATCCCCTCATTCTCAACTGCATTAATAGAGCCATCAAGTAGTTTTGCTTGCATCAAATACAACGAAGAATGTTTTTGACCTCTAGCAACAACTAAAGTACCTCTTGTAAGCTTCCACTGACCATCGAAGAACACATTGCAGAAACCTTCATCATCAAGTCTCCTAACAGATATCAAGTTCAAGCAAAGATCAGGCACGTGCTTCACATTTCTCAAAACTAGTGTAGCACCATTACTAGTCCACAAACATACATCTCCAACGCCAATGGCTTTAGCTAAGCCATCATCACCCATCCTAACATTACCATAGTCACCTGACATGTAGGATGTGAACATCTCTCTACGAGATGTGGTATGTATGGATGCCCCACTATCAACCACCCAACTGCTTTCACGACATGCAAGATTGAAAACTTCATAATCACGAAAGATAAGAAAATAACCTGTTGCAACAGACACTCGATCATTATATTTTGTTTCTTCATTCTTCCTTTCTTTTCCATTTTCTTTCTTGTCATCTTGCTTGGGTTTTCTGCAATACTTTGTTTTGTGTCCTGGAGTTTTACAATTCCAACACTCAACCTTACTGTGTCTGTTGGATTTACTCCTCTTGCCTTTTTGCTTGCCTGTTGGACCTCTACTATTACTTCTCCCCCTCTTTTCTGTAACCAAAACCTCTGATTGCTGTAAAAGGTCCTGAGATTTTCTCCTCGTTTCCTCATTCAAAACGCTGCCTTTAACCAAATCCATTGTAATGGTACCATTGGGGTCTGAATTAGACAAAGATGTCTTGAATGTCTCCCATGAATCGGCAATGTACCAAGAAGCCATAAGCCCTGTACTTCATCCTCAAACTTGATATTCATTTCTGACAATTGATTAATAATGCCCTGAAATGAATTCAAGTGATCCGTCATAGAAGTGCTATCTTTGAATTTCAGATTCATCAACTGCTTGATTAGAAATAAGTTGTTGTTCCCAGTTTTTCTAGCATACAGTTCCTCCAACTTTTTCCACAATGTTCGTGCATGTGTTTCTCCACTAACATGGTTCAATACATTATCATCCACCCACTGCTAATGTAACCACATACTTGACGATGTAATATATTCCATTGATCATCTGTTTTATCATCAGGCCTTTTAGTTTCAAATATAGGCAAATAATAATCTTTCACATAAAGAAGATCCTGCATCTTGCCTTTCCACACGTGATAATTAGAACCATTGAGATTCACCATTTTATTAGTATTGGTTTCCATATTCACCACAAGACACATAGCAGCAACCCGCTCTGATACCACTTTGTTGGGATAAACACACGAATAATCAAATAATAAACTATTCGTCTACGCAGCGGAATGATCAATTATCCCTGTCTTGTGTAAATCTGGTAGGAAACAATCCTAATAATATGATGCACGATAAAGTAAGTAATCAATAAAACATAAAACCAGCAATTTAACGTGAAAAACCTCCTCAATGTGAGAAGGTAAAAAACCACGGGACCGAAGCCCACCAAAAACTTCACTATGAGACAAAAATCCAAGAGTTACAATCGGCCACCGCATACACTCTATCACAAACGTATCAAGACGCTCAATACTTGATAACAAACAACGAGATTAAAAAGACCTCACCAAACTGCACCAACTGACGTTCAAAGTTCACAACTTTAGTAACCTTAGAATCCGATCTCCACCGTCCAAAATCAACCCCTATGAGTCCTGAACGTGCTTTTCAAATTACAGCTTGATCCAATGGTTGGCTTGTGAGAAACGGCTATTTACCCTCGACTGCGTAGAACAGAATTGCCCAAAAAACCTGCTTCTGTTTTCGGCGTATTACCGTTAACAGAAAGATGCAAACACGATCTTCACCGTTCAGAATGTACCTCCACAAGTTCCAAACGTGCTGACCAAAATTCAGCTCAATCCGACGGTTGAAACTCCGGTTATTACCTCTGCAATATCACTGCGCTGGATTCTCTCTCAATAACGTGAATTATATTTTTGCCCTATTTTTTCTTCTCTTCTCTCTTCCGTCAATGACTTATGAGACAAGATAAAACCAAGTATCGGGCCTACTTGGACTTTACTAACCTTGTTGGATATTGAGCTCTTCACATATTTGGAAACCCAACCCAATAGTTCCCATGGATTTCAATAAGAAGTGGTTTTCTACGCCTTCAGATAGGGCGAGTGACGTGATAAAAGTTCCTGTCAAAACTACACAATTACAAGATATTCTTATCTCCAAAATGCAGCAATACAAAAGAAAGACAGAAGTTGCTCATTTTATCCTAATTTTTCTTGACTTTCCATTTCCAAAACAAGACATTTACTTTTGAAGTGAGCGAAGCCATAGAATTTTATAACATTAACACCATAATCTATGGCTTCACCCGAACACACATGGCAATTCATATATATATTAGTTATTTCTAGGCATTTCTATTCCTATCTAGTACTTGTAGATTTTTAGAGAATAAGCATCAATATTTATCAAGTTGAAACAGAATTTAGCATTGCATTTCAATGTCAGATGGCAAAAGCTTTCTGAATACCAATGTCTACTAAGGAATCAATTATAAGTCATTCAACAAAGACAAAGGGAAGAAGTGATTTAATATTAGCAGAAACAGACACATTAAATTGCAAAGTTAAACTAAAAAGAAGATTACAAATAATCCCAATTTCAGGGGTAAAGCCAAAGAAAATACTCCACACGTTCACACAAACCAATCATAAAACAGATTATAGGCCAACATCAATACCCTACAAAACCTAGCCAGATTCATAAACATCTCACGCCTTAGTGGCATCAATTAATGAGGTAATTTGGCAATTGAATGAAGAGATGTTTACCGATACTGACTTGAAAAATCTCCAGCTCAGCTTAATCAAGTAGCTAGATTCCACTTTCTCTTCCAAATGATCATAATTTCCAACACGCTTGATTTGTACGATTGTGACGACACTCCCTCCGCAAACCCTATTGCAAAACCACTTCTCTTATGTCTGCTTGCGATTGACAACCATGGGGTACCCTTTCTGCTGCTACCCGCTCTCCGATCGTACCTATCGGCTTCCAGGTTATGGCTTCCCCAAGTTTTCACACTAGGGTTGCTGAGGATTTTCCTGTTGGATTGAAGAGCGTGAGTTTTTAATTGAATTGAATTTATTTATGACTTAATAGTACACTTAAAAGAGTTTTTAATTAGAGTCAACTTATACGGTATAAAGACACTTTAAAATGAGCGTCCCATTAAATATATTATAGGACACTTGTATTGAAACTGTACTAATAAAACAGTCCTAATAAGTAGTTTTTGTTGTAGTGACATTTACTGCAGGTTGCAGTACTCTTAAGGAAACCTTAGTAGTGCATTATACTATATATACTTGACAAATTTTCATTAATCTAAGTATAAGGAATTTTGTTATTCACACCCTTGGTTCTACTGGATGAACCCCGTAAATTTATAGGATTAAAATATTCATATTTGTTAGAAACCTAAAACGTAACGTAAATGCCCTATATAAGTTATAAATTAAGAATTCTTCATATCCTTACTTCATAACCGAACTAAAACAAAAATTTGTGGATGAACAAGCATATAAGCAAATCATTATGTTTGATAACATGGTAAGCAAGTTTCCTTATTCACAGAATCACATCAAATCTATTTCACTTGCACATAATTTGAACTCAGGCACTACAAAAAAAATATTTTTAGCAACCTAATTTACCAACGAAATTCAATCCGTTGGTAATTACCAATAGATTAGCAACAAAAAAGACAATTTTGTTTTAAAAACGGAATGCAAACGGATTTATTCTCTATTTTGGCAAATGAACTCAATCCGTTGGTAATTATCAACGGATTATCAAGGGAATCATTACATAAATTACCAACTAAATTATTAGTAACAGATTACCAATGTAATTATTTACCGACGGATTTGATTTTTCATTGTTAAAAATTTACCAACCACCACTTTACCATAAGAGGAGTCTATTCGCAGAAATATTGCAAAGGCCATATTCGAAGTTTCAACCGTCGGATCAAGGTGAAATTTTGTCAGAATGTTCTTACTTGTTGATGTACATTCTGAATGGTGGAGATGGTGTTTAAAAGACTCCATCGACAGTAATAGGCCGAAAACAGAAGTCAGGTTTTTGGGCGAGTCAGTTCTGTGCAGCCGTGTTTAAAGGGTCTTTTCTCACAAACCAGCCGTTGGATCGAGCTGTAATTTTAACAGCACGTCCAGGACACATAGACATTGAACCTGGACGGTGGAGATCAGGTTCTAAGGTTCCAAGAGCTGTGAACAATGAACAGAAGTTGGGTTGGTGTTGTTGGTTTCGACGTTAAGGAGTTCACAGAGGATTTTTAAGTGAAGATGAAGAAAGCAATGGATTTGTTGTGAATCGATCAAAGAAAGAAAAGAAAAACGACGAGACAATGGATTATAGTGGTTCGGAAATTGCCTACGTCCACTCTTAAGGGAGAAGAAAACTTCTTATGATGACAGCGTTACAACGTAATGAAGAACAAACTTAGATCACATATAAACCCTAATCTTATGGGAATGTATGGATGATTCTGTGAACCATACTGAATAAATAAAACCTAACCCATATATATACACTCCAATATATATCAAGCGTCTACCTCTCAACAAAAACTAAACACTGATTTATCCGCACAATAAAACTTATGAGAATAATGTGCTGGAGTGTGAAAACCTTAGATGAAGTAGAACGTGAATGTATTTATAGAAATTGTATAGCTACAGCAGCACGTTTAAGGATCCCGGAGATCATAGAGTTGATTGCATAGATAAATCCGAAATTAACTTCTTCAAGCAAGGATGTGCGTTACTTGTACCAAGTTGCAGTATTACACCGCAGTGAAAAAGTAATAAATTTACTTCTAGAGTATAACTACCATAAGAATAACCCATATTCGTTTGAGATAGACTCACACTCTTTTGCATTTGGTTGCCAATTTACCGCATCCTGACAAACTCAATCGAGACGCTGGTGCAGCTCTTCAGATGCAGCGTGAACTACAGTGGTTCAAGGTCTGTTGTAGTACTCATTTTGTTCTCATGTATACGTTGGTTTCATGCCTAATCTTGTCGTGGCTATGCAGGAGATTATGAAATCTTTTCCTTACTTCGTCAGGAGTATAAAGAATAAAGCAGGAAAAACTGCAGGAAGCGTTCATAATATTCGCAGTGTCGGATGCAGTTTCTCTCTTCACATCCGTCACTTCTCTGCTCATGTTCTTATCCATCATGACATTGCGCTATGCCGTCTGCCCAACAGACTCTGCATTGGTCTCATCACTCTGTTCATCTCCATTTCGTTTATGATGATGGCCTTCAGCTCCACAATCTATCTTTCTCGCAACAGTGGTTATGTTTGCAAGTGCACCTGTTTTAGGATTTTTGCGTTTGCAGTCTCTCTTGCTCTACGATCTCATTTGTTCAACCTGTTAGAAAACTCAGTGATGTAGCTTTGCACGACTCAACTGGATTGGGGTAATAGCAGCAAAGTCCATTAGCTTGTCATGTTTTAATAATAGTGCTATGTCTTTACCTTCTGCTATTTCTAGACTTGCAACAACGTCTTATATGTATTGGTTCTGCTAAACATTTAGGAGGTGAATGCACGATTATTATTCTGGTGACCTTTGGGATTAATTCATGTCGTAGCCCTTTTCTTGAGTTTCATCTTTTATTGTTCCGCTGCATCATGTTGTTACGCCGATCCCACTAGATGATAACTCCTAAATATATGGAGCATCTACGTTAACAGATTGAGCAACTGTGTGGTGAAGCGTGTTTGAGATAATACCACCCACTTTAAATGAAGTATGTAGTGGAAGCTTCTGGAATGAGGAAGAAGTGATAAAAGGTTCTTGAAGGATAATGATGAAGATGGTCGGTGGATACAATCTCCTAAAACATTCCTAGTCATCAAGTCGGTAAGCTTGCAGAGAGTAAATTAAGTTGCACATAAGTTGTGTGCAGTTGTCAACCAAAGCTAGCTAGAATCTTCTAGGCACAAGTGGATAAATAAACAATAAGTTAGAACTCTCCATTATAGGATAGGATAGTGGCACCTCGAATCTAGAATATTCCATGAGTAGTTATATATAAATAGGTAATTCAGATCCCATAAGAGTGAGAAAGAGAGAAAGTTATGAGTGGAAAAAAATATCGGACAAGTCTTGCGTGAGATCGTCTCATTTGAGACCATTTTACATTTTTTAAATGAGTTATCACTTTAAATTTTATTATTTTAACTATAAAATATTATCACTTTTCATTTATATAATAAATTATTTATAAATGAGACGGTTTCACACATGTTTTTGCCAAAAGCATAAGTGTGTGGAGGGTAACTCAACACAGAATCTTAAAAGGAAAGTGTGTATTAAGTGTGTAGAGTGCATCTTAAAAGGAGTTTTTTTTTTATGGGAAGGATCACGCAAATTAGCTTGGATTAGTTGGGAGATTGTTTGCAAATCAAAAGAAAATGGAGGGCTGGGTGTAATGATTTGGAAATTTTAATATGGCATTACTTGTTAAATGGTGGTGGCAACTGTTGAAAGGCAAAGATAAATTATGGTGTAGAGTGATTAAAACAAAATATGAATATCATTTTCAAAATTTAGCTGAGTTGAGAAGAGAAAGGAATAATAATGTCATGTTTACTTTGTGGCGTGATATGTAACATCGTTTAAGGGGATGAAGGTGATTGGTTCAGAAAAGGGTGTTAAAAGATGATTGAAGATGGGTAAAATACCAATTTTTTGGTCGGAGCGTTGGAATAAGGGAGATGTATTGAAAACCAAGTATCATAGTTTGTTTGCAATTGCAAATAACAAAGATACAAATATTTATGATAAAGGCTTTTGTGATGAAGGTGTGTGAAGGTAGAGATGGGATTGGAGAAGAGAGCTATTTAAGTGGGAAGAAGAGCTTTTAAATAATCTAATCACTTCAATAAATTGATTTTCTCCTAACATTGAATTGCAGGACTATTGGTGATGGAAAGAAGGCTCAACAAAAGCATACACTATACAATCTGCGTACAAGAGCCTTCAAGGCAGGTTTAACAATCAGCAGGAGGATTATGAACCAATTAGAATTTGGTAAAAGGAGAATCCTAGTAAGGTTCAAGCATTTGTATGGAGGTTGCTAAAAGATAGACTGCCTACCAAGGTAATCTTAGAAAGTGTGAAGTGCTAGCTTCTGAGGACAACTTGATGTGTACTTTTTGTGAAAGCAATGTGAAAAATGTTGATCACCTATTTATTATTTGCCCATTTTCATCAGATGTATGGCAAAAATGCTTCTCGTGGGTAGGCATCCGAAGTAGTATGCAAGCTTCTATTGGTAGGCAATCTCAAGCTCATCTTTGATTGTCATGGAAGAGGAAACATGAAGTGTTTTGGATAATGTTGTGGCATTGTATTACATGATTTTTGTGGATAGCAATGAATTCAAGTATATTTAAACAAAAGGTAACTTCATTGGATAACCTTGTCGAATTAATAAAGCTGAGGATGTGGGCATGGCAAAATGCATTGACACCAAATAATTTCAGCTATGGTGTTGCAGAATGATTTTTAAATCCATTAGAATGTTTATGATTGTATTATGTTAGAAGTGAAGGGAATTACTATTTTGTAGGGGCACTATATTACACCTTGTACTTGAGTGATATTATATAATAAAATATTCTTTTCTTACCTAAAGAAATTAAATAAAAATATTAATTTTGTCAACGTACACTACAAGATGTCTATCATTTGATGTTTATTCACAACTTATAAAAAATGCGTTGATAGACATCACTTTTAACTAACCGATGCCTTTAAAATGATGTCTATTCTTACGGATTGAATTTCCTATTCCACATTCCGTATTCTATTGGTGATACCGGAAAATTAGAGAGGTAGGAGGAAACACAAGTAAACACTCAATACTCACCACTCTAGGAATCCACCAAAAGAGTTTAGAGAAAGGTACAAGAAGAATACATCTTCTAACAAGCTTAAGAGCTCAAATAGGTTATTTTAAATTTCGAATTCTCCTTCTAAGATTACATATAATGCCATTATATAGGCATGATTTGGAACAACCCTCCAAGTGAGTCAAAAGAAATAAATGAGACTTAACATTCTCAATGCACATAGGAAATAAGAACTTAGACTATAATAAATGTAAACTTAATGAAAGATAATTAAATACTAGGAATATGTAGTTACCAAGGTTCATGATGAGGAGAGAACTCATAAAAATCAGCCAAACAGAAACTGGTCCCGTAACTTTCCGCATGCTGGTGCAGACTGTCACACTTCAGTAAAAGGACCATAACTTTCTGTAGAGATATTATTTTTGAGATCTGTAAATTTTGTTGAAAACTAGACTTCATGAGCTTTCCAACCATATAAAGTTTGCACCATAACTCCTTCCCAGTCAAATCAGATTAATTATCAAAGTTGACTGACTGTTTGATACCTCCTACTGAGTTAATGCTGCCAAATCTTCGATTCCCACTTCAGCCCCTGCGTCATTCTCCCCTGGTTGGAGAAGATTCGACCTCGAATCTGCACCATCTTCATCTCCAACATATGGTGAAAGATCAGCAACATTGAAAGCATCCGAGACACCATACATTCCCGGCAACTCCACCTTGTATGCATTTTCACCAATCTTTTTCAAAATTCTAAAAGGACCATCAGCTCTAGGCAGCAATTTTCCATGTCGACCTCTGGGAAAACGTTCCTTCCTCAAGTGAATCCAAACTAAATCACCCTCTTTGAAACCAGAATGCTTTCTATGCTTGTTCGCCATTTTTTTGATACTTCTCATTATGCTTCATAATCTCCCTACGAACCTTCTCATGCAACTCCTTGATGTACCTAGCATGATCTTCTCCATCTCCACTGATATGATTAGTAAGAGGAATGGGAGTCAAATCCATCGGAGTGATAGGATTTCTACCATATACAACCTCGAATGGACTCCGCCCCCTTGTTTGACTCGAAGATCGATTATAAGCAAACTCCGCTTGAGCCAAAACCACATCCCATTGACGAGGATTCCTCCCAACCAAACTCCTCAATAGATTTCCCAAGCTTCTATTCACCACCTCAGTTTGTCCATCAGTTTGTGGATGGTGAGATGAACTAAATTGAAGTTTAGTTCCAAGCTTCTTCCAAAGTGTGCGCCAAAAATGACTCATGAACTTCGAATCCCGATCAGAGGTGATCGTTTTTGGAATTCCATGAAGTCTCACAATCTCCTTGAAGTAAAGATCAGCCACATGAGTTGCATCCATCGTTTTGATGCAAGGAATGAAATGTGCCATCTTTGAAAACCGATCAACAACCACCGTCACCGAATCTTTGTTCCTTTGAGTGCGAGGCAATCCAGCAACAAAGTTCATACTCACATCTTCCCATGGACGTATTGGCACCGGCAAAGGAGTGTATAGACCTTTGAAGAGATAACCATCATGAATCAAGAAAAGCTTGAATGGAGCTTTTAAAGATTCCTCCCATATTCTGCCAAAATATACATCTTCCTTGTAGAGATCTTTCATCACCTCAAACCCAACCACGTTTAATTGAAAAGTAGTTAACAAAGAGTGTCGTCGACTAAGAGCATCCGCCACTTGATTTAGCACACCCGACTTGTACTTGATCACAAAGTTGAATGCTTGCAAAAGCTCAACCCATTTGCCATGTCGTGGACTCAACTTTTGCTGGGAATTCAAGTGCTTCAAGGCCTCATGATCAGAGAAAAGAACAAACTCCTTGTGTAAAAGATAATGTTGCCAATGATCCAAAGTGCGAACAATGGCAAAGAACTCCTTGTCATACGTCGAATAATTGCGCCGGGAATTATTCATCATCTCACTAAAGAAAGCAATGGGTTTGCCTTCTTGGCTAAGAACTCCTCCAATCCCCACATTTGAGGCATCACAATCTACTTCAAACACCTTTTCAAAGTTTGAGAGCTGCAAAATTGGAGCCTCCGTGACTTTCTTCTTGAGAAGCTCAAAGCTTTTTAGTGCTTCCTCTGTCCACTTGAAGCTGCCACCTTCGTCCATCTTAATTCCTTCAGAAGAAATTTCATAGCCCAAAAAGATTAGACTATCAGTGAAGAAATGGCATTTCTTCATGTTGGCATACAACTTTTGCTCCCGTAGCACACCAAAAATAAGTCGAAGATGAATCAAATGCTCTTCCAGACTGGAGCACTCGTAAAGACCATCTATTATCTTGAATGTTGTTTCCCACTCATCTCCAGACCTCATACCAATCTGATGATAGCCACTCGCTCTACTATCAACAAGGATACGCCATGAACTATCTTTCTTTGGCACAACAAACGGACTCTTACTTTTCCTTCGCAAGCCTTTATCCACGAGCTCTTGCTCTTGCCTTTGCAACTCGTCATGATGCTTCGGATTCATTCGATAAGTTGCCTTATTCAATAAAGAAGCATCGGGTGCAAAATCAATGCAATGTTGAATGTTCTTCATTGGAGGAAATCCTAGTGGAACCTGTTCAGGTTCCACATCATGAAACTCCTGCAAAAAAGTTTGAACTTGGAGTGGTATGGCATCACCCTCTTCATATAGAGCCATCAATTCATACTCCTCCATCGGTTCATACGTAGGATTTTCATAAACTTGTGAATAAAAGAGTATTTCTTTTGATGGTTCAAAAGTATTCTCCATCTCTGAATTCCCAAAACTTTTCTTACAATCATGCCATGACAACTTGTAAGATTGAGTATGAGCTTCGGTTTTCAATCTCAACTTCTCAACCATAGAAGTAGTCCCAACATTTTCACAACTTTCTTCATCAACAATAATAGCACGTACCTTGTCATTTGTCATGCAACTTGTGTGAAAAATATTGTTATGAAGCCACGGATCATCCGCAACAGAGGTAGTGTTGAGGTTACGTCGAATCACCAAAGCTTCTCCATGATCCTCGTAAATCACGTCATTCTCATCATACTCATCATAGATTGGTGTTGTCTCATCAGGTTCCTCTTCACACTCTTCCTCAACAAGAGTAATGATCCTCCGATTTGGACAATCTGCAGCAAAGTGTCCAAAGCCCTTGCATTTGAAACAATTTTTTTGATTCGTTGGGCCACTTTGTTTCACAAAACCAGCACTACCCTCCTTACTTGCAGCAGCTTTTGGTCTTGTATCTTTTGTGGTAGGAGTGTTCTTGGAAGAAGAAGCACTCCCCCTGTTAGAAACACCACCACTCGACAAGAAACGCCCACCGAAACGACTTGATTCTTTTTGTTGTTTCTCAACCTTGAGAGATAACTTGCAAACATCATTATATGTCCAATATGGTTGTAATTGGACCACATTTCCAATCTCATACCTCAGCCCTCCAAGAAAACGAGCAATGGTTTGTTCTTCCGGCTCCAAAACATCACACCGCAACATGAGATTTTCAAACTCAGCCATGTACTCCTCCACGGATAGATCTTTTTGCTTGAAGTTGTGATACTTAAGAAAAGCATCTTGCCGATAATTATCCGGCAAGAATTTCCTCCTTAACTCCTTCTTCATTTTTTCCCACGTTCTGATCTTTTGTTTGCCATCACGAGAACGTTGCTTCTTAAGGTGCTCCCACCACAAGGCTGCATATTTCTTCAATTTGATAGCCACAAGTTTCACCTTACTTTCTTTTTGAATATCTTTGAATTCAAATACTTTCTCAACAGAATTGAGCCAATCTATGAACTCGTTTGGATCACTTCTTCCCTCAAAATCTGGAATATCAACTTTGAAATCATAATGTGTGTTTCGAACATTGCTCCTTCGAACCCGCTGACCTCGAGATGCATTGTCACTTGAATCGTCACTTTTGCCAACATGAAATGGATTGAAATCCACATCATCACTTGTTGCAGAACCACCATCTGAATCATGACCCTCAACATCATGTTCAAGATGTTTGCCACGCGCAAGGCGTTGCTCGAGTTGTTGCACTTGTCTCCGTAAGTCTTCTAATTCAATATCACGAAGGTCTCGTTGACGAGCAGCAGGATCATCAATATTTGGCCCATTTCTTCTACGACCAGCCATTGAAAACCGAAGCTCTGATACCACTTGATACCGGAAAATTAGAGAGGTAGGAGGAAACACAAGTAAACACTCAATACTCACCACTCTAGGAATCCACCAAAAGAGTTTAGAGAAAGGTACAAGAAGAATACATCTTCTAACAAGCTTAAGAGCTCAAATAGGT
Organism: Pogostemon cablin; assembly: GCA_023678885.1. Lineage (NCBI taxonomy): Eukaryota > Viridiplantae > Streptophyta > Magnoliopsida > Lamiales > Lamiaceae > Pogostemon > Pogostemon cablin. The sequence goes on from CM042976.1 coordinate 4,378,013, forward strand.
TATTTTAAATTTCGAATTCTCCTTCTAAGATTACATATAATGCCATTATATAGGCATGATTTGGAACAACCCTCCAAGTGAGTCAAAAGAAATAAATGAGACTTAACATTCTCAATGCACATAGGAAATAAGAACTTAGACTATAATAAATGTAAACTTAATGAAAGATAATTAAATACTAGGAATATGTAGTTACCAAGGTTCATGATGAGGAGAGAACTCATAAAAATCAGCCAAACAGAAACTGGTCCCGTAACTTTCCGCATGCTGGTGCAGACTGTCACACTTCAGTAAAAGGACCATAACTTTCTGTAGAGATATTATTTTTGAGATCTGTAAATTTTGTTGAAAACTAGACTTCATGAGCTTTCCAACCATATAAAGTTTGCACCATAACTCCTTCCCAGTCAAATCAGATTAATTATCAAAGTTGACTGACTGTTTGATACCTCCTACTGAGTTAATGCTGCCAAATCTTCGATTCCCACTTCAGCCCCTGCGTCAATTGGTGTATTGTAAAATTCGGTTCGCAAAGAAAGAAGAGTTGGAGTGATATGACAATTTTGAAGGATGTTACAATAAGTAAGGCATATTATGAATCTCACTTATTCTTATTGTGCTTCACTTGAAAGGAAAAAAGAAAAAAAAAAGGAATTGATCCCAAAATTTTCAATTAATTGGACCTAATTTTCCATTTTATTGTGAAACTTAAGATATAATTTCCCCTAATTGCCCGCCCAACAACATAACGTCCTAAATATGTGAACCTCTTAAGTTACTGTTCTAAAACTGCAGTTTCCCCATAAAAAGTACCTCTTCCATCTTAACTGACTCTTCAACTTTACTTCATAATTTACAAAGGAATGCAGAAATAATCATTTGAGATGAAGGGAGTAAACATGAAAAAAAAAAAAAGGAAAGAAAGAAAGAAGAAAAAGAAATGATACACATCTTATCGAAATTGTAATTAAAGTTTTATTCAGTTAAATTATCGGTTTTGTAGGTAAATTTGTGTTGTCATAACTTTTGGGAGCTGTATACACTCCATCCCTCTCGGCGTAAGAGGGACATTAGCTTTTTTGCACGTAAATTAAGGAGTATTATTATTTAATGTGTAGTAGGTATTTGTATTAGTTGGAGTGTGGATCCCATATTTTAATTATATTAGAGGGGGTGTGTGGGTTCCATAAGTATAAAAAAGAAAAGAGGATTCTTTCGGTGGGACGAACAAAATGAAAAAATGACTCTCTTAGCTTGAGACTGAGGAAGTAATTCCCACTTATACTTTAAATTAAATTCTGAGAAATGATTTCAGGAAAAAAAATAGCACTCCATAAATGAAATTTGTACGAAAAATAACAATATAATGAAGTTCCCAACTACCGTCACCTTTTCCGTATTCTTGAAATCTCACACACAATATTTAATAGCGTCCCAACTACCATCAACCCAAGACATATGATAGTAGTAAAATATTTAACATTATTATAAAGACAAATTGTTTTGGGTCATAACTCTTCTCTTGAGAGTAAATACACCAATTTCTTTCACCAAATGTGAGGTCAATCTTAATAATAATAAGGTCAAAAAGGCTAAAATACACCAATTTCTTTCACGCTTCACATTTGGTTTTATACTCTTTGGTCTTGAGTATTTTTGCATGGGTACAAGCCATGTGCGTTAATTATAGCGACCTATGTAACGTCTCAATCAGTAGGTAAGGGTTGGATTTTTATATGGGAATAGTTGGATGAAATGGCGTGAGTGACGTGAGTTAGATAATGGAGGAGAGAGGGTAGATTAAATAGATAAAGTGGAAGACATAACTTTGGATTGATGGCTTGTGTATTATTATTGAAGATTGATAGATTGAAAAGGTGTAGAAGTGGGATTGAATATATTATTGGGAGCAGTCGCTGTCAGTGTAGCCAACTAACGTTGAGTTTTCTTGTGGCTCATACCAAATGCCATAATTTTTAGTTCCTTGTAGATATCTCAGTATCCTCTTTGCAGCTCCTTAGTGGACTTGGCTTGGATTCTGCATGAATCTTGATAGTAGACTCGTCGCATACATGATATCCGGCCTTGTAGCTGTTAGATATAGCAGGCTTCCAATGAGGCTTCTGCATGTTGATTCATCTGCCTTTAGAGCGCCATCTTCTTTGCAGAACTTCTCATTTGTGATAAGGAGAGTTGCTACAGGATTACATCTTTCCATCTTGAACTTCTGTAGCAGATTATTTGTATATTTTCTCTGTGAGATAAATATCCCTTTTTCTTTTTGACTTGCCTCGATACCGAGAAAGTAGTTCATCAGTCCGAGGTTTGTCATTTCAAATGTCTTCATCATGACTGCTTTAAACTCTTTGATCATATCTTCATCGTTCCCTGTGAAGATAAGATCATCAACATATAAGGAAACGATTAGTCTTTTATTGTTATCTTGGGTCTTGATGTAGAGAGTTGGCTCGTTTTGAAGAAATCATCTATGCGACTGTACCAGGCCCGTGGAGCTTGTTTTAACCCGTACAGTGCCTTTCGTAGTCTTAGCACCTTGTCTTCTTGTCCTACTGCCACGAAACCTTGAGGTTGTTCGACATAGATCTCCTCTTCAAGATATCCATTCAGAAATGCTGACTTGACATCCAGTTGGTATATCTTCCATTTCTTCTGAGCTGCTAGTGCGATGAGAGCCCTTATAGTATCTAGGCGAGCTACTGGAGCAAATGTCTCGTTGTAGTCGATCCCTGGTAGTTGTGAGTAACCTTTGGCTACCAGTCTTGCCTTGTGTTTCTGGATTGAGCCATCTGGATTAAGTTTAGTCTTATAGACCCACTTAACTCCAATGACTTCTTTGTTGCTTGGTAGATCCGCCATCTCCCATGTGTTGTTCTTTTCGATCATCTTGATCTCTTCTTCCATTGCTTTGACCCATTCTTTTTCTTTGACGGCTTCTTCAAAGCTTGTTGGCTCGATGGCTGCAAAGTTGCACGTCTCATAAATTTCTCTTAGTGACTTCACCTTTCTCGGTGTTTCATCTGGAGCAGGTCCTTCTGGAACTTGAGGTGTTGAAGCCTCTGGAGTTGGAGGTGGAGACTCTTCTGAAGTTTTTAGTTCTTCTTCTTCAACTTCTTGATGCTTACTAGGTCGTCGTATTTGTGGCATCATGATATTTTTCTTCTCAATTATATTTTCATCCCAGTTCCACGAGGTATTTTCATCGAACTCGACATCTCGACTGATGATTAGCTTCTTTGTCTTGAGACTGTAGAGTCGATAGCCTTTAGACTGGGTGATGTATCCGAGAAATATGCACTTCTCGGTCTTCTCCTCCAGTTTATGTCTCTTCTCTTTTGGAATGTACGCGTAGCAAATACTCCAAAAAACTCTTAGATGTTTTGCTGATGGCTTCCGTCCACTCCAGGCTTCAACTGGTGTTTTATTTTGTACTGCTTTTGTTGGACACCTATTTAGCAAGTAGACTGCAGTGTCGACAGCCTCTGCCCAGAATACCTTAGGCATGTCTTTCTCTGCTAGCATTGTTCTTGCCATCTCCATTACAGTCCTGTTATTTCTTTCTGAGACTCCATTTTGTTCTGGATCGTAGCCAACAGTTAGCTGATGGTTGACTCCTTCTTCTTCACAGAATTTGTTGAACTCCTTGGATGTGTACTCTGTCCCTCTATCGCTGCGTAGAACCTTGATTTTCTGGCCGCTTTGGTTCTCCACTAGATTTTTGAACTTCTTGAAGATAGAGAAGACTTCTGATCTTTCTTTCATAAAGTACACCCAAGTCATTCTTGTGTAGTCGTCAATGAAGAGAATGAAGTACTTGTTCTTCTCTAATGTTGGCGTCCTCATTGGCCCGCATACGTCTGTATGAACCAGCTCCAAAGCTTGTTTGGCTCGCCATGCTTGTCCTGATGGAAATGGCTTCCTGTGTTGCTTGCCTTCCATGCATTTTTCGCATATATCCTTCTTTTGTTGGATTTGTGGAAGATCTCTCATCATATTCTTTTGTTGAAGTAGTTTTAGCCCGTAGAAGTTGAAGTGCCCGAACCTCCGATGCCATAGCCAGGATTGATCTTCTTGGGCATTTAATGCTGTCTCCACATAGCTCCAATGGATTGGAAAGTTCCTTTGATGCTGCATTTTGACTTCAGCAATCACTTGATTTTTGTTCATCTTGTCATAAATGGTGCATGAGTCACCTTTGAATACTAAAGAGTATCCTTTCTCTATCATTTGACCCACGCTTAGCAGATTAGTGCGTAGTTTTGGTACCAATAGCACATCATGGATGTACCGCGTACCTCTCCTTGTGTTGACAGCTATCGTGCCTTTTCCTTCAACTTCCACCAGGTCTCCGTTGCCTAGCTTCACTTGAGATTTGATATTTTTGTCAACATTTTGAAAGATCTTCTCATCTCCAGTCATGTGGTTGTTGCACCCACTGTCTACGTACCACGTATCGTTTTTCACTTCTGATGCGACATGGTTCGCATAGAAGAGATTATCTACATCTTCTCTTTCTTCAGAGTAGTTGGCCTGGTGACCTTTCTTGGAGCGACAATTTTTCTCCAGATGTCCAAATCTCCCACAACTTTTGCATTGTGGTTTACCTCGGTACCAACAATCTTTTTCAAGATGATTGGTTCTTTTACAAACTCCACATGGGGAATATTTTTCTTTCGTATTATTGTTATTTTCTCCAATTTTTCTCCCCCCGATTTTAGAATTTTGAGACCGTATTTTTAGTTTAGACTGAAAAGTATTTTCTACATTTTCATCTTCGTTTATGCTCAGTCTTTTCTCATATGCTTCTAAATAACCCAATAAATCCGTCACTGCCAATTTTTCTATATCTTTAGTCTCTTCTATAGTAGTGACTATTGGATTGTATTTAGTAGGGAGAGATATTAAAATCTTTTCTACTATTTTCTTATCTGTCATATCTTCCCCATAAGATTTTAGTTGATTTACTACTTCTCTTAGTTGAGTGCAGTAATCTTTTACGGTCTCAAATTCTTTCATTTTCATATTTACGAAATCTCTCCTAAGAGTTTGGAGTTTTAGATTTCGTGCCTTGTCACTTCCTTGATATTCCTCCTTTAGAATATCCCAGGCCTCTTTGGATGTCTTCGCTCCACTGATTGTTGGAAATAGAGACTCTGCCACTGCCATTTGTAGAATATAAAGCGCCAAGTTGTCCTTCTCCATGTTTTTATCTAGTTTTTCTTTGTCTGTACTAGACAAGGATGATATATCTGCGGGGATAGTGTACCCCTTGTCGACGATCTCCCATAGGCCTTGTGACATAAAATATGTTTTTATTTTGATGGCCCAATAGTTGTATCATTCACCTGAAAAGGTTGGGATTGCGATTTGGTGGGTATTGGATAGAGAGGACATTTTTTTTGGATTTAGAAATGGTTTGGGTAGTGTAGTGAAAGTTTTGGGTAGTAATTTGCGGAAGCTTATTTTAACCCAGTTAATGAACTAATCGGGCTCTGATACCAAGTTGGATTTTTATATGGGAATAGTTGGATGAAATGACGTGAGTGACGTGAGTTAGATAATGGAGGATAGAGGGTAGATTAAATAGATAAAGTGGGAGACATAACTTTGGATTGATGGCTTGTGTATTATTATTGAAGATTGATAGATTGAAAAGGTGTAGAAGTGGGATATTATTGGGAGCAAGTGGTTGATGGGAGATAAAGTTGAAATGGTTTAGTAAAAGTGGGGGGCAGAGAATTAGTAAATGAGTTTTTTTTTTTGTTTTTTTTATTTGTTAGTTCCCCTTACACTGATAGATGGCGAGTGGGGCTTAATCCACCGACTCATACCATTCTAAACTATTCTAAGAGATTCTATATTATTTAGTCTACTTTTCTAGAATCATACATGCTTATTATATTTTATTTTTATAAAATGTGCTTCTAGAATAATCTCTACTAATCGAGATTAATGTGCATCAACATTTTAATAGTAAGGTAACACTAATTAATGTGTGTGTGTGTATATATTTGAAGGTTGCGGTGTAAGATTTGGAGAAGCTTAGTGCAGAGGAATGAGTTCAGGAAATGGTTGTGCAGGCGGTGTTTTCGTGTCGAACTTCGTGGGGGCGAAGCTCCAGTATAATGAGGAGTCCCACAACTACATCTCGTGGAGGGAGCAGATGCTGTGCCTCCTAGAAAGTCAGGGGCTGCTCAATCATATCAACGAAGAGGAAGAGATGGAAGAAAAGGATGATTGCAATGACGAGTGCTTGAGAAAGAAGGACTGGGTGGTGAAGGGCTGGATTTTGGGTTCACTCAGCGATGATCTCGTCGAAAGATGCGTGCATTCTCTCAGAGGAAGGGACGACCGCAGCTTGAAAAGTAGCGTCACAGCAAGAGATGTTTGGTGGGAGTTGGAATACATATTTGATGAAGATGATGAACCTACGTCTGTGTCTTCCTCTGATCAGACTGAAACAGATTATTTTGAGCAATATGTTGAAGATCAGAGTAGCATGTCTAAAAAGATTTTTGACATGTTTCAAACTCGAAAATCAGGTGCTGCTTCCCCAAAAAGTAGGCATTGCTACCTATAACTCTCTACGTCTCCTCCCTATCTTCATTTTAGTAGAAAATAATACTGTATTTTTACTTTTGAACCACTTTTTTAATTTCAAACCTTTTACAAGAAGGAAAAAAAAGAGGGAAAGAGAGAATGGCCTTTGCAATAGCTGCCCAACCCACCGCTGAATACGTTTTTTTTTTTTTTTGAGATGTAGTGTAGGATCCGTCTAATGAATAAGATTTGGAAGACAGATTGCCTCTAAGAAGTTGTTTTATTAACCCATATAATTAGACTATTCTAGGATTTATCTTATTTATTTTGTCTAGAATTTGCATTAATCTTTTACTCATTCCTCTTAGCCGGAAAGGATCATGATGCCCAGCGTAAATAGAAGTGAATTAGCTTGAAGTATTTTTTATTTTTTTTAAATGGTTGTTTTTAATTAAGTTTAATCATACTTCAGTTATTGTGAAATTTCTTGATGGTATTTAGGATATGGGATATGGGGTTGGTAGTATTTAGAATGGAAGGTTTATATGTGAGTGGTTAGTGATTTAGGCTAGAAGTTTGGATTAGTAAATGTAGGAAATAAGTGCTTAAGAGAATAGAGGAGTGAACTTGGTTTCAATTTTGGTTAAATTGATTTAGAGCAAGTGTACTCTATCGTGTGTAGCACGTAACCGACCAAGTGCAAAATTTATACCGGTATTCCTATAGATACTTACGGATATTAATATACCAGTATAGAGATATTATCAAGAAAAATTTTCTCTAGAAGGCTGAGACGTTTTCCTAGTGTTCCCTTTCTAAGATCAAGTGAAAATTGGCTTGGTTCCCTTTATCATATCAAACACTTTTACAAGTAATTATCAATAATGTCCTATCATGAGGTTCTAAGCACATGAAGGTTATGGTCAAACTCCCCACATACTTAACATAGTCATCTCATGTAATTAATGATTCAATTAAACCACTAAACATAATATTATAATGATCATCCTAACACTATGAATAGAGAATCTAATCACACAAATCATACATAAAATGAAAATAAGCAATCATGATAGAAAATATTCATAACAATCATTTCATCAAACATGTGGTGTGCAAAATCTTAATAATCTCTAACCAATCATATTGCTAGCCTCACATGAGGACTAACCACTACAAATCATAATAGAATCAACACATTCCATAGCTTGCTCTAATTGAGCCAAATAATAAAGAAAATAACAAAATAAAGGTAAGTAGACTCCCCTTTGATGGTGAACTTCCTCCTCCTTGATCATGCTAAAGTCTTCAACTCATGATGAATTCCTCTTATTAGATTGGTGGATGGATGGATTTATGGATGTATTTGAGAAGATCAAGTGGATATGATGGATGAAGTCAAGGATGGAAGAGATGGAGATGAATGTGTGTGATTTAGGCATTTAGTGTGTGCGGAAACTAATCCAAAATGATTCCTCCCATAATTTGTGGTCAAAACATATTATTTATACCTCCATGGAAGCTTCTAGAACACGTAAAGATCATAAAGCTGACTTTTGTCAGAACACGGATCGTGTACAGAATACGACCATAAGGGTGGACGTGTAGCGTTTTCTAGTGTCAGAACAGGGTCACCCCTTATAGGGCCGCGTTCAGAACACGGCTCGTGCAGGTGCAGCGCAGCCTCACCGTTTCGTGCATAACTTTCTCGTTTGGGCTCCGATTCGAGTGATTCTTATGCTCACGTGATCCACTCTTCCATGACTTTCCAACCATATATCACAAGTCTAATTTTGAGCTCCACATAAATACAAAAAAATTACACAAGTTGGATGCGTGTTTTTCAATATTTTGCTTTAGCTCGTTCTTCCTCATTTCAATTCTGAATTGTGCTCCGTTTTTCCCACATCTTCTTTATCATGTCTAGAATCCATTTTCACTTGAAAATCACATATATTACACCAATTTAAAAATTCTCTAAATATTCACAAATATAGCACAATTTAAGGCACTTAATCATGAAAATCACACATTTATCATTTCAAAGCACACATCTCCATATCTTCATATAACACCACCAAATGATATATAAAATGAATAAAAACACACAAAAATACATAATAATGACACTAAAATCTAGGTGAAAATGATACCACTCAACCCTCAAACTTAAAATGTTGCTTGTCCTCGAGCAATTAAAATGAAAAAACGAGAGGGAGAATTTTCACCTAGAGAAAGACCTAAACAACATAAGCAACAACACATCATAAGTAACAAGGACTACAAATCATATCAAGTCACACTACAAAATTAAAATCATGACATAAACAATTAACAAGTTCAAATCTAAGAAAATTAAGAGTAATAAAGTCCCTTTTGGTCCAAATCTCACAACGGGTATCAAAATGCACTCAACACTCTATGAAGTAGGGTAATTTTCACTCATCAATCGATTGAACCCGACATACTATAGGCTTGCTCACGGACTACATTCACAAACCACCAAGACTTCAACTAATGATCAAAAGGGACTTTACTTTTGGATGTAATTTTAGGCTTTTTGGTAAGGGTAGGAAGATTATGGATAAGAGTGACTCATCAAATGTAAGTAATCAAAGAGATGATCAGCTTCTTCAACTTCTTTACATTTCTATCTTATATTCTTTTCTTTTCTAATCACAAGCACTAATCATTATCATTCCTTGGATTTCTTGAGCTTATTTTAATTTGCATGCTTCCTTTCTTTCGACTTTTGAATTCCTTGAGCATATTTTTGTTGATTTGCTCCTTTATCTTGATTTGAGGTTGCATGTTCATTTTGCGTGAGCTCTTTTCATCATTTTCTTGCTTGTTTACCATTTTCTTTCTTCTCTAGCACAATTATCATATCAACCTTGTAAACCATCATCTCCTCAATCACCTACACAAAAGTTATATATATAAGGCTTAAGTGAGTATTCGAGGCTTGTATTGTGTTCAAATCACAAAGAATAGGCTTTAAGGCTCAAAGTGGTTAACTCGGGATGATGTATAAGGTAAGGAAATATATGGCAATGACTTTAAAGTAACAAGGATGGCCTAAGATCATATCACTAACCTCCACCAATCGGGCTCATTCCCGTAGTCCATGAGCAAGTTCTAGTTTATCAAGGCTCAATTGATCCACTCATTAAGAAATTAACCATGGATGCACGGTTGAGGCTCAAACGCTCTCAAGCTTTTGCTTAGACCTCAAGGAACTCATTACACCTCAATTCATCTCAAAATTGAACATGTTAAATTGAACATGTTACAATTTTAAAGAGTAGAGATTCTCAACATAGTTCTCTATCACTTATCACAAACAACATGCCATTACTCACATTAAAAAATGACTCACAACATCCCAAAACATATCACCAATCAATCCTATACAAGAATAAAAATACAAACAAAACACATGAGCAAAGACTCATCAAACAATGAACAAGACAAAACACAAAACATGCAAAAATAAAAATTCATCCATCAAAAGAAAATTAAGCACATATTCTCATCATCCAATAACATTTAAGCTCAAGATTTTGCCACCTTATTCAAATTCAAAAATAAGAAAAACTAATAAAGCAAGCAAACTACCTAAATAAAGTAAGTAATCCTCTCAAGTACATAACACATGAAGTTGCATACTAATCCAAAGAATCCAAGTCAAATCAAGTATATGCTAAGCAAATAGAAATGATGAGTAGTAAAGTGAACTCCCTGAAAAGACATTTGGTAATGGAAATGATTAGCACAAGCTTCTGGATTGCATGCACAATGAATCTCGATATTGATTTTCGGGCTCAATTCATGCTTCCACTATACTTCATTTATGCTCAACAACTCATCCAAACATTAGCACAATAATTACTATCAAATAATGAACAAACATGCACTTTAACACAACCAAAATGATCCAAAATCATACCAATACTCATGAAATTTTTTTTAAAATTTACCCTATTTTACAAGAAGATCTCTCAATCAACATAATAAGCACACTCAAGTGGTGAGTCACACCACGCACTCTCCCCCCAAACTTAAATCGAAATAAGTTGAGAATTAAGTTTTCAAAAAGTGGTGGGACTTACCCTTGTAGTTTCCAACAATGAGCTTCTTGTAGAGAAGTATATGCATCACAACAATTCAAGAGACGTCCACCACGCACTATCCCCCCAAACTTAAAATGAAACAAGAGTTGAACTTTAAGTTTGCAAGAAGTGGTGAGACATACCTTCACACTTCAAATTAAGCACTTTTCGTACTTTCAATACGCATTCTCTTCAATGAGCACAATCAATCTATATGCCAAAAATAAAAAAAAATTAAATCAAATCATTTAAATGAAAGCAATAAAGAAATAATGGGTTGCCTCCCATTCAACGCTAAGTTTAACGTCTTCAAGCCGGACAGATCATGGAGAACTCATCGGAATGGCCAAGGATATCGTTCGTTCTTGCCATCAAATTTTAATCTTTGTGCTTCTTCCTCTATTAGGCATTTGTGGCAAGTAACGACCATAGTAGCATCCTTCGAGATTGGCTTTAAGAATACTCGTTTGAGCTTGCATTCCATTAATCTTTCTTTTCTCGACCATCACTTATTCCTCTTTATCAAGTAGGTTCCCAATATTTTCTCAATTTCTCTTTTGTTACCTAAGGCATTAAGAAGAATCAATAGGTAAAACAATGTCAATATAAATAATATTTTGAAAGTCAATGCAACTTGAAGAGTTAAAAGATGTAGAAATGCTCATTTCACTCCCAAACTCATCATCAAGTGCTCTTAGACCTTGTCCCACTTCATCAAATTCATACTCATCTCTTGATTCTTCATCTTCACTTGAATTTTCCTTCTCAATAAAGGACAAGAAATCATAGACAATCTCTTCCTCCTCTAGGCTTTCCTCTACCTTAGGCTCGTTACTCCTCTCACTTTCCTCCTCTAAGCTTTCTTTTACCTTGTCTTCATTATCCTCAATAACCTCAACATCTTTTGAGTCTTCTTCATTATCCCCCGAACACTCTTCTACCTTCAACTTTTCTTCAATGTTTTTATCAAAATTCTCCATTTCGTGAAGAGTGTCCCGGTCACTTATCCTTTGACTAGTTTGATGTTTTAGGGCCTCAAATCTCCTCTCATTTTCCTCACTCATTTTTCTGTTAAATTCAATCATCTCATTTAACATATCCATGAGTTTACTATCTTTATCTTCTATGGATGGCTTTGCTTCTTCACTCGATAGTTTCCATGTTTGTTCTTGGAGACAATTCCCTTGATTTTGGAAATTACTCCCTTGAATGTAAGAAATATCCTCCACTTGAGGACTTGGCATCATCCACTCTTGTTGCACCGTAGGATAAGAAGTTGGCATACATTGAAGATTTTGAGCCCCATAACTAAGAAAACTTGATTGAAAACTTTGTCTTGCATTGTTCCCTTGAACATATCTTCTACACAACTCCATTAAGGCACTATTTTCAGATAAAGGAATAACCTTAGGCATTTGGTTGTAGGAACTTGGTAATGAAGGTCTTCCATCATTGTTTGGTGGACATTCTTCTTGGAAATTCTCTTGACCATACCCGTTTTGCATACATGTTCCATTCCCCATTTGGTAATCGGGCATATTCCACATTTTTCCCCATTAAAGTTGGAAGTAGGCATTTTGAGGCTCATTGCTTGAAAGATTTGGTTGAAATCTTTGCCTTGTATTATTTCTATAAGCATATCTTCTAAGCAACTCCATTGTATTTTCGGATAAAGGAGTAAATATAGGCAAATGAATTTGGTTTGAAGAATTTGGTACAGAATAAGTGTGTGCTTGATGAGGTTTGAATGTACGGAATAAGCACTTTGTCATTCCTCATGACTCCCACTGTTGTAGCTTTGAGAGCTTGTTTGACTCATTTGACTACTATACCCATAGTTGCTCTCATCCTTGTAGCCATTTGATAGCTGTAGTGGAACCAAACCAAGTAGAATTTCATAATTTTCTCCCAAGTATTGATTCTACCCATCCATGTTCATACTCTTCTTTTAAAGGCTTACTACAACTTTCTTCACTTACTATTTTTGGTTTGTTCCTTCTCCACTTCTTTCAAGGTTATCGTACCTATCAAAAGAACAAGTTAGAACAAAATTTTCAAAACAAATATAGAATGCAAAAATAAGAAAAATGTCCTAAGTAGAGCTAACAAATTCAAACACGTTACACCGAAGGCTTTCGCCCCGCAACGGCGCCATGAACTTGGTTTTAATTTTGGTTAAATTGATTTAGAGCAAGTGTACTCTAACGAGTGTAGCACGTAAGTGACCAAGTGCAAAATTTATAAGATATCGAACCCAAGGGCGAAAGTGGGTAGCCATGTTTGAGAAATGATTTACTATAGTAGGACGAATCAAAAGGAGGGGGTTAAATTATACTACAAACTAACAACGAAGAAAGCAATTAATGATAGAACATGTACAAATGAGAAGGATGATGGGTGAAGGTGAACAATCTAAGAAGTATGCAAGGCTAACAACATTCATGGAAAAGGTATATATAGACTCACACACACACATGCATTGGTGATCTTCATGTTATGATATTAAGGACACTCAAAGAGTGTTTTCAATCCTCACTATTCCTATAGGTACATATGAATATTAATATACCGATATAGAGATATTATCACGAAGAATTTTCTCTATTAGGCAGGAATGTTTTTCTAGTGTTCAATTTCTAAGGTCAAGTGAAAATTGGCTTGGTTCCCCTAATCATATCAAACACTTTCACAAGTAATTATCAATAATGTCCTATCATGAGGTTCTAAGCACATGAAGGTTATGGTCAAATTTCCCACATACTTAACATAGTCATCTTATGCAATCAATGATTCAATTAAACTACTAAACATAATATTAGAATGGTTATCCTAACACTATGAATAGAGAATCTAATCACACAAATCATACATAATCTCTAACCAATCATATTGCTAGCCTCACATGAGGACTATCCACTATAAATCATAATAGAAACAATACATTCCATAGCTTGCTCCAATTGAGCCAAATAATGAAGAAAATAACAAAATAAAGGTAAGTAGGCTCCCCTTTGATGGTGAACTTCCTCCTCCTTGATCATGCTAAAATCTTCAACCCATGATGAATTCCTCTTCTTAGATTGGTGGATGGATGGATTTGAGAAGATCAAGTGGATTGGATGGATGAAGTCAAGGATGGAAGAGATGGAGATGAATGTGTGTGATTTAGGTGTTTAGTGTGTGTGGAAACTGATCCAAATGATTCCTCCCGTAATTTGTGGTCTAAACATATATTTATACTCCCATGGAAGCTTCTAAAACACGTAGAGATCATAAAATTGACTTTTGTCAAAACACGGGTCGTGTGCAGAACACGGCCGTAGGGGTGGGCGTGTAGTGTTTTCTGGTGTCAGAACACGGCCACCCTTACAGGGCCGTGTTCGGAACACGGCTCATGTAGGTGCAGCGCCTGCAGCGCAGTCTCACCATTTTGTGGATAACTTTCTCGTTTGGGCTCCGATTCGACTGATTCTTATATACTCAAGCGATCCTCTCTTCCATGGCTTTCCAACCATATATCACAAGTCCAATTTTGAGCTCCACATGAATACATAAAAATTATACAAGTTGGACGTGTGTTTTTTAATATTTTGTTTTGGCTCGTTCTTCCTCATTTCAACTCCGAATTGAGCTTCGTTTTTTTCCACATCTTCTTTATCTTGGCTAGAATCCATTTTCACCTGAAAATCACAAAAATTATACCAATTTACCAATTCTCTAAATATTCACAAATATAGCTGACACCGGGATTTTAGAGAAGTTGGAGCAACACACGCACACACTCGGATACAATTCCTCACCTATGGAATTCACCACAAGTTTGGAACAATCTCGTCATCTTAAGGAATCCACCGAAAGACTAAGAGACACACTCACCACTCTAGGAATCCACCAAAAGAGTTTAAAGTAAGATACAAGAAGATAACATCTTCTAAACAAGCTTAAAAGCTCAAAATATGTTTAAATTCGAAATTGGCTGCTTAAGAGCATACATAGGATAACCATTATATAGGCATGAATTGGAACAACCCTCCAAGTGAGTCAAAGGAAATAAATGAGGTTTGAACATTCTCAAGACATAGAAAATATGAACTTAGACTCTAATAAATGTAAGATAATCAAAAACTAAGAATAGGTAGATACCAAGGTTCTTCATGAAGAGACGAACCACCAAAATCAGCAAAGTATGAGCTTGCCCCGTAACTTCTCGCATGATGCACAATCTGCCACACTTTAGTCAAATGACCATAACTTTCTGTAGGAATACTATTTTTAAAATCCGTAAATTTTGTAGAAAACTAGACTTCAAGAGCTTTCCAATGGTATATGGCATGAACCATAACTCTTTCCAAATCAAAACAGATAAATTCATGAACTGGACTGACTGTTCATGATCTCCTGCTAAGTTAATGTTGTATAGTTGGACCATTTTGTTCAAATGTATTGAGTTTAAGGTCTTCATTAATGGATAGCTTTTTCATGTTGCAGACTTCAAATCTTCACCCAAAATTCCCGCGTCAATAGCACAATTTAAGACACTTAATCATGAAAATCACACATTTATTATTTCAAAGCACACATCTCCATATCTTCATATAACACCACCGAATGATATACAAAATGAATAAAACACACAAAAATACATAATAATGACACTAAAATCTAGGTGAAAATGACACCGATCAGGGAGTTGCAAGGCTTGATGATTTGGATGAATGTTTGTAGTTGTTCATTCACAAATTGAGTTACAATGGCCCATATTTATATGTACAAGATGATGGTTCTAGATCCTTCAATGGATTACTCATCATCATTCTAGATTACTTCATGTTCTAGATAATTCTACCTAATTCATGATTAAAGGCTTAACCTAGGCAATTCTAGATTCTTCTTAGTATTTACATATTTTAAAATTTCTATATCTTTCTAGATTTTTTGTATTAATCCACAATTCTCTACATAATTCTAGAAATTTACATTACATTTTAATACTCTTCATTAATTCATATTTCTTTGACTCCAACGAGCTCTCGTAATGTCTCGAACTTTCCTCGCAGCAGTGCTTTTGTAAATATGTTCGCTAGCTATTCTTTCGTCTTGCAATGCTTCAACTCGATTTCTTTGTTAGCTTCTACTTTTCTGATGAAGTGATACTTTATCTTGATGTGCTTGGTTCTGCTATGGAACACTGGATTTTTTGCCGTAGCGATTGCTGATTTACTGTCGCAGTAGATGTTTGTAGCTTCATCTTGTGGCTCTCCCATATATTCAAATATTCGCTTTAACCATATTGCTTAGCTCATAGTCATTGCCGCCGCTATGTACTCTGCTTCGGCTGATGATTGATGCCCAGGAAAATATTCCTGAACCCATTGTGAATGCGTAGCCAGATGTGCTTCGCATGTCATCAACTGAACCTGCCCAATCACTGTCCGTATAGCCTGTTAGTTTAGAGTCAGGAGTTGATGCATACCAGATGCCGTAGTTCTTTGTTCCTTGAAGATATCAGAGTATTCTCTTAGCTGCTCCGTAGTGAGTCTGACTTGGATCCTGCATGAATTTTAGAGGAATCTTGTTGCGTACATTATATCTGGTCGAGTCGCCGTCAAGTAGAGTAGGCTTCCAATCAGTCTTCGAAATTTTAAGTTTTCTACTTTTGGTAAGTCATCTTCCTTTTGTAGTGCTTTATTGTTGTCGATCAGAGTAGCTACGGTCTTGCAACCCTCCATCTTGAACTTCTTTAGTAAGCTCTCGGCATATTTCTTTTGAGAGATGAAATAACCATCTTCTCTTTGATCTATCTCGATGCCGAGAAAATATTGCATCAAGCCTAAATCTGTGATCTCGAACTTCTTTATCTTGTCTCTTTGAACTCCTTGATCATTGTCTTATTGTTCCCTGTGAATATGAAATCATCGATGTATAGAGAGACAATGAGTGTGTCTTCCGTACCTTGGATCTTGATGTATAGTGTTGGCTCACTCATGCTCCTCCTGAATCAAAGTTCAGTAAAGTAGTCATCGATTCTGCTATACCAGGCTCGTGGGGCTTGCTTTAATCCGTAGAGAGCTTTCTTTAGTTTGAGGACTTTGTCTTCTTGCTCTTGTATCACGAACCCTTGAGGTTGCTCCACATAGATCTCTTCATCAAGATATCCATTGAGGAATGCTGATTTCACTTCAAGCTGGTAGATTTTCCACCTCTTTTGTGCTGCTAGAGCGATCAATGCTCGTACTGTGTCAGGTCTGGCAACTGGAGCGAATGTCTCATTGTAGTCGACTCCATATTATTGTGCGTATCCCTTAGCGACAAGCCTTGCCTTGTGTCTTTGTATTGAACCATCAGAGTTAAGTTTCGTTTTGTAGACCCACTTAACTCCTATGGCTTCTTTGTCTTTGGGAAGATCTGTGAGCTCCCATGTCTCGTTCTTCTCGATCATGCATATCTCTTTCTCCATTGCTTTTATCCAAATGTCTTCTCTATAAGCTTCTTCGTAGGTGTTTGGTTCCACGGTTGTAAAATTGCATCTTTCATAGATCTCTGTCAAAGATCGAAACTTTCTTGGAATGGATTCTGGAGATGTGGCTGCGTCTTCAGTTGTAGCTTGTCTTGGCACATCTTGTGGGTCGGCTTCATCTTCTTGTTGTTGGGCTGGTGCTGGTAAGTAGATGTTTTTTCTCTCTATTTGATATGTCTCCCAGTTGTAAGCTACGTCTTCATAGAACATTACGTCTTGAGTGATGATTAGCTTGTTATTTTCCAAGCTATAGACTCGATAACCTTTTGATTGAGTACTATAGCCTAGAAAAATTCCTTTCTCTGTTTTCTCGTCGAGCTTGCTCTTTTTCTCCTTAGGGATGTGGACATAGCAAATACATTCGAAGACTCTTAGATGTTTTGCCGATGGTTTCCGTCCACTCCATGCTTCAACTGGTGTCTTGTGTTGTACTGCCTTAGTTGGACATCTGTTGAGGAGATAGACAACAGTACTCACGGCCTCTGCACAGAATGTCTTTGGAAGACCCTTCTCCATTAGCATAGATATTGTCATCTCCATCACCGTCTTGTTCTTTCTTTCAGATACGCCATTTTTTCTGGAGCATATCCGACTGTGAGTTGGTGCTCCACGCCTTCATCTTCACTGAACTTCGTGAATTGGTTGGAAGTATATTCCTTTCCACGATCACTTCGAATAGTGTTGATCTTGTGGCCACTTTGTTTTTTTACTTAATTGTGAGTAATTGTTATGTAGCCCCGTGCATATACTGAGTGTGACATCACACGTTTTATGATTGGGTTGCAATTCTCAATTTGGTTTTTTTTTTTCAAATATAGTTTCTTCTTAGTACAAAATTAGACAAAAATGATTAAAATTGAGACTTGAAAAAAAAAAGACTAAAGTTGGAATTGACAAATTGTGATATATCCCCTTGTATGATTTTATATTAAAATGTTACCACTTGTTGTCAAAGGTACAGAGGAACCGGAGAAGGATGAGTCGAAAATGGAGGAGAAGAATGAGTTGGAACCGAAGGAGAAGGATGCTTTGAAACGGGAGGTGTACGGAGCCGCACGTAAAGGTCAATGGAACAAAGCAATAAAAGCCCTGAGCAAATGTGAAAAAATCTTTGGAAAAACTAATGAACAAATCCTTGAAGAAGCAAATAGAATACTTCTTCCGGCTGTGGTGAAAGGCGTGGGAAAGGAGGCGACAATGTTTTTGGAACGACTGGTGGGAATGATGAGTAAGGAAAAGTTAAAATTCCAGGACAAGAATGGGTCGAATGCATTACACCTTGCAGCGGCTGAGGGCAACATCACAGCAGCCACTTTCCTGGTTGGTAAGAATCCAGATTTAATGTTCGCCGAAAACAAAAAAAACGAGTTCCCTATCCACGTGGCAGCAAAATACGCAAACAAACACGTTCTTGACTTCTTGCAAAGCCAGTCCATGGCCGATAACCACACAGCTCATTTCAAAGATAAAGATCTTCTGCTGCTTCTCTTCTATCTCATTGATGCTGATTTTTATGGTACCTCTTCTCTCTTTTCTTTAATCTTTTTGGATGGAGAGTTGCCATTTTGGTGAATCTTGTCACAGTGTTGCCATTCTTTATTGTTATTAACATTAATTTTTTGTCCATCTCATAAACCAATCCGTAAAGACTTCGCTTCAAAAATTCAGACTTAGAATTTACAACTTTAAATCATTTCATTCATTTTAATGGGTCTCATGATCCCAAATGATTGGCAATGCTAGGTTATGAGTACTATTGGCATGTACAAAGTATGAAAAATACAATAATGTATGCATGTGGAGTGCAGATATGGCGTTGCAATTGGTTAAAAAGTACCCAAATATAGGAAAAATGAAATTGAAGCAAAAAGACAGTGATAGCTCAGCTCGGCAGGAGAGTGTAAATGATCCGGGCTCGGCACTGCCTCCAGCTCCGCGGGAAAATGATCAGGAAATTAGAGTAGATGCGGACTCACCTCCAGCTCCGGCTCCGGCTCCAGCTCCGGCTACTGCTACGGCTCGGGCTCGGCGGGAAGATGATCAGGAAACTTGTGCACTGGAAAGATTATGCGAGAGGGAATCCGCATTTCCGAGTGGATCTCCACTCGGATTCTGGGACCACCTCATCCTACACTCCGGTCAGACGTTACTCCACCTTTTTGGTTCTAGAGATGAGTCTGTGCAGGAGATTATGAAATCAGAAGCCAACGTCCACAATGAAAATGCCCCCGGTGAACTCACATGCAAGTTTACAATTATAATCATTCAGCTGCATATATATACCATGAAAAAGTGTGCATGGGTGATAAATCAACGGGAAAATATCAAAATTAGTCCGTTAAGTATGATTAATTCCAACTTAATTTTTTTTTCAATTCTCAATTTTGGTCCTTCCTTCTTCAATTTTTGTCATTTTTGTCCAATTTTAATCCTTAATTCAAAGTTTGGTTATTTTGTCTACTTTTGGTCCAAATTTTATACATTTTTGGACCAATTTTAGACATTTTTTAACATAAATTACTAATTTGGACATAAAAGGGACTATATTTGAGAAAATGTCTGGATTCTAACAAAAAGGACTAAAACTGAACAAAAAATGACCAAAATTGAAAATTTGAAAATGAAAAATGACTAAAGTTAAAATCGATCATACTTATAGGACCAATTGTGATATTTTTTTATTCAACGTGCAGCAACACTTTGAGTAACATGCACAGCAGCGGAAAAAGAAATTAACAAGACAATAGAAATTACTCATCCACAAACTTATATTTGTGGAGCTAAATGATTCACTAAACTTGGAAAATAAAAAAATACAAAAGTCTTAAATGATACAATTTAATCTCTAAAATATGCCCTATTACAAAAATCGAAAAATGCGATATGGAATCACAAAAACACTCTCAAATGAAGATTGTAAAAAGACAATCACAATCTTCTAGCATATGAGAAGATACCTCTCATCTCTCCAACGCTCTAAAGAAAATAGACCAATAAGATTTTGAGTGTGGTAATACTAGGACCAACATACAAAGAATACGTTGAGTGTGCATGTATTCTTCTTATTTTCACGTCTCATCTCTTCTAAAATGAAGACTCTGAACCTCTTTTATCCGCTCAACACTATCTTTACATCATCTAGTCTTGATCGAGCATTAGTTTGTTTTTTAATTGATCGCAATTTTCTTTGAGTAAGACTAAAGCAATAGTACTCTATCGTAGTATAAGTCGTGAGTGACCAAGTCAATTATCAATCCATGGGAGATCAAAATCAAGAGTGTATCCAGATTCATTTTTAATCATACTTTAAAGAAGTGATCGAGTTTTTAGATTTGAGAATTAAACTACCAATTAAACTTTCAAGTATTTAAGCACGTAGCAAATAGAAACAATTAAAAACTAAAGATGATCAAGTAGAGTATCAAGTAATCAAGGATGAAATGGAATGAATGTAGTAACAATCTAAAGAGAAGCAAGACTATCCACAATCATGATCAAGGACAAAACCTAGACATATTAGATTCTAATGGCAAACATCAATGATATTGGAATAGAAGCAATCACATATATTCCTCTAATCCATATGGTCAAGGCAATTAGGTTCTCAACTCATTACAAGTTTCAAGCACATAAGATTGTATCTTATTCTCAATTATCTTAGAAGGTACTATGATTATAAGTTTGGTTCTTCTCGCTCAATTAAAAATCAATTAAAAACAATCAATTAAATGTTCTCACATGAATGTTCTAAACACAAGAAGGTTATGGCTTAACTCTTTCTACACTAACATGCATATTCCACATCATAACATGATTCAATCAAAACTCTAAGTATAATATTAGAATGGACATCCTAACACTAAGAATAGAGAATTCAACCACATATATCATAATATGAATCATGTAAATCATAAATCGTGAGAGAAATTCCAAATTATATCAATAAAACCATCAAAAATCCAATAAGTTTATAAATTCTCAATCCATCATGTGGCTAGCCTCACAACAGGACTAGCTAAGAAACATCATCATGCTTACAATATTAAAATGCTTACATGAAACCATTGTTGCTAATAAACCAAAGAAATTACAAATCAAAGGCAAAATTGCTTCCTTAATTGAATTAGGAAGAATCCTTCTTTCAATGTGCAAATCCACTCTTCAAGCCTCAATTCTCCTTATAAATGGTATGGGTAGATGAAGTATGTGAAGACCTATGAAAATCTGTGAGAAAATGAATGGAATTGGATGGAAATGGATTGGAGATGATAATGTGTGTGAAAAAGGTGAGAAAGTGCGAGAATTGGATGTAGAAATTGTCCAGAATGAATCCCCACAAAATATTCACGCAAATGATGTATTTATACCCCTGGAACCTTCTAGAAACGGCGCTGATTTAATTTTCAACTTTCGGCCGAACTCAACTCGAGTTGCAATAGCATTTTCTCGGCAGTCTCGGCAGCATGTTGAAACTCGACTCAAGTTTTGGACTCGATGAATAGGTGAGGCCAAGTACGTGTTTCTGATGTGTATAGACAACGTCAATGGTCGAGTCTGCGAAACTCGACACGGGCTTCATGCATGGACTCGACTCAAGCTCCTCACTCGAGTCGAGGTCTGTCGAGTTCTGACCTTTTCCTCCCGTTTCGGCTCCCGACTCCGTTTTTTACCTGTTTCATGCACAATTAAACTCATTTTCACACATTTATCAATTTATAGTACAAATCTCCATATAAACATAAAACACCACCAAACGAAAAACAAAACGGATAAAATAATACAAAAATACACATAAAAAGACACTAAAATTTAGGTGAAAATAATGACTATTATTTCTCTAGAGCACATCATCTCAATCGAAACATTCCTCTTAACTCTTTCTTAAAAGTAGGAAAGATTGTAACTTCCCACTCTTACATGCTTTGTTCACTATTTTCTTTAGAAAATATGAATTTCACTCTCAAGGATAAATTGTAGTGCGTGTGTGACCAAGTTAAATTATAGAACCGACATGATAGTTTAGATCTAGAAATTAATTCTATTTGCGACAATTTCAAAGTAAGGCAAATCTGAAGATTTTTTAAAGATGATTATTTATTAAACTACTAAAAATTGAAATTGAATAATTAAATAAAGCAAAGGAAATAAATCACAGAGAGAAAACAATTAAGACTTCAAGAATGGAGAATTTGTAATGCTAAGGCAAGCCAGCTTAACTATGCGACAAATTTTTTTAAACCCAGATTAATTATCTTGCAGACGTTTATAAGAGGATCATTAAGCATAGTTAAACCACCTTGATCGGTAAGATCTAACACTTATAATTAGCTAGAAAACTTAGGATTGATTAGGAATTAACTCTCACTCCCTTTATAAGTACTTGCGCTATTTCACCTTCCCTTTCTAGGTACTAAATTATTAACCCCTTTGTCTCCTTACCAATTATCTAATAATGATGTTTTACCAAGTAATTAATATTACAGATTGATTGTCTAGCTGTCTTAGGAATTATAGGTCAATCCCCTAAGACTGTCACAGAAAACAACAATTATTATGCAGAAAAAAGAGAATTCTATTAACTATCCAATAAGTGCTAACGTCATGAATAATCAAAGGAATCAAAACTCAAAACACAAAATTTGAAGTCTCAAAAATATCTTCCTCAATAAGGAAATAAACAATCTACAGTATAATAAATCCAAGTCTAGGGCAATCAAATCACATAGTCAAAACTGTCTAAAGCCCTAATATTACCAACAAAGAACTTAGCCCATGGATTTACGTGGGTAAATCATAAAAATATAATAAACCCTAACCATGGATCTAATTAAGGCAAAAATAATACTGAAAAATAAAGAACCCTAGTGTAGAACTCTTCTTCTTCAATCATTGTCTCCGCCAGGATCTCCAACTCTAATCCAAATAGAAACTCTCGATCTCTCTCTCTGGTGGATGGATGGATGTGTGGGATGATGGATTTGGGCGTGTGGTGGTGTGTTGGATGATTGATGATGTGTTTTGGGGTCCCAAGTTTTCCTTTTATAGTGGGATATGATGTATAGTGAGTGGGCTTGAAGAATATGCTAATATGGGCCAGAAACACGTCAAATCGCGCTTGTGCAGATCTGAAGCTCGTCGCCGAGCATCCTCGCCTTTAGGGCAGCATGCGCGACTCCACGATTTTAAACATAACTTCTTCATCTGAACTCCAATTTGAGTGATTCTTGTGCTCATACAATGATCTCTTCTTTGGATTTTTATCCATATAAAGAAATTACAAAAAGCCCAACATTTGAAGGTGGAACAAATCATGAAAAGTGGCACGAATAGTCCTGGGTAGGAACAACTTGCACGACTTCACCGTTTTCATCATAACTTTCTCATCTGAACTCCGATTGAGGTGTTTTTTTATCCAAAATTATCTTCTCTTCCGTGACTTTCCAACCATATATTACACGCTCAATTTGGACTTTCACACAAACACAGAAAATTATGGAAAGTAGTCTTCCGTTTGCTTGCATGTTGCACAAGTTCACCCTTCATTCCAACTTTGCATTTTTTATCCTTTTTCCTATCAAAACACCCTCAAAATACACAAGCACACCTTTAAGTCAATAATCATTCAAAGTATTAAGATTTGTGCAAATTATTGAAATTATCCCACTCAAAGATGTATCAAATCGAACTCAATAGTACATGAATTTCCACTCTCATCATGCTTCTCATTACTGTTCCCTTAAAACCTCCCGAATATCTTTATCCCACGTTACATTTGTTGCCTAAAAACCAAGATAATAAAAAAATTAACCAAGGAAACACGACTCAACTATTGAACATGTGGTGTGGAAAGGTGAAATTCACAATGTGACTTCAAGTGTGGTACCATAATCAGTCACACTAAAACCATGCATTTTACAAAATTCTCAATATTTTTAAATTCAAATGTTTGACTCCGGAAAGTGTACATAGATGATCAAGACAGTGATGCCTCGGCTCCGGAAAAAGGTACAGTTGATGTTGAGAATCCATCTTATAACGCTCCAAAAACTGGTGGCAACCTCTACTCCCTTGATAACTCTGGTTTGGGCAAATGTAAAGAGGATACCTGGTCAGGTTAGTGTATCATTTTATATGCTGTGTTGGTGTAGGATCGGCAAGAAATTAACTAGACTTTAAAGGGAAAACATGTATAAATGAAGAGTTTAAAATTAAAATCATCTCATACAAATTTACTTTATTCAAAATAGTCAAAAAAAAACTTAATTTCTTCAATTAGTCCCATAACTTTCTCACCAAAATGCTCATTTTTACTTAAAAATGTCCAATCAATTTTTTAATTTCATGGGATAAAATTGGGACGAAATTTAATGTTCTAACTATTTTGGGACTTTTTTAATAAAATAATAAAAAGATATGGGATGGTTTGTGTTTTAAACTCCATAAAATAATGGATTATTTCAATTCAATGTCCGAAAAAATTGGTAAATTATTAATTCGAGGCGTAAATTATTATTTATATCAATTAGAGGCAGGAAATATATAAAAACTATCCTAAAATCATAAAATTATCTAAAGTAAATGCTAATAAATTCTTATAAAAAACTTTAAAAGTATATAAAATATGTGAAGCTTAATGTAGTTGTAATTATATTTTTGTAAATATTTTTATAATTTTCAGGCGTTGAATTGATAGTTTTTTTATATTTTGGGCTTTTATTTTAGGCCCCAACTTGATTGTTATCTATTTTTTAGGTCTTGAATTGAAAAACTCCTAAATTAATCAATCCTAAAAGATAGTAATTAGAATTTTTACCATTTCTTCTCCTATGCGTGTCTAATAGAAAAGCACAGATCATTTATTTATTCACAAGGCAAACAGTTGTGTGAGATGTTACGGATAAGAAGTGGTAACATTTTAGTAAATTAGAGTGATATTTGAATTAACGAAAAGTAATAGTGATGTAGTTTATAAATAATTCGTAGTATAAATAAAAAGTGATACCATTTTTAATGAGTAATAATATATTTGATAAAAAGTAATAATTATTTAAAAAGTAATAATTATTCAAGCAAGTATTATAGGAATCAGTTACATAAAATTTGTATATTTATATGTCCAGTGTTCCGAATATGGCGTGGGGTGGATATTTTGCAACTTATGAAAAAGAAATTTATGAATCATATAAGAGAGATCAAAACCAGAGGATTGATTCATGAGCAGGCAAAGAAACTTCTGAAAATCTTGTGCGAGAGTGTGGAATCCTTAAGTGAAGAAGAACGTGACAATATTTATGGCAATTGTATGGCTACTGCAGCACGTTTAGGGATCACTGAAGTCATAGAAATGATTCGAGAGATTCAACCGAAAGCAACTTCATTGCCTTGCAAGGATGGGCATACCATCTACCAAGTTGCAGCATTAAACCGCAGTGAAAAAGTTTTAAATCTAATTTTTCAGCATAAGGACCATAAGAAGAACCGATATTCATTTCAGAGAGACTCTTTCGGGAACACCCTCCTGCACTTGGCTGCCAATCTAGCACCTTCGCACAAACTCAATCGAGTTTCGAGTGCAGCTCTTCAGATGCATCATGAACTACAGTGGTTTGAGGTTCTGTAGTACTTTTTTTTTTGGAAGGAAAAATTAAATATTATTATGAGTACAAGTAGTACTGATCAAGAGTTATTCGAGTTTTCTTTTCCGAGTTAATTTCCTTGTCTTCAAAGATTTTTTTGTTCCTGGTCTTCCAAATAAACCAAACTGTACAGGAATAAAATTCATTCGATTATGTATTTTTCTCCCCTTTGTGCCCAGCACGCAATGCACCGTTGGATATTGAGGTTCTGTAGTACTAATTTAATTTTTTGTTCTCATGCATACGTTGATTTCATTCCATGGTTATGCAGGAGATGCAAAAATTGGTTCCCAAATCTGCCAGGAACCTAAAGAATAAAGCAGGGCAAACTGCGCGGATGCTATTCACGGAGAAGCATAAAGGGCTTAAACAAGAAGGGGAGAGGTGGATGAAGGAAACCGCGGAGTCGTGCATCATAGTTGCATCCCTGATTGCTACAGTGGTATTCGCTGCAGCTATTACAGTACCAGGTGGCAACAATTCCAACACTGGGTATCCCATGTTCAAGGATGTGGAAGCGTTCATTATATTCTCAGTGTCGGATGCAGTTTCTCTCTTCACATCCGTCACTTCTCTGATCATATTCTTATCCATCATGACATCGCGTTATGCCGAGAAGGATTTCCTCCTTGCCCTGCCCAACAGACTCTGCATTGGTCTCATCACTCTGTTCATCTCCATTTTGTTTATGATGATGGCTTTCACCTCCACAATCCACCTGGTGTTCCCACGAAAGCATGGATGGGTTCTCATAACAGTGGTTCTACTTGCATGTGCACCTGTTTTAGCATTTGTGTTTTTGCAGGCTCGCTTGCTCTTCGATCTCTTTTGTTCAACCTATTTTCCTGCATTTGCGTTTTCGCAGTTTCGCTTGTCTCGCTTGCTCTTCGATCTCGTTTGTTCAACCTATTTTCGCCGCATTCTCCGTAAAAGTTCGCTTGCTCTTCGATCTCGTTTGTTCAACCTATTTTCGCCGCATTCTCCGTAAAAGTACTCAATGATTTTGCTTTACACTTGTTCACTCATCTGAGTTGCGGCACCAGCAGCAAAGTCCATTAGCTTGTGACGTTTTAATAACTGTGCTACTATTATTTCTGTTTTGGTCTATTATGCTATTTCTAGACTTATAAAAACTCTGTGTGTTGGTTCTGCTGAACAATTAAGTGGTGAATGCTTGATTATTGTTCTGGTGAGGATTGGGATTTCTCTCATAATCTATTCCTGTTCTTGAGTTTCGTCTTTTAATTTTCCGATGCATCATTTTGTTATGAAGATTGCCTCAAAGCCTGTGTACACTGATTCATATTTTCTTTTGTGCAAAATTAACCCAAATTGATATAATTGATGCATATTCCAATAAAATAAATGAATAAATCCTAGAAAAATCTAGAGGTAACGAGATAGCTCTTGGAAATGAAGCATGCTCCTGGAATTATCTAGAGAGATGAAGAGATAACAACAAGTTGGTGATTGAGCTTAGAATTATCCAGAAAAAAGAGAGTTGGCACCGCCACTCTAGAATGTACCATAACATACTATAAATAGGTTGTATGTCTTGTATGAAAAACAACTAAGAGACCCATTTCAACTATTGCTGCTATCCCTTCACTCCCTCACTAGTCACTCAATCCACATGACCCCACTAACCTTATTAATTTAAAAACATTCTTCTCCACATTAATAAACCACTACTATCACCTCACGCCACTTGCCCAATTTCACCAAACTATTTAAAAATTCAACATCGTATCAGAGCCTGGTTAAATCAATAACTGTACGTCAAACTAAGCTTCCGCATATTACTATACTATTCAAACCATTACTAAGCCTCCAAAAAATGTCCTCCTTATCTAATACCCACCAAATTCCAATACCAACCTTCTCAGACAAAGGCTACAACTATTGGGACATCAAAATAAAGACATATGTCATGTCTCAAGGCCTATGGGAGACCGTTGATAAAGGATACGATGTCCCAACGGTCACAACATCTTTGTCTAATACAGACAAAGAAAACTAGACAAAAGCATGTCCCAACGGACACAATGTCTTTGTCTAATACAGACAAAAAAATTAGACAGAAGCATGGAGAAGGACAACTTGGCAATCTACATACTACAGTTGGCTGTGGCGGAGTCACTATTTCCAAGGTCTGGAGCTAAGACATCCAAAGAGCTTGGATATACTAAAGGAGGAGTATCGAGGGAGTGACAAGTGGGTGCAGCAACTACATGATGGGAGAACAATAAGAGAATCCTACAGAGAACTACTGCGACAACAAGTCGACAATAGCAATGGCAAAAAATCCCGTGCATCACAGCAGGACGAAACACATCGCCATCAAATATTACTTCCTACGAGAAGCAATTAATAATGGAGTTCAAGCATATTGGAATGGAAGAGCAACTATCAAATAGAAAAAAGTTCGGAATCATCCGAATATGCATCAGGGGGGAGTGATAAAATTGATGCAAATTCCAATAAAATAAATAAATAAATCCTAGAAAAATCTAAAGGTAACGAGATAGCTCTGAGAAATGAAGCATGCTCCTAGAATTATCTAGAGAGATGAAGAGATAACAACAAGTTGGTGATTGAGTTCAGAATTATCTAGAAAAAAAAGAGTTGGCACCGCCACTCTAGAATGTAGCATAACTTACTATAAATAGGTTGTATGTCATGTATGAAAAACAACTAAGAGACCCATTTCAAACCATAGTACTGCGTGACGCGTGGTTGGTTGTGAGGAGCAGCTGTAAAACCTTCCGGATACCCGGCGGATCGACAGTCAAAAAAGGTACTTTTACTGTTACAAGTTGATTAATTACGAGATTAATGTTGTTTACGGAAGCATGATGGGCCTGATATGATCGTAATGGACATGTCTATTTTGAAAAATAGAAAGTAATAAAAATTTGGAGAAAAAATGATATGATATAAGTGATTTAGGGCTGAAAATCCTTAAGAGACCTGTTGAAGGACTAAAAGGTTGAACTCTGCAAAGTTAGTGAACTGATTTCAAAATTAAGAGAATATTATTTTCAACAACCTGTTGGTCACGGATATGCTGTCGCCGGCCTAACAAAATATAATTTAATTCCGACTCACACTTATACTTAGTATAGTGGCAATTACGAGTCGAACTCAAAGGAGTTTAATGAATTTTAAATTAAATCCAAGTGTTACTAACATACAAAATAAATATAGGGTGGATTTTGATTGTGACAAATTGAAAATAACAAAAGTAAAATTAATTCAATTCTTAAGTAACAAAGCAGATGAAAATTAATTATAAAATTAACCAAGTGATTTAAGCCTAGTTTAAGATGTCGATCCCCTCCCGTTTACTAAATTAATTAATTATACGAATTAAACTTCTAGCCTAATGTGCAAACTCAAATCCCTAGATTGACGCTACGACCAATCAACCCGAATGTTCTTATGTTCATCAACTAAGGTACGACCACTAAATTGAACTATCTACGAGTGACCCTATGGATTCGAACTCGTAGATGCATTAAAACTCTAAACATAGGATTACTAGACTACGGAATCCGGCTAGGTATCATACAACCTAAATTCTATTACACCTAGAGGGAATATTCTCTACTTGTTACTTTTCCAATTCCTACAACAATTACGGATTGTAGTTCATAGATTAACATTAAGCAATAAAATAATCAAATTAGTTGATCAAGCCAAAATAATTATTAAATTACTATAAGGAACATCAAAGCATGTAATAAAATAAACTTGCACACAAGATTCAATGAAAAACACTTAATAATTAAATTAATAATTCTACGGGAGGTTCACGAATCCTAAACTAGAAAAGGGGAATTAGCCCCGCATATTCATGCGAATTACAGAAATAAAATAAGAAACTAAAGAACCGATGATGTCGATTGCTTCTTGAACTTCACGCCAAATCTCCTTGGAATGCTCCTGCTTCTCACGTTCTTTTCTGGTGTCGAATTTACGTGTTCTGCCTCTCAAAATATCGTGTATATTGCTGCCCCAAAAAATAGCGTGAATTATCCCCCAAAAATAATATCTTGATCTCTTTCCTTACTTATCTCTTCTTAAAATATCCCAAGGATCTTTTCTTTTCTTGTTGACTAATCTATCGTGCCTTCTCCACAATATGGGCCTGACTTGGGCTGATCTCATCGCTGGAATTTGAGAGAAAATACGAGAATATGTCCAGCAGCACTTTCCTTATTTATTCTGATTTTTTCGCAGGGCAGCATGAATTTCCTGCACAAACAGCCCATTTCCACATCAAATTACAACATTTAAGCCTCAATTAACCAAAGACAAGATAAGTCAATTAAGCACCCAAATTAGCACATAAGCCAATCAAATAAACATGAATTTCAATGAAATAATTGTGCTAAAATATGACTTATCAGTCACCTGCTATAGCAGGTCAAAGGACCAAAAGGTTGAGGTTTGTAAAGTTAATGGACTGTTTTCAAAATTGAGAAGAATGATTGACCAATTTCAAAATAAGAGAAAGTTAACGGACTAAAAAATCAATTTTCCCAATAATTTTTGCACTCAACCTCATTACACTCTGCTCGACACTCTCGCACTCAACACTTTTTCATACCCCTGTTTACACTCATTCACACTAGATATCTACCCCAATTTATACGCGTTAATGTCGTTTAATTACCACTTAGAAGTAAGAGTTGCCTCTTCAATTAACAGTGATATAAAAGTTCAATTAGTTACTGTAATCTTGTAGAATTATTTTAGGATCGGATAGTGTTGGGAAAGCATACACTTTTATTAAGAGCTCTCAAAATATTTACACTCAAGACTTTCTGTTATTGAACACTCTGCTTTACTCCTCTGTTTATCTTTCTTAGCACTCACTTGTGCACTATTGACTCTTTTATATTACAAATGTGCTACCACCTATTTGTATTATATAGTAGATGTATCTAGAATGTCTGTTACCTCTTAGACTAATCCTTACCTTAATCTAGAATAGTCTAGGCAGATTTATTAGATGATTACAAGTAGCTAAGGCTTGCTGGTTCTCTCTACCACTCTCTGGATAATTCCATCACCGCCATTGCTAGAAGATTCTAGCAACCATTTCTGCATATACAGAACCATCACTTCCATTCTCCAACATTCAAGATTAATCTCCCTGACTTCTAGAATATTCCGGATGATCTAGAGAAGACGGTGTTGATCTTCAAATCTCGACTGCAATATAGAACAACACTTGCAAAAACATTACATATTCATAAATGGATATTCAGTTTTATCAATAAATAAAGGACACAAATTCACAACACACATAACGGGGAAAGCTGCAACCAAATTATTATTACAAGTTAATTGTTATCATTATAATTATTTAGAAAGAAAGAACCCCAGCCCTGGAAAACTATTTGCTCTACCGTGCGATAAAACAAGAAACAGTACTTGGGCAGAATCCATGGAAACGATGCATACAAAAGAACACGCTTCTTCGACGACAATCAATTCAATATCCGATCATGTACTTAGTTTGTGACTCCCAATAGTTCTTCGATTGCTTCAACTTCTCAGAGCGATCAGCAGCCAGCCGTTGCTTCCAGTATTCCTTGCAGCTATAAAATTGAAAGGAGATATTCTTATATTTTAAAGCCAAAGAAGAAGAATAAGCACACAAACAATGAGTGAGAAGATGATTGGTGAACATCCTATACTCACTCTTTCTTCAGGAGTAAATCCAGTTCCATCATCTGGACTGCATTACTGTATACACCTACCTGCATTAATGGCACAAGTTACTGGGTGAACTCTTAAAAAAATCTTAGTGATGCGTTATACTTAAATCAATCTAACCATTTTTGTCAATTGTTCTTAAATCATCTATGTAGAAGAAACTAATAATATGATGTAGTAACACGAACAGAGACATAAACCATGATCAAACAATGTCCAAGATACAGAGACATAAACCATGATCAAACAATGTCCAAGATCACGCGAGCTTCGTATAAATTTCAAATTTCAAATTTCAAATTTCAAAAATGTAAGACGATTATGAAGAGCATATGGTAGTTAATTAATTCACCTCCCTGCAAAGAGGACACTTTGAATCTGCATGTGCGGACTTGGGGCCTTGGAAAATCATAACAGAAGCTGCATTACAAGCACATGATTTGCAAAAGAGATGCCCACAACCCAAGGCATATGGATTGAAAACTAGCTCCTTAAAAGTAAGAACAGAAAGGAAGTGTTATTGCATCCCAAAATAAGAAGAAAAGAAAATATAAATAAAGAAATAAATCCTGTCTGCAGCTTGTTTACTTTGCCTAGTTTGGGATGTTATACAAAATTAACGTTGGGCAGTCCCTCTCACACATTGAGAGATGACGCAATGGTGGGTAACATGAATCTTGGAATTATTCTGAAAATTGTGAACAGTTTGCAAGAGATGGATCCAAGGAGGTGGTGAACTTGAAACTAGCCAAAAACAGGTATCCACTCAGAATTTAGCCCACCGGCCAAAGTAAATGAGCCACAAGATTCAATTTAGAAAATATCTTACCAAGCAAATTGCGCAAGTTAGATTGTATTCTAGTTTTACAGAGTCCGGGAGAATCAACGTCATCATAGGACCTGAAGCACTCAAGTCAAAAGAGAAAGGATTATCGAGCTCATCAGAATTTCCACAATTAGATGCCCTAACGTTCATATAGAAAGCTCCTAGTTCTATTAACCAGGGTGATTGTAGAATCTCCACATGTTCTTTACGCAATTTAGATCTGAACTGCCTTCCGTTGACAGAACCGTGTACCTGCCCCAAGTCACAAGAAGAGCGTAAGCACCTGGAGAAGTAGAACCTTGATAAATTAAGGTTAGGAATTGTAAAATTACTAGAACTGATGCAGCTAATGCTTACTTTATCATACTTCTTAAGGATTTTCCTCATGGCTACAGCATTCATCATAACATATTCTATTAACATTCGACACTCCTGTGCTGTTGCTAGTGGGGGACTAGCAAAACATTGTCGTACAAACATGAAGTACTTTTGCATTCCACTATTAAAGTGAAATTGGAGAAGGCGCCTCGCTCTTGAACTAAAGCATCCAGATATATCAGAAGCCTCCTTCATCAACTCAGAGAAGCTAACCAAAAAATGTTTTCATAGTCTCATAGAACAATTAAATAAGGTCAGATATTCATAAAAAGAAAACTAATAAGTAATCAGAACTTATACATCAAGAAATACACACTACATGATGCACAAAATTTTTGTTTCAGCTCCAAACTATCCTTTCATATGACTTGTTGGTAATTGTTAAATGACCACCTTGTCTAAAAGTTTAAACTTAAAGAGAGGAGTATCATTTAATACTTAATCAAGTCACTCTAAAATACTCCCTCACGAGCACGTCGGTTAATTTACCACAAGCCTTGCTTTAAACTCTACACCTTAGTTAGGCCTTGGCTTTTAAAATGACCAACTCGTCACTGTAGCAGTAATAATGTTAACCACAGGTCCCTACAAATATATTTTGCAAAGAAATAGGAAGCGCTTTTGAATCCTTGAACAGCTTCCAAGTAATCAATTCAATTCTGTAACATTGATGCATTTACATGCATAAACCAATTCATCTCTCCTCACTAAGTTACATAAACAAGGCCTATTAGGGAAAAGAGAGCCTTTTACAGCTTTCCAATAATGTTAATGTTGGCCACCACTCAAAGCATACACAATTGAACAATTACATCTTCTCTTCACAAAATTGCACACATTGTCCTCTCTCTCCCAATCCAAAAAATGATAACATCCAATTTCTGGTAATTCTACCAACAGATCCCCTTTACATTTTGAATAGATCTAAAAAATCCAACGGCGACAAATCACACTCGATCTCTCCCAACACATCACAAATTCTTGAATAAATTGTGAAAATATACACAATTACAGAAAACAGGGGATGGATCGATTACTCACAAGGGCAAGATTCATAGTGACAAAAGGCAGAATCCTCATTATCTTCATCCGCAGAAGAATACTGCACAGTCCTACAATTGCGACAGCTTTTCAGCACTTTCTTCAGGCGTTTGTACTCCACGTGACAGCACTTGCTCAAAAACCTCTCTTCATTAGTCTGCAGATACTCCCTAAAAGTTTCCCCAAACTTCATCTCTCTCTTTTTTCAATCACAGTGAATTTTCCTTGTGAATAATTTTCAAATTGAAATTCCCAATGCCCTTATATTAAAGGAACAAGAGATTTAATCAGAATTTAATTTCCGGTAATATCAATTCAGTAATCCTGAACGAATGAGTAGATTAGATGAGAAGGATAAGACGAAGAAGAAGGAAAAGAGGAGATCTACACGCCGAAGGACCGACGTCCGAGTTTCTTGGTTGCAAGAACAGACAATGGCTGTGCATGCACTGCACTTGTTTGAAAAAAAAAATTCTTTCTTAAGAAAAAAGATTAAAAATTATGAAAATATTCTTGAATTTCATTTTCTTCATATTTGTGTCTTTTTTCTTTTTTTTTTTAAAGATTTGTCGGGATGGTATATGTCTCAGAAGGAAAAACATATTTATTTTATAAATTTATTGTAGTATATATTGTTGTTGAATTCAGTAGCGAAATTCAATTAACTGAGGCAAATACAATTAGGTGAAAATATTACAAATAGATTAAGTATATTAGTTTAAGATACTTAATATATTTCTATATATAAAATAAAATATAATCTTAAATCATATACTACTTATATACCACCCAAATAGCATCATTTTATTATATTTGACGTCTCATTCAAATTGCAACATTTTTCTCCTTTAGTAAAAAGAATCCACCAATGGTCCACCACTATCCATCACATCTCTCTAATACACCTACCCATTTTACATAAAATAATAATAATATTTCTTAATCTACGTGCAAAAAGCAAATGCATCTCTTTGGTCGAGATGGAAGGAGTACATATAAGTATTCCATTTCGTTAAATCGATAATCACTCCCTCAACCCCTCCCTACCTAACCGTCATCATCTTCTTCGCTGACTCATTATTATTTTTATACTAAATCACGTCTTCTGCCAAATATCTTGGTATGCAATTTCTGGGTGTGCAGAATGGGTATGCAGATTGAGTAATCGGTATTCAGATTGTGTATGCATATTGGCATAGAGCATAATAGGTATGCAGATTGAGTATTTAGATTGTGCATGTAGATATACAGATTAGGTATTCAGATTGAGTTCACTGAGTATGCGTGAACATATTAGGAAAATGGATATGAAGAATATGTATGTAAAATGAGCATTCAAATTGCGTATGTGGGTTCAGATTGGATATACCAAATGGGACTCCATGTGCAATTTTTTAATAAAGATTAGTGGTTAATTAATGGTATTTGATGAGTTCATTAGATAGCATTTTAATTTGGATATTATACTTAGTAATATAAATAGATAAATTGTAATTACATAAGTAATGGACCAAAAAATAAAATAAAATTGATTTGTCTTGTATGTATGGAAAAAACAAAAGTGAAAACCGTAACAATAAAAAGACCAAAAGCTCATTTTAGCAATGCTTATAAAACCATATACTTCCTCTCTCCATCTTTAAGGGTGTCATTTGCTTTTTACACATAAATTAAAGAGTATTATTATTTAATTTATAGTGGATAGTTGTATTAGTGGAGGTGTGGGTCTCATTTTTTAATTGTATTAGTGGGTATGTGTAGGTTCCATATGTATAAAAAAAGGAAATGAGATCCTTAGGGCAGACGCCCAAAATGGAAAAATGATACATTTGAAAGCGGACAGAGGGAGTATGTGATAATTTAAATCATTTCTAAATTAATTTATATTTAAGATTTTTACCTTTTTTATTTTGAAATTATCAACATTTATATTTGTATTTCATAATTGGATAAATCTTGTATGAGATCGTCTTGTAAATTATTACATAAGATAGATAAAAAGTGATAATATTATTAATGAAAAGTGATATTCAATTGATAAAAAGTTATGTCTTGTAAATTTTTACCTGAGATGGATAAAAAGTGATAACATTATTAACGAAAAGTAATATTTAATCGATAAAAATGTGATAATGGACGTACAGTAACTATTTCATAAATAATTTATAATATAAAATAATTAATAACATTTTATAGGAAAAGTAATAATGATATTATCACTTATTATCGGACAGTCTCCCACACATCTTTGCTTCATCATTTTTTTTAAGTTTGAAATATTAATGTTCATATAAAAACGGCAAATCTTGTGATACATTCGTAATTAATTATCATTTTTATTGGAAATGTTATTACTTTTTATATAAAATGTTATTATTTTACTATATTATAAATTGTTCAGCATTATCACTTTTTTATTAATTGAGTATTACTTTCTCGATATAAAAGTTAATATTTTTATCCGTATCACGTAAGCTCTTACATTAGACGGTCTCACACAAGTCTTTGCTATATAAAATAAAGAAAAAATTACTCATAGGTACACACTTTGTACTCATAATTACTGTAAGATACATTGATTTAAAAAAATTAATCTCTCATACAAAATATTAAAGTATAATACAAAATATAATCTTAATTCATTATAATCTTATACACTTTTAAACCACAAATCCTAAATTCATCACCCACCCACTGCGGCCGCCGGACCACCGCCAGACCGCCGCCGGCCAGCCGGCCGCTGGACTACAGCCGCCAAAACTACTTTTTTTGCTACACACACTTTTTTTACTACACATAACATTTGTTGCACACAATTTTTTTACTGCACACGAATTTTTATGCTGCACACAAATATTTATGTGCAGCACGTTGTAAGGGTAATATTGAAATATCACTATATATTTATGTAATTAGTAGTAATATTTTTGTATGTTTGTATCTCATAGTAATTAAGGAGATTTCAATGTACTTAATAGTAACTATCCCAAAAATAAATAATAAGATTATGATTATATAAAATATTTGGCAAATTTAATAAAATAAGTATTCTTAAAAATATTTTGTTAAATTATAATGTAGCTAAAATTTTTTTAAAAAAATTAAGCAAAGATACCAATATTAATGGTGACTTTCTGACAGTGAAATAGTAAAGTCATCAATAATAATGATAATGATTTTACTATTTATTTACTCTGTTAAAAAAAATATCAATTTTTTTCCTCTACACTTTATATGGTTTTAGAGTAAAAAAAATATCAATTTTTTTCCTCTACACTTTATATGGTTTTTCTTCTTTATTTTTGTACATATTTAGAAATTTTTTATTATAATTCTTTTCCATTAAATAATTAAGTCCATTACTTATAGGTAAAATTTATATACATATATTATTATTATATACAATATTCAAATTATATTCATATTAATTACAATTAAACACATAAAATACCATTTTTATTCCTATTTTAAGTTTAATAGTATTCAGAAATTAATCTACCCATTAATCTCTTCATGAAATTACGAAATAAGTGGAAGATTAGTCAATTCAAATATTAATAAATAGATTTGAGATTGTTGTATTTAATTTCAACCCCAAATTCTCCTGCTCCAACCGTTTTTAATTTATTTTTACAATTGAACACCCCTACCCCTCTATCTATGCACAAAGAGGAAAATAAAAGACTGCACCCATATCTTCACTCCTACTAACACTACAACCACCATGAGAAAAAGAAAGAGAGAAGACGGATAATTAGTAATTATTTTTAACTCAAGAATTAGTGGACACCGACTCAAATTTAACCGTGAGCAAAGCGGCAACGGCATGAAGAAGATTAATTGTAAGCTAATGTGGATAAACTCTAAATTTTCATCACCCAATGGCACCTATTCAGAATGGGTTTGAACATAAAAACATCATTATTCAAAAGGGTTATATGTTAATCGGAATGGATATTTAATTTATTGAATTGTATGGGTATTCAAAAGAATCAGAAATTAATTAAATATAAAATTTCTACATGTATTCATAATGGAAAGTCAACTTCTTCCATAGATGCATCCGTATTTAACTAATATTGCTTTATTTTGAATAAGAAATCAATTGAAAACAAGCTTTAAACATGAGTATTTAGTACAGCGATTGACCACATGTTGTAGGTATAAGAAATAAATTGAAAACAAACTTTAAACATGAGTATTCAGTACGGCGATTGACCACATGTTGTAGGTATGCAAAAAAAAAAATTGTATGCACATATTGAAATAGATTCATTAAATTAAATGAACAAGTAAACATTTCTACCTAACTAACTATGAATTATGTATTTAACTTGTTATGTAAAAAGATAATTAAAACTTTACATTACATGCTTTTACACCTGCTATTAATATAATTTATATTTTGTATATATTAGTAATAATATCCTATGTTTTGTACCTATTAATAATAATTCATAAATTTATTAATAATTTTGAATAAAAATAAAATATTATTACTTTCTTTATGATTTTTCTTTAAAAAATTCCTGCTATGTGTTTCGAATTTCTAGTTTCATAATCATTTGAGAGACTAAGAATTTAAGATGAAAATTTTTGTGACAGAATACTTTTTATTATAAGAGATGGTTATTTTTTTCCATATAAAACGTATTACTTTTGTATATGAAATCTTTTGAGTAGAATAATTTTATAGAGTAATTTAAGGAGTAACAGTTTTCAGAATGATGTACCATATCATCGGTTCCACTCTAACAATTTTGTATATTTTTTTTCAAAAATGAATAAAATTTAGGGTAGTTATAGGTACACCGATGAACCCCAATTTATAGCTTTAAAGTGAGAGTATTGTATAGTTTTAATTTTCAAAAATTAATTATTTTATTTTGTTTAACGTTAGAGATTAAATAAAATTTTAATTTAACGGTAAATATCGTTCAGGTTCACCGGTGCACCAGGTGCACACTAGTTAGACTCTAAAATTTATCGATAAAAAATGTTAAAAGACAGACTCTTGTGAGCTGATACTTATGTGAGACCGATTGTGAAACATGTTAAAATATGTTTATTATATAGATAAAATTATGCTTAATGATTGTTAAAGTATATTTTTTAATAGGAATTTTATCAATTTAAGACCTCAAAAATGGGTAAACTATCAATTTGGGACTTGAATAATTTTTTCTATCAATTCGGGGCATGAAATATGTGTAACTATCAATTCAGGACCTGAATTTAAGCCCTAAATTGATAAATATGAAATAATATTTTATAAATGGGAAAATATCACATTTGTTCCCATAAGAAATCCTTCAGTTCAATTATAGTCCGTAGGAATATATTGGTCTCATAACTAGCGAATTTGGTCCATAAGAATGTTATAATCATAATTTTCGAAAATTTTCATCCCAAATTAACTTATACTATTATTATAAACTACCAGATTTATATTATTTTCTGTCTTTCAAAATATACATAGTCCATTTTGATCTTGTTAATGAATCAAAATATATCATCAACTATTAACGAATTTTGATGAAAAATTCCTATGGGACTAAATCTGTCAGTTTTGGGACCTTTTTGACATTGAGCAATTTTTACGGGACTAAATCTGAAATTATCCCTTTTATAAATTCAGGCCCTGTTGATATTTTTAGGGAAAATATCACATTTGGTCCCGTAAAAATTCTTTCAGTTCAATAATAGTTCCGTAGGAATACACTGGTCTCATAGCTAGCGGTTTTGATCCCATAAGAATATTATAATCATAATTTTTAAAAATTTTCATCCCAAACTAACTTATATTATTATAAATTATCAAATTTATATTATTTTTCTGTCTTTCAAAATAGACATAGTCCATTTTGGTCTGAAGGTTCAGAATATTTCATCAACTATTAACATATTTTGATAAAAATAAATTCCTATAGGATTAAATCTGCTAGTTTTGGGACCTTTTTGGCACTGGTAATTCTTACGGGACTAAATCTAAAATTATCCCGATATTTTTATATATTTTCAGGCCCCTGAATTTATAGAAAAAATAATTCAAACCCTGAATTGATAGTTTACCAATTATGGTGTTATAATATGATTCATTATTATTATAAATAAGCATACTTTTACCTATATAATAAGAATACTTTAGTAATGGGTCGACTCATCTTATAATCCGTCCCACAAAAACTCGTCTCACAAAAAAGTTTCAAATTAAAATTATCAAAAGAAAAAAAACTACAATTAAATTAAAGAAAAGGTAATATAAATTTTTTTCTTCTAAAAATTAATTAACTTTAATAGATAAAAAATTATGAAAAAAAATTAAATTTTAAAAAATAAATTTTAGTAATATTATTTTTTCTAAAAATAAAAAATTTTCAATAGATAAAAGATAAAATTTTAAGAAAATGGAAAAAAATAAAATAAATGAATAATAAAAAAAATACAAATGCTACCATTACTAATGGTAATGGTGATTTTGCTTATTTTGTAAAAAAAGAAATCTTTATTCTATACTAATTTAACAAAAAAAATTGAAACCATGCATATTTTAATAAATTTGCCAAAATATTGAGATATGTATAATAATACAATTATTTGTAAAAAAATTACATATCAATATTTTTATTTGATATAAAGTTTTAATTTTATGTCTTGCATTATTCATCAAGATTTATATAGTTTTATATATTTAAAGATTATTTAAATTTTATTTAAAATTCATGTAAACAATTATGATCAGCTGACTAGATTGCAGCTAAATCCTCTACTCAGCTAAATCAAAAAAAACACAATGCTTGTGCTTGAAGGAATGTGCTTGCGTTCAAAGGAATTGTATAACAAATTTCGAGTTTTTAAGGACGCTCGGAAAATTACGCATCAACTTGAAGATGCCGTGCTGTTTCTCGATTTCAATCTACGGATTAAAATCAGGATTGATTGTTCAATGAAGATTCAAAGGGAAGCTGAAGGAATGGTTCGAGCAGTTAAACGTACTTCCGTTGGGTTCGTGCTAACGCTTGAGTTTTTTTATGGGATGAAAATTACTTTGTGTTGCATTATTCACCATTAAAATTCATATGTACAACATTTATGATCAGCTCAATAGATTGCACTAAATCCAACGTTAATCGTGGAACAAAATAATCAAAAGAATTTGAAATGTGTCGGTGATTTTTGGATAAAATTAATGTTGAATAGAATGCGAACACTAATGAACCTAAATCCAATGTTAATTCGTGGGACAAAATAATCAAGAGAATTTGAGATGTGTCCGTAATTTTCGAAAAAAATTAATGTTTAATAGAATGCCAACACTGGAAATGATGGAGGCTGCTGTAATATAAGAAACGATATGAAGAAAATGATGTTGATATTTTTGTTTCATAATTTGATATGAAGAAAATGAAAACGCTTTTATATTTTTGTTACATACATTAAAATTAGCTTTATATCTTTCATTCTTCAAGTTTTCTTCTTTTTCAATATAATTCTCGATTCAATTTTTTTCCAAGCTCTTCCTCCTTTGCAACTTCTTTTAGTTAACAATGAGTGAAAAAAACATTTAAAAATACAGAGAATCATATAAATAAATACACCGATCAAATACTTCAAATTTAAAATTTATATTGGTTCCCTAAAATAATATAAAATAAATTTACCAACACATCAAGCACCGTAAATTAAACTACATCACTAAAAAAGAAAATATCACATAATTTCCAATCCTAAAAATACATATTAATTACAAAATTATTATTCTCACTTATAACATAATAATTGGTTAAAAAATAACTTTTTTTAACTTCCGTATCTATAGTAACAGTAAAATATAATATGTTATGGAGTGAAGAATAATATGTTATGGAGGGAGTATATATATATATATAATGGTGACAATTCTATTATGTAAACACACTTTCATTTTTTACTAAGCAAAGCTAAATTTGAGGGGAAAAAATCGCATAAATGTGTAATTTATTGATATTTTAAAATATAATTCTATAGTACAAAAATTTATTGTTAATATTATAAAAAGTGGAATTTTGTTAGATTTATTTGTATATTTAATCTTAATTTCAAGTTAAAACTGCTAAAATCACAAACGCTAAAACCGTAAACAATGATCTTCCATTCCTTAGGTGGCTCCTCCTTCATCGTCTTCTTGTTCTCCAGCTTCAGTCCACCAGACTTCTAATCTGATCTATAAGTGTAATCCCCAAAAGCGTGATGTATATAGGATGCCAACACTGATGGAATTCATGATGGAGTTTGCAGTAGATATAAGAAATAGAAGATATGAAGGAAAGACTTTTCATATTTTTGTTTCATAATTTGATATGAAAAAAACCTTGTTGATATATTTTTTTCATAATTTGTTTGAATTTTTTGTACATATAAAAATAAATAATAATAAGAATTCAATTATTCTAAAATATTGAGATATGCATAATAATACAACTTATTTGTAATATTTTTACATATCAATATTTTTACTTCATATAAAGTTTTATATCCTGCATTATTCACTTGAATTTTTACTAGTTTTATATATTTAAAAATTCATTTAAAATATTAAAAAAATTATTTTACAACATATATGAGTTAAGTATTGATATAACATATTAAATGTACTTACGAGTTTAAAATATTAAAAAAAATTCACATACGACATACATGAGTTAAGTATTGATATAACATCTTAAATGTGCTTAAGAGGTTGCAATTAAATTCGATAATAACACAGAATGGCTAAAATCTCAAATGTCAGGAAATCATGTGGCCGGAAATTTTGTAGAATTTGTTGTAGAAGATGGACTAGTAAGTTTGTAGGCTGGTGGTAATTGTGTTTCATAATTTATTTAAATTTGTATAAATATAAAATAAAGGTAAATTATTCTGTGCACCTGATGTACCTGGATGTATTGTGTATCCATTCTCATAAATTTATACACTTATGTATCCATGTGCACCTGAATGTATCGTGTATTCATTCTCATAAATTTATACACTTTTATATATTCCATTCGTTCCGTGAGTG
Organism: Pogostemon cablin; assembly: GCA_023678885.1. NCBI lineage: Eukaryota > Viridiplantae > Streptophyta > Magnoliopsida > Lamiales > Lamiaceae > Pogostemon > Pogostemon cablin. Next base: position 4,420,848 of record CM042976.1, read on the forward strand.
TACCGTGCATCCAGTTTCATAAATTTATATATTTATGAATAAAAGTATACTCAGTTTCATAAATTTATATATTTATGAATAAAAGTATACTCTCTTCGTCTCGTCTTAAGGGTTACGTTTTCGTTTTGGTTTGTTATAAGTTAAAGTTTACATTTCTTTTCTGTCAAGTTGGTCCACAAAAAATTATTAATTATTCCATGTAGTACACACATACAATATAATACAACTACTCACTTTACATTAAATATTATTTCTCTCACCCCACTAATGCGATTCTACACGCGACTATTTGAGCAACCATACACATGTTTTATTTACTAACATATGTGCAACCAGTGCACGTGACTATACATACAAGACTAATGCATGTGATTATGTATTAATTAATTAATTATGGGTCAATAAATAGTAGGTACAAAATGTAGTTAAGAATTATTAAGCGATACATTCACTTCAAATAATTACCGATAAATACAAAATTATATTTTGTTTTTCCCATAATACTTATATTTATCCGTACATTAGTGTGCATTGTTTAAATAGAAACAAAATTACTTTATTATACGAATGTACATTAGTATACTAACTATTGAGAAAGAAATTGAAAATACGCGATTTAATTGAAGAACGCTACTAATGTACATTAGTGTGCATTCTTGATAGAGAAACAAGAAATACGTGATTAAATTGAAAAATCATACGAATGTACATCAGTGTGCATTTTGAGAGAGAAACCGAAAATACACTATTGAAACTGTTGTTAAGTACATTAGTGTGCATTCTTAGAGAGAAACAGAAAATACGCAATTAAATTGAAGAACCCTCATTAATGTGCATCTTTGAGAGAGAAACGGAAAGTACACGATTAATTAAATTGAAAAAAGTGTTTTTATAATTATTCTTAAATCTCTCCTTATTTAGTGTAAATTAGTGTTCAATTAAACTAGTGTTAAATGAAAACGTTGAATATTTAACCTTGTAAATAAGGGTAAAGCTGAAAAAAGAAATAGACGTTATGTATTCATTAGTAATTATATTAGATCACTGTATTTATTAATAAATAGGCTATTTACATGCGTATCTATCAATAATAATTCCATTAATTATTATATAATAAAGAGAGACAAAATAGTTAAAGAGTGACATTTTTAAAAGAAATTATGTTAGGTGGCATTTCTCAAAACCAATTATTATTTAGAGGGGAGTATATTAATAAGCTCTAACCAAACATAGTAAATTTTTTGATGTTATTTTGTTGCTAATTTGCTAACCAAACTGCTACTGTCAAAGAAATGGCCCCTCTAAGCTTCGCTTGATTAATAGAAGTTATAAATGGGCCTCCTAAATAGCTGTCAGGTTCTCAGTTAAATTGTTGGGCTTTATTTTAATTTCAAATTTAAAGGCTCAGTTGATTAAGATTTTGGGCTGCCCACTCCCAACTTCATGGGCTAGCTTTTGTGGGCTCAACGTTTTCAATTAATCAGTCTATAGCATGTGGGTTTCCAACTTATAGAAGTAAATGGGTTGCTGGTTTTTTTTTAAATTGAGGTTTCTTATTATCACTTCTTTTCCTTCATTTTTATTTCGAATCAAGTCTCATTTCCTTTTACTAGTTTTTAAGACGTGCTACGCACGTCGCATGCACGTCATACATTATATTATAATTATTTTTTTATCATTTTCTTAATCCCGGCAAATCTTGCAAAGAGTAATAAGTGATGAAATAAACGATGCCCACTAATTTCATGGCAATGGGCATTAGTGTTCAAACATGATGAAATAAAAGCATGAACATGTAAAGTTATAAGGTTAATTATGTCAAATGATTTAGGAAAATTAACATAATAGAGTGTATTCGTCATACATAGAAACACCAGATAGAAGAAAATATCAATTTATAGGAAGAGATCAAAGGAAAATCATTTGAAATTTTGAATTGCATGAAAAGCTACATACTCATATGCTAATTATAGCCATGCACATATATGAGGAACCAGGGTTTGATTAGTCTAAATGAAATTTTTGGGATGATGTTTCATGGACCTATATAAAATAATAATAATTGCATGATATCACTTATTCAAATTGATATCACTTATTCTTGGGGTGAAATTTTTTATTGATGTGAGCACTCATACTTCAATTTCAACACCACTTTGTGTGTACTTTCCAGAAGTTCAAATATGCAATATACAAAATCAAATAATTGCTTGTTAAGATTTAAAAAATTATAGGAAAATAGAAAAAATACCAGAAAAAGAATATATAAGGAGAAAACTTAAAAGAATTAAACGACTAAATCCATGCTTAAAAAAATTCAAAAGAATAGTAAGAATCATCTCTATCAATGGCAAAAGAAATGAAAAATTATGCAAAATAATCTAAACAAATCCACTAATATGTTTGAGAGTATAAAAATGCATGGTTAAAAGAATAATACTAATAACATCTTGTAGTGTAGTCTTAATTTGAGCGTGTCCTAAATCATTTATCTATGGATCCATTTTTTTCTTCTCCTCCTCCTTTTCTTTTTTTTAAGAGAAAATCATATTTTTTTGAACTACTTCATGGGCATAAACCCTTATAATGAATTACTTGGCGGAGTTTGACATCAAATCAAAATGAATACTATAGCAAGGATGTTGAAGCTAGTAGCCCAATCATATCGCCGGAGCAATTCTGAAAATCTGTCAAAAATCTTTTCAATATCTTCCACTCCACTTTGTAAGACCTTCGTTGAGAGAATAAAACTTATCTACTGATAAATCCCCAAGGAAAGAACATAAGTAATCATTGTGTTGAAACTCTCATTTCAGAAGCTTTTTTTTTAAAACAACCAAAGGAAAAGTTGAAGAGCTATGTTAATCGTTCTTCCACTTTTAAATTATTTTGTCATCACATTAGTTTATATAGTATTGTAACATGAAGCTAAAGAGTTGTATGAACATGAAAAGTTTGTGAGTTAAATGAGCATATAATGAGTAATTATGATTTTGCATTTAATTATGTGGACCTTACAAATTACGTAAAAAAAGAATTTAATTGCATTATTTTTAATAATAATTAATAATAAAATTAATATAAAAAATAAAAAGTCGTCACATGTATATTTTATATTAATAATAAATTAGGTTAATGAATTGTAATAATGATGGGAACTCAAGTGTCATCTTAACTATTAATAAGATAGAAATTATTTTTAAGAAAATGGGCAAAAATATAGTAAGTGAAAATAGGCTAATATGTGAACCTTACAAATTGCGTAAAAAAAGAATTTAATTGCATTATTTTTAATAATAATTAATAAAATTAATAAACATGAAAAGTCGTCTCATGTATATTTTATATTAATAATTAAATTAGGTTAATGAATTGTAATGATGATGATAACTCAAGTGTCATCCTAAAAATTAATAAGATAGAAAATGTTTTTAAGAAAATGGGCAAAAATGTAGTAAGTGAAAATAAGCTAGAACAAAATTGGAAAAAAAATGTTAATCAAAGCTAAGGCACTTTTATTTAATATATTATGATTATGATGTGTTTGTTTTGTGCAAAGAAGTTCATGTTAGTCATTTTTGAATGGTGTACCCCACCATTAGGGGCCCCACCCCCCTGCCCTGGGGATTGGTGGAGGAGGTAAATCGCAGGATGTGCCTCAAGTGGCTTATAGAGATGCTCACTGTTAAACTTGTGCTTGCAGGGGCCAAATCCATGTCAAAGGCAGGATTCGAACCCCTACCCTGCAACAACCAAACTCAATTGGAAGGTCTTTCCACCCTCCCCTCTACCACTTGAGTTATGCCCTGGGGGCAATGTTAGTCATTTTTCTGTAACTATCAATTATCCATGCGTTGGGATTTCACAATAGGCCAAAAACCGTCTCACAAATATCTTCAATAACATAAATAAAAAGTAATAACATTTCAAAAGAAAATATGATACTTAATTGATAAAAAATGATAATGGTACAATAAATTATTTAATAAATAACTTTTAATATAAATAAAAAGTATTAATATTTTAAAAGAAAAATGATAACATTCTTAATAAAAAATAATAATTAATTATGAAAATATAAAATGATTTCTGCATGAAACAATTTCACACAGCTGCTTCCCAATTTTGTGTGTACAAATAATAAATATATTTGATTTCTTCTCATACACATTTTAAAGTTTATTGATAATTAACAAAATTTTTAATTATTATTCATATTTAATCATTAAATAGAAAATAATAACTCCAAATTTTCCAACAATGCATTTTAAAAATATATAATTATTTACTTAATGTAATATTATTATGTAACAATACATTATAAGATTTTAAATATTTCCCAATACATGATTCCTGCAAATTCCTTTGGTTATACTGTCATCTTTTTTCAATAAGATCTTCAGACCTATTTTGCTCGTGGATTTTAACACAATGATGTACAATAGACCGTGACTAAACCTTGACTTTTGTTAATTGTCAAATTGCGTAAGAAACGATCAGTGAAATCTACCTCCATTGAAATTTAAACAATAGTTTAACATTCGTTGGTATCAATGGTAACTAGTCTTGATATGGGCACAATATCACCTACTATATTATTACTAGATAATAGCATGTGTACTTCCAAATTTATAGCATTTTTATCCCTGCGTTTTTACCTGATAATCCTTTGAGTCACCATAGATTTATTGTGTATACTATTAATCACAATTTATGAAAATGAGAGAATGATATTTTTACGTGTCATGGTATATAAACTTATGTTTGATTAATTAGGAATCAAATAAAAAATATCTTATAAATACTACACAAATAAAATTATATTACCCTAAACTTTTAAAATATATCTCCATCACTTTATAAGATTAAAAAATCCCAATAAAGAAAATTTAAAAAAAAAAGTGATTTGTCTTGTGTGACTTAGTTTTCCAACAATTTTGTTTATATAACATTTGCTGGTCCCTGGATGGAGATGATTCATACATTGAATTTAATTTTAATCTATCAAATGAATTAGGTGCACATTAATCCTACTATTATATCATTCAATTCAATTCAATTAATGAAGCACTACAAAACAATGTGCACCTCTTTAGAGAGTGATTAATTATGGATTCTTTTAATCAACCCATAAAATCAAACATAATTTCATCAAAAATTATGAATTTCTAAACCCATTAATGTGGAATGATATGCAAATTAACTTTATTAAAATTGATGACAAGCAAAAGCAAATGGATGTATTAAGGGGTTAGATTATTTTGTGTCCACAAATTTGATGAGTTGGAGAATCTTTTAATTATGTGCTTGGCCTTTTAGTCTCACTCATTCAAAGAGAGAAATGCTTTTCCCACTCATCTTTGCATCAAATCCTAATTTATTAAAGATCTTTATATAGGTACAAAGTTGTGAAAATAATGGGGGCAAAAGGACAAGTTCTTGTTCCTTTCGACAAATACGGTTCCACAAAAAAGATGAATAAAAAAGATTCATTTCTCTTTCAACTATCTCGTGACAATTATACATTTCTTGGCTTATTTCTAATAAAAGAAACATAAAAATTTGGAACCATACAATTGCCCATTTTCAATAAAACTAGAAACCGCAGCTGGAGTGCACATAAACACCAGACGAACCCTGAAACAATTAATATCAAATTATATGTTCAAAAGATTTACATTTGATTTTTGCTGAGATTAAAAAATATATTATATTTATATGTAGTGAATGAAAGAAATAATATTTTAATATGTAATGAAGTAATTATTTTAGTGTTGTGTGTGGCCAATAAAAATAATTATTATTTTGTGTTGGTCTCATTTATTGTAAAGGGAAATGTAAAACTGAGATAAAATAATAATACAATATTATTCATATATATATATATATATATATATATATATATATATATATATATATATATATATATATATATGGATTGAATTATATAATTAATAAGGGGAGATGTTATCTCATTCTCATTTATTGTAAAGCGAAATGTAAAACTAGGATAAAATAATAATACAACATTATTCATATATATGAATTGAATTATATAATTAATAAGGGGAGATGTTATCTCATTTATTTAAGAATTTTGTTAACTTTTTTATTTATATTATAAATTATTTATTAAAGAATTCACTTTATTATTATCACTTTTCATTAGAATGGTATTGATTTTTATATAATAAGGTTGTGTTAAACAAATCTTTGCCTTTAATTATAAATGAGTTAGACGATAAAATTTTTAATATTTTTATTTGATCTTATTTTCAGAATCAATTATTCTCTTTTGAGATATCATTTTTTTTTAATTTTTCGTTTATTTTATAATTTATGATTTTTCCTTCATTTTTATTGTTTTTTATATTTTATAAAATCTATTTTTATAATTTTTTTAATCTTATTGCTCTTATTTTTATTTGATCTTATTTGCAGTCTCCATAAATATTATTTTAATATTTATAATTTATTATATTAAATAATATTTAATATTTTATTTTATCCATATGTTATTTAATTAAAAATAAAATATAAATTATAGTATACTACATATTTCTTAAAAATAGTAATGGAGTTTTACAGAGAGATTATATCTATTTTTTAAAAAATATATAGATATCAATTAAAATAAAATAATTTTAATATAATTAATAATAGAAAGTTAATATATATTCTATTTATCTTAAATAACTAATCAAATTTAATGTTATAAAAAATAAGCATATAAACAATGTGATTTCATTGATAAATATAAAATTATGTTATGTTAAAATAAATAAATAAATTTATATATTATACATAAATAATTAATAGTTTTTATAAAATATATAAATTCGAATGAATAAATAAATAATTATATGTATATGTTAGAATTAAAATAAAAAAAATAAATATAAAAGTAATATACTAATTCTTTCTGTGCAATGCACAAATGGTTAATATCTAGTTTATTAAAAAATTCACTGCACCATTACACTTTTCATTAGAATGGTATTGTTTTTTATACTAACGAGGCGGTGTTAAACAAATCTTTGTCTTTAATTAAATAAAGGAGTTAGACGATAAAATTTTTAAAGTAAAACATTGTGTGAGCCCGAAAGATTTTTGTAAGATAGATAAAAAGTGATTACATTTTAATAAAATATTATCATATGAGACCGTGATATTTAATATTTTAATGATTATTATTATTATATGGAATATTTTTTTTAGGGGTCGAGACATGCATTATTGAGACCGTGATATTGAGATCTTTTTATGTTTTCTGAAATTATTATTATTCTAAATTATTAAATATATTTTCATTTTTCTTTAAAATGTTATTATATTTTATTTATACTATATATAAAGTGTTTATAAAGTAATTCATTGAACAACTAAGTTTTCATTAATCCAAGTATTACATTATTTTATTGATGTTAAGAAAGTTTGTTTATGAGATGGTCTCTCAAAAATGTTTGTCTAAGGGTAGAAAGTGATATTTGAACTAATGAAAAGTGATAGTGGTAAATGAATTTGTTTATAAACAATTTGTAGTATAAAAAAATATTAGTAATATCTTTTAATGGAAAGTAAATATATTAAGTAAAAACGATTACTATTTAAGCAGACGTAAAAACAGTCTTCTAAAATTTACTAGGAAACAATAATGTTAAATGAATAAGAAATAAATAGAAAATATCTAATACAGTTATTTATATATTTAAGACTTTAGTTCATAAAAATGATAGAAAATGCATATCCATGTTTTTCATATAAAATATTTTCTCATCTATTTATTCTGTCCTTGTTGCCTCAGAGAATGAAATCGCTATCATTTTATTTAGACTTTCCTAGAATTTATTTACTAGTCTTACATTTCCTTTCTGATAACATAAGATTGCTCGTTTTCAAGAACACTGTAAAATTTGTTGATCATCACATTGAATAAAGTGGTCTGAACTCGAGCTCCTTAAAATTTTAAAAGGGTAATACGATAAAATTAAATGATTTACAACCTATTTTGATTTGAAGATCTAATAAAGAAATATATATTATGGAAGCATCTTTATATCTATTTTAAAATAATATAAGTATTCTAATTTTTTAAAAGTTTTGCTATTAAATTGGTGAACATAGAAACAAAAAAATGTGTTAAAGCATCAGCTTTACCTTATAGATAACATGTAGTTTCACAATTGATAACAAATTTTAAAAGTATAAAGAATTAACCTTATGGTAAATTAAAATTAACCTCAAAGTTTCAGTTTTTTTATTCTCTTTGTCATATACTTTTCTTTAACTTTTACGAGCTAACCTGACTTTTATGCATCATTCTTCTTCATGAAGATCCAACTCTTTAATAAATTTTTCCTCTATATTTAAATCACCTTTAAAAAGAATTTTAAAATCAAATGTTGTATAGATAATCAAATCATTTTAATTGTGTTTGTATAGGGATATATACCTTTTAACTCTTCAGATAATGGCATGCCTTTCGAGTTCTCTATTGATTGATAGCTTGTTGTTGTCTTCTTCATCGATTCAAAGCTATTCGTTTAGTTTTCTTTGATTTATCTAGCTTACTTTAGCCATTCAAAGTTGAGTAAATGAAGCATAATGTGTTGCTATTTATAAATAACAATTATTTAATATTCTATAAATGTGCTGCAGAATTTCAGGAGGCAAGTGATACCAAGTGATATTTACTACTGTCCAGGTGACATTATATAGATTGAAGTATTTTTCTGTTTAAATTAATGAATTCTCATAATTTCAGACGGTTTATAGTGTTATATGTATGTATATGTGTATTGTAACCAATTTTTACATAGTTTATTTATTGATTGAAATAGTTATTATACAATGTATTCTTTCTCATAAAAAATGTATGTCAGGTGGCATATGTGTACATCAACCAATGTCTACATGGTTTATTTATTGAAATAGTTATTATACAATGTATTCTTCATTTGATAGGTGAAATGTATAATGTAGAATAGTCAGAATGTATTATATATGCAAAAATTAAATTGTCACTATGTGAAATGTACAATGTACGCATTTCTTCATGTGGCATACGAGTGTTAAAGAAGTAAATAAAAATAATAATAGGGATAATATTAGAAAAAAAAATTCTCAGATGCAAGACACTTTTAATATAGGGTAAATTACCAAAAACTCCTCTCGAAGTTTGTCAAACTATCAAATAAACCATGTGATTTGAAAAACTACCAATTACCACCTCATTTGTCTTGTTTTTTATTTAAATATTGATAAAAATATATTTTTTTAAATAAAGAGTGAGGGAAATAACATTAATACCCATGAATTTAACATTTTATTTTTAAATTTTTAATTTTTTTTTTAAATGTAGAAAATTGGGATTAGAGGGATTTTTTAAATTTTTTTTCATGTTAAAAAAATCTAGGTATTGAAATTTAAAAATAAAAATAAAAATAAATAAAATGATAAAATTTAAAATACAATGTTAAATATATGGGTATTGATCATTTTCATATTAAAAAAATCCTTCTAACCCTAATATTCTACATTTTAAAAAAATAAAAAAATAGTGAAATTTAAAAATACAATATTATATATATGGGTCTTGATGTCATTTTCACCCTTCTTTATTTTAATAAAAAAAGGTATTTTTATTAATATTCAAATAAATAAGTTAAAGGGATAATTGATAATTTTTCTAACTACGGGGTTTATTTTGATAGTTTGGACAAATTTCTAGGGAGTTTTGGTTATTTATCCTTTAATATATTAAGATTAAGATATACATAGATAGATTAATAAAGTTTATAATATATTAAATGAAGGATGAATATAAGTTTATTTTTAATTAATTTCATGTGATATTAATGTAATACTCCCTCAATCGTTTGCTTTTTGCACGTGAATTAAGAAGTATTATTATTTTATATAAAATGAATAGTTGTATTATTGGGGAGTGGTGGGTCGTGTATGGGCCCTTTTGTTAAAATGGAAAATGAATGCTTTAAAAGTTGATAACCTAAAATGACAAAATTGATACCTTAGTAGTGGACGAAGAAAGTACTACAATTCAATTTAAATTTTTTAAGAGTTGAGATATAAGTTCTGAATCTTAAAATGTAAAAAAAAGATTTTGGGAAAGGTTTTGGATTGTTGGAAAGTTCTTTCTGATCCTTTGCACCGGATACACGTGAAGACCTATAAAAATACCCTGTATAAGCAGCGATATTTGTTTATCTTTTTATATTCAATTTAAAAAAAAAAAACTAACAAAAAAATAGCTAACAAATATATAAGTTCTTATTTATTATTATATATTTTAACGTATAGATTTTAAATATATGTGTACGAATTTAAATTAGTACACTTAGATGCAAGAAAATTTACCTTATAAAGATTTTTTTTTCACTTGAGTTAGAAAATAAGAAAAAGACCAATTAAAAAAAATAATAAATATAATCAACATATAAACTATCTTATTACTTAATAATGTTTAAATGAACACTTTAATAAAATCGTTTCAACCTTTTTTTAAATAATTATCATTTTTATTAAAAATATTATTTTTTTATTAAAAATGTTAATTACTTTTTCTTTTAATACTATTAATCTTTTAAGAAATAATTTACTGCATTATTTTTATTTTTTATTAATCCAAGTATTATTTTTTATCCATTTTACGAAAATATTTTTCTAAGACAATCTCACACATGTGTAAAATAACTCGTATGAATATAATTGAATAATACCTCCTCCTATGAATATAATTGAATAATACCTCCTCCTCCGTTCACAACTCATCTTCACAATTTTTATTTTTGTTCATTCACAGCTCATCTTTATACCTCATAAAAAGAAATATACAAACTAATTTAATTTTAAATTTGTGATCAACTCCTTACACATATATTATATTTTACAATTTATTTATTTATTATCCCAAAATACTAAATTGTCTCTAAAAATAAATAAATAAAAATAGTACTCCTTAATATCCGTAAAATTTAATATATAAAGATGAGTTGTGTTATATTATACTCCCTCCGTTTTGAAAAATACTTTACGTTTACTATTCCACATTATTTAAGTTTTTTGACCAATTTTGTTAATTTTAGAGGGTATGTGGTATTTATAGGTAATAAAAATTACTCATTTCGTCCCAAGAATAATTGCACTTTTTTTATTTTGGTCTGTCTTAAAAATATTTGCATACCCTAAAAATGAAGTAATACTCCTTCCGTTCGCCTTTAAGGATGCTATTTTTTCATTTTGGGCGTCCGCCCACAAGGGTCTCATTTCATTTTTTAAACATATGGGACTCACACACACCCACTAATACAACTAAAAAATGAACTCACACCTCCACTAATACAACTACCCACTACATATTAAATAATAGTACTTATTAATCAACATACAAAAAGCAAATGACACCCTTAAAGGCGGACGGAGTGAATACACAATATCATTAACTTTACAATACACTACAAAAGTGTCACCTTCTTTTATCCACAATCTAGTCAAAATCAAATATATTATACACTTTATTCTATCCAATTACCAACATATCTCTTTTGTTGCTTACACCATTACAACAAAAATTACTTTTTTTAAACTCCGTGTCATTAAATATGTGTATGTGTTCTTGGAATTAAGAAAGTATAAAATAATGATTGTGTGTGAAAAAGAAATGATAAATTTAAATTAATTTTTGAGATTGTGAGATAAAATGTTGTTTTTTTAAAAAATATATGAAGGTATGAATGAAAAAAAGGAACGAGTTGTATGAGTATAAAATTATAAGGGTAATGGTGAAAGAAAAAATGACTTCATATATTAATAAGAGTGAGACTCTTGTGCCCCCAGGGCATAGCTCAAGTGGTAGAGGGGAGGGTGGAAAGGTCTTCCAGCTGAGCTTGGTTGCTGCAGGGTGGGGGTTCGAATCCTGCCTTTGGCATGGATTTGGCCCCTTGCAAGCACAAGTTTAACAGTGAGCCCTCCCTATAAGCCACTTGAGGCACATCCTGCGATTTACCTCCTCCACCAATCCCCAAGGCAGGGGCGGTGAGCCCTCCCTATAAGCCACTTGAGGCACATCCTGCGATTTACCTCCTCCACCAATCCCCAAGGCAGGGGCGGTGAGGGCCCCTAATGGTGGGGTACACCATTAAGAGTGAGACTCTTGTGCCTTTGGATATTGTGTTCCTTTCCAATTTTCGTGCCCCTTTGCAATTTAAATTTCTATCAATACATAAATTTAAATGAAATATGAAGAGGAAGAGTTGTGTTTCTATGGGAATACGGCGTGTCCTTGGATGCGCATGAACTTTTGTCTGTTAATAAATAATAATTTTAAATTGATCAATATATATATTATTATGCTTCACGTTTACTATTCGTTTAAGAAAAATTGCATTTTTTTACTACTTTTGTAAGTTTGTTAACTTTAGATGGTATTGTAATATTTTTAGGTAATAAAAAAAGTATAAATTAATTATGTGTGTGAAAAAGTAGTGTCAAATTTGAAATTATTTTGGGGTTGTTAGATAAAATTATTTTTCATTTTTTTGGATGTGAAAGGTTTTGTGGGACAAACAAATGAGGAGAGTTTAAAAGGTTTTGTGGGACGGATGGAGTAGTATTTAAAAATACATCAATACTCTTATAAACTCAGTTTATATAGTTTGATATATGAACTCGACCCTAAATCTTGTAGTCCTCTTTCAATCCTATTATATCTTATTTATTACTAAAAATTTAAATTAAATGAAAACTGCATGGTTTATACCATAAATTCGGTTAATATAAGACTAACTCCTAAAAAATAATTCCTAAAGAGATACTCTCTTGTGAGACGGGTTGTTTGTGAGATGGTTGTGAGACGAGTCAACTCATTATTAAAGTATGCTTATTATATAGGTAAAATATGTTTATTTGTAGTTAAAGTATGTCGATAATGAATTATATTATAACACTCTAAAATCATACTTTAATTCATTATTTATCATACTTTAGAAAACATACTTTAATAATAATTAAACATACTTTATTTATATTATAAATATATTTTAATACGTCTTACAAATCGTCTCATATATATAACAAGAAAATTTGAATTAATAAACTAATTTTCATTTAAGCGGTGGAAATTATTTAGGATAGATAAGAAAATTATGAAAATATTATCTCGATAACACTACGACCAGATATTTTAGGTATGTCATGAATATATATATATATATATGATATTTCCTAATTTGTGAAATTTTTCACTTAAAAAATAATATTCAAAAGTTTTATACTATTATACCATTCATTCATCATCAATTTAATAAGAATACATAAAATTAAGTAAAAATAAACAAAACTAAAATTTCCAACATTTACCCACAACAAATAAAATTACTTTGAAGAGAACGACGAAAACGTAAATATTGATAATAAATGAGTATATATTCTGAATTGAATGGATGAAATACACGTGTAATAAGATTCGTCCAACTTCTGGAGAAGACCGTGGCGAGTGAGTCCAGTTTAATTGAACGTTTGAATAAGAAGAATGTAAATGGAAAGAGCATTAATGGGAAAATGGGGCATATAAAGAAAGAAATGGTTGAAGGGGGTGGAATGTTACAGTAGTGACGTCATGATTGATGAACATCTGCAGCAGCGAATTCATCGTACCAAGTAAACAAACAAAGCTACTGGATTCGAACAACTGGTTATGGGTTTGTGGTGGGCACGCCAAAACATGTCCATCTCTGCTAACCCCACATGCACTCTCTTCCTCCTCCTCTCCCTCTCTCTCCTCGCCTTCTACATCGCCTTCCACCCCCGCCCCGCCTCCCCCGCCGCCGTGGTCTACCGTGACTCCGCCTACTACCGCCGCGTGTTCCTCTCCACCGCCAGCAACGACACCATCGCCACCTACCTCCGCCACCTCACCCTCCACCCTCACCTCGCCGGCACCCCTCTCTCCCTCTCCGCCTCTCTCTACGTTCACTCCCAATTCCAATCCCTTGGCTTGAAAACCCACATCGCTAACTTCACCGCCCTACTCTCTTATCCTACGCACTCCTCTCTGTCGGCGCATTTTAGCGACGGTACCGTTCTGCCCGTGCCTCTCTCCGAGCCCCACGTGCCACGAAACGGCGTCGTTTTGCCCTACCACGCTTACTCCCCATCCGGCTCGGCGTACGGTGCGGCGGTGTTTTTGAACTACGGCAGGGAGCAGGACTATCGTGCGCTGGCTGCGCAGGGGGTGGAGGTTAAGGGATGCGTGGGATTGGTGCGGCGGGGGTCGGGGATGTCGAGGCACGATGTGGCGGCGAATGCGGCGGCGCGTGGGGTTCTGGCGGTGCTGATGTACACTGAGAGTGACTGCAAAGAAGGGGTAGAGAGGGGGACTGTGATGAAGGATTTGGGGGACCCACTTACCCCGGGTTGGGCTGGGGTAGAAGGCGGCGAGCGTCTCGATTTGGATGACCCGAGGGTGACCGGGGAATTCCCCGGAGTGCCGTCGCTGCCGGTGTCGGAGGCGGCGGCGGAGAGTATTCTGGGGTCGCTGGAGGGGGCGAAGACGCCCTACGAATGGAGAGGGATTTTTCAGAGTGGAAGAATGAAGAGTGTGGGGCCCGGCCCAGTTATGCTGAATTTCACATACGAGGTTTGTTTCTCGTTTGAATTATGTCTGAAAGTGAGATTTTTTGCCCTATGATCCTTTGTTCCCAGTTCTTGGTAAATTTGCTTTAATGAGGTTGGTGACAAGAAATTGCTTTTAATACAAAAATTGTTGGATAGCTTATATTGTTTGTTTGTTGTCGAATTCAGCTGCTATTTTTGAAAATTGATCTGATTCAAAGTTGACTTTAGCTTTTATAAAGTGTGTATTGGTTTTTTCTGGGAACAGTACACAAATACACCAATTTTGTTCTAAATCCTTCATCCCACAAATGCCATTTTGCATCTTCAACAAGAAAATCATTTTGTATGCTAATTGTCCAACAAAAAATTCATTTTCATTATGGTTTTACTTGTAAGTGGCTGTTACCTAATACGAGAGTCGACAATCACAGCAGCAGAGCTTTTTCTTGTTGGTGTTCTATTGCTACTTGAACTAATTTCTGATGAATCCCCGGAGTTGCATCAAAAGGGTACGAGCCGAGCTGAGCTGAGCCGAGATCTAGATATATTATACTACATGAATTTGGAAATTGTCATTTACAAAGTACTACTTTGAGGATATCTTCTTTTACCCGACTGTTTTATTGATTCAGTCTCCACAACACATACTTTAGTGAATGAAATTTAGACTAATTCTACTCAAGACTTGGGTCCAAAATGTACATTTACTTGGAGACTGAGATATCTTTTTGCACTTTGCAGGGTGAGCGAAAGATGGCAACGATCCAAAATGTATTTGCCGTGATAAAGGGATCAGAGGAACCTGATCGAGCAGTGCTTCTAGGAAACCACAGAGATGCATGGACTTATGGTGCTGTTGATCCGAATAGCGGAACTGCTGCTCTACTTGATATGGCTCGTAGATTTGCACTTCTTATGCGATTGGGCTGGAATCCTAAACGAACAATAATCCTTTGCAGCTGGGATGCAGAAGAATTTGGGATGGTAGGTAATATTCTATGATACCATCACATATTACTCTATATGTTACTCAGTATCTGTTACTGGAGAATGCTGTTGAAATGCCTAATGCACCAACGCGAACAAATCTAATAGTTGCCCGTGTTGAAGTTGGACATCGAGGCACCCAATATATATAGATTTGACTTAAATGTTTCTCAAGAAATCCACTCTGGTGAAATTTGGGAATTTTCTAAAGTGCAACTTTTTAGCTATTCTGAAACAGAACACCAATTAGTTTTAATAAAGAGATTCAAGAGAAACTTGCTCTCTGTACAATCTTTAGCATTTTAGAATAGAACACTACTTATCCCAGGGGCAGGAGCCCCTAATGGTGGGGTACAACATTTAGAATAGAACACTACCTAAGTTTTAAAATAGTAACTCAATATTGAAAACTGAAAGGAAATTTTTGTTTAAGAATTGTGATCTCTTAAATTTTGTCATACCAAATACCACTATTCAAAGTTTTTTTTTTTTTTTTAAACTGTAAAAACACATGTATTTGTCAAACGTTTCTTTGGTATGATGATTTTTTTTCTCATTTAGACCCATTCATTGAGTATTGAGTTTAGACGCATTTTATTGGGTTCAGATGCATATTTTTCAATTTTCATTTTCTTTCTTTCTTTATGTAAGGGTTACTGGCAACCTTATTTTGATCATATCACGTGATAACACATTTGTATACAAAAATGGGTAAAGCTCAATAAGCTCGGAAATCCGTTTAGACTCTCTCCAGCTTCATATGCTTGAGAGCTCCTCTTGATCTTGGATGAATGGAGAAAAGACAATGTTGCCATTTTTATATATCTCTTGTAAATGATTTAAAAAAAGAAAAAAATAATAAGAAAAAGAGACACTATATCCCACTTTTTTGAGCTAAGAAGATAAAATTATTCTAGTAAAATAATCTCATTTTTAATTGCCATGCATGCCAGTTTTTCATTTTTTATTGCCTTTCATACCAGCTTATGTATCTTTTTTCCTGTATGTGTGCTTCATGTAATGATAAACCAAATTCTGTGGTTTCGATATAATTTGAAATACAACTCATTGATCTGTTTCTCTGAATATCAGATTGGATCGACGGAATGGATTGAACAAAACCTTATGAATCTCGGGTCCAGAGCAGTAGCATACTTTAATGTGGATTGTGCGGTTCAAGGACCTGGGTTTTTTGTTAGCGCAACTCCTCAGCTTGATGATCTTCTTGTTGAGATAACAAAGCAGGTAAATGAGATACTTAAAAATTAAACTAAAGTTATATCTTGTTTAACCTCTGCTTATCAGTTTAATAACCACTGTTCGACATTCATTTCTTTATGTTTGCTGGAATTTTGGGCATAGAAAAAATCAATAGATGTCAGAGATGATAGACCCATCAAAAAATATCTACTGTTACCCAGTACCAACTTTCATATAACTTGTATTTTAACAATCAAAAGCAAACATGCATGAATAAACCAATATGCAGACCAACCCCACTACCCAGAGCAAGAAGCACTCAGAACAGGAAAACTCATTTCATTATATTTGCTGGAATTTTTTATTTATTTTTTGACATGCTCTGTTCAGGTTAAGGATCCCGATTCAGATGCTTATTTACATGAAAGATGGACTACTGGCAATAAAGGTGTCAATGTGAGTATATTTTCTCATATCTCAAGCATTACAAATTAATAATTTGCATGATCAAGAGTTGGGAAAGAAAATATTATTGATAACTCACAAAATATTTTACAATATAATTCGTACACACACTCTCACTGAGCTACACCTCTCAAGACTCTCTCACTGAGCTACACCTCTCTTCTTATACTCAACGTTTAATCCTCAAACTTCACTAACCCTGTTTTTCTAATGTATGTTTTCTTGCTACTCAAAATACATACAATCAACCCTATTTATAGTAATCAATTGAGGGTTCTAGTATTTTGGTGTGTTACCACCACTGATCATTCTAGATTATCTAGACATGTGCTCTGCCACTAGACTAGTCTAGATTTGTTTTCACAATTAGTTGAGATGTTCATCTCCACGGCCTAGCTAGAATTTTCTACTATATTTGATTATTAAATTTACTTCTCGAATTATAAAAGTATTGGTAATGACTTTCAATTACTTGTTCTTGACAAAGTTGATTAACAGTGAGATATTGGTGGAAGTTATGGAGTCATGATGATATTCGGAGAGAATCGAAAGTAATGATTGTGTCGAAAGTAACATATTCAGTATCTTGAATACTCGTATAGCTCTCACTTCAGCTGAATTTCAACTTCTCAAAGCCTAAATGATGTTATAAAAATCCTTGTGATATGACTGCTTGCCACTAATTAAACTATGGCAAACACTTATGTAAACCCGGATCACGGTGTAAACCCTATGGTCCCCCCTTCCAATCCTATTATACCCTATGTATTGCTAGGGTGTTTTAATTAAGGGGGACCACAGGGTTTACAGGAGACTAACTCTTATACTATAGATTATTTGGCTAGTAAAGAAGAGTTAGATTATTAGATACTTTCTTTTATTTTTCCACAGAACTACCCTGCTGTATATCAATATGTTTGTATGTCAGCTTTCTTGTAATGAAATGCCAGCTAGATTTTGCCCTGATTATTACATTCAGTTTCTTAAACTTCCTCGTCCATGTTTCAAGTGGAATTGTTTTAACAATGTGAAGGCAGCTGAGGGTAGTTTGGGAACTCTCATTTCATAATTCATTGATGTCCTTAACATAACATTTCTTGATGGATGTATTTTCTTATTCCTGGGTGGGGCAGATTGAGAGACTTGGTAGAGTCGATTCGGACTTTGCTCCATTTTTACAGCATGCTGGGGTTCCTTCAATTGATGTATACTTTGGAAAAGGTATGTATTCCCTTTTCGTATTGTAAGCCAACTTGTATAAACTTTTGAGAAAAAATAATGCTAAAATATTATTGATCTCAATACTACTGGCTTCTTAGTCGTGACTTATGTGCTCAATAGCTCACCTCAAGTACTGGATACCATCGTGCAGATTTTCCAGTTTATCACACGGCATTTGACTCCTATGATTGGATAAAGAAATTTGGAGACCCTTTATTCCATCGTCATGTTACAGGTAGTCAATTGTTTCATATATCAATCAGCATGACAACGTTGGAATTCCGTGCGCTTGAATTTATTTATTTTTGGCATGAGTCATATGTGCTACTCTGTCCTTTTCCGTACTCATGTACGCTGTCTTCCCTCATTGGGGCAATCACGTGTAAGACCGTCTCACGGTTAGGCCATTTTATGCATTCGTAATTAGTTATCACTTGTGTTTTAAAATATTATCACTTTTCAGTTGTTTTATAAATTATTCATGGTCTAGTTCACTGCACCATTATCACTTTTTATCGTCAAAATATCATTTTCCATTGAAATGTTAGTATCTTTTTATCCGTCTCACGAAATGATTCAGTGAGACGGTTTCACACAAATCTTTGTCTCCCTCAATATATATATATATATATATATATATATATATATATATATATATATTTGTAATGCAATACATAAATTTGTATTTGAATAACTTGTTCCCTTTTGGGGGGATTCAGTGGTTGGAATTTGGGGGCTCATTGCGCTTCGGCTGGCTGATGATCCGATTCTGCCTTTCAATTATGTCTCTTACGCTACTGAATTGCAGGTAGAGATATTCTTTGATTTGTGTAAACTGAATTAGTGATCATAACTAGTAAAGATGTTTGACCTCGTTACATCTTCGTATGACTAGACAGAATCAATATAGAGGGCTGTTTATTTTGTGTGTAATTTGATTACGTGTCCAGACTGAATTGATGGTGGGTATGATCCGTATAAGGCGGCCCAACGCGGTGGAATGGAATAAAGACTTAGTTTTTGTCATCGACGATTATTATAGACTGTAACTAATGGTGTTTTTCTAATTTATCGTACTCTGCAGAATTATAAGAATGTTCTGGATACTGTTTTGGAAAAGACTTTCTCACTGGATCCCATTGCTGATTCCATCCAAGGATTCACTATGGCTGCACATGAGACTGTAGAAGAAATCAAGGTTAGATTATTTGATTTTCGTAGTGGAACGAACATACCGGTACTCCAAAACGACCAATCTAATTGAATCCTGTCCAAATTTCAAACTGTAGAAGCTGAGATTGGACGAGAAGACGGACGAGTCAACAGTGCTGAGGAGGCGCATGTTGAACGACCGGCTAATGCTTACGGAAAGAGGCTTCTTAGATTCTGAGGGTCTTCCCGGAAGACAATGGTTCAAGCATCTCGTAAGCACATTCTTCAAATCCTAAACCGGTTGTTTCCAACAATGCACTTGTACTCGACTGTTGGGTGATGGAAGTTGTGGAATGCAGGTTTATGGACCTTGTAAGGGCACGAAAGGCCGGATGACATTCTTTCCTGGGATAGCGAATGCGATGTCACAGAAAACGAACAGGGAGGCGGCGATTAGGCACGAGATATGGAGAGTTGCCAGGGCCATTCAGAGAGCAGGCTCTGTACTCAGAGGTGCATTGCCCTGAGATTACGAAACTAAGATATGTACTCTCTCCTGTTATTGTAATTATTTATGTATAAGAATTGTTCAAATGACTAGATGATTTCGTCAATAGTCAATCTTGAAAGAGCTCATAAAATAAATATTTAATATTTAAAGGTTTTCTGTATATAGAATAAAACAAAATTGTGCGAGACTGGAATGATTTCAATTTAGAGAGTATGACTTTTTCTTGATCGAGTAAATGTAGTACATTTTATACACGAATTGTTCACATATTGATTTCTTGAGACGGATACAAAAACTTTAAGTTATGACTGTCATTCTCTGTTAAAAATGTTATACTGTTAGTCTTTTACATTATTTAGTTTCATGCAAAACTTAGGCACTACAAAAAAAGACTTGACTAGAGAGAATATTGAGACATAGTAGGACGACCATAACTTTATCTTTACTTTTTTTTTACGTTATATATTAAAAAAAAGTCTTAATCTTTGTGTCTATACAAACGAGGATAACTAAGTGGGATGGTGGGTATTTTTTTTACGTTATATATTGAAAAAAAAATCTTAATTTTTGTGTCCATACAAATGGGCATACGGTGGGAGGTAACTTTGAGTGACATTAATGTTGAATTAAAGAGTGTGAACATTAAATCTAGATACACTTAACTTTTTGTCAATTTTATTTTATTCATTTTTATAAGGGAAATTTATTGTAAAGTATGTTGCTATATTGACCATTTTGAAATTAAAATGGAATTAATCTCTTGTGTATTTAGTGCACAAAGTGTTAAAAGTAATAACATTTTCTTATTAAAAAGTATACACTGCATATTTTTTCATTAAAAAGATTGGTTTGAAACATGAAAAGTATTAATTTTTTTTCCTTACAATCAGTAGTATAACTTTTTTAACTATAATATAACATTCAATACCAAAGAATACGCTCTCTATCCTGCTCTCTATCCTGTATTAATGTTTACGTTTATTTTTCTATACGTAATTAAGAGATATAATATGGGTAAAATTTGCGTGCCTCAGGGACACCGTACCTCCAAATCTCGCATTTTTCGAAATGTATACCCTTTAATATTAAATGGTATACCTATAAGCAGGGGTGGGCAAATATTTTCGGGTTTTGGGTGCTTGATCGGTTCGGATAATTTTTTTAAAAAATCGGATTTCAGGTAACTCGAACCCGAAGCTATAACTTTGATTCGGGTTTTGGGTATTAAAAGTGTACTCGAATTATCCGATTGGGTACCCGAAGTTATTTTTCACTCTTATATTAATTATAAAAATTAATTTGATTCATGAAATATTAAAATTTTAATCCATTCTTAATTTTTTTAATCATAAAATATATTTATCATCCTTTAAACATTTCTTAATTAAATTTATTTATTTTTTAAATTGTCAATTATTTTTACATAATGAAAATAAAATTTTATATTATTACATCCTTATCTCATCAAATTTAAATTTTAATTCTCCTTATATCATTAATTTTAGTATGAATTAATTAAGTTATCATATACTTTAGTGTATAATATTTTTAATTAATTAGATTAGATAAAAATAATATATAAAAATATATAAATTTAAATATCTCACAACATAATTAAAATATACTATCTAAATAGTAACATTAGTGTAAAAATTAGTATTATTATAATGTGATATGAATTTATTATATTCTTTTATAATTATTTAAAAATATAGAAAAATGATAAAAGAGATCAAATAAAATATTGCCTCAAAGATTAAACATTAAAAAATTATTTAAATCACACCTAATTAATTTATTATAAGAATACTTAAAAAAAGTGAACAGAGGTATTTTCGGGTAACCCGAATTGGGTACCCGATTTTTTCGGGTACCTAAAATATCGAGTTCATAAAATATCGGATCGGGTTCTGGTAATGTATTTTCAAAATCATAATTTCGGGTACCCGAACCTGAAACCCGAACCATGCCCACCCCTACCCGTAAGTATAAGATTGTATACCTTTTTATTTTTGGGAAAAAATAATAATTTTTTTAATCAAACATTTATATTATTCATATTTCAATGATCCTTTCAATGGAAAGATTATACCCTTATTAATTAAAATATATATTCTTTAGAATAAAATAGTTACCTTTGCACACCTTGTTCACCCGGGAATACAAGAGAACAACTAAGTAATATTTTAATGTGTAGTTGATGGATGTAAAATTTAAAGTTAGAAAATTTAAAGATATATGAAAAACAGTACTTATGTGAATCAAGTTCATCCTATATCGTAATTTTATCGAAATTAATTTTTATTACATGAAAACTACACTTTAAAGTGATGAACTATTACACTTCTGGATAAAAAAATGTTACTCCTTAAATTCTAATATGTTATAATTTTTTATATTCTTGTTGAGATAACTAATACTCCCTCCGTCCGCTTTTAAGGTATCTATTTTACTAATTTTGGTGTCCGCTTCAAAGGTATTCATTTTCCCTATTTAGTAAAAAAGTACACAATATGGCCCACCACTTCCCTATTTTACTAATTTTGGCGTCCGTTTCAAAGGTATTCATTTTCCATATTTAGTAAAAAAGTACACAATATGGCCCACCACTTCCCTCTAATACAACTACCTACTTTACATATAATAATAATACTCTTTAATGCACGTGCAAAAAAAACAAATAAATATCTTAGAATTGGACGAAATGAGTATTTTTTTCAAAAAAATAATATTTTATCTCTTCATAATTTAATTTTTTATATACTAAAAAATGATTTTGAAAAAATCAGAGTGCATAATGAATCGGGTTCACAAAAAACAACCTAATATATATATATATATATATATATATATATATATATATATATATATATATATATATATATATATATATATATATATATATATATATATAATCCATTTTCACTTTTTATTTATAGTGTATTACAAATTATTCCAGGAATTGTTTACTGGAACTTTTCATTAATTAGTTCCGTTCTATTTTTATCGTGTAGATAAGAAAAATTACTTTCAAAGATAATATGTTATTTTTTAATAGTAATAAATAAATAGTAAAATATATTATGTATGAAAAAAATGGATAATAACGGGAAAGTAAGATGCAATGTGAGGATAGTAATTGAATATTAATTCAATTTATGAAGGTGTAAAGTTAAAATTGATAGTATGAAAAAAGTATAATTTTTTTTAAAAAAAATATATACACACTTTTTATCGTATCAATAAAATGTGTTCGTGACACTGGTCTGGCATTTCTTATATATAAAGAGAAAGAAACATTAAGATCTAAAATAGTGTCAGCAAGGCATGAATATCATACGCTTGAATAGGAAGAAAATACGTAGAAAAAAGTGTGCATAGAATACGGTGATTAAAACGTTCATTGCACGATCCCAATTTCTCTCCACATATACATATATATATAGTAGGCGTAGGCATAAACAAGGCCCAGTGGTGAGTAGAATTGGCAGCATGTATGAACTTGGGCGATCAAGCAGTGCCCGGCGGAGCTTCGTGTCGTCGGGGCGGAGGAGCTTCAGCCACGTGTCGTGCGTGGAAGAAGACGACGAGGAGGAGCCTGTTGGCGCAGCCAGTGGTTGAAGCCGGGAAGGTCAAGAAGATGGGAATTGAGGAGAGGAGGAATCCAGTGAACAAGATTATTAGTGCTGTCGAAGAAGACAATGAGAAGTTTCTCCGATTGATGAAGACACGTGCCCAAAGGTCATCACACATACATGAATCTTAATAATATACTCTATATAATTTCTCCATTTTACTTTAGTGGAGTTGCATGGGTCAATAAACCCTGATGCTCAAACTAATTAAACTTTCAAGTCATCCACCACAACCATGCACGTGCTTTATCTCTCTCCATGTCACCTGTTAAAAATTGAAAATTGATATTTTTTTTTGACCAAAATGGCAAAATAAATCACAGCAGCTTGCGGGTATAAATTTAGCATATATTTTTGGGAAAATATCATAATTGGGTGGTGTATACCGATTTCAGTCCCCAAGTTTGTTAAATTCGCACTTTTGATCCTCCAATGTCCGATTTTAGTCATTTTTGTCCACTTTTGGTCATTTTTTTGCCGAAAATTACTTAAAGTCGCAGGGAAATAGAGCATGAGATGCACACACCGGGAAATTTTTTATCTTTTATGTTTGGCGTGGTCCAATTAGTCCTCAAATTTGCTAAATTCGCACTTTAAATCCTCCGATGTTCGATTTTAGTTCTTTTTGTCCAATTTTGATATCACCGAGAATTTGAGCCTGACATGCATGTGCTCAACAATTTTTTGGCAGTTTCCGATTGGTTTTGCTTATGTGGCAGTTTCACTTACTTTCATTCTTCATAAATATATAGATATGTTCTTGGTCTGTTTCGCTTTCTCGACGACTTTATCGACTGTTTCGCCTGTCTTCGGCGGTTTCATAGGACTTCCCGATGACAGCTTCCTTAGCACGTTCCACAGTGCCCTACACCTTCCTGAATAAGCTTCCGATCACCCTGAAGACATGTCTTCTGGGCAAAAGTCTGGTTGCGCCTTACTCTCCATCTCTTTCCTCTCTTTATAAGTTTCGCTGAGCTCCCTGGTGGCCGTTCTTGTCGATGCTTCAACCCTCTCTTTCTTAGCTGCTTGGTTCGATTGCATGATCGATGGATCGATTGTAGCTCACTGAGTTAATCAAATCGAGTAGACATTGAGGAATTAAATTTTTTTTGTCTGAATTTTATGTGGATCTCATACATAAACATCAACTTTAGAGATGATATTAAACCACCAAATGATGGCTGTTGATCTTGTGCCTCATATTATGGTTCATTAGCTCCTAATCGGTCGGAAGGAAACGAAAACCCTTCGGCAAAGACTCCAATTTCATGGCATCCCCACATGAATACATGAATCACATTAATCAACAAAAATCTCCTAATTTTAAGCAACAACGGCAACACTGAAAAAAGTAGCTGGCCAACATAGAAATGACAGAGCTAAATTCCTAAAATTGATTCATTTCGAGATGAACCAGAGAAGGAAAATCATATATTTGCCTAGAGCTTCACTTTGTAAATAGATTTACTTTATAGTCCTCTTTATCGTCATGCGCTATCCAACTTTAAAAGGCTTAAAAACCCTACAAAAATGCTACGGATTCATTGGTGATTCTTGATGGAGTGAAGCCAAAGTCTGTCGTGTGATTCCTACATGCCTAATCAATGCATAAATTTATGAGAAAGGTTACGATGAGATGGTGGAAAAAGTGAAATTGCCATATAAGCAAAAATGAACGGAGACAGCCAAAAAATATTATTTTTTTGGGTGTGTGCATCTCACACTCAAATTCTCGGCGACATTTAGTAATCTTCGGCAAGTAAGGGACCAAAACTAGATAAAAATGACTAAAATTGAACACTAGAATATTTAAATTACGAATTAGCAAACTTGGGGATTGAATTTGGATTACGCTAAACATAAAGGACCAATTTCGAAATTTTCCTGGCGCGTGAGGACCAATTTGAAATTTCCAGGCGCGTGCATCTCGCACACAAATTTTAAAAAAAAAAATCAAAAGTGGAAAAAAAAAAAGACTAAAATCAACATTGAAGAATGAAAGGTACTAATTTAGTCAATTTATAAGTATTCAAAACTTATTAGATAGATTGGTTCAATTTCAGTTTCAGTTGATAGATTTAGCTCTAAGGAGTTTATAAGGGCATGTTCTTGATTACATGTGTTAATTGCGGATGAATTTTTCAGGGTTGGAATTGATGGGGCGAAAATCGAAATCAGGTATGAGCATCTGGCGGTGGAGGGAGATGTTCATGTTGGAAGCAGAGCATTACCCAACTTGATTAATGCTGCCATGAATGCAATTGAGGTACTAATTTATCACATTTCTTTCACAACTATGATTCAATAAACTGATTCTGAAATTTGATCTTCATTCTGGAAAAAGAGCATTCTGGGACTAATCAAGATCGCCCCTTCCAAAAAGAGAAAGATACAGATACTTAAAGGATGCCAATGGAATTATCAATCCATCTAGGTTTTTTTCTACCCTAGTTACTAATTTGGGCAAATTTTGTGTGAAACTGTATCATGATGAGGAGGCTATTTTACGCTTTCGTAATTAGTTATCAGTTTCGCTATAAAATATTTTTACTTTTTATTTATACTATAAATGATTCATGAAATGGCACCATTATCAGTTTTCATCGATTGAGTATCACTTTTTATCCGTCTCGGACTTCTCACCTTGCGGTCTCACACAAGTCTTTTCCTACTAATTTTAAATTGAATTTAGAAATGTCTTTTTGTTCTTATGATTAACCAGTTGATCTTCAAGATCACCTTACTTTTGGGTCCTCCCAGTTCAGGGAAATCAACATTCATGCTTGCACTTGCTGGCAAACTTGATGTTGCTTTAAAGGTAGTTTCCATTTTGTGTTTCTATCATTCTTGGTTGTTTTTGTTTTTCCTAAAATTGCTGATGGAAGCTTTTGTTCAGAAATCAGGAAAGATCACTTACTGTGGTCATGAATTTAAAGAGTTTGTTCCACAAAGAACATGTGCTTATATAAGCCAACATGATCTTCATCATGGAGAGATGACAGTAAGAGAAACTCTGAATTTTTCTGGCCGTTGTTTGGGGGTTGGTTCACGATACGAAGTATTGGCTGAACTCTCGAGGCGGGAGAAAGAGGCCGGGATCAAACCCGATCCGGAGATTGATGCATTCATGAAATCCATATCAATCTCAGGCCAAAAACACAGTTTGGTTACATCTATGTCCTTAAGGTTAGGTTGGTCTAATACTAGCCTTGCTGGTTCATATATTACGGCATGTGATGTTATCAAAAAGAGTGATTTTATATAACTTGAACTACAGTTACTTGGTTTGGATATATGCTCTGATACTCTTGTTGGTGATGCTATGAGAAGGGGTATTTCAGGAAGCGCGTTACTACTGGTATTTAAACAGCTTTTTCAGAAAATTAATAAAGAAAAATCTCATGTCTTTAATGATTTTATAGTCGTGTTTCATCTACATCTTCTTGTTACAAAAGGGGAAATGATGGTTGGGCCTGCTAAAGCTTTTTTCATGGATGAAATATCGACTGGATTGGATAACTCTACCACATTTCAGATTGTTAAACACCTGCGTCAAATTGTTCACATAGCTGATATAGCCATGATCATATCTCTTCTGCAACCCGCCCCAGAGACGTACAATCTTTTCGATGATGTTATTTTGTTATCAGAAGGTCTAATTGTATATCAGGGTCCACGAGAGAATATCCTCGAGTTCTTCGAGCATATGGGATTCAAATGCCCTGAACGAAAAGAAGCTGCTGATTTTCTTCAGGAAGTGACATCAAAGAAGGATCAAGGACAATATTGGTACAAGAAAGAACGAAAATATAAATACGTCTCAGCTGAAGAATTTTCAAAAGCATTCAAGGCCTTCCACATTTGCCAAAAGCTACCTGAAGAGCTCAAAGTCCCTTATGATAAATCTAAAGCTCACCCTAAAGCTTTGGTCAAGAAGACATATGGCATATCTAATTGGGAACTAACTCGTGCTTGTTTCTCTAGGGAATTGCTGCTGATGAAACGAAATTCCTTCGTTTACATATTCAAGACTACCCAGCTAACAATCATGTCCTTTATAGCATTCACAGTATTTTATAAAAGAGAGATGCCTTATGGGAAGTTACAAGATGGAGGTAAATATTATGGGGCCCTTTTCTTCGGTCTGACAACTGTGATGTTCAATGGGATGGCAGAGCTCGCAATGACTGTGATGAGGCTTCCAGTGTTCTACAAACAAAGAGATTTCTTGTTCTATCCAGCTTGGGCTTTTGCTCTGCCAATTTGGATTTTAAGAATCCCAATTTCTTTCCTCGAGTCCGCACTATGGGTCAGTCTTACATATTACACGATCGGGTTTGCTCCTGGCATTGACAGGTGAGACATACAAATGGTTTTCTTTCACATACTGAACTTCTAGATAATATCTTTTTAGCTGTCTTTGTTCATCTACAAGCTTATAATTCTCAATATCAACTAATTTTGTTTTGCATGTATTTATACTGTAGGTTCATGCGTCAATTCTTGACATTATTTAGCATTAATCAGATGGCCCTTGGTCTGTTCCGAAACATAGCTGCAGTAGGAAGAACTGTGGTTGTTTCAAGCACGTTAGGGACTTTCACTTTGCTTGTGGTTCTTGTTCTTGGAGGCTTTATAGTTTCTAAAGGTAAAGTTATTGAAATGAACTTAAACTGAAACACCTTTTGATAAGATGTGGCTTTTCTTTGAGAGAAGTGTAAAATGGATTCCTCTAATATAATTAAAAAATGTTTATGTATCCTTTCATGATTGCAGATGATCTGGAACCGTGGTTAAAATGGGCCTTTTATGTTTCTCCCATAAGTTATGGGCAGAATGCAGTTGTTATGAATGAATTTCTAGACGAAAGATGGAGCTCTGTAAGAGCTTTCACTGCTGTTCACTTCTTCAATTCCAAGCTATTGAAGTCTGATACTTCTTCGTCTTCTTTTTTTTTTTTCTTGCAGCCTAACATAGATCCCCGCTTCAATGCGCCTACTGTGGGGAAAGTCCTCCTCGGGCTTCAACACAGAAGAAAATTGGTTTTGGATCTGTGTTCTTGCTTTAATAGGATATTCAATCCTTTTCAACATTCTTTTTATTGGAGCACTAACTTTCTTAGATCGTAAGTCATATTCTATCAGCTCCTGGTTTATTTCCCTCAAATGGAAAAAGAAATTGAATATCTCTAACTTTTCTGATTTTAGCTTTGGATCATTCAAACTCTGTAACATTGGAAGCTGATGATGATGAAAAGAAAAAAAGTCCATCCACTGGTATTAGTCCATTATTATATACCCATCACAACACTAACTGCATGTGTGTGCTTAATAGCAGAAACTGACAACAGGTGTGGAAAAGAAAGTGCAAAAAACCCGTTCAGATGGAAAGGCTGTTGTGCCTGAAAAAAAAAATGCTTATACCCTTTCAGCCTCTATCACTTGTGTTCGATCATGTAAACTACTATGTAAACATGCCAGCTGTAAGTAGCTTCTCTTTAGTTTCTTATATGTACACATCTGTGGGCACTGAAACAAAATAATGGAATATTATTGTGCATTCATGAATGGAAGATTAATTAAATATATCTTTACTTTATAAAGATGTGTTACGAATTGTGAGAGTTGTTTACCAGGAAATGAAAACTCAAGGTTATGAAGGTGATCGTCTCCAGTTACTACGAGATGTGAGTGGAGCATTTAGACCTGGTGTATTAACTGCATTAATGGGCGTTAGTGGCGCTGGAAAAACAACATTAATGGACGTGTTAGTTGGAAGAAAGACAGGGGGATACATTGAGGGAAATAGCAACATCTCAGGATACCCCGAAAAAACAGTCCACATTTGCACGGATCAGTGGATACTGTGAACAAAATGATATTCATTCTCCTCATGTTACAGTTTATGAATCTGTGATGTACTCTGCTTGGCTACGCCTTCCTGCAGAAGTAAACAAAGAAACTAGAAAGGTTTCAGGCTTGTCTTGCTTGAAAATAGTTTAAGTTGCTATTTTTATTACACTAAGAAATTTTTTTGTGGTTTATCACAGATGTTTGTGGAAGAAGTGGTGGATTTGGTTGAGCTTAATCCCATAAGAAATTCTTTTGTTGGGCTTCCTGGAGTCTCTGGTCTTTCAACTGAACAAAGGAAGAGGTTGACAATTGCCGTAGAGTTAGTTGCTAACCCTTCTATCATATTTATGGATGAACCAACTTCTGGCCTTGATGCTAGAGTTGCTGCTATTGTAATGCGTGCTGTGAGAAACACTGTCGATACAGGAAGAACTGTCATTTGCACGATTCACCAACCAAGCATAGATATATTTGAAGCTTTTGACGAAGTATGAGTCACTATCTATAAATAAGATCAGTAAGATCTTATGTTCACTAACAATCGAAAATGGTGCAGTTACTTTTGATGAAGAGAGGTGGGCGTGTCATTTTCGCGGTACAATAGGTCAACGATCTAAGAAGCTAATAGAATATTTTGAGGTGTGTATTGTGAAATTTGCAAAGTTAATCCCTTAACTAAGAGCAAGTGAAATATTTTTTTTCAACCATATCTACAGGATGGCAATTCAAGTCTCAGATACATAAAATGCCACCTCATGGAAACGAACCTCTCATTTTTATGGCAATGATGATGTCTGTATAAACATATTGTTTTTATCATGTGGCAGGATATTCCTGGCGCGGCAAAGATTGAAGATGGGCAGAATCCAGCAGCCTGGATGTTGGATGTCTCCACTCTAACAGCTGAGACTCAACTTGGAGTTGATTTTGCTGATATTTACGCAAAGTCATCCTTTTATAAGTGAGTAGTAGATGAACATATTAAGTAGGATGAATGTCCTGTTTCCCCAAGGTCATCCTAAATCTTGTTTCCTTCATTAATTAGGAGGAATCAACAAATTATAAAAGAAGCAAGTACCCCTCCACCAAATTCCAAGTTGGTTCCATTGTGGGCTGTTTCTTCCTGAGCTTTTGGAACTTGTTCTCTGGCTTCCTCCTTCCCCGAATGCAAATACCCGTGTGGTGGAGGTGGTGTTACTGGACATCACCAGTGGCTTGGACTATTTATGGGCCGGAGATATCACTTCTCCGGTCGAGATCCCTGGATTTGGTTCCATGACTGTCAAGGCGTGCCTCAAGCTGTACCTTGGTTACGACTATGACTTCCTTCCCGTTGTCGCTCTCATGCATTTGGTTTTCGTCCTGATATTAGCCTTCACCTTCGCCTTTGGCATCGAGTTTCTCAACTTCCAGACCAGATGATACTCTTATCTTGATGCCAACAATTTGTGTTCATCAAATAATGGATGTCAACTGCTCAACGTTCCAGCCTTGATTTGCAGTTGGAAGATCAATGGGGTAATTATATACATGGGATTATCAGTTTGTCAGAAATACAAAACTTGCTTATTTAAAGTCATTTAAGTCCTAATAGACATAAAATTAATAATAGGTTAAAATTTGCATCCACAGTTGAGACTCCACTGCCCTTATTTTGTGAATTGATAGAGAATGTAAATCACATATGTATATCAAACGACTTATAAAGAGGTCTTATTGCTTATGTTGGACCCTCAGTGTTCACTTTGCGAATATGATTCAAATAACTTATGAAAAAGGTCTTACTGTTCGACTGCGATTGAAGAGGCCCAAATCCATACTAAATGTAGGATTCGAACTCCTACATACTGCTATAAGGTATTTAAAGGTCTTTACACCCTCTCCCCCGTCAAATGAGTCTTTATATACCTGATACTACAAATGCCAATAATTATGGAGAAAAAAAATAAAAATTTATATTTTCAAAACTTATCACTTTTGGAATCCAATCACTTTTAAGAAAGAGAAAAGTGATCAAGAATTGGCAATGAAGGCACTGCCAAATGAAATCTATCGCCTTCGGTGGTGGTGCAGAAGGGGGCGGTGGCCGTGCCGATGTCAGGACGGGCCGGAAGCCATGTCCGATCTTTAAAATACATACCATAGAACTACTACGCAACCTCCAATATCTATTTATTTCATTCATAAAATTTTTAGCAAAATTTTGTAATTATGCAGTGTACAAAATGTTGTTACTCTCTCCATCTCGAATATTATTCTTAGACAATTACTAATATACACCACTTTTTAAGGTGCACCAAGTAATCCAAATACAAATGACCCAACTTATTTATACTTCAAATCAATCTGATGGGTTATTCAATCTCTCAATCCATCCTTCTTCTCTCTCCAATATGCGTCTCTCAATCTATCCTTCCTCTCTCTCCACCGCTCCACCGCGGCTCCTCTCTCTCTGAATCTCGCTCCTCTCTTTCTGTCCACCGCCCGATCCTCTCTCTCCCTCCGTCCGACGCCGAATCTCAATTTTCTTTCTTCACCGCCCGATGCCGTCGCCGCCACCTCTCACCTTCTTTAATCCGATTCTACCCTCTTTTCTACAATTTAAGATTCACGCCAGGCTTCAGTTGTAGATCTGATGGAGATGAAGAATTTCTTATTAGACAAATCTAGGATTAAAGGTACCGTGTGAGAAATTTTCTTTCCTCGCAAACAATCATTATCACCGCCTGATGTTGTCGCCGCCACCTCTCACCTTCTTTGATCCGATTCTACCCTCTTTTCTACAGTTTTAAGATTCACGCCAGGCTTCAGTTGTAGATCCGATGGAAATGAAGAATTTCTCATTAGACAAATCTGTGATTAAAGGTACCGTGTGAGAAAATTTCTTTCCTCTCAAACAATCATTATCATTATTTTCCCGATCCAACGGGATTGTGATGCTCATAGGAAAAATTGGTGACGGAAGTTGAATGATGACGGTTGGAAGATGACTGGCTATGAAATATGCTACTGAAAGGGATGAGGATTGGGTGATGAGAAATTTTTATTTTAATTCTGAAAGTGTATACGTTTTTTTCATTTTAATTAATGTATTACATTTTATCCTTTAATGTATCATCTAATTTGTACAGAAAAGTTAATATTAAATTTAATTAAATTTTTTATAGTTTCATATTTAATAGTGTATATGTTTTTCTCAATAAAAGTGTTATTGTTTTTTAAAAAAAACTTGATATTATTTTTATCAATATTTTCATAAACATATTTATTAATTTTTTGTTATACATGTTAGTATAATATATTATACATTTTAGTATAAGATGTAATACAATTCATACTTATATATTTTAATATTTAAGTGTAAATATTTAAGTGTATATATTATAACTCATTAACGTATATGTTGTAAATCATTAATGTATAAAAATTACATTCATACATTAAATTACATTTATTTAATATAAACAATACATTTATGAAAATAAAGATATACATTAATTTTCAACATATACAATCTCAATTATTGTATTCTACATCTCAATCTATTACAATTCATCTATTACAATTTGAAGCAGTTCCTCCCAAATATGATTCCTCTGTGGGATCCTCCACCCAACCAAACAAAGCTTGAGATGACGGTGTATTGAGCGAGGCAACACAAGAGGCAGCGGAGATCCGAAAGGGATTGCGCCGGAAATCCTCTTGAGATCTGAAAGGGATTGCGCCGAAAATCTGGAAGGGAAACGTCCAGCGAGCGGATTTAGAAGGGAATTTACCAGAGATTTGGAAGGGAAAACAGCGAGCGGAGATTTGGGATTGCGCCGGAGAAGGGAAGCGTCCAACGAGCGAAAATCTGGAAGAAATTGCGCTAGAGATCTGTAAGGGAAGCATCCAGTGTGAAAGACGAGAGATGAGAGAGAGGAGACGTGAATGAGAAAGGAGAGAGACCGAGAAATGAGATGTGATTGACCAGCGTGAATGAATGATCCATTTGGGTATTTTAGAATTATATAATTGACCCACTTTTAAATATGGATCTTGTTTTTAGTATACACTGATTGTACAGTAGATTAACTCTTATTCTTATTTGTACCTGCACATAGATTAAAAAATATTTTTTAAATGTATAACGTAAGAAAAAGTACTCCCTCCTCTTATTCTTATTTGTACCTGCACATAGATTAAAAAATATTTTTTAAATGTATAACGTAAGAAAAAGTACTCCCTCCGTCCCCCAAAGTATTTCACACTTTCCTTTTTCATCCATCCCTCAAAGTATTTCACACTTTATTTTTACTAAATTTGGTAAAAAATACATTATAACAATACTCACTTTTTACACACATCACAATATAATACTTATTTTTTCACATCTCCCAACAACTTTACATATCTTCCAACAACTTTACACACATTTTTCATTAAATCAACTAAAATATATATTTTCTTTCTTACTTTATACATAAAAATACAAAATTTTCTTAAACTCTGCGCACACCAATACGTGAAATACTTGTTGGGACGAAGGGAGTAAATAAAGTTCCTGAAATAGATAAATAATGTGTAAAAAATAGTTGTATAATATATTTTTTATTATTAATGAAACGTGCATAAATACCTGAGACGACTCAAAATAAAAAATGATCATCAATACATGGAACGGGAGAAGTATTATTTTTCGTTATGAATTTATGAAGCTACTGAAGATTAAAGAATAGGGAATATTCGTCCGGATCTTTTAAAAATAGTAGAAGTATCAACATTCTCGTTGTATCCCATTCCGATATATTTTTCTACACGTAGATTAAAAAGTATAATATTTTAATGTACAGTGAAGTTGAGAGAAATAATATTTAATGTGAAGTGTATAATTGTATTTGTATTGTATGTGGGACCTACATTGAATAATTAATTATTTTATGTTAGCCCAACTTGACAAAAAAAATTATAAACCTTAACTTGGGACAAAACAAAATGAAAAACGTAAACCTTAACAATGGACAAAAGTACTCTCTTTGTCCTGCAGCTATTATTACATTTATTGTTTGCACGGAAATTAAGAAATATAACATTTTAAAATATATTAACTGGAGAGATATAATATTTTAATGTATAGTCAATAGTTGTATTAGTAGTATTAGTATTATATGTAAATCTCATATAGATATATTAATTGTTTTGTGAGTCTCACGTATCAAAAAAGGAAATGTAACAGTAATTGTAGAATGCCTTGTATAGTAAAATGTAACAATATTTGCAGAATGAATGGAGTATAAAAAGACAAATTCTCTAGTGTATCCGAGTGCACGAATTCAATTTCGTGCACCCACACTCAAAATTTATACACTAATGAATAAAAAACATATGTAGATATACTAATGAATAAGAATTTGTACACTTTGTTAGCAAACTATCTGTTAGTTTTTTTAATTAAAAAGTGAATATAAAAAAATTATACATTTATTAAAAAATACATACTCCCTCCGTCCCGGGACGTCACAAGAATTATATTTTACTAATTAAGGTGTCTCACACACAACACTAATACAACTGCCCACTATACATTAAAATATCATATCTCTCAACCGTACATTTCGATGGGACGGAGAAAGTACTATATTTCTAAATCTCTGTGCAAACAGTAAATGTAATTCTTTTAATGGAACAGAAAAAGTATACATTATTGAGAAAAAAAATTAATACTCCATATAGGTGCATGCATGCACTCACAGAATATCAAACTCTAAAAAAAAATTGACATATTTATACACTTTTAAGTTAATAATAATAATAATTTATTTTCATTAAATTATTTAAAATATTCCCATTGAGCACTCCACTTGAAACTGTATAAGCAATCTTCTTGTATTAATTACAGTTGTACTCGAAGTTGTGTGTTTTCCATGGCTCATCTTATAATTAAATCCACCCAAACACACATATGATTAAGCAAGTAATAATGGTATAAAACCTGGAAAAACCACTATCCATATATCTCTATCTTATCCCATACCAAAAATTCTTTCAGAATATGGAAGATAAACTGAAAAACAGAGATGCAGTCGTGATTAGATGAAAGCAATAGATGAGCAACTAACTACCTCTTACTTGGATCTCTTACCCTCCTTTTTCTTGATGACTTCATCAACGTACATTATACCTTTGCCTTTGTACACTTCGGGAGGCTTACAACTACGAACAGCAGCAGCAAATTGATGCACCCTCTCCTTGTCGATTCCGGTGCAGCACACCACATTGTTCTTGAAGCAGAATACTCGAACGGCTGGAGGTACACTCAGTTCAACCTCATGGCTGTAACCCAGTTTCAGGTACAACAGACGCCCTTCTGCCTCTGCTCTTGCTTTGAAACCAACTCCAACGATCTTAAGAAATCGAAAGAACTTGGCTTCCATCTTACAAAATCCTTCTAATCACCTGCAAACAGTGATTTGGAGATGATCGCTAATGAGCTAGGAGTTGTCAAGAATTCTACTACCATGTTTTCATGATATAATTAACTTGTTAACAAGTGTGGGCCTCTTTTAAATAAGCCATAGCAAATTAGCATTATATTTGAATTTGACTGAGTTAGCGAACACTGTTATGATGCTAATAACTAGTGCATGCATATAAAATTCCATTATTACCCAAAAATCAAAATCTAACTTAATCTAGAGCACACATTCCAAATCTTTCTGAATTTCACAAATTTTGTCCAAAATTTTTTTCATTACAGATGTTGAACGCGCCACTAGTAGGCGAATCTAAACCAAACTGGCTTCGGGCTAGCCCTACAAGTAGTACAATTAAAATTATAAAAAGTAATAGTATTGAATTTAATATTTAAAAAAATATTAATACATTAAATTCTAAATCCAATGTTAACTCATATTGTGTTCATTGTATCTAATATCATCTTAAAATTAGAAAATAAATAAATAAGCACTACTACTAGCAAGTTATAACTCATCAATTTCTTCAGCAGTCGTTCCACTCATCCTTTTCTGAAATACTAGTAGAGGCTGCACCTTACGAAGTAAGGTGTTTACCCATGCTTGCCAGGCTTGAGATTTTATTTTCATGTATCTATTAAATTACAATAATAGTGGCTCTTAGTGTTATGGTATTGATAGTGTTCGTATTAAGAGTGCGCGTTGGTTATAATATATAACGCAACATATATTATATAATTATTCCTATGAATAAATGTCAATCTCGAACAATACACAAGTCAATTACTTTAGAAACCAATCCTATAAAAATGCAATGTGTACAAACACAACATGCTTACATGTCTAGTTATGCATGCTAATGAATTTGCAGTTTACTGCCATTCTCACAATCTTTTCACATATTACTATTTCAAACCAACAAGGCTTATTGTAGAGGCACCTAAATTAGACTTCACATGAAGAACTCCAGTCTTTGTTCAGAAGCAAGTGTTAGATATAGATTAATTATGAATTCAATAGTCATGAGTCATGACAGATCTTCATGACATGGAGTATGGATGCTTGGTGAACTAACCACTAACACCTATCATTTACCGATAAAAAAAAAAGACATAGAAGTGAAGTCCTTCATTACTGTTCTCCTCAATTTCCCAGAATTTAGCAATGGTATACCCCTTTTCATGAGATGCTGTAAATTAACAAATTATCAACATAGAGCAAAACATTGCAGCTGAAAGCATCTATGCTGGTTTAAAAATTATGAGCAAAAAAGAAATCACTGAATAATCTGCAAACAAACTAACTTCAGCATTAGATCATCATGCAGGTTACAGTAATCAACCGAACAGGATGTGGGAGAAACATTAAGAAAAAGATATATTCTTACATTATTACCTCTGGCACTCTAACTGCTAAATTACTAAACCCCTAATTGATTTGGAACTAGCAGGGCAAAATTTCCTCACAGTTCCCAATTTCTACTCGTTCTAGAATTTTATTTTTCAAATTCTCTCACTCGGAGTCTCGGACTCACCTCCCATGTCCCTCCACTCTCTTTCATACTCACGAAGACAATTAAGTATTGTATCAATCAAATATTCAATTAATATAATTATACAACAATTTTTCAGAACTGATTTTACATGCTTAGTAACGTTGAACACCTACATATCTAAAATAAACATAAATTCATATTCTGAAGAGGGTTATGTATGCTCCTCTAGTTCTTTCTAGAGATCTACGGGCCAATCACCACCCTAACCAAATAAAGTCCAGTGAATACAAACATATGGAGGACAAAAGCTCCAATCTAACAAACATATACTGAGTCTAAGACTCCCATGGGCTCGCAGTAACTTCAGCAGAAAGCATCTGCTTTAAGAAGCAAGAACTGTTTACCTTTTCAAACGAACTCAAAAAAATTTCTCCCGTTTAGACTCTATCATGTTTAGTGTTTATTGAGGGTGCATTTTAGCCATTTCCTCTTGGAAACACTGGGTGCAAATCACATTGAAAATAGGCTAAGAATGAAGTCAGTAGCTACTTAATATTATGCATACATGTCACTAAATA
The DNA here is from genome assembly GCA_023678885.1 of Pogostemon cablin. Classification (NCBI taxonomy): domain Eukaryota; kingdom Viridiplantae; phylum Streptophyta; class Magnoliopsida; order Lamiales; family Lamiaceae; genus Pogostemon; species Pogostemon cablin. Next base: position 4,459,030 of record CM042976.1, read on the forward strand.
CTGAGCAATAGTACTTGAAATCGAAGTCAGATACTCATCACACCAAGAAAATATGTAGCAGCTATATTTTTCTTTGGAACAATTCATCAAACATGTGATGGGCATGAAGCATGAACACTGGTTTCAAACTAATTTGAAAAGAGGTTTAAAGGGGAAACATCCAGACAAGCCCTAGCGTCCATGTTCACATCAAATAAGCTACTTGAAATCAAAATACCTAAGAGAATACGCCGGCGAGGGAATGAAGATACCCAATGTTGTCGTCTTCTACTTCGGATGGAGGTTCAAGCGAAAATGACGTAGAAATGAAGGGGGTAAGAGAGGGAGATTAAGAAAAATGATTGGGCGAGTTTACTTTTAACAGTATTAACCTTTTTAACAGCCGTATTTACTCTACCCTTGGATAAAAAAATTCTTCCTCAATATTGCTCTCTTCTCTCTATCGCTCCATTCTTGCTATGCACTGCCAAAATTTGCAATCTCCGAACACACCCCTCCGAATTAATACTCGCTCTCTTTAATTCCGGATTTGATGCCAATTTCTAAACAAAAGCAGAGAGATGTCGGTAAGAATTAAAGTGAAAGATTTGATGCAGTAAAGCTTAAAATTTAGGCTGTGGTCTAGTCACTTGTATCCAAATGGAAAAGGCCCATTTCATAACTTCACAAATTGGCACATTGGGTCAAATACCAGTTTGGGCCCTATTGTGTTTAAAATTTGAAATCCCTGATCTGCCAGCACGTAACAATCATAACTATTTTATTAAATTTTAATAAAATAATTACCCACTAAACCCTATTTTAAACCTATAAATGCTGGGTGCACCAAATTATCCACTAACTCAATTAAGTTTTTTTTAAATGGCTATGTTTAGTTGCTATCTAATTAAAAAATTAAAAAAATTATTATGAAAAGGAATTTAATTAGGCTTCTCATCCCAACTATATTTAATGTTTGCACAGAAATTATGGAATATAGTTATATAATATTTTAATGTATAATGCGTAATTATATTAGTGTTATGTATGAATTTCATCTACCAAAGAAATAAAATATAATAATAATTGTGTAAAACTTTAATTAGTAAAATGTAACAATATTTGTAAGACGGATGAAATAAAATTAGGGAGATAACCTAATTTTGATAGTTATGCGGATCCATTTCTTAATGGATCAGGTTATTTGACCCGGTTGTATGTATGCATCTTGTTGTAAAAGAGCACTACTCTTAACATAATTTAGACTTGATTTATTACCTGAAAAACTTTATCACACAAAAACAAAAACAAATAAAACTGATAAATAAATCACTTTTTTCTAAAATTTGGTTGTACAATAAAATCACAAATAATTCCAAGATGGAGGTAGTGAGCATGGTTTTATTGTACAGTTTTAGGGAAAATGAGGAAATCTATCTATATTGAAAAACCAACACAAATGTTCCTTTTACAACCATATCCCCTATTATAGGGAGAATGAGATACAAATGAAACAAGGGGGTGGAAAATTCTAGAAGAAGAGAGATACAAAAAATGAATGTGAAATGCAGAAGAAAAAGGAAGGCCTAACTATAAACACTTTACAACCCCAGCAAGTCAAAATCTCAACATCATAAATTACACGGGACAAAGTAAAATTTTCCGACTAATTCAAAGCAGGTAAATGTGAGGAGATTAGAAGTCCTTCCCAGAATTACCAACCACAAACAACATAGACCGAACAGTAGAGGACGCCCTGCTCTCCATCCGAGTAAAGAGAGAAGGAATATAATTACCAGATCCCTCGATGAAGACTCTTTTTTATATCCGTCCTTGAAGAGCTTAAACTTCTCTTCTTTTGTAGAGGCATTCTAGTAGCCGAGTTGAACTTAATTGTATATTTTCACTGGCTTCTCAAATGTGTGTCGGTTCTACAATTATTAGAAGTAAAATAAGTAATATTTTATAAACTAAGATATTAGGATAACTGAATCCTAATTCAAGTGGAAGACTCAATGGAAGTTTGATCGTAATTGCAGCAAGTTTTGCTCAGATAAAGCGGTACCAATAAATGAAGAGGATCGAATGTGGCTGTCTAAGAATATTACCTGGCTTGAAGAATACAACCTTTTAGGAGTTGTATCCAAGTGCTCTAACCCCAGGTACTGCTCCCAAGCACCATATACGTCCCTTCTCTAGAAGATAAGAATACAAAATACTTCATATTAAAAATGTTTGGATGGCGGTAGCCGGTTAGTATCAACAGTAGCAAAATAAATAAGATTTTGTAACTCATATATGACCTGAAATCGAGTGGAGATTATGTCTGAGTCCTCGAGATATTCAGGACGTCCCAATGACAAAAAGGCAAACTTCCACTTCATATTGAAGCAAAAGAATAACATTAGACAGTTGTGTCTTTTTACTAACCAACTGAACTTGCAAGTGTATTCGTTTAAACGATAACTGTGTTTTAGCCCTAACACACAACATACCTTAGAGAACTCCTCATCTGGAACCTGCAATTTTTTCTGAATTCGTTCTTTAACTTCCTGTAATGTTTCGCCTTCATGAATGACCAAAAAAAATGGTTCCCCGAAATTCTGAACTTGCTGCTTTGACATAGAAACAACAATTAAATCAAATGGAAAAAAAAAAAAAAGTGCTTGTAAGTACATGATTTACATAAATGTATATATAGATGAATATTAAACAAGTACCACTTGATTCTGGGAAGTTTCCTTTGTAAAATGGTAAACATGAATCAGGCGATCATTTGGTCCCAAGTTCTTTTCCTCTTCTGGAATCTAAAATATAGCAAACACTTTTGAATCATAAGATGTATTAACACACAAGTATCAATCAGCCAATGTATTAATAAACAAATATCATCAGCCAATGTATTAACAAACAAGCATCATCAGCTAATGTATTAACAACCAAGTATCATCGGCTAAAAACAAGCGTTATCAAAGCAGAAAATCCGATCCGATTGCATATATCAATCAGATATGTAAATATTTACAGTACAAAATTATAAGCCAGCATGAATTACCACTTTCACTGAATGTGGTATAAAGTAGTCAAGATTGTTGCTTCATTAAACATCTTCCATAAAAACATTAACTATCTCTCTGTTTAATTATATAGTTTATGTTAGAACTTCGGACTATGACAAGAGTGGTTTAAATTGTTCAAATGTACAAGAAAAATGACAGCAGATGAGAAAATAATTATATTTGAGAAGAAGATACTTTACCTCCTCGGCACGTAATGTCCAGTACTGATCATTTATATTCTCAATCTTCTCATGAACGGGAAAAATCTGCAATATTCAGAAAGCAGAATGTGGGTTACACCTCAAAAGTCTCAAACCATGGCTTCTGTCAATCTAAGAGAAAAAACCCAATTACGTAAAAAAAACAAAAACTTCAAAAACCAAGCACTCCAATTAGGAATTTAGGATATACTTTTTGCATTCCTAGTTGAAAAGTAAAAGGGCAAGAGTACCGAAACATGTGATGAACAGGTCAAAAAAACAGGACACTATAAGCATCTAGTTGTAACTAGATTCCAGACAAATGGTATAGTACAAAACACAAAACCACCCTCAACTAGAAATCATTACACAGGATCTGTTAGGAGTCCAATTGGATTGCAAGTTTATGTTCATCTGGAAGACAAGGGCTGAAGTTGATAGACCACCAAGTACTAAAAGGAAAAATCAAATGTAGATGAGGATGAGATATCGAAATTGATTTTAGGTGTGAGTGGGATGAAGTGGAAGAAGTCAATGAGAATAAATGATCAATTTGAAGAGGAAGAAGAGGAGGATGAGAATAAGGATGATAAGTGATTAGTTTGCTGGTAGTTAATCAGTTGAAATTTGATAACTTCCTTAAACTTGAATACATTGTTTGTTGACTTAATATTTATTTGTATTGAAGATTTTAACGTTTTACGTTGATTATGCATGGATGTTCTATGTATTATCATGTTATTTATAAGTTAATATGCATCATTATGTGATATCATGTGATTTTTTACCTTTTTTTAGTTAGGTAATTATGTTGCAAGTAGAATTTAGTTATGTATATATGTTCAAGAAACATAGTATGGCACTTTTTACAAGAGCGGAAGGCTCGCCTCAGGGTCCTAGCACCTCTGTGTGCCTCTTGCCACTAACAAATATGCGAATAAATAGTTGGATGCAAAATTTAAGCAAAAAAAAAAATCATGAAATGTCAAGAGCAGAGCATTACCTTGTAAATTTTGTGATAAAAAACTTCAAGCAACCTAAGCTCAGCATTTGGATGAGACAACTCTACCTAACATTGAGCACAAAAGACATGAGATGTCTACCTCATGCTGCTGTTTTCTCACATTGAGTCATCAACTTATCATAAATTCACATTAGCTTAAAAGGGTTAGAAAAATAAAACCGAGGCAAAAATAAAAATAAGGAGAAGTAGTCAGTCCTTTCTTCGTCACCAATTGAACATTCATTGAACAAAAAAGCAATTTCGTGTTTACTTATCAAGTAGGCTTCTACAACTATGCTGACTGAACATGCTAACCTTTGTTTTAATTTCATTGAGCACATCCCCAACAGTGCTTGGTTTTGGCAATCTAATATTGAGGATTGTTGCCTGTACAAGAAATATTGACAATTAATTTCATTGAACTCACTTGACAAGAATGTTACAAGGTTTATGCTTAAAGATTCCAGCACCTCATCCTTTGTGGCATGATGGAAGGCAACTTTCAGCGTTTTCAGGCATTGCAATTCTGGGAGAGGAATGTCCAGCACTTCATAATACAGTATATCTGAGATCTATCATGTGTACCAATTAATCTTAAACCCATAAATACATCGCTCACACACAGAAACTTGTTATTTAAAAGTTAGTTCACATTAAGAACCACCTGATTGTAATGGACAAGCATGTCTAACAGCTGATCAACTGATCTGTATTTGATAGGATTGGGCTTTGGTTGCTGAGAGTAGCAATTATGAGGAGTAAGTCGAATTTTAGATGAATCATCCAGGTGAAGATGCTGGGCCACCTTTTCCACAACATCATCATATGTGTGATTTTTTGCTCTGTAGATTATGCCAAAAATTGTCAAAAAGCCAATATATGCCCAAAATGACAAAAGAAAAGAGTATATGCAGTCTAAACAATGATACCAGAGAGTACTTACAACTCCAGGCAAAATTCATCTTCCTTGGGCCTCTCCAAAGCTCGAAAGTGTACAATCTGCAACAGAAAAAATGCACATAAAAACAGTTTGGTGGAATGTGCTTGCTCTAAAAGGAAAGACACCGATAGTGCACTTCGGCAAACAAGTGGAAAAGTTCATAAAGAATAAGCACAAGTGAGATATCTGTTAACAATGACAGGATTAATAAAAAGAGGGAGGGAACGCAAGCAAGGGAATAATAAATAATCCCAAAACTCATAATTAACAGCCAATGCTCATAGAGCATTTATTACAGCATTTAGTTATTAAAAGAACAAACCATAAAACGCACGAGTATTTTTTTGGGAAAAAAATAAAAAAAAAAGCAATTCAAAGACCATTAGAAGGGAAAAAAAAACTACAACTGACCTGGCGATTTTTCACGTATTCCAAAAACGAAGGAACATCAATAAATCTGGGTTGATCCTCATTTTCGCCTGAAATTCGTTTCTGGAAGCATATTATGTCCCCATCTTCGATCTGTGAGAAATAGACAGAAGCATATCATAAAGAAAGAGAATACATACAAACCATTGAAGTGAAGAGATAAAAAGGAAATACCTGACTAAATCGAAATGAAGCTCTTATATCAAGGCGTTCACACATAACAGATGGCTCAAATTTGATTTCCTGTAATAAATGAAAACAAAAGCATTGCAATTCCTGCATGTAGTGACCAATGCATCTGAAAGAGGAAAAAGAAAACACATTTATCTAATAGATGTAGCATCTTTATATATGTAACAACCAGACAAACCTCAAACAGTTCGATTTCTTGATCAGGGGCAAATCCAGCTAACTCATTCAGCTTTGATAGGATCTCAATAGGCTTGCTGGAACTTTTCACAAAAAGCCTCCCAGCATATCTGGAATTAGAAAATGGTACAACTGATGATGTTGGCAGGCAGAAAGTAGAATCTATGCCCAGTTCTAGGCAGAAGAGTAATGTACCGAAGCTCTTCTTTTTGAGGATCATAAAGTTTAAAGAACAGAAGTATATCTTCCTTATTCTTTTCCAGAGGAGGAGCAAATAGTAAATCCTATAAATTCAACAAGTATATACATATTAAATAGGAGTGAAATTTTTCCTCAATGTGAATATATATTAGCAATCTGTGGTTATCGTGTAAAATGCTGGAGTTTGGATACCAGTCCACGCTCCACTTCCAGGAACAACTTTAGCTCTGCATTATGAGCCTTATTAGAAACTTCCCGCAATGCTTCAACCTGCAGAACGTATGCATGCATACAAAATTAAAAATTAGAAAACTAACAAGGAAAAAATAATTGCAGCTTTATAAAGCACGTCATACAGAATTGAAGAGGAAACATTATTAAATCATATATGATTATGAAGGATGAAATCAACTCAGACAACAAATTAGAAAATTATGAAACAAGGAAGACAGCACACAATAATATGAGGACAGCCTAAGAGATTTATCCAGCAGCTACAATTAATTTACTTGTAAATGGTGAAAATTATCAAAGCAGAAACAAAAATAATACTCCCTCCGTCCCCCGAAGTACTTCATGTATTGTTGTGCGCGGAGTTTAAGAAAAAGTTGTTATTTTACGTATAAAGTAAGAAAGAGAAGTATTTTAATTAATTTAATGAAAAGAGTGTGTAAAGTTATTGGAATGTGTGAAAAAGTGAGTATTATGCTGGAATGTGCGTAAAAAGTAGGTATTGTTATAGTGTATTTTTTACCATTTTTAGTAAAAGTAAAGTGTGAAATACTTTGTGGGACGGATGGAAAAGGAAAGTGTGAAATACTTTGGGGGACGGAGGGAGTAGCTCGCAACCATTCAAAGGAATCAAGACTGAATAGATCTTTAATCCAGCTGAATGGAAACCTTGAGAAATGATGTCATAATATAGCTTAATCTGAACCTTACCTTTCTTCGCCTGAACTAAATTTACTTCTACCATATTTAGCCAACTAGAAAAATCTATGCAGCTGTTTCAAATTCCACCTCTTAAATTAGATGTCAACCCAGAATATTATCTGTCTACATTAGTTTCACTTATGAAGTGCCATTATTTTACATATCTAAACGAAGGACTTTGGTTGTCAAGAAACTTGAGATCAACATATTCAGCAATATAGTAAAGAGTAAAGACTGAAGTGAATTATTATTATTACAATATAATTATGAAAAAAAAAATTGTGAGTAATACTATACTCCCTCCGTCCCATATTATTTTGCACCGGCACTATAGACACGTCGTTTAAGAAAAATTACCCTTTTATTGACTTTTGAGGGGTAATGTAATCTTTTTAGGTAATAAATAAAATATTAAATATGTTATGTGTGTTAGGTGGAATGAAAATTTTGAAAATAAGACATATTTCTTGTGGTTATAGGATTGAGGTTGTATTTCCATTTTTTGGCGGTGAAGTTTATCATGGGGCGTACAAAAATGGAAGTGTGACTTGTTACGAGAGGGAGTATGAACTTTAAATTTGGTTTCTTAATGATGATGATATTCATTTGATCCTAATATTTATGCCAAAACAAGCCAGCAGCAAAAATAAGATATTTTGAGATACAATTTGAGTGAATTTGAAACCTTCACAAAAATCCGAACAAATGCTATTGAATTCTCCAAATTCTAATGAATCTTCACTGATATTGCAACTTAAAAAATAATATAAAGCTCCTAAGCAACATGTCAGCTGACAGTATCTATTAAAAAACAAGAATTTTGCCTTAAAATTGCAGATTAAATACATTTGGATACTTTAATTAAAAAAGTTGTACTATAAAATAACTTCCGTTAGAAATAAACTAGGACAAATCTATTTAGGTCAATCCAGTGCCCCAAGCAATATCAGAATTGAATCAATGCTCAGTCATTTATGAAACACTACATCAAAAGGCAACAATGAAAGCATAATTACCGTTTGAGCTTCCTCCTGTGGTGTCAATGGCCGGTTTGGTCGATAAGTATGGTTCTGCCTTTTTGCCCATATCCAGAACCGCTGAAATTGAACTGGTATACCAAATTCTTTTGCAACCTCCTCCTTCAATAAACATACACATGATGTTAGTCAGAGTGCTGCACTAAGCATCGAATTATTTCATCTTCAATGAACTTAAAACAAAAACAAAATAAAACACGCACACAGAAATGGTATAAAAGTGTGCTGCATCAGATATAACTGAAATTCGATGAAAGAAACAATAAACCAAACAAACAAAAATACTAACTTGGCCACCCTAATACACAAAAACTCATAAAGATATTGAATCATCATAACTGAACATATCATGTACAGAGGTTCCAAATTTTAGAACAAATAAGTCTTGACTTGTAAATTTGTAACAGTCAAAAAAGTTATTAAAGAGTCAACGTAAAGATGGTCCCAAAGGTTCTCTGATCAGAATGTTAATCTGTTAAATTGTTAACACCAAGATCATTATTATAATTTAAAACTGGTTGTCAGACGGTAGTATAAGGTTTCATTTTATTTTATAATAATAGAACGTGAATATGGATGATAGATCTGTTATAGAACTTGACATTTGTCCCAAAACATGCAGAGATACTCTAGCTTGCACAGCTCAACACCATGAAGTCATGTATAATGTCTCTAAGTAAGCCTGTTATATGCTCTCTCAAATATTTTGCCCAATTAGGATCATCTTTAAATTTAGAAGGTACAAATTCTTATAAAAAATCTCACTTAAAACAATACTGCATCTATCTCTCCCTTATGGCTACACAGAATACAGGTAAAATCATTTTTAACTAGCGAGATCACCTATCAGTTTTTAACTTAACTGGGTCAACTTCCTCGGTACTTCCTAAAAGTAAAATTTCCATAACAATCCCTTCCTGATAGTATATTCAAATTATGACAGAAGGGGAAAAAAATCACACTACTTCAGTTTTTTCAATTATACTACGAACAATTTCACTCTTTTTTAAATAAACAAATAATCAATAAAACAAAAGGTACCTTGAAAAGGTTAAAAGGCATCTGTTTCTGGATACGGAAGCTATGGACTTTATCATGATCAACAAGGTCAAAATATATATCCTTTCCAATCTGTTCCCTCAAATCTTCGTCTCGAGCTACCTACAAAGTAAATAAGTTGCGTCCACAATCCATTTCAATGAAATGAGGAAATTAACTTTACATGAGAACACACATTCAAAGAGAGAGAGAGAGACTTTTATAATAGTGTAAAGGTGGGCCTGCGCTTTGTAATTTCTTTTATCTTCCTTTTCTTCTTGTTCCTTTTTCAGTCTTATCTGGTGCAAGTAGGCCATTGAATGTAGCTTTCAGAACAAAAAACTTTATTCAAAAATAACCTCAAGAGTTCAAAATAAACAATGTAAAAATTTACCCTCAGATGTTCTGCAATGTCCTTCTCATCCACATCACAAATTATTTTATCCTTGTCACTCACTCGTATATACACAAGCATGTACGCATTTGAGTATTTCGTAAATTTGAACGGAGTATTGTTATAACCAGGATTTGTCTGTGGCAACTGTAGGATGGATGAACATGAACACAAAAGAGAACAGAAATTCAGGAGAATGGACATTGAAAATATTAGCATATCACCTCCTCCTCACCACCATACTGCTCTTCTAGCGCCCTCTTCACATCTTCTTTGGTGACCCTCTCATCATCAAATTTGTACCTGAAAAAGTGGATCATAAGGATGAAATAATTTCACAATGAAAAATAAACCTAAGTACTCAAGATGAAGCAAATATAAACATACAAAATATACACTGTAAGATGTGAGTGATCATTAAGAACATAGGACTGAATTAACCTGTGCATTGTGCCATTGTCACAAAAATATATGCAGTCTCTGTTCAGTGCCCATCATTAATGAAACTGGGAGACTCTAGTTTATTATATTTCATCTAGCAAGTGTAAATATGCACAAGGGGAGAAAAAGACAGAGAAAAATTCTTCAGAAATATTTTCACGTACCACAGATCAGAGAGAGTTGGCCTGATGAAAGCATAATAATGTCCACCATGGACCCCACCACTGTGAACCAAAACACTGTTGGCAAAGAAATAGAGGAAAATAATTGGGTCAAGTGAGAATTGAAAGATAATATTCTTGAAGCTACATTAGTATGTATAAATATTGACCACTAATGATGCTTGCCACAACTGGACCAACACAAATATATAAACATGAAAGACCAGTAAGTAAAGAGAAAAATAACTACGGCACATTATCCAGATACATCATCTACTTCACAGAAAATTTTGACTCAAATATTCAACCAATAATCAAGACCACAAGACCAAGATCATTACAAACATATAAAAAGGCAATTGAAACATTATCAGGTGAAAAATAATCAAGGTTCTCGATTAACCATGCTGTTTAAACACTTGGCATAGAGTCATAGACAAAGCCCTTACAATGCCATATCTCTACATATTAAGCAACACACACATGCGGGAAAGATATTACATAAAAATAGAAAAATATAGAGTTTAAGCTTTAAATGTAAGGGGTTCATATAAACCTGTGAAAAATATAGAGTTTAAGCTTTAAATGTAAGGGATTCATATAAACCTGTGAAGCATATACAGGTTTCGCACACTCTTATCCGCATCAGGCGACAAATACTTGCCGTTGTCTCTATCAAGATCAAGCTCCAATGGGAATTCATATCGGTCATTTATCTGCAACCGAATTAAGATCAATTCAACAACTGTTTCACTAAGGAACATCCCATAACCATCAAATTGTCAGAGAAAAAATTATATTTTAGGAAATATAAGAATAAGAATTCTGCATGAGATATATTTGCAAGAACAAATTCCTATTGAAGAGAAATGTTGAAAAGGCAGAGATATAGTATGCCTTATCTACTTCAATATAGAAATGAAAACAGTATGAACATGAATATACCTCCTGGAAATATAGAACATTAGCATACGCACAAACTGAGGTCACAGTTATGCAAGAGATGATTGAAAGGGATAGTTTTTAAATGTTATTAACCATCCTCTTAGTATGGGATCACGTTATTTAAAGGAAGAATAAGGAGATTTAGAATATATCTAACTATATGCACAAATGTACAGAGAGAGAGAGAGAGAGAGAGAGAGTCTTGTGAAAACACAAAGGAATCTAAGGCCAAAGTTAAAAGTACTTGTTGTTTAAGCTACTAACCTTAACCATTGTATCTCTCATAAAATCATATTCAAACCGCTTTAACTGAAGCTGCAGAACTGGAGGAAAGTCGATGAACAAGACCCCCTTCTTAGCATCCTAAAATCCACAAGACAACAAATATAAATAAAACTGGAAAAAAAGAACCTCTTGGGAATTTTTTAGCTAGAAAATGACTCATAGACGGAAACATCATAGCAATTGGAACAAGAACCACCAAATAGAGTATATATTTCAAAGGAAATAAATTAAGATATCTTAGATTTCCTATTATGAGAACTCTCAGACAAAAATTGTATTTAACCAGATGATTTTTTTTTATGACAACTAATATACTTACATTAGACACAATATCTGGAACAATTAAAAATAATAATAATCAAAATCAAAATCTTCCTTTGAAAGTAAAACAGTTTTCCATGCTCTCCTTTTGCTTACCAAAATAATAATACTCTTTCATGCCCTATTACACACAATGCGACGATTAACTAATCATAGCAAGGCATGCCTCCAACGACTATGATGCTAAAGCAATGCAAAATGCACCTTCCAATCTGCAAAATATCCTATATTTTTCATTGCAGAAATTTGCTTCATAGTTGTATTTCAACGAAACAAAAACCTAAAACAACCCCACACAAAAAAATAAAAAATAAAATGACCCCATTTCTCATATGTTATACAATCATCATCCATCCTAGGAAATCAGGGAAGATTTAGATATCCACCAAAACAAGAATCTACTGACGCAAAAGATTTATTAAAATAGCTTGTCATCATTCACACACGCTAGTCCCGATCCATAAATACTGAAAAACACAGTAATCCCAGAATCTAATAATAACTGTCTTCAATAGTCAATCACAAGGAAAAAAGTTCCAGTCCTCTTATGTACAGGTCTTTCATGACTGTCCCGGTACATTTTTTCAGCTTCTGGTGAATGTTAAAATAGGAACGGAAAGCAATTTCTTAAATAACAAATTGGGGTCTTATAAAGTTCCTCATAAATATACCTAACCAAGAGAACATCAGTCAGAATACGAAGGTAAAAAGGTTATGCATAAACAAAAGAATTCAATATATCATGTCAAATCCACGAGGACTTGGGCCTCATCCCCATGACAGTGAGCAATCTTAGCCTGTGGATAGACTTTACCCATGCACCCCAGACAATATACATCACTGAGCTTTGCTACATCTATAGAATGTAAAAACAAGTTTCATAAGTCGCTGGAATCAGACTGTCTAATACGCATAGTATTTGTTTCGGCAACTTCATTTCAAGTTGCCATAATGCCTACTTCCCTAGCTAAGTCTAGATCACCACGTATCTCATGAAATCACTTCTAGGAAATATAATACGACAAAACAAGCGTTAACTAACCTTCAGAGATATCATATAAATATACATTCAACCAGATAAAGAGAAAATTGAACCTGCAGACCATGTTCCTCAGCATGGTATTTGTTATCTGCTTCAAGACGTTCTACTTCCACATATTTATCAAATGAAGCATATACATCCTTGCAACCTTTTACATCAAGTTGAAGGTCTGCCACAAGAACAAGAATTAAAAAAAAATTGTCCTCCTTAAATAGCCAAAGGCTGTCCTAAGAAACAACTAATACCATAAAATGATTCTTTTCTAGTTGATTTGAAGTCCACATTGATGCATTCAATATAATTCATATGATGGCCTTCAAACAACTTCTGAATTGTTCCTTCAACAACAGTTCCCTGCTCATTAGAAGAAATGAAACTGCATCAGTTCAGAAGACAAATATAACATTTCAAGAAGGTTGGTGCAGTCAAGCATCAGTACCTTCATCTTGTCTTCAAGCTTTTCACATAAAACTCTGTTAAGTTCTTGTACATCATGTTGCATGAAGGAATCATATGTGTCCCATCCAAATGATTTAGTCAATTCTTTTGTGGCCACACTGGTGCCATTATATTGTAGTTTATAAAATAAACTCTGTAAAGCCAAAGGAATGCTCCCGGTAGGGTTATCATTCTCTGTTGTCGGCATATGATATACAGCCTGACAAAACAAATGTATGTTAAGGCTTCTTCTCATATCGCTAGACTAAGTTTATATATTTAAATGAGTTGTTACTTGTTACTCCGAAGTAGATAAGTTTAAGAAAAATAAAATCACCTTTCTGAAGTAAGGGATATGATACAAAGTTTGCAACAAAGAGTTCATATAACAAGTAGCTCCCTGGTTCTTAAGACCAACATAGCCTGTCTCCTTCTTTGAGTCATATGTCCAATAATCAATGACCTTGCGTACAGCAACATCGGCTTCAACAACACAGATATCGTTCACAATGTACCCCTTGTTGGGGTCATACAGCTCACTTAAAGGCATAAAAGATGTGAAACCCCAATCACTCTCCCGTTGATTGAACTGGTGTTGTGTGTCTGCAACCCACAAACAAGGAATAATGCACAACAATCATAAGTGGGATAGAAAATTATTAATGTAATTGACCATAGGCTCATAGATGAACAAATTCTGTTAACTTTAAATAACCAAGCTACTCATATTAGGCCAAAGATTAAAAAATTTATTTAAAAAAAAAACGTAAGACTTGACTTCTAGAATTGCAGCCAAAGTCAAGACTACAGTAGGAACTTGATTTTTGTAAGCAAAAACCACAAACATCAAGTTCCTAACAGAACAAAGTATATTCGATAAAAGGAAAGTATTTAGAAACTTCATGATTTTGTTCCATCCTCTTTTTCTTTCTGTGTTCAGGTGTTTGTGGAGGCCATGTGAGTTAACAAATTGGAACATCAAATTTGAAGAGGTAACATCAAAAAGACAAATCCACATTCGCCATTTTGTACACACACACACACATAACTCCACTATATAAAAGAATCAGAAGCTGGTCCCTTTCTTGGAAATACCTTTTTTTGCTGTAAATTTACTATGGATTTGATTAACAATAGCCAAGCTGAACTGTGCATATCTATTCCACCCATATGGCAAGGTAGCGGAATCAGCCACATCTAAATACATCGACAAGTAATCCACATTATTTCCTTTTGGAAAAATAAGCACACGCCTGCAAAAAGCAAGCCAAGAAAAAAGAAGGAACACAATAAGGTTGTTTCTGTAATCCACGGAAACCAAACATGAAATACATAAAACCTAGTTTTGTAAAAGATGTTGCTGGATAGGTGCCAAAAAGCATAATAAATTCTGTTCCAAATGCACAGCAACAATAGATGAATGAAGTAAATGCCAAATTTACAACTATATTACCATTTATAACCCCCAACAACAAAGACATCGGAATACAGCTTCTTCATATTCAACCGTGAAAAGTTCTCAATCGTCCAAGTGAAACGTGATAATTGTGGCTCATCGGTAGCCTGGTTTTCCACATTCGCTGCATTGTCGGCTGGTGCCACTAGGAAAATTTGAATTGGTAAACAAAAAAGAAGAACTTCGAAAGAAGCCTCAATAAATTCACTCTTTCTGTACAAAACTCATAAACATGGACGCTCCACCAATCATGTTTCATAGGTTGTTAATACAAATAGAAAAAACAAATTAGTAAATAAAAATAAAAAACTAATAAAAGGACCATGACATTGCTTCATACGCATGCATGCATCCACATACAAAACAGACAACAGGAATTCAAGTAGTGTGGCAGAGTAGTAGGGCACCTTGCATTGGCTGTGGACCTTCAACCAGAGGCTGAGGACCTTCGACTAAATCTGAGTGAGGTACCAACATCTCTTCATCTTCCTGTTGATTTCAAGCTCAGGAGCCAAATAAAAAAATAAAATAAGCTTGATCCAGTAATCATTACCCTTCATCTCAGAATTTAAAACCTTAAATTCAATCATTAGCACTCAATCAACACAATTACAATTCATTCAAATTGAATTAACTTAAACCTCCCATTTCAATCACGCAAAACCCTAGTTGATCGAACCATTCTGCCCACAGACAAGCGCAAGCACACAGACCAAACCCTCGGCCGGAAGACACAAATTTGAGAAAATTTAAACAGATTGCAATATGCATGAATTCAACAGACTATAGACCACGCAAGTGAGCAGAAACAGAAAAATGGGATAGTAAGAGAAGATAGTGGAGTTACATCTAACGGCTGAGGAGTCATCATCGTCATCGCTGGAGATGTTACAGCCGTTCGATCGATACTATACAGAGAAATGAATGTAATCTGAGGGAAGAGGAAAGAGAAACCTCGGGGTTAGAGAGAGAGAGGTATATAGTCCTCTGGTTTCCTGAGTAATGGCCTTAGACGAGGAGAAATTTGGTATTATTGAAATATTAGGGGGTAAAATAGAGATTGAGATATGATCAGGAGGAGCATGTATATTTTACAGTCGAACTGCGAAGTGCGAACAGTACGTCAACATAGAACGAGGAAATAGCTGCGATGGCATTTTCGTCTTTTCATTAACAACCTTGTATTGTTCTCATGAAATGAAAATTTTATTAAGAGTGAGATTGTGTGCGCTTTTAGAATTTAGTATTATAAATAAAGATACATTATTTTATTTTAAAATGTATATATTTTAATTAATAAGGATATATTATTTTATTTTAAAGAGTATATACTTTTTATTATATTTTTTATTTTTCTTCAAAAAATAAAGGGTACACATCTTTATATTAAAGGGTATATAATTTAATAGTACAAAATTTTAAAGACACACGGAGTGTGCTTCCGTGTGCCCAGGTTTTTGTCTTGTAAAATAAAGGGTACACATCTTTATACTAAAGGTATATTTCAATTTAACACAAAATTTTAAAGGCTTCCGTGTGCTCGAGCGCACACAAGTTTTTGTCATTTATTAATCTATTATCTTTGGAAAAAAAATTAAATCTTTAATATACTAATTGATTTTTTATTCTTTTCAAGCTCAATGATATAAAAGACGTATATATTCATAACTATTGCATAACACAACTTCAAATTGAGTATTTGATATTTTTTCAAGAATTTCTTTTATTTTCAATTATTTAATGAACATACTTTTTCTAACTCATGTAGTACACGGGTTTTTGTATTAGTTTAATACTCCCTCCGTCCCATAAAAATCTTCACACTTTTTCATTTTCGTCCGTTCCACAACTTCACCATTAAAAAAAATCACATCAATTCTCACCCCTAAAAGTTCATCTTAATTATAAACTTGACACTTTAACCTAACACACATAACATATTTTATAATTTATTTATTACCTACAAATATTATATTGTCCTTCAAAAGTCAATAAAATTGGTCAAAAAATAACTTTTCTTGAACTTCTTTCTATAGTAACGGTGAAGCTTACTATGGAATTGAGAGAGTATATTATAGTGAGATAATTTCTCGTGACACAATTTATACAAGTGTTCACCTATTATACTAGACTTAGTAGTGTTCGACCACGGCCATGACTCATTAATTTACTATAAATCTAAATTTAAAATAATAAACATAAACCAAACATAACATAAAGATATTTTTTTATTAAAATAATTGATTATGTTTAAATTATAAAGGAAAAATTACTCATATGTACACACTTTGTACTCTAAATTACTAGGAGATACAATGAATTCAAAAAATTACTTTCACATGCAAAATATTAAAATAAAATATCAAATATAACTTTAATTCATTATATCTCATACATTTTTAAATCACAACCCTAAACCCCTCACTCACCCACGGCTGCCGCCGGACCACCGCCGCCAAACCCACTTTTTTTTTCTGCACACGATTTTTTATGTTGCACACAAACATTTATATGCAGTACATTGTGAGAGTAATATTAGAATATCATTATATATTTATTTAGTTAGTAGTAATATTTTTTAATGTTTGTATCTTATAGTAATTAATGAGATTCCAATTTATTTAATAGTAACTATCTCAATTATAAAAGTATTAATATTTGATGAAAATTTTTAAGAAACATAAAGGTATAAATTTTTACACAAAAGAGTATTTTATACAAGAGTGAGGCTTGCGTGCGCACGGAAACACATTTTGTGCGCCTTTAGAAATTTAGTATTATGGGTAAGGGTACATTATTTTAGTCTAAAGGGTATACACTTTAATTAATAAAAAATACACTATTTTGTTCTAAAGGTATACACTTTTCATTAATATTTTTTTCTCTTTAAAAAATAAAGGGTACACATTTTTATACTAAATGATATATAATTTAACACAAAATTCTAAAAGCGCACCGAGTGTTGTCCATGCGCCCAGATACACACAATAATTTTCTTTAGAAAATAAATGGCACACATCTGTATACTAAAGGGTATATAATTTAACACAAAATTCTAAAGGTGCACGGAATGTGATCCTTGGGCCCGTGCACAATAGTTTTTGCCTATATACAATACATAATGGTATAATATTAAGATCGAGTTGAACCTGGCGTTCGATCCTAAATCTTAAAGGTATAATTTTTTTTTAAATGATTAATTAAACTATGAAAGTATTATTATCGGACGAAGATTTTTAAGAAAAATAAAAAGTATAAATTTTTATATTATAGAGCATTACATTTCATACACAATAATATAATATTAAGTCGGAATTAGATCCATATATTCAAGCGCATGCAAGACTTTACTTTTTTATGTGAGATAATATCAGTTTAAATTTTGTACTTTTGATATAATCAAATTTAATCCAACAAAAAAAAAATTCAATTTTAATCTTTCGTATCAATTTTAATCCTATAATATTTTAAATTTTCAATTTTGGTCATTTTTCAAAAATAAACAAATAAAACTTATAAAACTTGCAAAGTATTGTAAATTTTCTTAAGTCCAATAAGTTTTGTAAAAAAAAATTAAAAAAATGAAAAAGTAAAAAATTGAAGGACTACAATTGATATTAAAAGACTAAAATTGAAAATTTAAAAATTATAAGAGAAAATTTAGATTCTGTCGAAGTTACAAAACTAAATATCTTCTCCTTCTTGTTTATCACAATTTTTTTAGATTAAAAAAAAAGTTATTATTAACAATTTAATATGAATATTATAATAATTCATTTATTGCTTTACTTAAAAAAACAAACAAAACAAATATTTGAATATACTTAATCAAATATTTAAATACTTTGATATTCAACTCGATTCGAAATGGTTTGCATCTCTATATTAGACCAAGCTAATCATGACCTCAAAATTCATATTGGGAGGGATTGAACATTTCATTCAAGCTTCCTCAGCCACTTGAGTTTCAAGCATAACTAGATTCTTTTGTGATTGCCATTTTCAAAACTATTTAAGAAAATCTTTAATTGAGTCATCCATTTTGATCATTTTAAAATGTAAAACGACTGCCCATGCTTAAACAATACATCATGCAACTAAACTTTTTAACCATCTTTTAATCATGGTACCATATTCCAGCTTATCCTATCCAGCCTCATTTGGAACTACTGACCTCTGTTTCTTCCCAAGTTGTTAGGATCGACGTAACTTCTTCGACTGCCCTGAAGGAAAGAAACTGACAAACATGTCTTTACGCTAGCTGCAACATATGTTGCCTGCATTTTCTTGTTATAGGTGTAGC
Organism: Pogostemon cablin; assembly: GCA_023678885.1. NCBI lineage: Eukaryota > Viridiplantae > Streptophyta > Magnoliopsida > Lamiales > Lamiaceae > Pogostemon > Pogostemon cablin. The sequence goes on from CM042976.1 coordinate 4,478,004, forward strand.
AGTATTGGTCTGTGGATTGAATTTGGTTCTCTCTTGGTGTAATATGTCATTGAGAGAAAGACTTTGTTGATGACCATGCATAGCCTTTTGAGTTATGTGGTCACAAATATGAATAGAGTAAAATGAATAGAGTCTTTTACAGGTCAATCTCAACAAAGATAATGGAAAAATGTACAAATACCATGTATCTTTAGTTCTTTGAGATATGTACATACACAACTTCCTTGACATCTAGTATGTGAATGCAGCTTTCAGGATTTCTTCGCCTGCAAAGGAATCTTCGTCTCATTCGCAAGAGTTTATCATCGTCTATCCCTGTTAATCAAGATGCCCGGACTCAATAAAATCAAATTTGTTATTAACTTATAAGATTAGACAATCAGCTTTGCACTCTGATAAAATGGTTTCTACATTTGATTGTTGCATTTAGTAGCAAATCAATATAGAATCCAGACGACATCTAAAATAAAGTAGCATCTATGGATGACTAAAATGATGAATTTTAAAACATGAATTCTAATGTGTGTTGATGGCTAAAACGCGAATCAAATGCAGGATACTGATTGATGCATTTGGCCAAATATGGCGAATTTAAAAGGAGTTACCTGTTGGCTCATCAGTATTTCCACAGCAACGTTCAAATCTCTATCAGCAGCCGATATTGCCACTTCTACCTGTGTCTGGTGAATAAGAAGAAAGGAGGAAGTTCAATTTAAAACAAATAATAATAATAATAAGTTTAGGCAACTAAAAAAAAAAAGGCAAAAAGAGCCCATGTGCAGAAGCCAAGCTAGAATCTATGGTTTTGAGTTATATCTTTTACCCTGTCAAAACCCATTGCGACAAGTTTCTGAATTTCCTCTTCAGATGCAATTGAACCCTACATCGTTACAAGCTGTGTAAAGCTTAAACAAGATAATCACAGGATACTAGGCAGAAAGACACAATCCTTGATCAAAACCTGATTGTTTTGCGATCTAGCAGGTATGGCTTCGCTATTTACCACCGGGGGACTGAAAAAAAGAAAATTGGTAACGAAGCCAATCAATATCAGACTGCAGCGGCATGAAGCCAATAACTTTAGCTAGGAGCAGTTGAGTTCGCAGACTTGCAAGCTAATGGTTGATCAGCCCAAAAAAACTTAAAACTCGACAGGCTTCTGAGTATCATCAAGTCTAGGTTATGTAACTTTACTAATTTACCACTGACATATTTAGATATTTCCTATATTTATCTGCATTTATTTAAACTGAGCTTTATCAAACCTTTTTTATTTGAACACAATGTTCAAAAAAATTATTGAAGTGGTTCAGCTGATATGAGTCAAGCTCGAAATCAAAAACCTATAGCTGATTGAGCTCAAGTCAACTCCAAATCAAAAACCCCCTGCTGATTGACCTTGAGTGAAACTTGGCCTCGAGTTCCTCAGCAAACTCGACCTAATACTATTTGACTTAGACAAGGCTTGATTACACCTCCATAAATAGCATTACATGTGAATTTTCCACTATTCAAGGCAATAACGAAAATAGGAAGTGCTGCTAATGCTTTCACAAATTGTTTAACTAGGACTTATTCAAAGGATCATTTAGCAGCAAAAAAATAAACAAATAAAAATTTATAGCATATTAGAAACCATAGATGACTTAAAATGGCTTTTCCATTAACATACCTCCCATCTGATGTCCGCTGCCCTCCCCCTAATCTGGCTGGATTTGATTGCTGATCCAAGTCGTCCACATCATCTAGAAGTCTAGTTTGTAAAGTAGAATCAGAATTTGCAACTGCAGGAGCTTGATTTGTGCCGGAACCAAGTGTTCTGGCTCTCCCAGGAAACCTGCTGTCACCTTGTGTTGCGGCTGTTGCCTGCATTCAATGTGCGTTAAATTGACTCAATTTATATTATTTTGCTATAGTTATACTACTTGAATACAATCACATTATTCTAAAAACTTCGGTAACTTTCGAGCTCACACAGGAAGCATCAAGTAATTTCCCCATAACTCTGCACAATGCGGGTTGGTATTTATCATGTAGTAATTAATATCTTTTGAGTTAAGAAGCTATGTGTGTGCAATAATGAAGATAAGTGTAAAACATTACAGCCATAAATCCTAGATCTTCATTATACAATACTGAGAGTAGCCAACTGGAACAGAATTTAGTTCGTAAAATGAAATCAAAACAGGAACTTATTTCGCATTTTTCCCCCTCATTTCGTATCACTGTGATTCTCTTTTCCTCATTTCACACAACTATCCTATGAGACCAATTGGGTTGAGTTTCTGAACATAGAGTGTAAAGAGGTCATGAAAATTGAAAACGCATCCAAAACCCAAATAGATAAGACACTGAACATTGCAAGATTTGCAGCAAAGTTGTACCTGTGAAGAATTCTCTCTTTGTGGCATCCAAGAAGACAGATTTCCCCACATATTTCCAGAGAGTAATCCACTGTAGAAAGAATAAACAAATATATAAGACATAAATAAAAGATTAATAAGATATGCTAATAGATTGAATCTACTAATTAGAAATATATATGACCGACCTTGACGTGGTGCTTTGACTTGTGTATGTGGGGATATGACCAGAAGTATTGCTGCCGGTGCACAACATAAATTTAGGTCTTCTAACACAAGTAGACTGTGCCGCAAAATGATGAGTGTAATAGTGGAGAAGAGACATGCATAATTAACAAGAATTACAATTACACAAAAATATGGCGGTGTAAATGAAGCTAACAACTAAGCACTGAGTAGGCAATGCAATAGAACAAAAATGGTCCTAAATAAATTGTATAGTCAATCCATGACTAGCAGTGCTGTCACGAAAACTTGAAAAATCCTCCAAAGGATGCATCACCACTCACCAAACCTCTTGTCAGGCCACAAATTCCCTTTGTTGTGACCTCCATTCCCACCACAACTAAACTAAACGAACAAGGGAAGTGGGTCATCTTCTCAACATTTAAAATGTACTAGATCTTTCCTTTGATCATATGATCTATGAAAGTGTATATATAAAGAGTCCAGTCAAACATCTCTATGACAGCAAACAAGTCTGATCCATGAACATGAAATTTATTTTGATGATGCCAATCAAGTTTTCATTTCAACTTCAATTGATCAAAGAGAAGGAAGTGAGCTGTACATGAGTTCCCCGTAGAAAAAACAAAATATAAATATAAAAAACAGAATATATACAATGCAACAGCTTGTGAAGCAAACTTACTAGCCAGGAAGAGGACTCAATGGATGAATAGAATGATGTCCCAGGAATTAAGATATTAAACAACCCGAAAGTATCTGGTGCCAAGAGAATATAATTAAGAACATCTAAAACGTATTCTAAGTAGAGAAGGAAGGATACATGGACAAGGAATTACATAACAAAGTTGGATAACTTACAAGCGTATCCGGACAAAATGCCACATAGGTGTCCAAGCAACGAAACATTTGTCATCAGAAACTGAAACACCACTAACAATATCCATACATACCTGCACTTAATGCAGAAAACATATTTACCGGTGTTAAGAAACTAAGTTCATCAAAACCATACAAAGCATTCCGTATAAACAACACTGACCATTTTGCAGGCACGTTAAACAGCCCAAAGAAGCTGCAAAGATAAATGAAATTTGGATAAGTGTCCAAATTTATTCTAGCTCACAACAGATGCACGTAAAATCACATCAAGAAACAAATACTTCAAGTTCCAAACTCATGGCTCCCACCTCCAACCTTTCAACCATTACTTTCTAATGTTAAGCATAAAATATACAGATTCTTGGATCATAAACTCCCCATTTGAACTCCCCATTCTTGGATCACAAAAATGTTCAAATTTTACATGTGAACAAACTTTTTTTAGTCAAACTCGAGCGAAGCTTATTGGACTTATATATTTTCAAGCCAAGCTCGAGACTTGATTTGTTTGTGAATGAACTTTTAACGAGCTGAACTCTAACTAGCTCAACTTAATGGAACTCCAACTCAATGTTTTTCAAATGAACTGAACTCAAATTTGAGAAAACATGAACACATTGAAGTTTGAACTCAGCCCAATGATATCAGGCTTGGCTCAGTTTCATCCCTAACAATATCAATATCTCTTCTCTCAGAAATTGTAGGTCCACTCGTTCCATAGCTTCATCCAATATTTTCCGTTGAATTATTTCAATAAAAAGAGCACCCTAAAAAAATTGTTCAAATACAATTTCCACTTCGATGAACAATTTTCAGGCATTCCATACATTTCAAAGCATTCTAATTTTTTTATGAAAGTCATTGTTCAAATACAACTAGCATATTCCCTCCCCAGCATCTGAATATTTCATCCATGGTGAAAAAAATTGTCCAGTGTTTGAATAACAATTGTTCAATTATTTCCTTAAGTCGTTTTATATCAATCAATCATGCAGAAAGCGAATGTTTGGAAAAATTTTCCAAGCCATACACAATCTCACAAAAAGCCAGATCCTAATGCCTGGTTGCAGGCAGATAACATCAAATTATTTTGTCTATCAATCAAGCTCAAGAGCTATATGAGAAATCTCTAATTCTATTCACGTTGTTGGGTTGGAATAGTAAGTTTTTTTTCTTCAAACCATAAGAGACATAAGAGTAAAGAAGACAGAAATAGTTGTAAATCAGGTGGACTATAATTCATAATTTTTAAGGGCATTTTGGGTGAAGAGGGTGTATTTTGTGATTAAATTAAAAAAAAAGAAAAGAAAGTGTGTAGATGATGAATATATAGAGGGAGATGATCTGCAAATAGCACCGCTAAAATATACATGTATCTCAAATAAAATAACACAATTACATTATAAGCAATCAACATCACGAACCTTCGAGATTGGACTCCACTAAGACTTGTTTCGATTACTATCATGGAGAATAGGATCCCTGAAAAACCTATTGAGCACTGATACATGAAATCTTGATAAGCACTGAATGGGTTATAAGCTGCAAGTACTGCAATAACAAGATGAAATATGGCATTGCTTGTAGCCAGTAGAATTGTTATGTACAGCAAGCGGATGGATCCCATGATTCTTTCCAGCTCAGAGCCCATGGGAACCAATGCCATCATGTTGAAGAGAACATGGAGTAAGGAACCATGAAAAAGAATTGAGGTGAAAATCCTGTAAACTGCAGAAGGGGAGGACAGAAACAACTGAGAACACTTATGAAAATTCTATTAGAGTTAATTTTCCTACAAGAAAAAAAAAAGAAGGAAACTCAAGACGAGTCAGGGTATAAAAATTTGTCAGTCAAAACTAAGATAAATCTGTGATCAGCTAGGAAATAAATCATCTAAAAGTATGTAAAAGACTCGTATAAATTTCAACCTAAGTTCAATTAGCACTAAACTTATCAGTTAAAAAATGTTGCAAAATTACAGTGAGAGAACGAAACAACCCTTTCAATCAAACGTTAAACTGAAGCTCATCTCATCTCACCAGAAACTAAAGATATTTTTCCTATTTTTAATGGAATTGAAGTTAACAGTCAATATATGAATCATGCAATGCACTTTTTTTCAGCAATTCGAGCCTCCTTCATATATAGTGGTTTATAGTTTGAATAATTTGAGCATACATGTAGATTGGAAATAATTCGGTTTAAGGATTACCATCAATTATTATAAAATTAGGGGGTTCAACCATCGTATATGACCAAACAATAAGACTATTACGTTACAATATTATTACATACCAATCAATTGAATTAACTTTTCACATTTCAAGGAACCTATCAACTGTAGGTATTTTTCCCTATATTTTACCAAATTGTGCATTTTTCCAGCAAACATTTCTTAGAAAATAAAGTAGTACACTTTCTTTATGCCACAAATAGATTACAATCATGTCGATCGCATCTCACAACCACCTTTGCAAAATTTCCTTGAATAATGGATTCTTTAACGATCACTAAGTAAATAAGATACTGAGACTCATCAACATCTTCCAATCTCAAACCAACACCACTGCTGATAAAATTTAATTGGACTATGTGTAGATCTTTGTACTAGATTCTTTATTCTTAGGAGGTGCAGAGGTAGCCAAACTGAATCACAAAAGAATAAAATAGCATTGGACTGTGTCCTGATCTTTGTAAATTTTACTAGATTCTGTATTCTTAAGGGGTGATGAGTCAAAAGATAACCAAAACGAAAAAACAATGTTCAACTCTTAGACAACATGAAAAAACCAAAAGCACTCTCTCTATCCATCCAAGGGATGGAAGGGCAGAGGCCTTTGGTGTCCCTTCCAGCTAAGAATTGGGGCCTCACAATCACTAGTCAATAGGCTTTGCTCTCATGCGCTTCTTTGTTCATGGTTCAACATTCCAATGTCCAACACTGTCCTACAAAGGATGGTCAATTCCTTTTTGCGATCAACACTATAGTTTCCACACCCAAACTGTCCCAAAGTAAGTCACAACAGACCAGTGGAATGAACTTAAAACAAATAATACAAGATTAAAGTTGCATACTACCTGAAGTAAATTTAAAAAAAAAAAACAAAAACAAAAAGGAGTATTGGCAACCAATGAACCAAATATGCAACATTTTGAACTGTGGACCATCTGAATATCAATATAGTAACATCCTTTCCTATTGAAGATATAAACGTGAAATGAGCATAGACATACCTATTAAAATGTAGAAAAGACTAGTATAATTTAAATCTGAAATAATTCAATAATGTCAACAAACCAAAAAGGGTATTCTAAAAAATGATGCATAACATTAGAATTTAGATGCCCCAATTAACAAGAATAACTTACCTTGAAAATGGGAAACAACAGCTGAAGGCAAGAAGCATACTTCGGCAAAGGAGTCATACCCGGTGAACAAACAAACCAAGTAAATGATTCCACAAACAAATACTATTGCCGACGTTAAGAAAGGAATGCCTTCCCACCACTGATTTAATCTAGTATGAAATCCAGCCTACACAAACAGTTGAACAATTCACAATAGACTACAAAATCGTACATTTGTTACAACCTAAAAACATGATAGAAATAAGTAAATGTGATCTACATAACTTCTAACATAATACCTCTAAATTCATTTTAAATAAATTCAGCTTGAAATGGAGAAAAAATAATACGAAACATGATTTCAAGTGGGATCACGAAGTGTTCTAATCAAGAACATGGTTTTAATTGACTAAAATCGAGTTCCCAACTCACTTAAACCCCAGAAATTGTAAACCCTAGTTGCACATTGCCGAACTGTTACATTAAAAGAAGTGTGCATTTACATTCCATGGAAAGGAGAGGTGAGAAGAAAAAAGCACAGTACCTCGGAGACAATGTTTGATCTCATCTTTCTCCGAAATATTCGAGGTTTTTCGATTCGATTCAAACGTTTCTCAGATTTTGATTGCTTAATTGAAACTAAAAAAGGAAACGGTTTTGTCAAGCTATGATCGGGTCGGTGTCTTTTTCCTTTTAGGAAAATTTTCAAATTAAGTCCCAATTTTTAATGTAAGTCTCAATTTTGATCTTCATTTTAGAAGTGTCTTATTTGGAGGTTCGAATTTTACTTTTTTTTTCAAAATAAGACTTGTCGTAATTTATTTTTTTCCTGAATTCAATTTATATTATAAAATAATACAAAATGTCAATAAAAACAACATATATTTGATATAATAATTTAGTATGAAGGTGTACAATATTTTTTTAAAATTATCTTGTATAACTTAAAATAAGAAAATAAATTTTATAGCAAGTCTTAAAATGAGAAAAAAAGAAAAATTATAAAAATTGAATCTTAATTTGAGAAAAGAAATAAAATTTAAACCTTATAATGAAACTTTCACAAAATCAGGTCTTATATTGAGACTTAAACTAAAAATCAGGTCTTCCAATGAAAATCTTCCTAAGTTTTAAGTTACCTTTCCGGGTATGGTAGCCCTCATTTCAACTTATTAACACCAGATTCTTCGTATACACCCAAAATATTTCGAAAGTTGATATTGCGTGGATCGGTTCGTCGTAATGTGGAACCGGTTAAGTTCTAAAATTGGATCTTCAAAAGCTTGATAATGAGTAAAACGGGACACTATTTTTGTAAAGGGTAAGTCTTGTGAGACGTCTCAGACCATTTTTCATTTTTTAAAATAGTTATCACTTTCTCTATAAAATATTATCACTTTTTATTTATACTATAAATTGTTCATAAAGAGCATTATCACTTTTCATTAAGTTATTATCACTTTCCTTTATAAGAGTTATCATTTTCTAATCGTCTCACGTAAATCCTTACATGGGATAGTCTCACACAAGTATTTTCCTTTTGTAAATAGTTAATTTTTTATTAAAATTTAAAAGTATTATTAGTTTTTATTAAAATTATTATTACTTTTTTATTTATTATAAATAAATTGTTAATAAAATAATTTATTGCATCACTGCCATTTTTTATTAACACAAACATTCGAGTAAATCGGGTACACGGTGTAAACCCTGTGATTCATCTTCCATATCTATATATCTTATGTATTGTTAGAGTATTTAAATTAAGGGTTTATAAGAATTTATGATGTAAACACGATTTATAAGAGACTAACTCATTTATTAATTCGAGTTTTACTTTTTATTAAAATTCTATCACTTTCTTATTCATTTCATTGAAAATATTCTATAAGACCGTTTCAAACCAATATTTAAGTAGACAAATGATAAAAAAAATATGTCATAGAATAAATAAATAAATTTCATAAGAGGGATAATAAATAATGCATACAATTCAATGCAAAAATTAATGGAGCAGAAAAGCGATACTATTTTAAAAAAGAAAAAATGAAATGATCAGTGCAGTGCAGTCTCACTTAGAGTGACTCTAATTTTTAATTATAGTTGATTTTTTCTGTCCAAAGTATAAAATGTATAAAAAATATAGATAAACTCTCTTGTTAGATGAGTCACTAGAGATACTGGTTAAAGACGGTTTAACTCATACTATTTTTTATAATTTAATATTATATTATATATTAATATTGTTGTTAGTGAACCCACTATCTTAATTAATTCCTAAATTTTAGGGATTAATCATTAATGATTTTTGTGTTGATGACTAATCATTATCATTACGTTCTTTACATCCGGCCAGTCATCCCATTGAGATGTGAAGATTAATCATGAATCCATCGCCATCGCCGTCAGCCACCCTCTGCCCCCACACATCCGGATCTATCGCACCCCACCGCCAAGTCGCGAGCCCACCGAAGTTCGACTGGTCGCCCATGCCCCGCGCCGATTCGTCCCTTGTCGGAGTTCCACACAGCAGATTTGAAGCCCGATCTTGCACAAGCTGCTACCCACCGCCGATTAGAAGCTTCACCGCGATGAGTTAATGCTTTCATTCTTATTATATATTGTGAATTAGTTTAAGGTTGATATTTGCTTGTTATTGTATGTGAAATGTCATTATATAAGTTGAATTTTGTAGAATGTTAGTTTTATATTATAATATGTCATTTGATCGCTGTAGTATGTCATAGTTTGTTAGAGAGACATGAGTATAATTTTACCATGTGAATTGATATAGTATGTTATTTTTGTGCTAAAGTATGTCATTTATTCGTTCTAGTATGGTAGAGTTTATTACGCAGAAATAAATGTGATTTTACCATGTGAATGCTATAGTATGTCATTTTTATGTTATAGTATGTCATTTCACATACTATGAGACACATGTAATACACTTTAAAATTAGAACATACTATAACGTGAAAACGACGTACTATGAGACATATGAAATACACTTTTGGATAAGATATTACAACACAAACATAAAATATTGTTTCAGGTAACATATAATAACACAAAAATTACATACTCTAATGCGTTTTTGACATACGATAAAAAAACTAATACACTTTTAACGACATACTATAGCACTTACATTGCACACAATAATACGGAAACGACATATTATAACACCACCGAAATATTCTTCAAGGTAAGACAAAATAACACAAAAATTACGTATCCACGACATACTATAATACATGTAATGTACACGAGCGCTAATGAGGATGGTTTATGATTTGCGCCGCCGCAGCCCAGCTTCCGCCTGCCGGAAAGTTGAGGTTTTTTTAATTTTTTTAATTTTTTCTATTACTGCACTTCAAGTGCTACACCTACAAGTATTAAAAGAAAGTATCAAATGGATAAAGGAAAGAGAAAGGATCAATTGGATAAAGGAAAGAGGGTTAAAGCCTCATCTTTAAGGCTTTTTGATGAAGATGAAGATATTGAAGTTGATCTTGAGTTTGATGTGAATGAAGAGGAAGAATTTAATGAGAAAGATGATCAATTTGAGGAGGAGGAAGATGAAGAATGATGACTAATTAGTTTGCTAGTAGCTTATCTATTGAAATTTTCATTAACTTACTACTTATTTGTGTGGAAGATTTTAATTTTGAATTAGTGTTTATGTTTTATGTGTTATAATGCTATTATGAGTTATTATGTATCATTATGTGATGTTATGTGATTTTTATGTTAGCTTAATGTAATATGAATGTAAGTAGGATATATTTGTGTATATATATTATAAATTCAGTTTTGGGCAAAATCTAGCTCAGGTGCGCGCCTTGCGCCTCGGGCGCGCTTAGGGGTCCGTGCGCCTAGGTGCGCCTCTCGCCTTTAACAACTATGACCCAAACCAAGTAAAGCATTACTCTTAAGATAAAAGACAAATGTGGATACATCCTAATCTCAGGTGGAAGCCACTATTTTACCTGTAAAGATGTGCAACTACATATTTATCTCGTGTTTCCTCACCCTTAATCACAAAACCGAGCAAGAATCTCAATATTATCGACACTACCCAGCTCTGAGTAGAGTTGAGCTTCTGCGGCATCAACTGATCACAATCTTGGAGAGAAATAGAGAGAGAGGCACTATAATTCTTCCTCCCACCCATCAAGCCTTGCCCCAGGATTGTAGCTGGTAAAAAGCCTAAACTCATTGCCAAGTTTGCTTGTGTGCTGTGGTCGAAAACCACATGGTCGCAACCCTAAAACCTCAGCAGCCAAATCCGTTTGCACAGCGCCTATATAAAAAGAGTTAAGGTGAATGTTGATCGGTTAACCTAAATCACTACATCTTACCTGGCTTTTGAAAGCAGCAATATCATATAAGCTCAAGATAAGATAGGCATTCAGCAGCAGCGTTTTCTCGGGATTGTATATTATCATAGCTTAAGGATGATATTACCTTCTCAGAGTACAGTTAATAACATAGTATTATAAATTTGCTGATCAAGCTTTGATTCATTATGTATTTATGGAAAAACTGAAACAACTTCATCATCTGAAAAGCAGTAATCAACATACTGAAAATAAAAGTTTACCTGTGAGTAATAGCACATATGATTCTCCTGGTCTAGATAGATATCTAATCGTTTCTGCAACTTTTTCCAAGCATTCCTTGCTCTGAAATAAAAATCATTGTTCAACAGCTCCATCCAATGTCAATAAAAAAGTATTAAATCTACAAGTTGCAGGCAAACCAGTTCAGAACATTATATATTTGTCATCCATCGGGCATTGCAGTATAGGAAAGGATCCCGACTTAAACAGTATGCATCAATCATAAATCCATGATCCAATCCTATAATATCCTTATTCAGAATCAGATTCCACACGAGAAAACTAATAAACAGACAATTAGATACACAAGGCCATAGTTGTTATTGGCATGACTCATAGAGGCTCCAAGTATTGTGCCTTCTCTAGATTGAGGCAGGTGCTATGCGCGCCTCTGCTCTCCACCTGGGGGGCACCACTTACACACCCACCCTAGCTGCCTTACAAACATGTTTTCTTCAAATTTTTAAGATGTATTTTGTCTTTTAAAATCATTTTTATTACAACCCACAGCCTCTTCTACCCAGAGTATCTATTATTCTCATAAACTTCAGCGAAGCAAATTATACTCTATCATTCCACAAGATGTACAATTCGATTATGATGAGGATCATCAATCATGTCATCAAGATGATTATTGATTAGTCTGCAACATTGCTAACCATTTTACTTGGTGTACTTTATGATATTGTCATGAAGATTTAAAGTTGAACTTTAGTATAGTATATTTATTTGTTTCTAATTAGTATCTAGATTATGTGTTTACAATTTCACATTCAATGTTTTATTAAAAGGCACAAAATTGACCATAATTATTAGGGGAATTATGTTCCAAATAGTTTAGATTCAAGAGTAGGATTTATAGGTAATGTTATGCCCTCCATGTACAAAAGGCTCGCCTCTCGCCTCAGATTCTAGAAAGGCCCATTGCACGGTTTGCACCTATGTGCGCCTCTCGCCCTTCACACAATGCACTTAGCTAGAAACATCTCTTAGCAACAACACTTTGCATGCAGTATATAATAAACGAGGGAATTTAGTGAAAGTCTGCACTGCTTGACCCGTATTTATGAACAGATAGCAGATCAAACAGATAATATATCACATCAAGTGAATCAATAACTTTTAGCTTGCTTTAGGAAGATTTCACATCCACCTAAATCCCGATAAAATTATTTAAAAATGAAAGTGCAGGAAATTCACTGCATCCAAAGCACCAATGGATATGCTACTACGAATCTCACATCCATCCAAAAATCCTCAAGTCACATCACTTCAGTAAATTCTTAAAAAGCACAGTGCAACAACTAAACCCGAAAATGGTGTATTTTTTTTCTAATTATCTCATCCTCAACATAAATATATTCATGCAGCCAAGTAACATGCTTTTAATGTCAACAACACAACCAAATCAACAACAAATAAATCTCACAGCATTAATTCCATGAATAAACTTTCTGTGAATAATTAGGCTTGGATGAATATATGTATCCACTAACAGAACTCAAACTGTCAAATCAGGACCAATTATTATAGTGAAGAAACAAAGTGCTCTTACCAGGTAAGGAGGATCTGCAACTACAATTGGGAATGAAAGCTTCAATGATGACGAAAGATCCTCTGGTTTGTTGTAATCATAGAAAGTGAAATCGCTCCCATATTGCTCAAATCTTTTATCGTACTCGAGAAGCTGTATTGGCACTCCCGAAACAATTTTCTGAAGATTTCACATTATCAAGAGGTAAAATTCAGGTCATTAAAAAGTCCCAAAACTGACTATAACTCATAAATGCTATGTCATTATCTTTCTAATTAATCACAAGCCATTAGACCCTCAATTCAACCAACACTCGAATCAAAATAAGTGATGGAAAACAAGAAAATGCCCTAGCAGATCGACTGGCACAAAAATACCTCAAAGCATACAATAAGATTCGAGTGGTACGCAGAGCTTTGATAACAGTACCTTGCTAAACCCTAAGAACAAATTTCAACTAGAAGCAATAACAGAAACGAAACTAGCACAGTATGGAATACCTTGAGATAGGCATAAAGAGTAGGGCAAGCAATACATGCGACGCTAGGAGAAGGTATGATTTCACAAAGAGTGGCAACCTCGGCGGCGACGGTTTCGGCAGTTCGGCGGTCGTACCAGAACTGGCTGAGGCGCCAGTCCTCCGCCACCAGGGACACCTCCTCCGCATCTTCAGCTACAGCATCCCGATTCTGTTCGGCAAGAAATTCTTTGAGTGCCTCGAGAGCGTGAGAACTTAGCGTTGGAACATCGCCGTCGTCGTCGACGGGGCTGGTAGTGGGAATTCCGCGTTCTTTTTCGAGGTTTCCTTCGGCTGACATCATTTTCCGGTGATGGAAAGTGCGGCTAAAATGAGTTGAAGGCTACTTGAGGTTAATTCAGGTTTTCTGACGGCGGGTTTAGATCTTCGTTTGTATTTCACGTAGATTAGAAAGTACTAAAAAACATTTTATTTATTTTTTGAGAAAATGATCGAATGCACTCAAGAGTAGGGTTGTAAACGAATTGAATCGAATTAAATATTAAGATATTTGAAGAGTAGAGCTGTAAACAAATCGAATCGAACACTAAGGTATTTGAATGATATTTGATTAAATATTTGAATATTCGAATTCGAATTAGATTATAATCAAATTTGTATTCGATTCGAAAGTAAGAAATGAACTATTCGAAATTGAATACTTGAATTCGATTCGAAATTGTAAGTTCATTTTTTTAAAGGAGTTTTTTTTTATTTATTTCTTGTACTATTAATAAATTTAAGAAGAAATACTCATTAAATACATTAACCATTGAATTATAAAAAATTATAATTAAATATTCACATTATATATATATATATATATATATATATATATATATATATATATATATATATATATATATATATATATATATATGGGCTCACTGTTAAACTTGTACTTGCAAGTGGCCAAATTCATGCCAAAGGTAGGATTCGAACCCTTTCGAACCCCCACCCTGCAGCAACCAAGCTCAGCTGGAAGGCATTTCCAGCTTCCCCTCTACCACTTGAGCTATGCCCGGGGGGGCGAAATATTTTAATGTGTAGTGGGTAGTTGTATTAGTATAGTGCGTGGGGGCCCTATGGATATAATAATTGTTTTGTGTGGGTCACATCAACCAAAAAAGAAAATGTATACTTTGTTTTGGGACGACCAAAATGGAAAAATGTAGATAATATAATAGATTAGATAATGTACATATTTATTTATATTTATAAAACAAAATATTATATTTAATATATAAAAATATATAATTATTTAATATTAATAATATATAAGTAATATATAGTATTATATATTAATATTCGAATATATTCGCGAATATTCGAATTGAATATCTTATGAATCATATTCGATTCAAATATTATTTGAACTAAAATATTTATTCGAATTCGCATTCAAAGTCGAATTTTTCGAATTTGAATACCGAATTAAATTACTTATTTAATTCATTTACAACCTAACTCAAGAGTGATGAGAAATTACTTGCGATTACATTTACTGTCGGACGTATATTAAATAATATACTCCATAGTAGTATGTTAATATGGAGTAACTTGAGAAATATTGGAATAATATTTTAATATATAATAAATAATTGTTTTAGTATTGTACTCTCTCTGTCCGTTTGAAAGAGAGTCTTTTACTTTTGTGCACATTGATTAAGGAATATTATTATTTAATGTGTAGTGAATAATTATATTAATGAGAGTGTGAACCACATATTTTAGTTGTATTAGCAGATTTGTGTGGGTTCAATGTGTATAAAAAAGGAAATGACACTCTTTAAAGCGGACGACCAAAATGAAAAAAAATACCCTCTTTCGGGCGGACGGAGAGAATATATAGTTTTCATAAAGATAAATTATTAGCTGCTTTGTATTGTTTTCATAAAGTAAAATGTAGTAACTCTTTTGTAGGGACGAAAAAGTACATTTTTTAGCTAGTACACTATGTACTTTTCACGTTCAGAGAATAGAGATGTAAACGAATTGGATACTAAGACATTTGAATAATATTTGAATGAATATTCAAATATTCATATTCGTATTCGATTTGAAAGTAATAAACGAACTATTCGAATTTAGGTAGGTCTATATGCGACCATTTCATGATGATACTATTTTATGTTTTCGTAATTAGTTATCATTTTTTATTAAAACATTATCACTTCTCATTTATTATTTTACTCAATTTTTGACTTGATTTAAAAGCTTTAATTAAGTCATAATATGTACGCCCGAGTTAAAAAATTATTCACAATTGAGTTATAAATATGTACCATGTGCAAATGAGTCATTAACATATTCAATTGAGTAATTTATTCTAACACAGTTCCTATTTTTATTAGATTGAGCATTTTAATAAAATTTTTGAAAAGTAGGATAAAAAAATAAAAAATAAAAATAGGGCCATTTTTACTTTTTAGTTAAATAAAGTAATGTGTAAAAAAAGTGATGATATTGTAATATTATAAGAGTGTTGATATTGTTTTTGTTTCAATTTTTAGGGATGAAAGTCTTTTGGGGATGTGTGGAGTATTAGGAGTATATTTTTTCTAAAAATACTTATTTGTTTTAATTAGTAAGTGATGTTTGTTTTGATTTAAATAAGAACGATAAATGTGAATTAGTTAGATTTAATAATAAACAAATAGTGTTTATCTATATTTATCTTGTGATTTAAGTAGGTCATATTTTAATCAATATGTAAGAGTAAGAGTGATGTGTAAATGAGAAGGATATGATTATGTAAGAGATAGGTGAGAGTTATATAATTTGATTAATATAATAAGTAATTGATTATTTAATCTTAATCTCGGATTAGAAATCAGAGATAGTGTCATACTTTATCAAGAAAGAAAGTTTACAAGGTTTGATTAGGCTTTCTCTAATCCTAGTCTAGTTACAAAATCTTAACATCATCAAACAATATGGAAAATAATAAATCTATTGTAACAAAAGAAAAGAAATAGATTCAATGTGAGAGGCAATTTCTACAATGGCTTGAAACTTCTTATGAAGCTTCAAAAGTATTTTCACCGTCGAGCTAGTGATTTCCCCAGTCGGGGGGATCTATAATCTGAAGGAGCACTTGGGAAAAAAAATACTAAACTTAGGGTTAATTGGAAAAAAAATATTATAGTTTTATTCCTATGGTAATTTAATAAATAAATAAATAAATCTCACTTTTAAGAATTATTGCAAAACGTAATCAATTTCTTATATGCTCCATTCGTCCGCCCGAAAAAGGGCATTTACTTTTGTGCACGTTGATTAAGGAGTATTGTTATTTAACGTGTAGTGGGTAGTTGTATTAGTGGGAGTGTTGATCCCATATTTTAGTTGTATTAGTGGGTGCATGTGGGTCCCATGTGTGTAAAAAAGAAAAAAAACCTCTTTGAAACGGACGATCAAAATGGAAAAAAAAACCCTCTTTCGAGCGGACGGAGGAAGTATATAAACTTTTAAGAGCGATGCTGTTGTCACCCGAAACTTTACTGAGAGAGCACCCAAATTTAAAAAAAAAATGATCGTGAAATTCCTATTATATCCCTACCTCCTAAACTTACAACCCAAATTAGTTCTAACTAATTCATTTTGCTAATCCCACCCAATATTATTACTAAACCCACCCAATTCCAACGTTGTGAGCTCTGCTTAAGGTCAACATCTGAGCTCTTCCAGATCCAAACAATAATGAAGCACAAGACTCTGAGTCTGAGAAAATGAAAGCTTTCAGTTATCCTATTTCTGAAACACAAATATTTGAGTTGAGTAAATTATCTATCCATTGTTTCCCATGTATCGCCATAACAATTAAGCGCTATCCCTCAGAATCATCAAATCTGTTTCCTACGTGGCTAATGTGTGGAAAGTCCCATAACATCATCAATTTTGTTCGACAGCAAATTTCTAAAAGAAATGGAGTAAAAGTTATATTACTTCCAGTACATTGAAATCACTTTTAAGCCCATTGCTTCGTCTAAATTTTTACGCAATACCCACTGCTTTGAATAACAAAAAATTAATTGAATTCATGCCAATCTTTCCATTCTCATGATTCCGCATATCTGATATCAGGTACAGTTACAAATACTTGCCGGATGAAAATTATGAATTCAACTGCAATAGTTGTAGAACCTTTAGAGAGTTGAACTTTGCAAGATTTTTATTGCAGTACACATGGAGAGAAGAGAAGGCAGTTGATGATAAGAATCGAAAACCTAGATTTGCTGGATATCGATAACGGGAAGAATCTTTTATTTAGATAATTAAATGCAAATTGGGTGGGTTTAATAATAGTATTAGAGTTGGGGATAAAATAGAAATTTCACTATTATTTTTTTTAGGATTTGGGTGCTTACAGTAAAGTTTTGGGTGGCAATAGCCCGACCCAACCTTTAATCCGCACCTCTGAGAAATATATCACATATTGAATACGTTTTACAACAATATTTAAATGTGAGGTTATTTTTTTAATTTCTTAAAAAAAAACTAGATTAATTTGCAATAAAAATAAAATTTATCATACAATGTTGTTGATCTCTCATTTTTTCTTATAAATGTTTAATTTTTAATAGTAGATTTTTTTTCTTACAATTTTAAAATAGTTATAATTTTTTATAAAAAATATTGTTATTTTATATTTATATTATAAATTGATAATGAAATCATTCATTGCTTCTCTATGATTGTTTTATCAATTTGTATATTATTTTTTATTAAACTATTTTTAATTTGTCTCACATAAATCTTTTCATTAAACGATCTCACATAAGTATTTGCCCAAGAATGCTAATGTGTGATTTAAAAAATTATATTTTTATTTTGAAAACTCAAGAAAATTAGTTATTATGCTATAATTATGGAGCATTTTAAATTGGTTGGATTTGGATACACGGATCTAGATCTGTATGACATGAGACTTTTGTTCAAATAAAAGGTTTATCTAGGTATGTAGCTTTTGTTTTGAGACAAAGATTTGTGTGAGACCATTTATCGTGAGGGCTTACATGAGACGGGTAGAAAGTGATAGTTTTATAATGAAGTAATAACTATTTTAAAAAGAATAAAATAATCTCACACAAACCCAAATTGAAGTGGATTACCAAGATCATTTTATAATTTGATTTAAAATGTAATATTTTTAGATATGATTATAATGTTAGATTGAAACAATATCAACTGTACTAGAGCTTTTTTACTTTCAACTCGACAAATATTCACTGTAGATTGTTTGTTAAATTCCACATCTAGCCGACTCGCTAAACTCATTTACATCCCTATCAGTAACGAATAAAAAACAATCCGCATTCGTTATGTATCACAATCACCATTACTGAAGGCATTAGTGGTCCAGAACATTGATAAAAATGAAGGATTATATGTAATTTTTCGCAATGATGATAATTAATATGAGAAATTTGTACACTTTTGCCGTATAAATTGACAAATATATAACTCCAAATGAGAATACACAAGCAAAAAAGAATTGTTGTCATAATTTCTCAAAATAAAATAGAAATATAAATAAAATCTCAAGCGCACCCTTTTCTGTATTTTACACACTGTAACTCTGGTGAAGAGCTAAGCACCATTCTTGTTCTGCCATGGCTTAATTACACCAACGACGATGATTGCAACGATGATGAGAAGTATGAGGATCGCAATGCACATCCATTTCCTCGAGTTTCTTTGCAAACTTTTCGCCTTCTGGAGTGCAGTATTGCCGGATTGCACATGGTCCACGGCAGATGAAACCTGAAGAAGTTGAAGTGGACAATATTCCGTAAACAATATACATAGAATTACACGACTAAAATAAGAGTTAAATTTGTAAAGTTTACCTGAGACTCTATGTTATCGAGCATATCCCCTTGAGCATCAACCAGCACTGCCATGTCCAGAAATATCTGCAGGTGATGATATTTGAAAATTTAAGCAATCCTTGTGTTTGCAAGTAAGTACTCGTATCACTCAAATCAATTTATTTTAGTTTATTTAAATAATCACAATACCATAATTGCCAGTAGAGTTGAACAAATTAGTAAACCCTCACCAGGCGTAATGTAATGCACGACAGAAACAAAGTTACAAATTTCACAGGCAACTATACTTTTTTTATGCACTTTGACAGGATTCTATCTGAATTGAAGAAATGAGCTGCTTAAACCTTAAGAAGCAGGCTAGATAAATGTATCCAGAATGCAAGAATAATTCCCTTTAAAGGTGCACACTATCTGGATGCAAAGAAATGCCACCATTTTACTAGTTCACGGAGGTTACTCACTGCTCATGCCTCAACGAAATAACACAAAATACGCTAACCCTATGAGGTTGTTCATAATTTCATTATTAATTTTCACAATGATCGTTCCCTAAGCGGTCATAAAAATACACAACACACAACTGTTTCCCAAAGAAATTGCTTATTAGTTAGAGGCTGAAACTGGAACAAGTAACTCCAACTCCACCATATTTTATATAAAATACAGGAGGTTCACACAAGTAAGACAATCTAGACCTCAAATAATGATTCAGTGGCAAAAAACATACTATATCTCAAGAGCTCACAAATACTAAACTACTGTATGTATCATACAAAAATGTTATACTCCTAAAGTTGTTGCAAGAAAAAAAATTGGTACCTGTTGCAAATCCAGAAGCTTCTTCTCTAAATCTCTAACTGCATCATGTCGCTCTTGAATTTCAGCCAAAGTATCCATTACCTATAAAATATAAACATAAAAGTATGATTAATATGCATGAAAGTTGGCACGAACATAGCATAGTCTGGGTGCAATTGCCACCAAGATTGCAGGGTGCAGCAAAGTAGACAAATTTCTTTAACTTTTATTTTAAATCAATAAATGCATAAAAAAAAAGTATCATGGATAGCATATCTGAAAAGAACAAAGCAACAATTACATAACCACCAATTAAAAGGCATACAAGAAGTAGAACAGAAAATTAGAAAAGGAAAACTTGGAACGTCAAAGAGCACCTGGCCTCGGCCTTGTTCTCGGATTGCATTCTGAAATATCTGCTCGCTATCCCCGGTCTCTATTAATCGATCTATTGTCTGGGGACAAATGGTTTAAGTAAATGAATAATATATGTATATATTATGATTTACAGAATTTAGGATATATTAGGTTTTACCTCTTCATCAGCTCGAGTGCCCGTCACTGTGAAACACATGAAACAGAGAACATTAAGCTACTTCATAGTGCATAGAAAGCTGTAACCATAAATAGCAAAAGACCTTTTCCTAAATCAAGTAGAACACCTGTGAACACACGCCTCTCAACGACTTCACGATACTCTTGATGTATATTCTCTCTTAGAGTCTGCAAAATACTTATAACAAAAATTGAGAAATAAGAAAATACGTGAAAATTTACACCACACCGAAGTAACAAGCAGCAAGTGTACCTGAAATTCGGACATTCTATCTTTAAATTTCTTTTTCAAAGCCCTGCATTCAAAAAAAAAAATAAAATAAAATAAAAATCAGATAACTTTCCATGTTTTTCATTATAGTAAATACTAGAATAAAATGACAAAGGACTAGAAAAATGAACTGTCTATTACAAACACATTTAATAATTAGATATTGCAGTAAATCTTTTGAAAATTGATATTTATAGAAAAAAAATGCTTAGCAGCTGATTAAGTGCTCAAGAGAAAATGCAATGGTCAGTACATCAATAACAAAAAAGTACGATGGTCATAATCCCGATAACAGACTACGCTTATACCCACCGCATCAAGTTGGACACTCAACTACCTTTACAATCAGACACCAATAATAATTAGCTTCCATTCAACAGTAAAGGCGGGTTCACTCTTGATAATACAAATTGAATTACATTTTAAGATTGCCATTCAATAAGAATGCTAATTCGGTTTCCAACTCAAAAAATCCTTTTATCAACATAAGCACTCCCCAAGTCCCACTACTTCAATATCAAGAGAATTTTTTGACTCCACATCAAACTTTGCAATGAGAGTTTTAAGAAGACGTGCTGATTATATTTACAGGTTTTGTTCTCAAAAGTAAAAATGGAGAGTTACAATGTCACTTCATTACTTGAAGCAAGATAGTTGCTTTGTAAGAGCTCCATAGACAAAATGGGTGATAAAGAGTTATTTTGGATGTTTGAAAACATTAAGATAAAAGCAAGTGCGTTTCCGGCATAGGGAAGCATGTTAGAAATACACACACCAACAAGACAACAACAATCTAATTTTAAATAAAACGAGGACTAAGGATTCTAATGATCAAATTCTCCTAATTCCCAGTAAATCAGTAAAAGTATTCAAGATTGAGAACATATGCTCAGAACTGTAAATCATTTTTTTTTATCATCATATATTAATAATGAGGATATAACAAGGGATTTTAAATTACACTGTTGTTGATGTTCTTGATCTGTCTACGCCTGATCCTTTTCCACATCCAGGCTTTTGCCGATTGGCTAAATTCTGGAAATATTGGAAAACAAATATCAGTACTGGAAGAAATTTTAAAGGCGAGAATGCAATAAGTCAATAGAATATTTACCTCTTTGTCGAGTTCTTCAATTTTTGATTTGATAGTACGTGCAATTTTTCCAACTTCATCAACATCCTTCTCCATTCGCTTCTTGATTGCTAGAGTAACAATATCAATCATGAAGATTAAGATCCAGATAACCAAACTTTCCGGAAAAACACAGAATTGAATTGGGACATCTGAAACTCCACAGGGGGAGGTGGGTAGTAAAAAGAGTACTAGAGAAAAATTATAAATTCAGAGTGCTGATGCCAATACAAGCTAATAAAAGAGCCATGTCTGCTCCAAATCAGGCAGCAGACATGTCCATGAGAATAGTTTAACAAACATAAGCTTCGAAATATAACAGACAATTCACACCTTGTACACATGTAAATACATATCGAGTCATAACTCATATCAGTTTACCTTTCATTGCAGCAGCCTTGGTAACAGCCTTTGATTCCTCATGGGCATCCTGCAGTTGTGTGATGTTATCAGAGTTTGCAAGCTAGAATCAGAAGAATTTAAAGCTTGAATAATCTTTAGCAGCAGCCCAACTGGGACTGCCTGCCTGAATCAAATCACATGTTCATTTAAATCATTAAAAAACATTCAGCCAATAACTCTGCATTCTACTCACATGATTCAATCGATACATACTGAGAACAGGGCCTACAAACTAGTGGAGTTAAAGATTTAATTCGTAAACATAGGCATGTATTTTATCACTCAAATTTAAAGTGAAAATTATGTTTTGTTACACAACTGCCATAAAAGATATTGGTAGGCAGTTGGTGACATGTAGTTACATTAAGTGAGAAAGTAGCTTTAGAAGGAAATTATTCCCTTTTAGGGAATGGAGGGAATATGGAATTGGAACGTAGTATATTAAAAAAAATGTAATATTGTCACCGGAAAAATGTCTAAGCATTAATAGTTTAATACTGGGTGAAAATAGCCAACCCAACATAATAGCATGTGTTGTATAACTCCATTGACACAGTAAAATAAACACCAAAAGAATCCTGTGAAATCATGTATCTTCAACGAACAAGAGCAAATGAGTGAAATTATGTCAAAATCCATTAATTCAGGGAATTTGAACTCATGAGTAAAACACGTTCACATATTAAACATGACAGGAAACATACATGCAGAGAATGACAAAATCACCAAAATCTGCAATTGGAGTGAATATACAGCAGAATAACTTGTAAGTATGCCCATTATTCAAGAGTGGATAAAACATTAAGATGGTATCAAATGTAAAAGTCAACGGAACGCAAAAACAGAACATCAATGTCATAATCAAGTAGAAGGAAACTTGAACCTATTGGCCACAAAGAGAAAATTTTACAGCTCCAACAAGTATCCTATGACAATTGACAACCATTCGGTTGTTCTCATTAAAGAAGAAACAGAAACAAAAAGAACATTCTAAACCAACAGGGATAGAATTTAAAAAAAGAAAAGGGAAACAGAAGGACAAACCTGAAGTTTTCTCAGTAGGGTATTAAGTTTTTCATACTGTTTCTCGATCTCCTGAACCTAGAAATAGAAATAAGAGGCAAGTCAAAGCTGTTTCCAATATTAGCACCAATTTATAATGTCACGATATCCACAACGGTTCCACACATTTCATGTTGAAGGGCATATAAGTAAAGGTCAACCCTTTAACTTCGACCAAGGTTTTGCATTTAGTAAGAGCTCCCTAACTTATATGCCTAACATATAATCATAACATTACAGTCCTTGGCCACTGAGTAAATAAGTGAAATCCTGATCATAATGAAGTATTACTGTGGTAAGTAGTACCCACCTGCTTAAAGAAATTTTCCAAGCCTTGATCTCCAGTATGCATTGGTCCCTCCCCTAATTCAATATCGCCATTTCTATTAGCCTGATCCCGAGGGATCGTAAAGGAATCCTGTAACAATACACAAGAAATAAATTTAATTTTAAGTACAACTCTTATTTGAAACATATTTCTAACAAAATCAACAATAGAGTTTTAATCATATATACAACCAAAAGCAGTTGAAGATAGCCCACACTCCCAAAACTACCTCTCTTTGAGCCATGTGATACAGTTTAAAGCTTGAAAAAAGAAAAACTGGGCCATTTTTTATTTTTGCAGACATTGCAAAAACTAATGTGATTTCAAACCTTTTAGTTAGAAAAGACCCCAGCAATTGTCCAAAACATATTGACACTTATCAACAACCATAAAACGTTGAGTTTTGAACTCTCAATTGTGTATATAAAGGAAAAAACAATTATAATAACTAATGAAATTAGTAAACAAAATTTAATGATCTTCCAGAGCCATCTAGTAAGGTCACAAAATCAAGTTCATTCGGTATCAAGAACCTTAAAACGTGAGTATTCTAAGTTCTAAAACAATAACAAATCAAGTTATTAACTTCAAAAATTAATCAACCCACTCCCAACACTTCTATGCTGAATAATAACACAAACATAAAGTAAAGTTATGCACGATTAAAGGATCTTAAAACAGACTTTGTCACATTCAAAGATCAGATAAAATCCACATAATTCAAACCATACAACTGAAGACACAAAGCAATTTTACATCCTTTTTTCTGTAAAGTGATACCAAAGTTTTTATTTTTTTTTCATTAAATTTTCAAGGGGACCATGACACAATCTCTTTGATTTTAAATTAAGCTGCTAAGAGCTGCTGCATTAACATTGCAAATGAAAGGTTTAAGTTCCCAAATCACTTAATTCCAACTTTCAATCAACAGATCAACAGCTATCAAAATCCAAAGAGAAAGAACGAAAGCACTCACCGACAGAAGGTCGTTCATTCTGGAGGAATCGTAAGGCGGAGGATTTGGAGAGACGAGGGAAGAATAGATTGAGCGAAAGCTTTCCTTCCTTCCCTGAAAAGACCTTTCTCTCTATATACCTTGTTTGATTTTCTCTCTCTTCTGCTTGCTTCTGTTTTCAATTTTTCTTTCCTAATAGGAATTTTGGTACGCGGGTTTGATGAGAGAGAAAGGGACAGCGATGAGAGAGAAAGGATGTTTTCTGTAGTGGTGTGCGGAGCGTGAATCACCTCTTTTCTTCAATTTCAATATGTCCGTTGCAATAGATTCTTAAAATTCACAATATACTGCTTAAATAATTTCTTTAAAAGATCAGGTATCAGCAACATTTATATAATTTTTTTCTTCTTTTATTTTAATGGCATAAAATAAATTTTTTAAATATGGAAAATATCAATTACTAATATCTTATAGTTACTTAACCGCGTTAACTTTAAATTTTTAATTTTAATTTCTCCCAAATTAAGATTTATATTTTCTGTTTTTGTAATGGTCCAAAAAAAATAATTAATTATTCTACGTAAATTACACACATAATAATAATAATAATACAACTATTCATTGTATATTAAATATTATTTTTCTGTAATATTTTTAGCGAAAAATTAAATACATAAAAAATTATTAAAGAACATCTATATACTATTACAAAATATATATAAATGCGTGAACAATATCAACTCATATTTTATTGTCTTATTATGGAGTACTACTTTTTTAATTTTGAATTTTATATATGTATATGATTCATTTCTATAGAATTATTTGTTCTCTTCTCATAAATAGATATATCTTATATGTATAAATCTCATATAATTTATTTATGGTGTTATAATAAATCTTTTTTTAATAGAATATAGTGCATATTTATGGTATTTTATCTGTATCTATATCTATGTAGCTATTGTGGCACTTTAGTTTCCCACTTAACTTTTAAGGAAATATTGTTTTTGTCCTTATTATTATCTCATGTATGTTATATATAGTATGTTATCCTACTATTACTTATAGTATATTATAGTAATCTATATCTATATAAAAGTAAAATAAATTCAATCATAACCATTTATTTTTAAAATAAATCTCAGCCACCCATTAAAATAATTAAATAATTATAATTATGACCTTTTCAAATTAGGAATAAAAGCAGAATAAATCCAATCATGTCCATCTATTTTTAAAACAAAACTCAGTCACTTATTAAAATAATTAAATAATTATAATTATGACCTTTTCAAATTAGAAAATAAGACTTTATTTATTAAAAAATTAATAATATAAATAGACCAATCAAATTGCAAAGATGAAAATGCCCAAACCCACAAAATTAGGTCAAATAATCAATTGACCAATCAGTCCAAGCCCACAGAATTAGGTCAAATAATCCATTGACCAATCAAATTGTGAGTTATATATGGGGCTTCCTCACCCTTCACCTATATAAGGAGCCATCCTCCATTCATTTCAAACACACCGAGAACGATTCTCTAAAAAGATCAAAAACTTCAGAATTGTCTGAATAATTCTTCGAATTCTTCAACGAGAATCAACTCAAGAACGAAATACATCTGGGATTCAGGTTCTACAGTCTAAAATTTGAACAACCTATAATCTGGTCTTAAACCGTCCGAATTAAGCGTTCTATAGCAAAAAAATTTAAACGACCTATAATCTGGGATATTAAAATAATTAAATAATTATAATTATGACTTTTTCAAATTAGGAAATAAGATATTATTTATTAAAAAATTAATAATATTAAATATAAATCCAATTCTAGCCATTTATTTTTCAAAACAAATCTCAACAAAATAAAAATCAAATCCTGACCATCTATTTCTCAAATAAATCTCTGTCACCCATTGAAATAATTAAATAAAATAATTGTAATTGTAATATCCACTAATAATATATATATATATATATTGTAATATCTATAGTTATAATAATAATTATTATTATAATATATAAATATGGTTAGTAAGAGATTCAGTGTATATTACTATATTATATATTTATATCTATCACATGTCTAATTAACTGGATAAGCCCAAACTAAACTGATGAGTTTGATGTATCCGTACCAACATGCAGATAAGAATTACTTACCATGTATATGTATATATACACACTTTCATTTTTTTACTTTGGGGTAGCAGCAAGAGAGAGAGTGTTAAATTCAGAAATCAGAGGTAAATCCTCTCTCTCTCTTTTACACATTTTTTTTATTTATTTTATATATGCATGCACACATATACATACATCCACTCATAAATAAGCATATGTATATATATTAGTCTCACACACTGCCCATTTCAATTTCATTTATTTTGTTAATAAACTTTATCATGTTACATATGAAAATGATCGTCTCAATGTGTAGATTTCATATATATAACTCTTCTGTGAAATGAATTTCGTATGAGTAAGAAAAACTTAAGACGAAGCTTTCGACACTCTAATGACATGTTTTATTTCGTTGCGACATAATTTTGATATTATAGGCCATTTTGAAGCTCTCCTCACGAGGATCACAAACATATAATTAGTTTTGAGTTTGGATGTGAAATGAAGAAGATATGAGGATACCCACTTCGTATCAAAAATTTTGTCCACTTTAAACTTCGTTATTTTCATGAAATATTGGTATGCATGTGATCCTCACCTTGCGAGGACTCCATACGTACTTTCGGATTTTCAAATGGAGTTGTATAACTCAAGTTGGGTCATTTTGTAATATATATATATATATATATATATATATATATATATATATATATATATATATATATATATATATATATATATATATATATATATATACACACACGTAAACAGCAAGTTAGTTTTTTTTTTTATTTACATTATTTATTTAATTAGTTATTTATTTAGTAATTTTTATATTATTATTATTATTATTATTATTATAATAATAATTATTATTATTTTTACTTATTATTAGTTTTATTCAGTTAATTCTATTTTATTATTTATTTTATATTTATTTATTTTATTTAACTTTTTAGGTTATTTAGTATTTTATTTATTATTATTTATCTTATTTTATTCTATTAATTTAATTCCTTTTCAATACTAATTATAATTTACTATTATTATCATTATTATTATTATTTTTACTTATTATTTGTTTTATTTCATTTCATTTTATTTTATTATTTATTTTATTTACTTATTTAATTTAACTTTTTATATTAAATATTCATATAATTTTGTCACTATTATTAATTTAAATGTAGAATCTTTATTTTATATCCATTTTTTTTATAAACATGAATGTCATTTGAATTTATATTTTAATGTTACAACTTATTATTAAAGTAGAAAACTATAATTGTTAAATTATTATTTTAAATGATATATTTTTAATAATAATTATTATATATCATAATTAGTTTGTGTAAACTATTTTAGAAATTACTTTTAATAATATGTATTATTATTAGAAGTAAAACTCAGTTTAATATACTTTTGCAGGCATACCTGAGACTCACGAGCAAGCCTAGTCCACTTTACACGTTTTCGATAAGATTAAGGTGAGGGTAACTTTCACTCTTTACCGAATGCTACATTTTTATGTCATGATTGCTATGTTAAGATATGATATGTGTTACTTATATGTCATGTTATGTGTCATGCGTGCTTTTAGTTCGATGATAAATATTTTCTACTAACACTTGTACGGGGTGACAACTCGGTGCACATATACCAACTAACACAAGTTACTGGCTACGTCGGTTCAGTACTAAAATATATTTCAAAGTATGCTATCATTGTATTGGGGTGACGACCTGGTGCACATATACCAACTAACACAAGTTATCGGATGACGATTCGGTCTAAAATATTTTCATTAAGTTATCGAACAACAATGTGCAAATTATTTTATTAAATGGCATATGTTACATCTTATGGTATATTTGGCATGCATATTTATTTTTAACTGTGCAATCATATAAGTTAACCCACTGAGAATATTCTAGACGCTCACCCTTTATTAATTTTCAGAACAAAATTTAGAAGATGAAGAGGCCTTCGCAGTTGACCCAAGCCTTTAGAAGACTTTATATTATGACTTATATTTTAGTATTTTGTTAGAACTTTATTTCAGATATATCATCTGAATGTACTTATTTTGGATATTTCACTCTACTCGGGTGAGTAGATGCTTATATGTAATAATCTTTATGCAACTTTTACCTTATTATACTATCGCTTTGGGGAAATTTTTTATTCCGCTGTGCATTCTCGACCCCTCTATTATTATATTGGGGAATTTATATCTAGTAGCGTCCCAACCCCATAGCGTAACTCGGGGCGTTACAGTAATTATAACTTTTCAAATTAAAAAATAATTAAATAATTATAATAAATCCAATCCTGACCCTGACCATCTAATAAATTTCATCCACTCAATAAAATAATTATAATTATGACTTTTTCAAATTAGGAAATAATTTAGTTCAATCTAGAATAAATCTAATTTTGACAATTTATTTATTAAACAAATCTGCCCCATTAAAATAACTATAATAAATCCAAGTCAGTTATTTCTCACACAAATCTCAGTCACCCAATAAATAATTATAATTGTGACCTTTTCAAATTAGAAAATAATATATTATTTATTAAAAAATTAACTCCATCCATCATACGTATTTTTACCTACTTTCCATATTGGGCTGTCCCATGTATTTTTACTCATTCCATTAATAGAAAAAATGCATAATATTTTATTACCTACTTTTACAATTCTAACAACTTTAATAACTTTTTTTACACTTTATTCATAATTCCCAACAACTTTATTTATATTTTCTTTTTAAATCGTAAATTCATCCCTACATTTTCTTACATAATATATTAAAAAAATAACACGTCTTAATCTCCGTACCCGTACAAGTGGGTAAAAATACTCAAGACGGGGGAGTATTAGATATAAATCAAATCCTAACCATCTATTTTTCAAACAAATCTCAACCATCTATTAAAATAATTAAATAATCGTAATTATAACTTTTTCATATTAGAAAATAATTTATTGTTTCCAAAGGGTTTAGGATTTTGGGTTTAAGTGTTTCAGGGTTTATCTTAAACAAATCTAAGCCACCCATTAAAATAATTTAATAATTATAATTATGTCTTCTTCAAATTATGAAATAAGATTATTTATTAAAAAATTAATAATATTAAATATAAATCAAATCCTAACAATCTATTTTTCAATCAAATCTCAACTACCCATTAAAATAGTTAAATAATTGTAATTATAACATTTTCAAATTAGATGATATTTAATGTTTCCAATTAGGGTATAGACTTTTTCAAATCAGGAAATAATTTCACCAATTAAAATAATTAAATAATTATAATTATAACTTTTTTAAATTAAAAAATAAGATATTAATTATAAAAAAATTAATAACATTAATCCAATCCTGACCATCTATTTTTAAACAAATTTCAACCACCTATTAAAATAATTAAATAATTATAATTATGATTATGATTTTTTCAAATTAGAAAATAAGATATTGTTTATTAAAAAAATTAATAATATTAATCAAATCCTGACCAAGCCATCCATTAAAATAATTATTTAATTTAATGTTTTCAAATGGTTTAGGGTTTAGCTCTTAAACAAAATAATTATAATTACGACTTTTTAAAATTAGGAAATAAGATATTATGTATTAAAAAAACTAATAATATTAATCTGACCAAACCATCCATTAAAACAATTATTTAATTTAATGTTTTCAAAGGGTTTTAGGGTTTAGGGTTTTAGGGTTGATTTTAGGGGTTTAGGATTTAGGCTTTTAGGGTTTTAAGATTTGTGGCATAATATTTCTATATGATCAAATCCTGACCATCTATTTATTTAACAAAACTCAGCCACCCAGAATAAATCCAATGATGGTCATCTATTTTTCAAAAAATCTCAGTCACCCATTAAAATAATAAAATAATTATGATTATGACTTTTTCAAATTAGGAAATAAGATATTATTTATTAAAAAATTAATAATAAATTAGAAAATAAGATATTATTTATTAAAAAAGTAATAATAACTTAGAAAATAAGATATTATTTATTAAAAAATCAATAATATTAATCCAATCCTGACCGTCTATTTCTTAAATAAATCTCAACCACCCACAATGTTTATCCACAAAAAAAATGGTATGCATTTTTTAAGTTGAACTCAATTATATACTCCCTCCGTCCCACACTAAGGGAAGTTTTTATTTTTTGACACGTAGATTAAGGAGTATTATTATTTAATGTGTAGTGGGTAGTTGTATTAGTGGAAGTGTGGTCCCATATTTTAATTGTGTTAGTGGGTGTGTGTGGGTCTCATGTGTGTAAAAAAGGAAAGTGAACTCTTTGGGTGAGACGACCAAAATGGAAAAAAAGACTCTTTGGATGAGACGGAGGGAGTATTGATTTTTCAAAATAACTTATTCTGCAATAAACATCGAATATCTACATGTTTCAGATGAAACATTCTTTTATTTAGATTGTAACCAATGTTGCGTTCGAAAGGGTTCGTCAATTCACTAAGATGTGTAAACAATAAATGGTTTTGAATTGTGTAAATTAGTAATATAGATCTGATCCTATAATTTAGAAAAATAAAAATTTTATTGTTGCATTTTTAATTTGTAATATTATGAGATAATTAAAAAAATAAATAAAGAAATAATACGACAACAAGATTCAAACCACACCAAAACTGGATGAGAGAAGCTCAAACAAATATCAACCACCCATTAAAATAATTAAATAATTATAATTATAACCTTTTCAAATTAGGAAATAAGATAATTAAATAATTATAATTATGACTTTTTCAAATTAAGAATTAAAATATTATTCATTAAAAAATTAATAATATTAAATATAAATTCAATCCTAACCATCAAAGGGTTTAGCATTTATGGTTTAGGATTTAGTGGTTTAGGGTTTTAGGGTTTAGAGTTTATGACATAAAGTTTCCAGATGATAAAATTCTGACCATATATTTCTAAACAAATCTCAGCAACTCATTAAAATTATTAAATAATTGAAATTATGAATAATCTCACTTCATATTCAAATAAATATTATTCGGTTCAAACATCATAAAATTAAGTAAAATTGTTGTTGCCCTGAAAATAACACATCTCGTGCAACGCACGGGTGCCCATAATGCCCATAATCCCTAATTTATTATAATTAATCATCTCCACATGTAAGACTAGTTTCACTCACTTTAATTATAATTTAATTGATGATTAATTGTATATACAACTCCAAATGTTTTGTTCTTGAGTTATTAATTGTGTGAGGATGGTAGGAAGGCATACGACGAATCTATACAATTTCGAAAGCACTACTATATCTGATGTTCGGAAAGCCAAAGGGAAGGGTGCAGATGGATTATGGCTCTGGTGCACCACCGATGATACAGTGCATGATGTTGTGAAGTCGATGACTCAGCACAATGTTGGAGCTCTGGTTGTTGTTAAACTGGGGGAGCAGAACTCAATTGCTGGAATTAATAATTATAATTTTTCAAATTAGGAAATAATTTAGTCCAGTCTAGAATAAATACAATCTTGACTATCTATTTCTTAAACAAATCTCAACCACCTCTCAACTACCTATTAAAATAATTAAATAATTATAATAATTCAATTATGACCATCTATTTCTCAAACAAATCATATAATTCAAATAAATATTATTCGGTCAAAAATCATAAAATTAAGCGAAATTGTTGTCTTAAAACTAACACATACCGTGCAATACACGGGTTAGCTACTAGTTAGTATTAATTAGTCATCTACATTAATAACCTATATCAATTGGTAATTTTTGGTAATTTAAGTTAATTGTTGAGATTGATTTAATTGCTTATAATATTTATTTGATTTTAGGAATATTTCTTACATAATCACTTTAAAAAAATACACTATTATTAATTTAAATCATTTAAATAGATGATGAATCATTTAAAAAAAAAAAGGATATACATAATAATATTACTATTAATAATAATATTATTACTATTATAATTAATCAAAATCATTTAATTTATTAACATGTAGTCTCTTAGTTTAATTTTCTAATTATAAATTAATGCCCCATTTTAATAAAAGACTATAAATTTACTAAAAAGATAAATGTAGCAATATTTGCAGTACACCCTATTTAGTAAATACTTAGATGAGTGTAGCAATATTTGGGGTACGTCCTATTTATATTAAAAACATAAATTTCTTTCATCCCATGAGTATTGTTACATTATATTAAATAGGATGTCCCACAAATATTGTTACATTTCTCTTTTGGGTAAATAAGATCCTTATAGAACACCTAATTTTACACACGCTACTAACTGCTAATTATACATTAAAATATTGATTTAGTCTCATGTAAACTCTATAGTCGCTCTTAATTTAAATTCCTAGCAATACATATGATATAATAGAATTTGAATGGGGGACCATAGGGTTTAGGTTGAGAAAAACCTGACTTTATATATTAAGCTATGTAAATCGGATTTATAATTAGAGCATTTGTGTAAAATATTATAATTTTCAACCCACTACATATTAAATACAATATTATTCAATTTACGTGCAAACAGTAAATGTAATAACATTCGTAGGACGGAAAAAGTATTTGAATTCTACGTTGTTAGTAACAACATTCCTCCACTCTTGTGAGATAATAATTATGCAAGACGGATTGTGAGACTGGTCAACCGTTATTAAAGCATGCTTGCTATATAGGTAAAATATGTTAATTTTTTTTGTTAAAGTATATTTTTTTAAAAGATGATGAATAATGAATTAAAATACAATATGTTTTTTAAAGTATTATATTATATTCTTTATATCATCGAAAAATAGTGGCAATTATTTATCCAAATAGGATCACTTATATTTTATAATAGGTTTCTATCTTCTATTCCACATCATAAATAATTGAAACATGATATGATTAATGTCTAAATTATTTTCATGTGAAGGGTGTTTATTGGTAATTAG
The DNA here is from genome assembly GCA_023678885.1 of Pogostemon cablin. NCBI lineage: Eukaryota > Viridiplantae > Streptophyta > Magnoliopsida > Lamiales > Lamiaceae > Pogostemon > Pogostemon cablin. The sequence continues at coordinate 4,511,913 of CM042976.1, forward strand.
AGCATAATATTTTAAAAAATATCACAAGTTATTATTATAAAACAACAAGCCAAATATATTTGTGGAATAGAGGATTTTAATCATTTTTTTTACTATGTTTCTAAGATAATATTGGAGAAGGAAAAATGAGACTTCAAAGTGAAGTAAATGCGGCTTTGGGATTAGGGCGAAGGAGAGCTATATATCTGTATGATTTTTAGAGACTAAGCATCGTTAAACCTGGACAATTTTAATGTTAGATTTATATATTAGTTAATCTCTATTTAATAAAATAAATTTTTTTGAAAATAAAAATTTGTCAACTACTTATTTTACTCTATAAATTTAGGAGTGTATCGTTGCACCAAGTGCACCCATAATTACTTGATTTCTATGGATAACTAAATAAAAATATTAAATTAAGTTTCAGGTCTTCACATATTTGCAGTTGCGTGTAGTTTTATAGATTTTGATTTTCAATTTTGAACAAAATGTGCATAATAATATAAAAATAAATAAGAGCAAAAACAATGAAATAATATATAAAAAAGATTAAAAGTTATTAGAACACAGTCAAGGAATCTCTTAAATTAAATGCGTTATAAAGTGTGCTTAAAAAATGTGAAGTTATCTATTAACATTTACAACTCACAAATAAAAGTATACAAACAATGAAAACATATATGAGCAAATAAAATAAGACATAAACCCCATATAAAATTGATATGTTAAGAAAACAAAAAAATGAGTTAGGGACTTGGGAGCACGTATACTTTCTTAATTATTAATTAAAATTATTTATTTTATGATTATTACACTACCTCGTTTGTCACTATTCATAGCCATGATCATGATGGTTCACTTTACAACCAATATATAACTTCCACACTAAAAAATACTAAATAATTTGGTTGAAAAAAAAAAAAAAAACGCATGAGTGGACACTACTGTCGCCACTGAAGGGGATTTCGTTTAAATAGATTACTGGTGCCAACTTAATGGGTCCACTTGGATCATCTCATCAAAACAAGATACAATAAACATTCTCATTTACATGTACGTGGTGCTCCTCCTCGATCATATGTAAATGGTTGTTTTTGTTTTTTAGTGTGGATTAAAGAGTATTATTAGTATTTAATAATATATAGTGAGTAGTTGTATTAGTGAATGTGTAAGCTATTTTTGTAAATTATATTAGTAGGTGTGTGTGAGTTTCATATGTATAAAAAAAAGAAAAGTCTTTAGATGGAACACCAAAATGCAAAAAATTGACTCTTTGAGTTGGACGGAAAGGATATACTATTTCATTAATGTGCCGATACATGAAATATATATTTTGGTAGATATTATAGCTATATATATATATATATATATATATAATATATATATATATATATATATATATATATATATATATATATATATATATATATATATAAAATTATAAACTTACATACTATCTCCATCCGTTTTAAAGAGATTTATTTGTATTTTTTACGTAAACTAAAAAATATTATCATCTGATGTGTAGTGAGTAATTTTATAGTAGTTGTGTGTAAGTCCCATATATATATATATATATATATATATAAAATAAATAATTAGATCCTAAGAGACAAACGCCCAAAATAAAAATTAAGACTCTTGGGGCGGATAGAGGGAGTATTATTTTGGATATTCAAGAAAAATTCTCATTAGTCATTACAGTTTAACTTAATTGTTTTCCATTATATGTAGAAAATAATGGCACTTAATAAAATTAGTTTATTTATATTTATACATGAGATCATATTTTTAAGTTTATATTTATACTAGCATGAAACCCGCGTACTACTACACGAGATTATTTAATTAATACTTTTATTTTATTTTTTATAATTAAATAATATGTGTCATATAATAATTCAACATTAATTAAGAAGATTTTTTTAAGCTAGACAACTACTTTCATCAATATAAAGAATTTACAACAAATTATAACTTTTAACTTTTAATAATGTGACATATTATTAAATCATGTGTATAGTTAATATATATGTACATATATTCTAATTTTTTGAAAGAATATAGACTTGTATTTTTTTTAATATTACCTTATAAAATAATAAAATTGTGAACTATTTATTATTCCACCGTCTCGCGAAAATAATATGCCACCACATAGGGACAATTTTGTCTCTTTGCTATATATTTATATAGTTGATATTATTTCATTTTTTCATTGTATTTAAGTGAAGTATGGACCTCTTAATAATAAATCCTTAATTTTATTATTTGTTTAAAATAAAAATCAAATATTTCATATTTAAATTAAAATAATCCTTATAAATTTATATTAAAAAATTTAATTTATTCTTTTTTTTCTATACATGATTTGATATAATACTAATTAAATTATTTATATTGAAAGATTTATTTATTAATTGAAATTAATTATACTAAAGTAAATAAATCAAAATAAGTATTCCTTCCGTCTCGTCTTAATAGTTAGGTTTACTTTTTTGCATGACGATTAAGAAATAATAAAGCATGGTTTGCTTTTTGCATGACGATAAAGGAATAATAAAGTATTTTAATGTGTATTTAGGTGAGAACAATACTAATCTTAATACATCTAATTGACAATTTTTTATGATGATGTGACATAGCTAGAATTGCTTGGTAATGACATGAAATTTTTAAGTTAATTTGATTTTATTTCATCTTAATACATCTAATTGACAGTTTTTATGAGGATGTGATATATCTAGAATTGCTTGGTGATGACATGTAATTTTTAGGTTAATTTGATTTTATTCCTGGGTCAGTTGGCGAACCCTCTCGAATATATATATGACTAGAAAACGGCAGGGCCATTTAAGACAATTGTTCCAAGACTCTGCAGCGTTGGATGTCATAAACACGTAGCGACGAACGGGATAGTAAAATCTACTCCAACGCTCTTTCTTGGCCCTGAGGAGAATGGTCCCAATGCGGGCGCTACTATTAGATCCACTCAATGCTGCAACAAACCTGTTTAAAAAAAATCAAAATATGCAAACATGATTTTTATGTTGGGGAATATCACTTTAACAGCAAATCTAATATTTAATAGTGCAAAAAGAATATGTTATCGGAAAAACTACATTGTCCAACTTACCTAATAAAGAAACTTTCACGAAATATATATATCAATAGTGTGTACACAACAAATTTATAAATGGTATAGGGTATGTTACCTATCAAAATCCGCCTCTAGGTAGGTACTAGCAGCCCTCTCAAATATCTTAACAATGCCTTCCTCGAATGAGACAAACTTCTTGCCCAAATGATCCTAACATAGACCGTGTGCAGCACCTGGGAAAACATGTTCCACGGTATTCATAATTGCTTGGTGCTGATCAGATACAATCAATATGTCAGGGAGGAAGCCAAGTGCACTACGAACTTTGGACAAAAATAAACTCCAATGTTCCGTGTTCTCTTGATCACCAACACCGGTAGCTAGTGGATAGATCTACCTATTGGGACCTTGGGTGACGGCCACAAATACAACGTCCTTGTAGTCTCTCTTTAAGTGAGTAGCGTTGACGATTATAACCAGACGAGCAAAGTTCTTGAAATCAACCGCACATGCGCCCAAGGCAAAGAAGGAAAATTTAAACTTCCCACCAGGATAAGTCAAGAGGTGTGTTATAGTGCCTGGGTTACATTTCTCCAGCATGTGGAGATAGAGTGGAAGCAATTTGAAGCAATCGGTCGGACTCCCATAAATATATGTGTTAGCACGTTTAAAAGCCCTAACTGCATGACCATACTTTATTTGAATACCGTGTCGCTGCTTCATGTCGTGAACAATACCAATGGGTGAGAAGGATGTACACTGATGCCTTTGCTTGTCGAAGTACAATTTCGCAATGACCTTCGAGTAGCATGAAAGGGGTTTTCGACGTTTGGGATTATTGACGCACGAGTGTGGACATAGACTTGTACACCTCCAAATCCCATGATCACTCTGAGCACCAAACAAGAACGTCCAGGGAACTTTGTCTTTGCAAACAGCCTGCCATCTAACAGGCTCTGAACGTTTCACTCGGAAATCAACACCCTAGTAAGATGATAAATGGACACGTCGACTACAATCTCATCCTTGCTCATGTAAATCTTTTTTGGGACAGATCATTCACTGCTCCTTCCTCTGGATCCTGAATTGGTACATTGGGTTGGGATATGGGGTCATTGCTTGGTGTTCTGAAAACGAGAAGGTTGTACATGGAGTCATCATCAGGGCAACTAGAAGTTGTGGAGTCATTAGGCATTATTGTGGAAAAGTTCAACCCGGGAACGAAAGGAACATTCTCGGATTCCCCTTCACCATCGCTAGATTCGGAAATACTAACTTCATCCCAAGACGACCCACCTTCAATGTCGTCCTCCTGCGAGTCCACCGACAAGTCTACTACGTTGTTTGGACTAACATGATCAACCATACACACTCCATATTATTCAATAGGTCCAACATTGTCGTAGCCCGACTTCTTAAACCATTGCCCCCGTAAGATTGACAGCTTGTCAAGGGAATACCACTACTGGTTCCATCCACATATACCTGCGGGGTACCCTGTGTGCCTAAGAGACAACTAACATCGACATCGGTCAAGATTGGAAGATGAATATTCTTGTCATTAATTTTTTCTACTTGGTATATGTCAAAGTTAGTAGTCTTGGATTCGTCTTCAAAACCCTGTGCACTGCTTCTCTAAGTGATTCCAACTTATGGACAGTCGTAAGCAAATGTACACCGAACTCAATGCAGCCAACATACTCAATGCCGTTCCACTGAGCATTAGCGTGCACAAGAATGATTGGAAAGGGGGCCATCACACTGCACAAATAGATCACATAAACCGAAAATACGTCAAAAATTATAAATGACGAATGCAAACATGTAAAGGAGATACACTAAACTTATCGACAAGTCCAAATATCGTTCTATGAATGGTTAAACTAGTTTAAAAAATTGTGCTGGATTCCACAAGATCTATGTTAATTGGTGCAAGTTTAAAGCAAAATAAGAAAAATTTGATGCGCTAGTGCCTTAGCAAGCATTTGATGATATAGTTCTACGGAAAAGATGTCATAATTGGTTTAGAGAAACAAGTTGTAAATGAATGCCCACTCTAAACTCTATAATGCCATGTACCGATTCCGTTCACAGTCAAAACTACCAAAAAAAGGCACAAATTAGACATGTAACATCTTTTGATGATAACAATTTTCTTTTCCTTTATGACATAGGTAAACAAGTTTGTCCTTGTATATTTAAGTGTGAACATGGAACATGTTTGAGAATATCATGAAGAGCCAAATTCAAATTCCTTCAAAAGCAGATATTGCCACAGTCTGATCCAATTGTGCCCAATGTTTTTATAAACATTTAACAGAATTTGAATGTTAAAGGTTGAATCAACTATGTATGAAAAACTCCAAGTGCATCAGTGTCATACTTCTACTAATCTTTTTTCATAAATTATGACCAAAATTCAGTAGTCTACTTCTCTCAAACAACCTATTTTAGATCATACTAAACGAAATTTTCCATTACAAATAGGCATCATTTACCTCCACATATAATGAATACAGTTGAATTTCAATTGGACTTACAATTATAACGGGAAAAAATGATATCGGGAAAAAATTCATCCAAAGTTTAGTACGTATACATTATAACGAGTTACCAAAATTCAGTATAGATTATAACGGGAAAATTTAAGAACTTGCAATACAAAATTTAGGGCTTTAACTCGATCCATCAAACACATTGCATATCCATTTAAAGAATTTAAACTAAAGTACTAATGTAAAGAATTATTACTGACCAATTGTGGGTTGAACGTCCGTTGGAGAATGTCGAAAACCTACGGATGAATAGACTTGGGTTAAACTGCAGGCCGAAAAAAGGAAAAGGGAAGGGGGTTCTACCACCTAAGATTGTAGTGATAATGATGCAGGTCGGTAGTGGTTGAAGATACATTGCAGCAGTGAGCCGATGGTTCATGCCTCGGCTTCTGAGCCGATGCTACTGAGAGGGCTGATCAGGGATGCCAGAAACGACATGAGCTATATTGCACCTCATTCAATTCCCGCCGTCTGATTAGTCCGCCATTAAGTACCAGATTCGAGAAGATTACAGACCGGATGAAGGAGATTGACAGATGGGTTGGAGCAAAGTAGGGATTTGGGGAGATGGCAGACCAGATGAAGGAGATTGAAAATTGGGTTGGAGCATTATACGAATTTCTGAGATAGCAGACCGGATGAAGGAGATTAACGATGGGGTGGGAGCAGACCGGATGAAGGAGATTAACGATGGGGTGGGAGCAGACTTTGGGGTCAGATGAAGGAGATCGGGGTAGGGTGGAGGAGCAGCTAATATGTGTTTTTAGATTGGGGTGGGGTGGGGTAGGGTGGGGGTGGGGGTGGGGGGGATTGTGGGTTAGGGTGGAGGGGAAGGGGGTTATACTACCCCTGGTATTTAAATTAGGGACCTTTTTGTCAAAAAATTTGAAGAATAATAAAATTGATAATATTGTAATGAAAATGTTGGTATTAAAAGTGGAAAAACTAAAATGGGTATTTTTCACCGTTAGCACTAAAAATAAATACACATGGAAATAAATACACATGCATCCGAATGATATGATCGACTCTCGAATTAGTGTAACAAAATTAATATAACTCGAAAACACAACAAAAAATATGATTGAATGATATTCTAACAATGAGTGTTCACTTCATGAGTTTTCGAAAACGAAGTATTAAGAATAAATAAAAGAAAACGGATAAGAATAATAAGGCAGTAATAAACGAAGGTCTAAACAAAGTAGTGAAGTTATAATTATCCTTGAGAGAGAGCCCGAACCCGAGAGGGAATAACGGGTCATAATGTGGATCACCCATATTCATGGGAAGTTGATCAACACTCTTGAACCATGTAATAGGAAGCTTCCCTGTGAATTCATAATCGCCAAACAGAACATCAGCAATCCCCTGGCCTTCGGATCCGGGCAACCAAGCAGCAACAAGGGCACCAACCCGGTCCAAGTACGGCTCGATCACAACGGGCCGGCCCGTGATAAGAACCACGACACACTTCACAGAGCCACACACGTTTGTTATGATGCTTGGCCCGGGATAAGGGAGCGTCAAGTTTAGGTTGTCTCCTTGTGTTTCTGCATAAGGTGGTTCGCCTACCACCACCATTGCATATGAAAAGTTGTTCTTTTTAAGATATTTTGAATCTGGATTCTCCTCAAATACGATCTTAGTTGAAGGGTCCACTGCCCTCCGTACGGCAGTCAATATTGTCGTCCCGCCTGACGACCAGTGAAAGTCATGATATAACTAGTGATACGGAAGACGATTGAGTTTAAAACGTAATTCGTCTCATATCTTTTTATTTTACTTGAAAATATCTCAAAATAGTTAGGGTATTCATTATCGTCACAAACCTTTTAGTTCTACTCCAATTTCGTCCCAAAACTATTTTTATACCAATTTCTCACTTTTTAAAAGCATTGTTTGAGTCATATCCCATGAAATTAGAAAAATTGAACATTTTAAATAAAAATAACTATTTTGGTGAGAATTTAAAGTTATGGAACTATTTCGAAAAATTTAAGTTTCTTGAGACTATTATAAATAAAATAAATTTGTATGAAAAGATTTTGATTTTTACTCAGAAGATGATACATGCATAAACGACACATGCAAAACGTGTGTGTTACCGGATATGAGATCATTGCCGCTCTGTCCTTGCCACTTCATTGTCCAACCGCCGCACTGATTCCCAATATCATCGGCATGGGTTCCGGCTATAAGAATCTTTGATGCCACCTTGGGGAGTGGTAGCAATGGTTCATCTTGAGATTCGCCATTCTTGAGCAACACCATTGATTTTCTTACTGCTTCTCTTGCTAACTCTCTATGTTCCTGCATGCATGCAGACAACATGAGAGCCAGAGGAGTTGAGTCGAGTCGAGTCAAGCTGAGCTAGCAAGCATCAAGTAACTAACTAACCTGAGATCCTAAGTGTTTGGCCATGGTGTAATCAGCCAAGGGGTGTTCGAATAGACCCATTGTGAACTTAACTCTTAGAATCCTCTCAACAGCATCATCAATCCGAGATATGGGAATAAAGTTGTTCTTCACCAGAGTGGTTAGGCCATCAATGAACTCTATATATTTTAAAGGAACCATTATCTGCATGCAAAGAATACATATATACATATACGTTATAAGGATGAGTCATGAATTGGTAGATGAAATTAAGTCGAATATATATAATTACCATGTCAATTCCTGCATTAACGCCAGCAAGGATTGAATAGGTGTAGTTTGCATGAGGTGGAGAAGTAATCCTGTCGATTCCCTCATAATCTGATATCACAAAACCCTGGAGTGTTTGCCATACATGTCAACATAAATAGGTAATATGCACTTAAGATTCACTAGTCCAACACATATTCCATCTTGTGTTTCATCTGTTTAAATGACAATTGAAAAAGGTGATCTGCCAATCATCTAAATAGATGGAACACCTTGATGGAATAGTGAATCACATATGAGTAATATCTCATGAATTTAGATGCATGTACACGTGATCTAAATCTTACTTTTTAAAATGATTAACCATTATTCTTTTGAATAATAAACTATTAGTTAGTGTAAAAATTTGTTATATGTTGTACATAAAAATTCATCAGTCTAAAAGTTAAATCAGAATATACCGTGTAATGAGTTCATCCTCATCATCTTTTATGTGTTTTTTTTTTTCAAATAATCTCATATGACACTTGGTTAAATGACACTTGGTTAAATGAGTAATATATATATATATATATATATATATATATATATATATATATATATATATATATATATATATATATATATATATATATATATAATATGAGTTAGGCCCATTTATCTAGAGTTTAAGGTTTGACTAAGTTAAGACAAATTTTCTCTTATATATTTTATATCTTTGAGTACTCATCCAACAAGGAATTAAAGTTAGATGTCCTATTACATAATCTCATCTCTTTATGCTCCCTCCATCCCACAAATTTTGTGCACCTCACTTTATGATATTAAAAAAAGTGATAGCTTTTATGAGTATTATGATATTTTTGGTAATAAATAAATGATAAAGTATCTTTTTTTTTGAGAAAAAATGATATAAAGTATGTTAGGTGTGTTAGGTAAGGGTTGTTTTTTCGTAAATAAAGTGTACGGAAAAGGGTGATTGTGTTTGACCTTTTGCTTTTTTAGATAGGTGTAAACTTTTGTGGGACAATTCAAAATGAAAAATGTGTCATCTGAAATGAGACGGAGGAAATATGTGTTACTAATTGTAGCACAGAAAATGTAACATGTGTTGGTGTGTAACAAAACTTTCAAACTGGCAGTGAAGTGACACAGGAGACGATACACCATGAGGCATGAAACATGATGAAAGGAGAGAGGTTAATGACCTTAAAACCCTGTGAGTTCTTGAGAATGGTTGTAATGAGATGATGATTAGCATGCATCTTGAGGCCATTGAAGCTGGAGTAGGAGATCATGACCGTTGAAACTCCCTTGAGGATTGAATCATCATAGGCTGGCATATGGATGCTACCCAATTTTTGCCACGTGACCACTGTGTTATTCTCGTTTATTCCTTTCGTGGTTCCACCATCACCCACGTAGTGTTTCGCACAAGCTATCACCTTTTCTCTGAATTAATAATTTACTTCTATCATTAATTTTAGGGTAATCGAGTAAAACACATTTTGTTATAATCTTTTGGAATCCCGTTTTGAATTTAAAAAACCCACCAAAATTTCACATACACTGAAAGAAAAATATCAATCTTTTCCTAAGGTGTTCTTTACCTATTACGTTTCAATTATATATAGCCAGTGAATACACGAAACATACACAAATGACACATAAAATTGCGTGCCACTGCTGCATATCAACGTCATTATCCTAACAATTCGAAACCAAAAGAATACCAAATTTAATCCTGTGCATCTATTTCAAGTATCAAGATAAACATTCCACGTAACAAAACGTAATTAATATCCAGAAAGAAATTAAATTAATAGAGGCATGAGATGTTGCTTACTGGCTAGCAACATAGGGAACACCTTTTGGAGAATTAGAAGGTATGTCTCCTTGTAAACCTGGGATAATCTCTGTCATTGATCGAACTATACTTGTATCTTCACTGTAGCTCTCATAACACCTCCCCCATCTTGGATCTCTGCATACCTTAAAAAAAATTAATTGGAAAAAGAAATTATATTATTCAACAATATATTAAACTCATTTGTCACATATGGAATCTTTCACGCATTAATTATTTGACTCGAATCTTTAAAATATATATGTATACCGCAATGCAAGGTGCAAAAGCATAGGGAATTCCAGTAGCTCTGACTTCAAGAGCAGTTGCTGCTCCAATTTTCTTCACCAATTCTGGATCTCTAAATTTCATGAATAATCCTTCAATTGTAGCCATGCTAATATTAATCTTACATTAATATAATTATTGAAAAGAAGTACTTACCTAGTGGCACCTAAACCAATATTGTGGGGAAAAATTGTAGCCTTGTACACATTGTTATTCCCATGAACTGCATCGATGCCATAAATCATGGGTATTCCCAGACGGGTCGACAACGACCCGTTCTGCAACCCGTTCACCATATCGACCCACATTTCCGGACTCGCTTCTGCCGCCGGAACACTTCCCCCGCCGCTCAACACACTCCCTATAATATGCATGCATGCAAACACCACTTAATCACTCTAATTGAAATCATTACTTAGAACAATTAATCAAGAAATTCTAAAATAGTACCTATGAAGTAGTCTTTCATGACTTGAGGTGATGCGACGGATCGTTCAATTTGCACCATTTGGCCTATCTTCTCCTCTAAACTCATCTTCTTCATCAGGTCTTTGATTCTTTTATCTATCGGCTCCCTCGGATCTTTATAAATGCTGCGTTCTGCATTTGATGTACCAGTGCACCAACACAAAACTAAAAATATAACAATGAAGAAGGACCTAGACTTGGCCAATTTAATCAGCTGCAACATCTGAAAAACAGCCAATCTCAGCTCTCATAACATACCTTATTATGTATATATAATGCTGCAGTTAATATATACTTAATAATTAAGTGTATAAATGAATACCTAAACAGCTTACTATTACAATTACTTTTCCTTTCCCTGGCCCTAAACTTCCACACAGTTTTTGGAAAGAGAGAGAGGAGGTTTGTTGGACCTTCATGAAGCAGTAAAATATATACTCCATTTGTCCCATATCTTCACAGTTACTGTAGACACAGAGTTTAAGAAAAATTGCTTTTTAACTAACTTTATTGACTTTTGAAGGGTATTGTTGTATTTTTAAGTAATAAATAAATTATAAAGTATGTTATGTGTGAGGTGAGATTAATATTTTTGAAATTAAGATAACTTTTGAGGTTGTTGGTTAATGTGAAGTTTCCTTGTTTGGTGGTGAAGATAAATGTGGGACGGAGGGAGTATATATTAGCGGAAATAGGAAAATCAAACTACTAGAATTAATTATTTTGTATTCTCTAAATTAAATCTAAGAGCGCAAGTGAGGGTGAGATCAAATTACAAAATTTTAAAAATGATATTAATTTTTTTTTAAATTTAATTGTCATTTTTTATTTATATTAATATAAATTGTTCATAAAATAATTTTTTATTTATATTAGTATAAATAGTTCATAAAGTAATTTTTTTTATTGAAATGTAATTCTTAACCATGAAATTATTATGTAAAACGATTTCTTACAAATCTTTATGGTTCGCCTCCCAAACTTTCAATATATATATTTATATTTTATTCCATATATACTTGTTAGTATTGATCCTTGATATCTATACCCACAGTATTTTTTCTATTCCGAATTTTCTTTATTATTTATGTTATTTTTTTATGCCAGACTAAAGGACAGTATAACTGCGTAGGCATGAAATGGAGTATATTTTTAAAGTTAAATGTACAGTAGGAAAAATAGAGAATTACTACATAGTACATGGAAATTAAAAAGATAGTGCGAGGTTAAATATTATTAAAATGATAAGTGGATACTGATCAAAAAAATAAAAAATAAAATGATAGTGGAGGGAGGGACGTGGAGACCAATACAATTTCAATTTAATTCTACGAAACACGCGCCGCGAAAAGAGATCCTGTCCCTTTCTAAACTTATTTTTTAATTATTATTTTTTTTAAAAATATATTTAATAAGTATCCATTGGGCTCCACGGTAGGCATGGTATTTATTGGGCTTACCTATATAGTTGGTCTAAAAATGAGAAGGAATATATATAAGCCCACATATATTAAAAATTAAATGGTAGCCCTATTTTAAATTACAATCAATGTGAGCCAAATTAATAATCCATATTCATGTTCTGAAGGTGGGGATTTTGTCATTTTGATCACGACCAAATTTTGGTGATTGATCTTGCGGTATTTAGTTCTTATTTCAAGTTGACAAATCTCGTATATTGTGTGAGAGAAATTTTAATGAGTACAACATTGTATGAGATTGTTCCGCGTTTCTTAATTAATTATTATTTTTACTAATTTGTTTTACAGAATGAATTTTGTGAAATTGTCTCAAACAAGTATTTAGCTTGAATTTAAAGTTCCGCTAATTTATGTTATTCATAGTTTTAGTGAATAAAACAAACATAATCTAATCCGACATTCTAGATTTCTTACTTGATATAGCGTGTTACATGGGTCGTGAGTTGGAAATTAGTTTCCATTTTGTGTAAGTTCATCTTGGACTGTTGCGTGTTCAGCTCCCATTATATACTCTCCCTCTACCCAATCTTAATAGTTATATTTCTTTTGTAATTTACAAAGAAAACGTAACTGTTAGAACGAGCGAGACGGAGGGAGTATAACAATTTGGTTGGTAGAAATGGGATTCCTGTTACACCTCAGGTTGTGTCCCTGTTCCAAGTTATTGGGTGACTGACATTATTTTTTTCACCATCCAACCATAGTCCTGATTTCAACGGGTATTTCATTTGGTATTTCATAATTTATTTATTATCTATTTATTAAAATTCTATATCTTAAAAAGTGACCACTAAGTCCTGACAAAGACTTGTATAAAATCGTCTCACGTAAGGACTTACGTGAGAATGTCAGGAAGTAATATCTTTTCTAAAGGAAAGTGATAATAAATTAATGAAAAGTGATAATGATATTTCATGAACAATTTATAGTATAAATAAAAAGTGATAACATTTTATAGTAAAAGTGATGATGTTTTATAATAAGAATGATAACTATTTTAAAAAGTAACAAATGGTGAGACGATTTTACGCAAGACCTACTGCTAAACCCTTGCATATTTGACAATAATATAAGGATTATTTTGAAATGCACCGCTTGGATATCGCAGGGTTTAAGAGTATACAAAGAGTAAGATTGTGTTTAGGATAACAAGGAATGTTCTGCATACTCAAAATTTTTTAAACGCATGATTTAAATGAATATATTTAAAGTTGTAGATTTGATTTTAATCTTTTTATTTATAATTGTTGTAACACCCAAAATTTCTTCTTCTTAAATATTACTTAAAAATACATTAAAAAAAGGTAGGTCTTGCATTAGACCGTCTCACGAAAGAGCATTATCACTTTTTCATTAATTTATTATCACTTTCCTTCATAAAAGTTATCACTTTCTGGCCGTCTCAGGTAAGCCCTACGTGAGATGGTCTCAAACAAGTCTTTACTTTTAAAAAAAATCATTTCTTAATATTTAAAGAGTTGATATTAGGTTGCACCTGGGTGCAAGGGTGCACCAATATGTATATAACTTTTTATTCTATTTTGTATACATGTTATTCTATTTTGTATACGTGTTTCTTAATAATTGTATATTTTTTCCTACTAAGTTTTTCATTAAAAAAACTAGCATCCATATGTGTATAACTTTTTATTCAATAGTGTATACATGTTTTTTTATAATTATATATTTTTTACACTCAATTTTTCGTTAAAAAAATTAACAATTAAATTGTATATCTGAGTGCACAATATAATTAGCCATATTTAAATCATAAAATTCCAATATATATATATATATATATATATATATATATATATATATATATATATATATATATATATATATATATATATATTTATTAGATAGACTTATCAATTTCTTTGAGGAACCATATCATAAGATTTTTCTAACTGATCACGATAATAATATAATTACAGAAGTTTCATAAATGCATGACGTTGTCAATTCTCAATTCAAAGTCAAACACATTCTCAATTAAAAGTCAAAACACATAAATTAAACATACATAGAGTTCTTAAATTAGGGATTATATTTTCCCCCTATGATTTGATTTAATACTCCTTAATTTATTTATTTATTACATTAAAAGATATTAGTAATTAATTACATTAAAAGATTTTAGTAATTAATTGCAATAAACAATATCAAAATAAATAATTCAAAATTTAATTGATAATGATTTAGAAAAAAGGAATGTACTATTTTTTAATAAAAGAAAATAATTATTTTATGGTAAAAAGGAATATATTATTTTATGTTCTGCATGCAACGTTCACGTTGTATTATTGTGTGAACAAATTTATATATAGAGGTCTTAGGGTAAACATAAATCATTTTATTTTTTTTTTCAAAAAATATATATCAAAATATTTAGAATATTCATGTCGATATCAAAATTTTATCAACATTAATTTATCAAGGCAAAGAGTTGTCTTGCACCATATTATTCATGAATAACGAATAAAAAGAAATAATATGAAAAATGATACTCAATTGGTAATCCATATATTTTAGTGATAGACGCGACGTTAATATGGGATGGACTAATAATAACTACTTTAAAATTCTATATTAAAATTTTTTTATAAGATAATATTTTATAATTTATTAGTATTAAAATAACATATACCCCTTGTCCCTTTTAAATAATGTTCTTTTTTCATTTTGGTGTCCAATCCTTTCTCCCCAAATTGAAATTCTTAAGAAGATTGTGCCGGAAAGCTTTCGAAATCTTCACCTACGCATATGAGAGAGGGCAGAGGGGCTTCTCGAAGAAATTGGGTGGTCAGCTATCTGAAACCAAAGCAAAAACAATCATAAAAGAGAACAACCTATTATATATTTGTGTCCTTCCTATTAATGCAACACATTTGATCATTTTGCTCCATAATTTTGGTTTAAATTTGAAAATATTGATGTAGATATAAAATAAAATTATATAAAATATTGAGATATATACAACAAAATTTATTTGAAAATTTTTTATATATCGATATTTTATTTAAAATTTATATGCATTACTACAAATTTATTTTTGTTGACATTGAAACTGATAAGTTTTTTTAAGAGGATTTTGAGTTATGAATTTAGTACACAACACTAAACTCTCCTCTGGATAAATATATAAAATATATTTTAAATCTAAATGCCGATGATTTTATATATATTTGATGTTTGCGGTGAATAAGATTTCATTTATAAATTTAATTTGAGCGAGTATTATGTGAGAGACCTCACACCGTATCACTTGCTTGAATAATTTATATTATTCATAGTTTTAGATAAAACAAACGTAATCTAATTGGACATTCTAGATTTCTTACTTGATAAAGCGTGTTATATGGTCGTGAGCTGGAAGTTAGTTTACGCTGGAAGTTAGTTTACGTTTTGTATACGTCATCTTGGATTTAAAATTTTATAGATAAAATTGTAAAATCAAACTTAGTTTCCGTTTTGTGTACGTCATCTTGGATTTAAATTTTATAGATAAAATTATAAAATCAATCACACCCATCACAGTTTCATTTGAGTTTGATCTCAATAGTATTGACTTAAGTACTAAATGTTTTTTTTTTTCAATTTGCATCTCATCGCAGTTTAAATTTAACGGAGAGGGCCACGTGTTTGTCACGTCGCCGTTACTTCAATAAAAACGTGTTTCTCTGCCAAAATACAGAACAGAACAATCCCAGACGAGCCATAATTTTTCCCCCCAAATTTGAGTCCGCCACAATTCTGCTCTAATTCCCTTCCCAAATCAATTTCTTCCCGTGAAGGTGGAGGCATCGGGAGTCGGAAGAGGGCGTTCATGTAGCTGTTGTTGACGTGGCACTTGAGCTGCTAGGCATGCTTCTGGACTCGGGTCCTCCAATAGTTCTTGATCTCGTTGTCCGTCCTCCCCGGTAGATGCTGGACAATCTTGTACCACGTGTTCCCCACCGAGAATGGAATTCCAGAATCAGCAGCTGTTCCTCCAACTAACCTTGCTCCTACTCTTTTAAATTTCCTTGTAATCTCTCTCTTTCTCTCTCTGCATCATCACTCTGTTGTTAAAAACCTTCCTTGCTGCATTTGTTTAGTCCATGAAGACAATGGCATTGCTACTTTTTCTTTTGGTTTTGACAGTGGCAGTTGTATATGCTGATGAAGGTAATAATATTAATAATGGTTATAATAATTTAAAAAAAAAAAGCAATCTTGCTAGCTATTTCACTTTGTGAACTAGTATTTGTTATATTAAAAATTTTATTTTAATTGTGGGATGGGGCTATACCGCTCTATTTGTTTTCGGATGATGAACAATTAGCTTTCACATCTACCAAGGGATGGCCTTCCTCTGCTTTTTTTTTTTATTGAAGGTAGTAATTTTATCTCTGTGGCAATTTTCTTAGATTATTTTGATTTGAAGCGGTTTTTCAGATCTAGGTAGGTGGATAAGGAGTGAATTTGTCGTTGAATCGTTAAGCTTTGATTTAAGAAGATGAATTTAAGATTATTTTTTTGTCATTATTAGGGTTCCCTCTTTGTGAAAGAAGGTAATTTTCGGTTTTTGAATTCACAGTGAAATATGATTGACATGGTAAAAATGGTTTCTTCACTTTCCTAATAACTTGATGAATAAGTTGTGTTATGATTATATTGGAAGATGGTAGATTGAATGTCATCAATGAAACAAGTCTCCATGACTTCTAAATGTGAACAAGAGACTTGAAAGTGGGTTGGAAATTTTTGTTACAGCAGGTGGATTGCTTTAAAATATTTGGAGTCATGCAAAATTGGTGAAGAAATGGAGCTAATAGCTTCAGAGAATAAAGGGTTTGGGAGATGTGATTGTATATCCTATAAAGAATGGACAAGGATGTGGATTTGCCAAGGATGGATAAGATCATGAGGATAAGCCACTAGATATTTTTATTTATTTTTGGAGTCATTATATACTCTAAAAAACACAAAAGCAATAGGCATATGAGTGCATTCTTTTGTTTTATATACTGAAGAAAATAGAAAGATACGCTATACTTTCTAGTTCGAGGTCCAACCACACAGATAAGAAGATGTTTGATATCAAGGTGGTTGCATGTTGACTTGACTAATGTATAAGAGTAAAGACTTTAATATGACTTGAGAAACACTAAATACTAAACTATTCAAGTTCATGACTAAGATTTACCAATGCCTTTTTTGTTTATAGAATTCTGCTGTTGCCATGTCACACTAGTGGTATGTGCTTATGTCGTCTTAATATGTTTATCATAACTGTTTCTCATGCAATTAAGTAATAGTGGCAATGGGGGAGATATTTGATTAAAATCCATACTTACGGATGTGGGTGCCTCCTCAGTCCTCTACCTCGTGTATTTTACTTGTATTGTGAATTGTAAATTGTAAATTTCATGTTTGATTAAGTAAATTGTATTTCATATCGATGAGGGTGCTTCCTCAGTCCCCTACCTCGTATATTTCATATTTGATTAAGTAAATTGTATTGTGACGAATAATGTTGTTGAACCATAACAGTTGATTTTCTCTCTGTAATTTTGTGTTGTGATGGTAGGTAGGGTTGTGGTTGAGTGATTTTATAAGGACAGGATAGGGTGGGTATTAGGGTTTAGATTGGACGTCAAAAGTTATCCAATTTCACCACAAAAAATGGATTGTACAGGTGCTTTGAGACCAAAATTGCAAGAATCTTGCAATTTTGGTCCCAGTATCTAAGGATTAGTCCAGTGGGACCGAAATTGCTAACGGGAATAACGGGAAACTTAACGGCGGGACCATTATTGCTGAAAAAAAATGTTTGGGACTGAAGTCAAGATTGTTGGGACCAAACCCAAAAGGGACTGTGACGGTGAGACTGATTTTACAATTTTCTCAATTCTATTCTATATCTTAAAAAGTGACCACTAAATACTTGACAGTAATGTAAGGGTTATTCTAGGGTGCATTCGGTGCACCAGTGCACCTATTAGGATGTATTGGGTAGTTATCATATTTATTTTTAATTTTTTTTGTCCTTAAAAAAATTGTTTTTTTACTAACTTAATTAATACTACTTCCTTCGTCTCATTTCATTTCACATGATATATTTTTCATTTTGGATTGTCCCATAAAAGTTTGCATATTTTTTTTAAAAAAAAAAGTCAAATACAATCACTCTTTCCCATACACTTTATTTACAAAAAAACTACTTCCACTTAACCCATCTAAAATACTTTATTATTTATTTATTACGAAAAAACAATAATAGCCCTTAAAATTATCACTTTCTTAATCTCCATGCGAGGAAGATGGTGCAGACTCTCTTGGGACGGAGGGAGTAATTCGTTAATAATTTTTTTATTTGTAATATGGTGATTGGTAAATTTGTTAATAATCTTTTATGGATAATATGGTGGTTGGTAAATTTTTTAGTATGAAAATCTAATTCCGTTATTAATCTGTTCTATCTTATTTTCAATTTATTCATTGTTTCAGTAAAATCTTCGAACACGTAGAAAGTAGGCTTTATCTTTGTCAATACGCATTAATCTATGGGTTCCAAATATGTCATACACAAAACAATTCATAATTACTAGTATTATATACTCCATTAAAGTGGATCAAAATAAGATTCTAGCTACATTTTATCCGCATTATGTGTTGCTAGCATTCAGAGGTTGTGTGGTGAGTCCGAACCCGAAAGGGAACAACGGGTCATAATACGGATCGCCAACGTTCATCGGAAGTTGATCGACTCTCTTGAACCACGTACGCGGAAGCTTCCCCGTAAAACCATAATCGCCGAACAAAACATCAGCAACACCTTGCCCTTCACTTCCGGGGAGCCAAGCAGCAACGAGGGCATCAATACGACCAAGATACGGCTCGATCACGACGGGCCGGCCCGTGATAAGGACCACGACACACTTGGCCGAGCCGCACACGTTTGTTATGATGGTCGGCCCGGGATAAGGAAGTGTCAAGTTCAAGTTATCACCATTAGTCTCTGCATAGGGTGGCTCCCCTACCACCACTATGGCATATGAGAAGTTGTTCCCTTTTACGAGTTCAGAAGTTGGATTTTCCTCAAATACCACTTCTGTTGTGGGGTCCACTGTCTTCCTTGTAGCACTCAGTATGGTCGTGCCACCTATAAATTAATCATAAAGCCATGAGTTTCTAAAGAAATATATGGGCCTATATGTTGTGATTGATGTGTCCACATTGTTGATTTTGGGTTTCATTGATTCCTTTTTTATGATTGGAATAATGTAAGAAAAAGTGGAGCTGTTGAGATAGAGTATGTGTAACCTTGAGTCCACTGGAATTTTGTATCACTTTTATGCATGTCATTAGACTTTAGGATATATAAGAGAGAGTAGGAAATTCTAACTCGTACTCTTAACTATTTGTGCTTTCATTTTAGAGTTTAACACCATGATATAATTTTTTATATGTTGTTTATCCAAAGGTGTGTATATACTAAGTTTTTTAAATAAGAGAAGAGATTGATATACTAAATAGGAGAAAATTACAATTTTAGGACAATAACTTAAAAGGTTTTACATTTTTAGCACACTATATAATCAGACTGACAATTAGTAGACATTATGTCTTAATTTTTGTAATTAAAGGACATATTAGGTTTGGATTGAGATTTTTTTGAGCTCAATTGCACGTTTGTTTCACGTTAAGACTAATAAATGGGCTTTTTATGCCATGCCCGATGTCACTTATTAAACTAGTACATGTAATATGATCCAGTAAGAAATAAGATTTGAGGTGACATGACAATTTTGGAGAACGTGACGGTGACAATGTATGACATAAGAAGCTCATTTATTGGGTCTCACGTGAAAAAACGTATAATTGAGCTCGAAAAATTCAATTTGGGTCTAATTTGTGCATTAATTACAAAAATTAAGATATAATGTACTCTAATTATCAGAACAACAATAGAAATGCAAATATCCTAAATTATTGTCCTAAAATTACTATTTTTCCCAAATGACAGGGGACCATTAATTGTTGGTTCAATGCACAATACTGTATCTTTTACCTGAGGTAAGATTATTCCCACTTTGTCCCTGCCATTGAATTGTCCACCCACCACATTGATTGCCCATGTTTTCAGCATGGGTTTCAGCAACAAGAATCTTTGGTAATTTCTTTGGGAGTGGTAATAATGGTTTGCCATCAAATTCACCATTCTTGAGCAACACCAATGATTTTCTCACTGCTTCTCTAGCTAGCTCTCTATGTTCCTGTCAAAAATATTGTACTGTTAAACGAAATGAGTCGAGTTGAGTCGAGCTTAGAGTAACATGATATATAAACCAACTAACCTGAGATCCCAAGTACTTGGTCATGCTGTAATCAGCCAATGGGTGTTCAAATAAACCCATAGTGAATTTAACTCTTAGAATTCTCTCCACGGCATCATCAATGCGAGTCAAGGAAACAAACTTATTTTTCACCAACATAGTTAAACCATCAATGAATTCTGTGTAATTATATGGAACCATTATCTGCAATTTATAATACAGTAGCTCATAAGTATAAAGAAATTTTAGGAGAAATTAACTAAATCATAAAAGGAAAGCATAAACTATAAAGGATATAATTAGATTTCTTCATCCCTCTATATACGAACCATTCAACCAGTGACGCAGAATATCAAACAGTACCAAAATGACATAGAAATTCCGCGGTCACACATATTTGATTTCATGTGACCAAACTCAGACACAATCATGAAAAATGACATATACTCATTCCATCCCACAAAACTCTTCACACTTCATTTATTTGTTTGTCCCATAAAATCTTTTACATTAAAAAAATAGTGTTGAAGAATGGTGTGTAAATCTTGATCCATCATGTGAGTTTGGAGTGTTGCTGTGAAGCTAAGAGTCTGGAGTACTTAATGGATGTTGTGCATGAGTTATACACGTGATGTTGAGTCGGTTAAATCAGCTAAAAGACAACACGCCAGCTTGTGATCACATGTGGAGAGTGCATCAGTTTGTTAGGTTGTTGCGGCTGTTACTTAGTTAGTTGTGAGCATGTGATCGCTTCAGTTGGATAGCCAAGAAGTACGTGAGTTGTGATCATCCATTGGTGCACATGATAGTCAGTTATGTGGAGGGAATCAATATAAAAGGCTCACACACTACACATGCAGAGAGATCATCATCATCATCATCATCATCAGTCTTCATTCCTTCTTCATCTGATAAAACTTGCAGCTGGTTGTTAAGCTGATTCTAGGAAGGTTGAGTCAGTTGTTCATCTTGTATTGCATCTATCAATAAGAGAGTTATCTTTCCTTCACAGTGGACGTAGATCTTTAAGATCGAACCACTATAATTCTCTTGTGCAATATTCTTTTCTTGTTTTGGGGTTTGCTGTTTTCATTGGGTGTGTGTGTTAATCAAATCTTCAACGTGAACGTGTTGAGTGTGATCTTCGAGTGTGATCTTCGTGTGTGATAGAGTATCTTGTGAGGAATCAAGATAACCTGCTGTAATCACAACAAGTGGCGCCGTCTGTGGGAAGCATCAAACGAAGCTGAACACAAGAAGATGAACACCACCAGGTTTGATATTGAGAAGCTCTCTGAAAAAATGGATTTCAGTCTCTGAAAACTCAAGACGAAGGCGATCTTGACACAGCAGGGGCTCAATGATGCATTGAAGCCACCTCCACCAGTCAAGACAGAGATCATCAAAGATCCATCAGCAGTAGGACCTCCAAGAGTACAAGTAGATGATGAGGTACTTCGTAAAGCTCATTCTACAATCATTTTATGTTTGGGGAATAAGACATTACAGGAAGTAGCTAGGGAGACTACTGCAATTGGAGTCTGGGAAAAATTAGAATCTATGTTTATGGTCAAGACTTTGGCAAATCGACTTCACATTAGGCAGAAATTGAATGCATACAAAATGACTGATTAAAAGCCTATTTTGGATCAAGTTGATGAGTTTGCCAAGATCATGGATGATTTTGAAAGTGTTGATTAAAAAATAACAGAAGAAGAGAAGGTTCTCATGTTGATGACAACACTTCCAAGATCTTTCCAAAGCTTCAAAGATACCCTGTTATATGGTAATCAAAGCTCCATCAAGTTTGATAATGTTTTACTAGCACTCAAGTCTAGAGAATTACAACTAGTAACTGATAGTACTCAGAGTTCTGGAGGAGAAGGTTTGGTTGTCAAGAAGAATAATCAAGCTAAAAGAAATAACAAGAAGAAAAAGGTTTCTGAAGGAAATAAACAAGACAAGAAAGAAGGAGAGCATGCTAAAGAAGGTGAAGAAAGGAAATGCTATCACTGTAACCAACCTGGCTATATGAGAAGAAACTGTTACAAGTGGAAAGCTAGCAAAGACAAAAGCATTGAAAAGAGGAAAGAAACTGATCAACAAAACCAAGCAAATCAAACTGCTCCAGCACAAGAGGATGCTACAAAATATGTTGAAGTATTGACAATCACTGCATCTGAGATCTCCTCTGAGTGGGTGATTGATTCTGGCTGCACCTTCCATATGACACCTGTCAAGCATTGGTTGATAGGTATTAAACATCAGAATGAAGGCTCTGTACTTCTTGGAAACAATCAAACATGCAAAATTATGGGAAGAGGATCTGTCAAGCTTGAAATGTCTGATGGTACAGTAAGAATGCTTCATGATGTAAGGTATGTCCCTGATCTAAGAAGAAATCTAATTTCTCTTGGTAATCTTGATTCCATGGGATATAGTTTCCAGTCAACAGATGGTCTCTTGACTGTCACAAAGGAAAATGATGTGTTCTTGAAAGGTATAAGGAAACATGATCTATATTTCTTGTGTGGCAGTACTGTCACTGCTCAAGCTTGTAGCACTAGTACAATAGACAATTTTATCCTATGGCATGGAAGGCTAGGACATATAAGTGAGAGGGGTCTGCAAGAATTGGCTAAACAGAATTTATTATGTGGCCACACTTCCATTACTTTGAATCGGTGCGAGCATTGTGTGATGGGAAAGGCAAAGAGATTAAAATTTGGTATTGGAGAACATAATTCCTCAGCTGTGTTGGATAATGTTCATTCTGACCTGTGAGGACCTGCCAAGAACATCACAAAGGGGGTGAAAAATATTTCATCTCCTTCATAGATGATTATTCAAGAAAGGTATGGATTCATATATTGAAATCCAAGGATGAAGCCTTCACTAAGTTCAAAGAGTGGCTGGTTGAGGTTGAAAACCAAACTGAAAAGAAATTGAAGTACTTAAGGACTGACAATGGCTTGGAATATTTGTCAGATGAATTCAATCAGTTTTGTAAGGATAGAGGAATTAAAAGACACAAGACTGTTCCATTAACTCCACAACAAAATGGAACAGCAGAATGGATGAATCAAACTATTCTAGAAAGAGTTAAGTGTATGATTAGTAGTGGAGGATTTCCAAAGAGTTTTTGGGGGAGAATTAGCCACTACAGCAGCATTTCTCATAAATAGATGTCCATCCTCACCACTGAACTTCAAAACTCCAGAGGAAGTTTGGAGTGGCAAACCTGCAGATTATAGTAGGCTGAAAGTAATAGGATGTCTTGCTTATGCTCATATAAAGCAAGGAAAGCTGGAACCAAGAGCTTTGAAATGTGTACTAGTTGGTTATCCATCTTAAGTAAAGGGTTATAAATTGTGGTGTCCAGCACAACAGAAGATTCTAATCAGCAGGGATGTATCATTTGATAAAGAAAAAATGCCACTATTTGAAAAGATCAAAGCTAGAGCAAGCTTTGATCAAGATGTTGAGCCTCAGGTGGAGCCTTACAAGTTAACTAGTGGTGGTGACAGTAATTT
Organism: Pogostemon cablin; assembly: GCA_023678885.1. Classification (NCBI taxonomy): domain Eukaryota; kingdom Viridiplantae; phylum Streptophyta; class Magnoliopsida; order Lamiales; family Lamiaceae; genus Pogostemon; species Pogostemon cablin. The sequence goes on from CM042976.1 coordinate 4,536,139, forward strand.
GGAAGAGCAAAACACCTATCATCTTGCCAGAGATAGACAAAGAAGATAAATTATACCACCTGCAAGATACATCCAAGCTGATCTTGTTTCCTATGCTTTGTATATTGCTTCTGAAGTTGAATCACTTGAACCTAGGAATTACAAGGAAGCTGTAAATAGTGTTGATAGTGATCAGTGGATAATGACTATACAAGAAGAGCTCTTATCTCTGGATAAGAATCACACATGAGATATAGTGGAGAAGCCCAAACAGCAGAAATTAATAAGTTGTAAATGGATTTTCAGAAAGAAACCATCTACAGTTGAAGGAGGAAAACCTAGATTCAAGGCAAGATTAATAGCAAGGGGATTTTCACAGAAGGAAGGTATTGACTACAATGAGATATTCTCACCTGTAGTTAAACATTGTTCTATAAGGATCATTCTCTCATTAGTCATACAATGGAATCTTGAGCTTCATCAAATGGATGTTACTATAGCTTTTCTACATGGGGAGCTAGAAGAACAGATATACATGACTATACCAGAAGACATTGAACTTTAGAGCTAAAGTTCCAAAGCTTGTTTGCTTAAAAGATCCCTCTATGGTCTTAAGCAAAGTCCAAGACAATGGTACTTGAGATTTGATGAGTATATAATCAAGTGTGGGTTCCAGAGAAGTCTACATGATAGTTGTGTATACTATATGGAGGAAGGTGGTCTATTTACATACCTTTTATTGTATGTTGATGATATGCTATTAGCTAGTCATACAATAGATGGTATTCTGAAGGTGAAAAGAATGTTGGAAGCTGAATTTGACATGAAGGATCTAGGAGAAGCCAAGATGATCCTGGGAATGTCAATTGATAGAAACAGGATTAGTGAAACTTTAATGCTAAACCAATAGGCTTATATGCTAAAGGTCATAAAGAGGTATAATATGGATGAGTGTAAGGCAGTCACTACACCATTTAAACAAGGTGTAAAGTTGAATCTACAGCAGGGTCTAAAATCTACAACAGAAGTTATTGAAATGGACAAGACTCTCTATGCTAGTGCAGTAGGAAGTCTAATGTATTGTATGGTCTGCTGTAGGCCAGACATGGCTTTTACACTCAGTGTCTTAAGTAGATTCATGAGATCTTCTGGTAAACCACACTGGGAAGCAGCAAAATGGGCTATGAAGTATATAAAAGACACTGTCAGTAGGGGATTAAAGTTTCAGAAAAACAACCAAGACAGTGAAGTACTATGTGGATATGTTGATGCAGATTTTGCTGCAAATATGGACACTAGAAAGTCTTTAACAGGTTATATTTTCACTCTTTATGGAACTGCTATAAGTTGGAAGGCTAGTCATCAATCCATTGTAGCCTTGTCCACAACTGAAGCTGAATTTGTGGCATTGACTGAAGCTATTAAGAAAGGTATATGGATTAGTGGTATGCTTGAAGAGCTTGGTGTGAAGCAAGAAACAGTAAAGGTGTTCTGTGACAATCAGAGTGCTATTCATTTAGCAAAACATCAGGGTTATCATGAAAGAATAAAGCACATTGATGTCAAGATGTATTTTGTGAGGGATATTATTGAAAGTGGAACTGTTAAGGTGTGTAAAATTGACACCTCAGTCAATCCTGCTGATTGTCTAACTAAGGCCTTGCCTAGTTCTAAATTTGAACTAAACTTAGGTTTAGTTGGGATGTGTAATGAGGTCTGAAGTACTGCTTAATAAGAGCAGTAAAAGGGGGAAAAGGTAGCAATCTTAGTTGAAGATGGATACTTGATTTAAGGTGGAGTATGTTGAAGAATGGTATATAAATCTTGATCCATCATGTGAGTTTGGAGTGTTACTGTGAAGCTAAGGGTCTGGAGTACTTAATGGACGTGGTGCATGAGTTATACACGTGATGTTGAGTCGGTTAGATCAGCTACAAGACAACACGCCAGCTTGTGATCACATGTGGAGAGTGCATCAGTTTGTTAGGTTGTTGCGGCTGTTACTTAGTTAGTTGTGAGCATGTGATCTCTTCAGTTGGATAGCCAAGAAGCACGTGAGTTGTGATCATCCATTGGTGCACATGTCAGTCAGTTATGTGGAAGGAATCAATATAAAAGGCTCACACACTACACGTGCAGAGAGATCATCATCATCATCATCAGTCTTCATTCCTTCTTCATCTGATAAAACTTGCAGCTGGTTGTTAAGCTGATTCTAGGAAGGTTGAGTCAGTTGTTCATCTTGTATTGCATCTATCAATAAGAGAGTTATCTTTCCTTCACAGTGGACGTAGATCTTTAAGATTGAACCACTATAATTCTCTTGTGCAATCTTCTTTTCTTGTTTTGGGGTTTGCTATTTTCATTGAGTGTGTGTGTTAATCAAATCTTCAACGTGAACGTGTTGAGTGTGACTTCGAGTGTGATCTTTGTGTGTGATAGGGTATCTTGTGAAGAATCAAGATAACCTTCTGTAATCACAACAAATGGAAACATCACTTTATTTATATTCTCAAAAGTTACTTAATTTCGAATTTGTAACTCATTTTTCACACACATACAATTACTTTATATTTTTCTTATTACCTAAAAATACTACATGCAATACCCTTTAAAGTCAATAAAATATGTCAAAAAGAGATTTTTTTTAAACAACGTGAAACAATAAATTGGGAATAAGTATAAGCAAACTAACCATGTCGATTCCAGCGTTAACTGCAGCTAGGATTGAGTAGGTGTAGTTTGCATGAGGTGGAGAAGTAACCCTATCAATTCCTTGCCAATCTGATATCACAAAACCGTACACAAGTGTAGTTTGGGTCAATTTAAGTCCCTTTTTTTTGTTTTGTATTGTTTTGAATAAGAGAAGTTAACAGAAGAGAAGAGAAGATAACTTGGAAACGCAGAGTGTTCTTGAGAAAGCCGGTGATTAGATCGTGATTAGCATGCATCTTCATGTCGTTCCAACTGGAGTAGGAGACCATGACCGTTGAGACACCCTTAATGATGGAATCGTCGTAAGCTGGCATATGGATGCTCAATAATTTATGTCTGCTTGCAACCGTGTTGTTCTCGTTTATTCCTTTGGTCGTCCCACCATCGCCCACATAGTGTTTTGCACAAGCTATGACCTTATGTCTGAATAACATAATGAACAACAAATATAATATAGACCATAGTCATGTATTTCTTTACAAAACAATTAAAATTTGTTCATGCATCAATTAAATGGCTGGGATGACAATAGGATGGACATGATCCATACTAAAAACACCATTATGAGTTCACTTATTCTATCTTGTCACTTTCCCTAATTATTTTGTGTGAGTCTAACTGCAGCTAGGATTGAGTAGGTGTAGTTTGCATGAGGTGGAGAAGTAACCCTATCAATTCCTTGCCAATCTGATATCACAAAATCGTACACAAGTGTAGTTTGGGTCAATTTAAGTCCCTTTTTTGTTTTGTATTGTTTTGAATAAGAGAAGTTAACAGAAGAGAAAAGAAGATAACTTGGAAACGCATAGTGTTCTTGAGAAAGCCGGTGATTAGATCGTGATTAGCATGCATCTTCATGTCGTTCCAACTGGAGTAGGAGACCATGACCGTTGAGACACCCTTAATGATGGAATCGTCGTAAGCTGGCATATGGATGCTCAATAATTTATGTCTGCTTGCAACCGTGTTGTTCTCGTTTATTCCTTTGGTCGTCCCACCATCGCCCACATAGTATTTTGCACAAGCTATGACCTTATGTCTGAATAACATAATGAACACCAAATATAATATAGACCATAGTCATGTATTTCTTTACAAAACAATTAAAATTTGTTCATGCATCAATTAAATGGCTGGGATGACAATGGGATGGACATGATCCATACTAAAAACACCATTATGGGTTCACTTATTCTATCTTGTCACTTTCCCTAATTATTTTGTGTGAGTCTAACTGCAGCTAGGATTGAGTAGGTGTAGTTTGCATGAGGTGGAGAAGTAACCCTATCAATTCCTTGCCAATCTGATATCACAAAACCGTACACAAGTGTAGTTTGGGTCAATTTAAGTCCCTTTTTTGTTTTGTATTGTTTTGAATAAGAGAAGTTAACAGAAGAGAAGAGAAGATAACTTGGAAACGCAGAGTGTTCTTGAGAAAGCCGGTGATTAGATCGTGATTAGCATGCATCTTCATGTCGTTCCAACTGGAGTAGGAGACCATGACCGTTGAGACACCCTTAATGATGGAATCGTCGTAAGCTGGCATATGGATGCTCAATAATTTATGTCTGCTTGCAACCGTGTTGTTCTCGTTTATTCCTTTGGTCGTCCCACCATCGCCCACATAGTGTTTTGCACAAGCTATGACCTTATGTCTGAATAACATAATGAACAACAAATATAATATAGACCATAGTCATGTATTTCTTTACAAAACAATTAAAATTTGTTCATGCATCAATTAAATGGCTGGGATGACAATGGGATGGACATGATCCATACTAAAAACACCATTATGAGTTCACTTATTCTATCTTGTCACTTTCCCTAATTATTTTGTGTGAGTCACTTGTATCAAAAAGGGATATGTAGTTAAAAATTAAAATAATACTTTAAATTAAAAATTTGTAATGAATATCAATGCATATGAAGTTAATTCAAAATTCAAAATTCAAAGATTATGGTGTGACATGTATATATAATAAAAATAAAAATCGATAAAGAAAAATTTTTTGGACTATTTACCTATTTATGCGTGTCATCCTTGCGCAAGAGCGTATTATTCCAATTTTATCGGATGTTCCCGAAGAGACATACTACTGTAGAAAATCGTTCGTTATAAAGCTTCAAAACCTTTTAATGTTTCCGATGTGGGAAAATTGGGACTATAGAAAATGGGCCACAATAAATGGGCCGCTAATGAGTATATTAGTTAGGCTCAGTGATATAAGGCCTAATTGTAGGCCCATTCTTGGTGTAGATTTAAATACTGCCACTGTCGGTATGATACCCAAGTAGTATTATTTCTCGTAATAATAAGTGAAAACGCGAAGAACTTTTTTATTTTATTTTTAAATCCCATTATATTTTTTTCATGTGTATAAATACATGATTTACGAATTTTGATTTTTAAGTGTATATTGTGAAAGAAGAAGAAGAGTAAGGGTACCTAGAATATATCAAATATTCAATTAAAGTTAATAAAGTTATAATGTGTAAAATTAAAATAGGTTTCACTTTTGTAACATTGTGATGTTGTGAGGATGTTATTTTCTATTGTCATAATTATTAAAAATGTAAAAAAGTTAGAAGAATGGAAACTAAAAATATATAAATACTCGGGATTAAGGGAGTATATAAAAATACATATGCTAATTTGATTAAAAATAAAATTATATATCAAGGTAAAAAGATGGTCGTAATCCATTTTATGCATATGTTAATATTTATAATTGATTATTTGTCAAACTAAATTGATAGCCTTGTAATAAGGGTTCATTACCGAGTCAAAATAAATTGATATTTGTCAAACACGTTACGTGAACTAATTAATCAAATGATCGATGGACGTACTACTAATTCACATTCAACCAAAATGCTAAAAGAGAAGCATCAACATTTTTAAATATTGTGATCGATTAGATTCGAATTCTCTTTTGCCATATTGATACATCATCTTATGTGTCACATTATTAGATAGATAACACATGTCACGTAGCACAAAGAGAAAAACTATATCTTAAAAAGAAAATCTTAAATCCAAGGCAATGGTTGGATTTCTTTTCTCTCTTGCGTGTCAATCGTATAACACGTAATACAAAAAATAATATACGAAAATGACGCAAAAGATCTGATGTATTGTCCATACACAGACAAATTTCTCATGCGTACAAATGTCAAGGGCTAAAACTTGTGTGCTTGGGGACACCGTGCCCCAAATCTCGCGTTTTTTTATAGTTGTATCCTTTAATGTTAAATGCTAGTATACTTTTTAGTATAGAAATATATATCTGTATTCTCTGGAAAAAAATTACTTTTCTGAATCAAACATTAATGTTATTCATATTTTAGCCAATATTTTTCATGAAAAAATTACTTCTTAATTGATTAAAGTATATACTCTTTAGACCAAAATTTTACACTCTCATACATCTTATGCACACGAGGACACAAGAGATCAAGTCAATGTCAAGAAGCATTACTTGTCATTTTTATTCTCTCTATCTCTCTCTATATATATATACATACTCCCTCTGTCCCAAACAAAGAGATGCATTTGCTTTTTACACGTAAATCAAGGAATATTATTATTTTATGTAAAGCGGGTAGGTGTATTAGAGAGATGTGATGGGTAGTGGTGGACCATTGGTGGACCCTTTTTACTTAAAGGGAAAAATGTTGCAATTTAAATGAAACACCCAATATAATAAAAAAATGCTATTTGGGTGAGACGGAGGGGGTATATATTATGCATAACATATCGAAACAGAGGAAGCGAAGAAATTAAATAGTAAAATAAAAGAATAAAAATTACTTACTGTCCAGCAAGGTAGGGAACACCCTTTCGAGAGTTGGAAGGTATTTCTCCTTGTAAACCTGGGATTATCTCAGTCATTGATCGAACAATACTTGGATCTTCACTGTAGCTCTCATAACACCTTCCCCATCTCGGATCTCTACACACCTTCAATTAAATTTCATTTGTCAAATTAGCACGACGTAGAGATTTTGAGATGGAGGGAGTATCAATTTTAGTCTTAAAACTAGCTAGTATAGTGACTTCTTACATCAATTAAATCTCATTTGTCAAATTAACGTCGTAGAGATTTTTGAGATGGAGGGAGTATTACTTTTAATCTTAAATCTAGCTAGTATAGTGATCTTTTACATTTTTTTTTACTTATTTATTTAGTCATTCCTATCAATTCCTTTAACATTTTTCGTTCAATTAGCTTTACTCTTTTGGAAGAATTAATGAAACTTTGCAAAGTCCTATGAATTTTTGCAAGTCATGTAACTTTTGAAATTTTTTTACAAAAGGATAAAAATGAGAAAAAAAAGGTTAAAAGAGTGAAATTGATGGCCACTAAAACTAAAAAGGTAAAAATTTTAAATTTTAAATGTGAATTCAACTGTTATGAGACTGAAATTGATACTTTTTCTCAATATGACTTAAATTATTAAAAAATATTATATAATGAAAAAAATTATATACAGCAATGCAAGGTGCAAATGTATAAGGAATTCCAGTAGCTCTGACTTCCAAAGCAGTTGCAGCTCCAATTTTTTTCACCAATTCTGGATCTCTAAATTTCATGAATAATTCTTAATTGTGGGCATGCTAATATTAATCTCACAATATATATAATTATTGGAAAGAAGTAGTTAATTACCTAGTGGCACCTAAACCAATATTGTGGGGAAAAATGGTAGCTTTGTACACATTGTTATTCCCATGAACTGCGTCGATGCCATAAATCATCGGTATTCCCAGACGGGTCGACAACGACCCGTTCTGCAACCCATTCACCATATCAACCCACATTTCCGGACTCGCCTAAGCCGCCGGAACACTTCCTCAGCCGCTCAACACGCTCCCTAAGATCCAAAAAACAATTATTTTGATTGAAATCATTGCATAAAACAATTAATCAAGAAACTGAAAATATCAAAATCCAATGATTTCAATTTTAGTCATTTTTTATGTGTAAGTCTCAATTTTGGTCTTTAATGTCCAAATTTAGTCCTTAGGTTAGAATTTGTCAAATTTTGTCCAAAATTTAGAAGAAAAAAAAAAAATAGAACTTAATTTGATCAAAAGGACAAAAATTGAAAATTACAAATAAAAAATAATTAAAACTGGAATTGGTCATACTTAAAAGACGAATTTTGATACTTTCTCGATTCTTAAAAGATTTTACAGTAGTACCTATGAAGTAGTTTTTCATGACTTGAGGTGATGCCACGGATCGTTCAATTTGCACCATTTGCCTTATCTTCTCCTCTAAACTCATCTTCTTCATCAGGTCTTTGATACTCTTATTTATGGCCTCTTTTGGGTCTTTATAAATGTTGGGTTCTGCATTTGTTGCGATGTACCAACAACACAGTGCTAGAATTGTAATCAACAACGACTCATATTTCACCATTTTTAGCAGAAACGAAGAAACAGCTTGAGACGAATTAACTGTGATATATATCAATTTAATTAGTTGGGAACTTTTACAAGGCGTATAACATGAAATCACAATGAAACTTATTGTCTTAATTCAGCCATATAATTTTTATCCATATCATCGGGTTTAATTGCACAAGTTATAATTAATTACCACATATAGATAGAAAAAAAAAGAAAAAAAAAGACAGAAGTTTGAAATTTTAATTACAATAAAATAAAATACTCCAACAATAGTATAACACATGTGTACACGCGAGATCTTCTGTGTCATTTTGTGTATCTTTTCCGTGTTACTATTTATATGATTTACACGTAATTGAGGGTTTAAAATTTAATAATTTGTCTCTAGAGTTTATATTTTCTTTTAAGATACAGTATCATTCTCTCTCGTGCATACTAAAATCATCCAACAATGTGATGTAAATATGATATAAAAAATGACACAGAAAATTAATACGATGACATGAGTAATTCAGATAAGAAGTAAAACTTACCCTTAATATTTCCCTATTGAGAGAGAGAGAGAGAGTGTTGTGGGGGATTAATGTGGGATAGTGGTGGAATTTATTAGTGTGATATCAATGAAGCTAATTTTGTTGTGAACCACAGTGCGTATCGTATACGTGAATAGCATATATACACTCTGAAATCATATGTATATATCCACCAGTATTTTCATCATATAAATACAAAATAATAGTAGTTCAATATTTAGGCAAAGTTGCTGATCCCATTCTTGACCTTTTCAAGTTTTAATATTTCTTCAACGAGTTTAAAATTAAAATCATCTTATACAAATATTTTACTTTATTTAAAATAATTCTAAAATTTTATTTTCTTTGAAAGAGTCCTATATACTTTAAATTCTCATCAAAATAATTATTTTTACTTAAAAATGTCCAAATTTTATAATTTTAAGGGGATGTAATTGAATAAGTGCTTTTACAAAATTGTATGACGAAATTGGTAAAAATATATTTTATTGGACAAAATCAGAGCAATATTGAAAGATTTAGGATGAAAATGAATGTTCTAATTATTTTGGACCTTTTCAAATAAAGGTGAAAAGATATGGGACATTTTTATTTTTATTTTTTTATAGGAAAAATGCAAATATTATGAGTTAAATTCATTTTTTGCCCTATAACTAAGCAAAACTTCGATTTTTGCCCTAATAAAGATAAGTTGTTCAATTTTGCCCTATAACTAATAAATTGTTTCAATTTTTGCCCAATTTTGGCTGGAAAATGCGAATTTTGCCGGAATCCGCCACGTCATACTTCAATTTGGGGATTTTCGATTGGTCAGTCCGACGTGGTAATTTTGACTTTTTTTAACCAATGAATCTGCCACGTCATATCCACCTATTTATATATTTATTTATTTTTAGTTTCCAAATCAACATAATATTTTATTAAATTAGAAATATAAAATAAAAAATAAAAATCAATAAATTAAAATTAAAACCTGTAAAAATGAATAGCGTCCCACCGCCGGCGACACCCATCTTGGCTGAGAGGACTTCGATAATCGGCTGGTGAACCACTTTGCGGCGGAGTTCAAGCAGAAGCACAAGAAGGGTATTAGCGGCAACGCCAGGGCACTCCGGCGGCTGAGAACGATGTGCGAGAGGGCGAAGAGGACACTGTCGTCGACAGTGCAAACGACAATCGAGATCGATTCGTTATACGAAGGAATCAATTTCTATGCGACGATTACCAGAGCGAGATTCGAGGAGATGAACATGGATCTATTCAGGAAATGCATGGAACCCGTCGAGAAATGTCTGAGGGATGCAAAAATTAACAAGAGTCAAGTTCACGACATTGTTAGGTTCGACCAGAATTCCCAAAGTCCAGCAGCTTCTGCAAGATTTCTTTAACGGGAAAAAGCTCTGCAAGAGCATAAACCCCGACGAGGCGGTGGCATATGGCGCCGCCGTACAGGCGGCGATCCTGAGCGATGAAGGGAACAACAAGGTTCAAGATCTCCTTCTCCTCGACGTCACTCCTCTCAGCCTCAGAATTGAGACCGCTGGTGGGGTAATGACGCTGCTGATACCGAGGAACAACACAATTCCGACGAAGAAAGAGCAGATATTCTCCACCTACGCCGACAACAACCTCCTTGGGAAATTCGAGCTCGCTGGCATCCCACCGGCGCAAATATTTTTTTAATATTTCTAATTTAATAAAATATTATGTTGATTTGGTAACTAAAAATAAATAAATAAATAGGTGGATATGACGTGACGGATTCATTGGTTAAAAAAAATCAAAATTTCCACATCGGATTGACCAGCCGGAAATCCCCAAATTGAAGCATGACGTTGCAGATTCCGGTGAAATTTACATTTTCCAGTCAAAATGGGGCAAAAATTGAAACAATTTATTAGTTATAGGACAAAATTGAACAACTTATCTTTTTTAGGACAAAAATCGAAATTTTACTTAGTTATAGGGCAAAAAATGAATTTAACTCCAAATATTATATTAAATAGAATCGACTTGAGATGAGAGTTACCCGTTACACTAATATACAAAAGCTACAGATTTTCCTCCAAGTTCAACCCAGTATTATACAAAATGAAATTAGGAGATTTTTTCCAATCTTCATAACACACTATCAAACCCGATGAGTATTTTCCAAAAATCCAGCTCTAGATACGAACTTTAAGATATGGAACAGTTTATATTTTAAACTCCTTTTCTACCATAAACAGTATTTGTTTAAACTTAATGTATATCATGTGTCTCTTAGTAGGAGAGAGTAGTATTTTATATTAAATTATACCATTACTTTTCCACATAAAAAGTTGTTATTTTTATTTAAATTTAATTTCATACTTATTGTTTGAACGGATATTAATTAATGTCACTTTTTTTTACTTGGTTTTAAAGTTATTTTATATTTTTTTTGGTAATAAATAAGTTATGAAGTATATTATATATATATTAAAAAATTAATAAATTTTGAAATTAAGGTGTATTGTAGTATAAGTAGCATTTAACTTGACTTAAATTTTGATATGGACTTAAGTTTTTGTTTTTATTTTTGTTTTTTTTTAATCTCAATGTTATAATTAATTTGCAATTAAATAAAATTCATAAATTTTCCAACACATCAAACAAAAAAAAAAATTTTAATGAAGTGCTAACGCTTTATTTTTAAAGAAATTATCAATTACTATATTAAATTATAGTTTTGCTTATCATAAAATAATAATACTTCTTAATTCACGTGCAAAAAGCAAATGGATACAATGAGGATGGACGGAGGGAGTATTATATTAAATATTAAAATCTAAAATTTTATTAAAAATAATTTTTTGTGTGGAGGAAACTCTACCATCCAACCTACCCCTACCCACCCCCACCCCCACCCCCCAAAAAGATTTTTTTTAATAAAATTTTAGATTTTAATATTTAAATAATAAAAGTATTACCACCAAATGCTATCCCTTACCCACCCAAACCCCCCCGCTACCCCATTCCACCCACACCCATAATAAAAGAAGAATGATACCTCAAATGGAATGATTGAGCATGAAATTAAGATCAAATAAAAGTATAAAAGATCAAATAAATTAAAGCATATAAATAAGGTTTATAAAAATAAAAAGAAAATATAAAAATTATAGAGAAACGAAAATAAGATAACAAAAACTAAAAAAGAAGAATGATACTTCAAATGAGAATGATTGAACCTGCACATAAGATCAAATATGAGAATGATTGAACATAAAAATAAGATCAAATAAAAGTATAAAAGATAAAATAAAGATAACAAAAAAAAAAGAAGAATGATATCTCAAAATTATTGAATCTGCACATTAGATCAAATCAAAGTAAAATATAAAAGATAAAACAAATTAAAGTAGATTAGAAATAGTATGAAAGTGAAATAGAGAAGAAAAAAAAAAGAGTAAGGATTTGATTAGGTAATGAAAATGTTTATATAGAATGATTTGAAAGAATAAACGATCGTGATTGGAAACAATCAACGACGTAGGAAAAAAGGTGGAAAATTACCAAAGATAGCGTTGAAAGATTAGATAATATGAAATTAGTATATTGATTGACAATTAGTAAAATATATTGTTGGATTGTATACTAAAAGTCCAGCTTTTTTTATGAACAATGCTTTGAAAATATTTGAAATGAGAATCATGTGATCAAACGTTTGTAATTAAGTTATTGCAAAAGTCCATTTGCTTTATACTGTAGATAATGTGGTGTGCGGCGTCACACGGAAGATCATATTATCGGCTCCTTATAAAGTATAAACAAATGTTCACAACCGAGATAGACGGGACCATCTATCGGTATGGTCGTAGTGTGATTTGACATTAGTCTGTCTTGTCTATAAAATTACACTAGTGCACTTGTGTATTGAGCAGAACCGCTGTTGAGATCGTTCGGTTTATACTGACTATATAATAGAACTTAATCTCTGTTATTATGGATGTTCGTACTCTTAATCCCTATACAATAACCTAGACACGTAAGCCAGTATTCATTTCTTTGATTCATCAATGGGTGAGATTTAAAGGATAAATCAATATGACCGGTGAGTTGAGAAATTATGTTGTCTCTATGGTGTGCTGTTGATTGTAGAAGGAATCTGTGTCCTAACGGAATTGGTTGATGATGTCCCCTTGAGGAGCTCATAATGATTATCATGTGAACTCTGCAGGTAGATTTATTCCAGCATGATAATAAGTTTGAGTGGTACTACTCTCGGTAAAAAATATTAATTAATGGAGTTGTCAGTAACTTAATTAATTCATGAGTATTGAATCTTAAACACGGGGAGACTAAAGGGGAGCCCATAAACGTAATTTGGGTTAGGGTGGCAGTACAATATTATATCTTTAGTGGAATGATTCATTATTATTGGACTTAAGTATAAGTTTTGGGCTAAACATGGATGTTTAAGCCCAATGGATACTCAAACCCTAATTTCTCCTCCTGATCCCAGTTGTAGCCTATATAATAATCAATCTTATCAATTCGAAATCTGCATCACATGCATAACACACGTGAAAGGCAGATTAGGATTGTAGACTGAGATCGTAGATCGTTGCCCACACCAACGTCAAGACTTGACTTAAGAATACAATAGAAGACCGGAAGGTCGTTTGCTGTTTCTGTCCGATAACTTCACCGATTTTTATAAAATCGTGTAGAAGTTCAAACTAGACGTGTGATATACTGGTGGAAAGACGCAGAAGAGAGGATCGTTTTTCCACGTAGATCATTCCAATCGGAGATCAGACGAGGGAGTTATGGCCAAAATGGTGAGACTGCGAAGGCTGCTGGCGAGAATCCTTCTCCTTCAACATACTGTGGTGAAAGGTAATGCGTTTTTTGTTTTCTTGCTTCCGCTATAAAAACGTATGGGACCCTTTCGGTTCACGTTAACCAAAATATTCGAACGCCAACAATTGGTATCAGAGCGTAGGTTCTAAGACTAAACGTGACACGTTAGACTTAGGGTTTGAGTAGAATATATGTTGTTAATGTTAGATTTAAGGGTTAATTTCATGAACCTGTTAAACCCTAATTGTTCGATACAACACACACTCAACACCACTCGATGATCATCGTGATGGCGCTATTGATTGACGTCGGATTGAGCGGTCAGAGGATGATGAGCGAAGAAGGCTGGACAGAGCGGTGGGTTGATCTGCGGGCTGGCAGAGTTCTTTGACGAAACAGATGGCAGTCTGGTGGTCGCCGGACTTAGGAGTCTGATGGTTGATGAACATTATCAAACCAGCGGCAGAACATTGAGCGATGACCGCCGAAGTAAGATCATGAGTCGCTGTCGTTCAGGATTGATAAACGTTGGAACGCCGCTGGATAAAGCCGCGAAGGAATTGTGGTGGTTGAACGCCACAAGGTCGTTGGCTGGTTGTTTCGACGAGCGGGTGGTGGGCACTGGAAACGTGGTTCCACGACTAAAGCATGCTGGAGATGGAAGAATTCTGGCTCGTCTGGTTTTCAAGAAAGCGGATTAACCTGCTGGAGATGGCAGCCTGGATGGCGCGGAGTTTCCGGCGTGGCTGCAAGCATGGCCGCTGGAAGCATCCTGAGCGATGGTTTCCGGCGAATAGCAATTTCCCGGCTGGCAGTTACATAGCTTGAGGGACGGCCAATCAGCGGCAATATTTTCTGGCAGTAATCAGCGACGACAGGGCTGGGAAGCAGACTGCTCTCTGGTCTGACCAGTTGTTGAGGGTGACGGCAGCACGGCTGGGATCAGTCGCCACGGAGGTGCGTTGCTGGTTGTCGGAAGGCGACCAGAACTAGCAGGATGTGGTTGGCGTCTTTCCGGCAGTAGTTTTATGTCCGGCGGTTGTGTACGTTTTTCCAGCGGGTGTTTGCACGTGAGGGTTGGTTTTTTTGGAGCACAAGCTCATCCAACTTCTTGTGCAAGTAATTGCTTGATAAGTTGACCGGGTCAACTTCTTTTATATGGCAATTTTTTTTTTATTTTTTCCTTATATATAATTGATATAATTGCTTTTATTTGCCAATTATTATTATATATTTGGATTGTATGTGCTATTTGATTTACTGTCTAATTTGCCGTAATAATAGCATGTTTATTTGCATTATTATATCTGCTATAATGTATGCATGCAAAAACCCTCTTGTCAAATAATTAAGTGGGAGAGAGATTAGTCATGATCCCGCAACCTCCATTATTGATTTATTAAGTGATGCAAGTAAGCTTATGAGTCAGTTTTAGTGTCTTCCTCCCCAACGGATGAGTTTTATTTGTGGATCACTGGAATAAATTTCATTAAATAATTATTATTTGTAATGTGATGCAAGTGAGCTTATGAGTCAGTTATAGTGCATTCCTCCTAAACGGATGAGTTTTATTTGCGGATTACTGGTACAAATTAATAATTGATGGTTATAGAAAATTATTTGAGCGCATGTGGACTTCTCCAACTATAAGGCACACAAGCTTGGGTAACGTACTTAGTATCAAATAATGGTATACACTTAGGTGCAATTAATATGTATCCTCCCCAACGGAGTCACTGCTATTAAATTGCATGGCTGAAGGACAACCGACTATTAATCATTGAGTCATAAGGTTAATTATGACGTATGGAATTAATGGGTAAAATATTCTCTTGCGAATGTTCGGGTTGGTAAACGTTCACACTAACGTGACTTGCAAATTCACGGTGCTTGAGATGTCGGTGAATTTATTTTATATTGTTTATTGAGGGAATCAATATAAAATTTAAATTCGAAGAGTTTGATAGTCCTATTTATTTATTTGATTCTCTGATTTTTCGAATAATTTATTTCGCTTATTGTTAACTAAAGGAAAATATATTTACTGGTCCATAATAGTTGATTAGAAAAGAATCTTGATTTTAATTCTTACTACTTAGCAAAATTGAAGTGTGTTCTCACTAAGGATGCCTTTTGATGCCTATTTAAGTCTTTAGTGAAGAGGTAAGAAATTCATAGAAATATGATGGTCTCGTGATACTCTTCGAATACTCGAGTAAGTTAGAAAGGCAAGAGGTCATGGTAAACTTGATGAATGTATTGAAAATACTTGGAATAGAAATTGAAGGGGAAACCTAGCTCAATTTATTTTCATAGTTTGCCTAAATGTTTTGAGTAAGTTTTCACCTGAATTACGATAAGTTGTATATGGTGGGAAACTTCTGACAAAACTTATGGCAAAAGAAAATCAATTTCATCAAGAGTGAACAAGGATAGTATCTTATTCACTAGTTGTTGAAGCGTGATTAGTGATGGAGTTTACTGATACGTAGTGTGTAAATACCGGAATCACTAGCCTGCAACAAAGTGAGGATGAGATTAATGAGTACATGGATAAGCTACGAAAGTAGTCACTATTGCAGTGGGAGTTGTTTATTTATCACATGATAAGAATAAACGTTCGATTTTTGAGAAATTGTCTTCACGTACGTTTTCATAGAAAGAATTTCATTTCAATTTCTATGTATTAACGGATAGATAATCTGTTATGGTACAATAATGACAATTTATACACTCGTAAATCATATTTATCCCACAGATGCAATAAAATAGTAATTAATAATGCATCTTTTAATCTTAGTAAGAGAAAGGAACCTTCGGAGATGAACTAAACATACTTTAGGCATCTAAGACTAGATTATTTCACTTAAGTACGATTCGAAAGTTGATAACCGATGAACCCTGAGGTTTGTTGGAAGTGAAAACTATCGAACTAGTGAGTCTTACTTGGTAGTGAATATGATTAATTGCATATACAAGGCAAAGAGGTATAGAGCCATGAAAAGATATCTTGGAAATGGTTCATTCTGATTTGAGCAATCCTAAGATTATCCTGTTGAGAGGTGGTTATGAATATTCGATGATTATTCTAGAAACAAGATATATTTATTTGATGCACTGCAAGTCTGAGTACTATGACTAATTCAAGAAGTACATGACTGATGCAATGAAGCGTCAGGGAAAATATATCAAGTTATTACGATTTAAATCGTGGTGGCAAGTACCTCTTAGGATAGTTTAGGAGCTGATAATCAGATGTTGGGATTGAATTTCAAGTTAATTACACCAGGCAAACCCCAGCTGTATGTTGTGTTGGAAAGAAGGAATAAGACTCTTATGGTAATGGTTAGATAGGTGATGAATTATTTGAAATTACTAAATTCATTTTATGGATAGACCCTAGAAACAACATGTCGAATTGATGATTGTGGGATATCCTAGAAAAAAGGGTGATTTATTTAAATAGTAAAAAAGATCAGAAAGTGGTTGTTATTACAAACACTAGATTTTGGATTAGGACTATGTAATAAATTACAAATCCATGTATAGATTGTTCTAAAAGGTGTGAGAAGAGAAACACAAATTTTAATACCAGGACTACAAGAGGATATACCACAAGTAAACTGCATCGCATGTCACGTCTGATATACAATTGCAAGTAGTGCTTTGTCGTAGTGGGAGGGTTGTTTGAAAACAAAATATAGTTATGTTTTAGGAGAGTCGTGAGACTTAGTCCCTAGTAAACATGAAATTTACCCATGGTCACGATGAAACACTACAAGATCGAAATGCAGTATCTTAGCAAGTTACAATATTTTTTGAAATGAACTCTGGGAGCTTGTAGAACCATCAAATGGTGTAAAAGCCATTGGATGTAAGTGGCTCTACAATGAAGCAACTAGAGTGATTCATTGCATAGAACTAAGAGCATTTCAAGTGTAAGCTTAAAAGTGTCCATCAATGGACTAAAGCAAGCTTCAAGATCATGCAAAATCCATTTTGATTAGGAAATAAAATAATATGGATTTAATCAATGCTCGGATGGACCTTGTGTGTTGAAAGGAGTGGCGGAAACGTGGTGGTATTTTTTGTATGTACGTAGATGATATCTTGCTCATTGGAGACAATGAAAGAGTATTGTCGGACATATGAGTATGGTTAATAAAGCGATATGAAATGAAGGACTTAAAAGAAGCAAAATATATCCTTGTGATCATGGTGATAAAGATCACAAGATAGGATATTATGTTTGTCTCAAGCTTCATAAATGATACAATCCTTACTCGTTTTAGTATGTGACTTTGTCTAAGAATTTGTGTCTTAAGACACAAATGAAGATAAAATAGATAAATGCGGTTCCCTATGCTTCGGCAATAAGGAAGCATAATATATGGAATGCTATGCACGAGATAGGATATCTGTTTTGCCAATGGCATAGTCAGTGAGCATCAAGGTAACCTGGAACAAGAATATTGAATTATGGTAAGACATATTTGAAGTGCCTGAAGAGGACTGAAAATTATATGTAAGCTTACCGGAATAATTCATTACTTCTTAATGGTTACTTAGATTCAGATTTTCGAATCATAGGGATGACAGTAAATCCACCTCAAGGTTATGTGTTTAATGGAAGTAGATCCATAGTATGGAGGAGTGTCATATAGAAATATATTTCAGACTCCATCATGTAAAAATGAATAATATTGGAGCCTTGTGGCAGCTAAAGTATCTGTATGGTTCTAGAAACTTTGTAATGGACTTAGATGTGATTCTGAATTTGTCCAAGGTTATCACAATTTATTGTGATAATAATGGTGCAGTTGCAAACATGAAGGAATCACGAGTCCATAAGGAAATTAAACACATTGATAGCTAGTACTACCTGATACAATAAATTGTATAAATGAGGGGAAGGTTGTTGTCACCTAGATTGCATCGGAAGATAACCTAGTAATTCTTTTACAAGGACCTTAAGGCGAAAGCTTTTAATGGTCAAGTAGTGGGAGTGATAATTAGATGTATGGCAGAAGATATGACAACATAGTCTTTTAGTATAAGTGGGAGATTGTTGGATTATATACTAAAAGACTAATTTTTTATATGAACAATGCTTTGAAAATATTTGAAATGAGAATAATGTGATAAAACATTTGCAATTAAGTTATTGCAAAAGTCCATTTACTTTATACTGTAGATAATGTGGTGTGCGGCGTCACACGAAAGATCATATTATCGGCTCCTTATAAAGTATAAACAGATGTTCACAATCGAGATAGATGGGGACCATCTATCGGTATGGTTGTAGTGTAATTTGACATTAGTCTGTCTTGACTATAAAATTACACTAGTGCACTTGTGTATTGAGCAGGACCGCTGTTGAGATCGTTCAGTTTATACTGACTATATAATAGAACTTGATCTATGTTATTATGGATGTTCGTACTCTTAATCCCTATACAATAACCTCGATACGTAAGCCATTATTTATTTTTTTGATTCATCAATGAGTGAGCTTTAAAGGATAAATCAATATGCCCGGTGAGTTGGGAAATGATGCTGTCTCTATGGTGTGCTGTTGATTGTAGAAGGAATCTGTGTCCTAACGGAATTGGTTGATGATTTTCCCTTGAGGAGCTCATAATGATTATCATATAAACCCTGCAAGTGGATTTATTCCGGCATGATAATAAGGTTGAGTGGTACTACTCTCGGTAAAAAATATTAATTAATGGAGTTGTCAGTAACTTAATTAATTAATGGGCATTGAATCTTAAACACGGGGAGATTAACGAGCTCATAATAAGAAGAAGCCCATAAACGTAATTTGGGATTAGGGTGGCAGTGCAATAATATATCTTTAGTGGAAGAATGTTGTTAAATACACACCCCTTTTTATTAAATGCACACCCTTATTGAATACACACACTCTTTTAACTTTTTAATTCTTAATTTTATTAAATACACACCCCCTAAAAACTCAAATTTACCCTTTTTACTTTTAAAATCATAAACACCTTTAATAATATCTTATGATCAAACAACTAGACATTATACACTGTAATAAATTATCGATGTACCTTCTTCTTCACCAAGAACTTTCTCCACTCAAAGCTCAATCATCCAAGTTGTGTCATCCACATTCTTAAGTGACCCAAGGTATAGAAACCTTCTACGGTAGTCCAGCAAGCTTTTTTTTTTTAGTTTTTCCAGTTGCTCTTCTTATCCAGAATCCCCTTCAAATTCATCAGGTACGTCGGAATGGATAGCTGATCGATAAGTATTATTTCAAAATGTGTTCGAGTGCAAACTCACTGGTAACCACAGGTCCACAGCCCAAGCATGATACTCGAGTCTAGAAGTAATATCACGATGGTTGTATATCTTCCTAGATAGAGTCATCTTCTTTATCCCACCTATACCCACTATTTGATAATTTAAATTACAAGATATTGTGTGGCAGTGGACATGAAGATGGTGGAATTAGGTGGATTTAACCTTCATGAATATATGAAAAAAAAGAAGCAATTTATGTCATGCGATATGAGAGTATGAATGGATGATTAAAAATAAAGATTATGCATCTAATTGAACTAGTTAATCAATTTTAGGGCTTGTTAGATTAGTATTAAATACGAAGTATATAGATTAGAGGGCGCATATTCAATGGAATAATGATAATTTAAATTAAAAATATATTAATTACATATTAATGGGGTGTGTATATTTAATATAGGGGTGTGTATTTAATGAATTAAGGACAATTAGACTTTTTAAAAATATATATTTTAATTATATATTAATGGGGTGTGTATTTAGTCTATGCCTTAGTGGCATGATTTATTATTATTGGATTTAAGTATAAGTTTTGGGCTAAACTTGGATGCTTAAGCCCAATGGAGGCCCAAACCCTAATTTCTCCTCCTGGTCCATGTTGTAGCCTATATAACAGCCAATCTCATCAATCCGAAATCTGGATCACATGCATAACACACGTGAAAGGCAGATTAGGGTTGTAGACTGAGATCGTCTTGTAGATCGTTGCCCACACCAACGTCAAGACGTGACTTAGGAATAGAACAGAAGACCGGAAGATCGTTTGTTGTTTCTATCCGTTAACTTCACTGACTTTTATAAAATCTTGTAGAAGTCCAAACTGGACGTGTGATATACTGGTGAAAAACCACGGAAGAGAGGATCGTTTTTCCACGTAGATCATTCCAATCGGAGATCAGACGAGAGAGTTATGGTCAAAACGATGAGACTGCGCAGCTGCTGGCGAGAAACCTTCTCCTTCAACATACCCTGGTTTTTTTGTTTTCTTGCTTTCGCTGTAGAAACGTATGGAACTCTAACGGTTCACGTTAACCAAAAGATCCAAACGCCAACATGTATGCCAATAATATTTTTCATATTTATCAAATTTATATTGTTGATTCAAAAATAACTAAATAATTTATTATTAGCATAAATAGAATCTATGATTGAGATCAAAAGTAATAGACAGTCAAGACTAAAATTGAAGATAAAAATAGAAATTAAGTTTGTTTATATATATTAAGCTTATTAAAAATTAGTCTAATATGTCAAAAATATATCTTATATTTACCAAATTTACATTGTAAAATAAAAAAAGTATAATTTAAATAATAAAATTCATTATTAGTATAATTAAATTTTATAATTGAAATCAAAGCATTATTTGAACAGTTAAAATTAAATTGAATTATTTATAAATAGAGTAAAATTAAAAAAAAATGAAAATAAAATTAGAAGTTTAAGTTTGCTTTTATATATGTATAGATAGATGATTGAACCTTTAAATATAAGGAGAAAGATTGAACCTAGATTATAAATTAAATAATATAAAAGTACAATCTGTATAAGAGAAGAAAAAGAAGAAGCATTAGAGGGGAATAAAACAAAAAGAAGATTAAAAAAAGAACAAAAGATAGAATATTAAAATATAAAAATATGGTTCATATAATTATTATAAAGGAAACACAAAAATTAAAGGAAAAAAATATAGATAAAAAAAACCTGATTAAACTTACTAATATGATCAAATATGAGAATGATTGAACCTAAAAATAATATCAAATAAAAGTATAAAAGAAGATAAAATAAAATAAATTATAAAAATAAGGTTTATAGAATTATTAAAAAATACAAAAAAAATTAGAGAAAAAAATAAGATAACAAAAAATTAAAAAGTATAATGATACATTTAAGGAGAATGTTTGAACCTGCAAATAGAATCAAATAAATATATAAAAGACAAAACAAATTAGAGTTGATTATAAATAATATGAAAGTAGAATATATGAAAGAGAAGAAAAAGAAAAAGCATTAGAGAGAGAAAAAAAGGAGAAAGTAAGAATTTGATTAGGTTGAAAAGATTTATATATAATGATTTTAATGAATGAACGACCGTGATTAAAATCAAATATTTATAGAGACGATTCTAATAAAAATAAAATTGATACTATATTAATTGAAATTAAGCATATATTGATTAAAAATTAATCAAATTTATATTGTTAACTTAAACCAATAAAAAAGTAAAATTTAAATAATAAAAAAATTCATTATTAGTATAATTAAATTTTATGATTGATTGAAATCAAAGGAAAATAATATGTGCTATGTATATTAAATTAAATTATGATTGGCGTAATTTTTCTACCGCGTGGACATTCCAATATATGAATATTGATTGATATATTAATTTAAATTAAGTATATATTGATTAAAAATTAATTAAATATGTCAAAAATATCTCTTATATTTACCAAATTTATATTGTTAAATAAAAAAAGTAAAAGTTTAATAACAAAATTCATTATTATTAGTATAATTAGATTAGATTTTATTATTAAAATCAGAAACATTAATTGAACGGTCAAAATTAAAATTGAATTATTTATAAATAGAGTAAAATTGAAAATAAAAGTAGAAGTTTAGGTTTGATTATATATATATATAGATATAGATATAGATAGATATAAAAAAACCAAAAGAGAGTAAATTAATAATAACATTCCAAATTCACTGAATGAAATAAAATAAAATAAAATTTTAAAAAACTCAATCCTTAAAGTAAATAATTAATGCACCTTAAATAAACAATGAGTATAAAATATTAATGACGCACATAATAATCATACAGTACATTTACACACCAAGAATTCATTAAAAAAATGTTCTGCCCATTAATTACTTGTCCATGCTAATATAATGAAAATAAAGCCTAAAATTAGAATACGAACACGTGATTAAATTATAAAAAAGGGCTTTTTACCAACAGTCAAAGAAAGGCCATTTTACCATCGGTAAGAAATGAGTGTCATTAATGATGCCCGCTCCCCCCAACGGTAAAAAGAAAGGCTCCCTTATAAAACAGTCAACTGTTTCATTTCAAATTTAAAAATCTTCGCAACGGGAAGATACACTGTGCCCTAGCTCCTAATTTCATGGCGTCTTCCCTTCTCTGGGTCGCGGTGCTGGGGTGGCTCAGAAGGCTGACGCAATTACGAGGCTTCTGGTATGTTTTCCCCTATGATTATTTCTTTAAGTGCTGTTAGGACTCTTAATCATAACTGTGTGAGCATGGTGTTCTAAGTGGCCATTTATGTGCCTTGTGTGTGGGCCCTAAAAGAATTGGGTACATTTTTATGTTAATTGATTGAATGTGATAATTGAATTGTAGTTTACGGTTTGTGATTTTGATATTTTTTGTGCAACAAGTCTTTCTCACGGGTTCAGAGATGTGAGAATTTTCTTAAATTTGTTGTATAGGGATTCTTTCTTACTCTCAAGGATGAAGATATTACTAAGTAATCTAACAATTACTCTAAGAATTCACAATCAATACAATGGATTGAACACAAGAATTTGATCACATATGATAACAATATTGAGAGTGTGTATGTGTGATTGTATGAGAAGAAAGGGTTTATAGTGGTTCAACTTGTTTGCACAAGCCTACATCCACTGTGAGAGAGAGATCTATTATTGATTGAGAGAATGAAACATGTTACAACTAAGCTTATGCATAGATTACACCATTATATACACTCTATGCATGCACAGCAAAGTTACAGGACCAACTCGTGTAACCACCTTCCAGCTGGATTCCCAAGCTGTTAAAACGAATCTTTGCAGTTACAACTGACTCCATCACATACCCTGCGTGACCAGCTATCCATCCATGTGTAGAACCTTCCAGAAACAGCTCACACGCAACCTGTACAACGGCTACAAACCACCCTGGTCCCCACTTGTACACCTGATGTTAAATTGCTGCTGATTCATGTTGTTTCAAGCTTGCTGTTGTTGTTGCATCCGTTTTACTCATACACCATCATCAGCCTCGATCTTAAACACACACTCAACACTTCCAAGTGTTGATCAAGCACTAGTATGCAGTTTTCATCATAATTCTCCACCTAAAATTTCATACTCGATCAAGCTCAATTACTCCTTCACTCCACTGTTTTATCAATACAACAAACTTGTACACTGTTTTTATGAGAGCAGCTGAACTCTCCACTGATATGTTCAGCACACATTGATAAGACTCTTGCATAATTCAAACTTTGAACTAGGCATGGCCTTAGTGAGAAAATCAGCTGGATTCTTTGCTGTTTCAAGCTTCTTAACAACAACTTTTCCTCCTTCAACTAAGTCTCTAACAAAATACATCCTTACATCTATGTGCTTTGTCCTTTCATGAAAACCCTGATGTCTTGACAAGTGTATAGCACTAGAGTTATCACAATGCACCAATGCTGACTCTTGTAATACTCCAAACTCAGACAAAATTCTCTGCAACCACAAGCCCTCTTTTACTGCCTCTGTAAGTGAAATAAACTCAGCCTCAGTTGTAGACAATGAAACCACTGACTGATGTGTTGATCTCCAACTGATAGCTGTACCAAACAAGCAGAATACATAGCCTGATAGTGACTTCCTTGTGTCTAAGTTTGCAGCATAATCAGCATCTACATAACCTGCAAGAAAATCAATGTTAGAAGTAAACTTATTAAAATGCAAACCTGTTATTAAACTGCCTCTGATGTATCTTTGAATTCACTTAACAACTTCTCAGTGATCTTTTCCTAGATTCCCCATAAACCTGCTCACCAAACTTATTGCATGAGCTAAGTCTGGCCTGCAGCACACCATTGCATACATAAGACTGCCAACTGCATTAGCATAAGGAACCCTTTCCATCTCTGATACTTCTTCACTTGTTCTAGCTGACTGTTGAGCTGACAAAACCAACTCTTGCTTTACAGGAGTAGTAACAGCCTTGCTTTGATCCATATTATACCTCTTGAGAACTTTCTCTAAATATAAACTCTGATGTAATACAATAGAACTGATTGATCTGTCCCTTTTGATCTCCATTCCCAATATAACAGTAGCTTCACCCAAATCCTTCATATCAAACTCTGATTTCAACATTTCTTTCACAGCTGTGATCCCTTCCATAGACTTACAAGCAATTAAGATGTCATCAACATATAATAATAAGAAAATATACCACCCACCATCTTGTTTGATGTACACACAACTGTCAAACTTGCTTCTTTCAAAACCACATTTGACAATGTACTCATCAAATCTAAGATACCATCTCCTAGGACTTTGTTTCAATCCATATAGTGACTTCAGAAGTAAACAAGCCTTAGTAGTTGATTTTTGAACTGAAACTCTCTCTGGAACTGTCATATAGATCTTCTCCTCCAAATTTCCATGAAGAAAGGCTGTAGTCACATCCATCTGATGCAATTCCAGATTAAACTGAGTAACTAATGCTAACAGTATCCTAATGGAACAATGTTTCACAACTGGAGAGAATATCTCTGTATAATCAATGCCTTCCTTTTGAGAAAATCCCCTGGCAACTAATCTTGCTTTAAACCTGACACCATCAGTCCTCTCTGGTGAGACATTTTTCTTGTAAATCCATTTACAGCTCACTAACTTTTGATCTTTTGGTTTCTGAACAATTTTTCAGGTCTGATTATTCTCCAATGAAAGCAACTCTTCTTGCATAGCAGCACTCCACTTTGCACTATCCTTACTGTTCATTGCTTCCTGATAGTTTCTTGGTTCATATGAATCAATATCCTCTGCAGAGTACAGTGCAAAGGACACAATATCAGCATCTGCAAACCTAGCTGGAGTCTTAATAGACCTCCTTTGCCTATCCCTTGCCAACTGATAGCTGTTGAGCAGCTCATCAGTATTAGATGTGATCTGATCATCTTTAGTTGGTGAACCAGTTTCTCATTGTACTGTCTCTTCTTCAATTCTAAACTGATCCTTCTGAACCTTGTTCATAAGCTCCACCTCAAGCTCAGCTTCATACTTGCTTTGATCCTGAGGCTTCAGTGGCATAACAGCCTCATTAAAGGTAACATCCCTGCTTATCATAATCTTTTTACCTTCAATGTTCCATAGTTTGTAAGCTTTAACACCTTTGGGATATCCAATCATGACACACTTGATGGCTCTTGGAGCTAACTTATCCTGTTTAACATGTGCATAAGCTAGACAACCAATCACTCTGAGCCTGGTATAATTAGCAACTTTTCCAGTCCATACTTCCTGAGGAGTTTTGAATTTAAGAGGTGTTGATGGACACCTATTGATTAGAAAAGCTACTGTACTAACCAACTCTCCCCAGAAGTCTTTTGAAAGGCCAGAACTACTTAATATACACCTTACTCTCTCAAGTAAGGTCTGATTTTACCTCTCTGCAATACCATTTTGTTGTGGTGTACCTGGTACTGTCTTGTGTCATATGATCCCCCTCTTCTTACAAAACTTATTGAATTCATCAATACTCAAGACCATTATCAGTTCTTAATATCTTAATCTTGTTACAAGTAAGAATTGCCTTATTTCCTTGTTTCTTTGAAACAGTGAAAACACTTCCTTCCCTCAACAAGAAAGACCATTATCTGAGTTTGACTGATCAGCCTTGTTTCCTTGTTTCTTTGAATCAGAATTGCCTTTCATGTTGTTCTTCTTACCATGATCATTCCTCTTGATCATTAATCCCTCTCCTGATATTCCCTGTTCTTCAGAAACTTTCTGAAACTCATTTGTCTTCAGAGCAATTTCAACCTCATCAAGACTTATAGTTTCTCTATTTCCAAACAGAAGTGTGTCCTTGAAAATTTCAAAGGACTTTGGAAGGGCTGACAACAATATTGAGGCCTTATCTTCTATTTCAATTTTAACATTAACATACTCTAGATCATCTAACACCTTATTAAACTCATCAAGCTGAACTAAAACTGATCTATCCTCAACCATCTTAAAGGAGTATAGTTTCTACTTTAAGTATAAACGATTAGCAAGAGATTTTACCATGTACAGATCTTCAAGTTTCTTCCATACAGCTCTTGCAGATGTCTCTCTCTGTACTTCTCTCAAAGTCTTATCACCAAGACATAATACAATAGCACTTAATGCTCTTTCTTGAATATCAGCTTCTGTAGTGGCTTCTATAGCTGTTTGTGCAGCTTCTGCAGTTGCTGTTGGTTTCTCCTTGATGGCATCTGCCAATCCTTGTTGTACAAAGATAGCTCTCATCTTGATCTTCCTCAAACCGAAGTCAGATTTCTCAGTAAACCTCTCAATATCAAACTTGGTTGCAACCATGGTGTCAACTTCCTTCAACTGCTTCTTGATTCCTCCTGTTGATTGCTGATCTTTGTGGCCTAGATTCCCACAGACGACGCCACTTTCTCAAGGATGAAGATATTACTAAGTAATCTAACAATTACTCTAAGAATTCACAATCAATACAATGGATTGAACACAAGAATTTGATCACATATGATAACAATATTGAGAGTGCGTGCGTATGTGTGATTGTATGAAGAAGAAAGGGTTTATAGTGGTTCAGCTTGTTTGCAAAAGCCTACATCCACTGTGAGAGAGAGATCTATTATTGATTGAGAGAATGAAACCTGTTACAACTAAGCTTATGCATAGATTACACCATTATATACACTCTATGCATGCACAGCAAAGTTACAGGACCAACTCGTGTAACCACCTTCCAGCTGGATTTCCAAGCGGGTAAAACAAATATTTGCGGTTACAATTGACTCCATCACATACCCTGCGTGACCAGCTATCCATCCATGTGTAGAACCTTCCAGAAACAGCTTACTCGCAACCTATACACCTGATGTTAAATTGCTGCTGATTCATGTTGTTTCATGCTTGCTGTTGTTGCTGCATCCGTTTTACTCATACACCATCATCAGCCTCGATCTTAAACACACACTCAACACTTCCTAGTGTTGATCAATCACTAGTATGTAATTTTCATCACACTTACTATACACAGTTGATAATTTTTCGATAATTTCTCTCAACAGTTGCGCTATATTTCATTACTTTGTTGATATAAGAAAAGTGCTAATACTCTTCTCAAGAGATTCTGTCGGAGATCTATCTAATCCAATAAATGTTGAGATTTTGGTTTTGTAGGAGATCCATTACTTTAAATTATCATTTTCAGTTTAGTTTGATATTTCTTTAATTGATGCAGCGAGGAGATAAATTTCCATACTTCACATGATGACGGCATCTAATCTATGAACAAGTTTTTGGGATTATTATTACGATATCTGGATAAAAAATTAGGTACCATATGACTTCTATTAATTTTGCATTGGCTTCTGCACACAAATTCTTTGTTTTAATATCATATTTAACTTTTTGAATATTTCATAATATGTCTGTTTCGTGTTTGGATTTCTAATTATTATTTTTTTGCTTCTGTTCATGTTCCTTGTGTCTGTGTTACTGTATTCTGTGGTTCCTTCTTCCTTTGGGGACCTCAATTTTTATATTGCTTGTTCTTCTTGTTTCTTGTTGTTGCCTTGTTCTGTTCCTCCTCTGGTTAGATCTATAATATTATACTAATTTACTTGTTTTGGTGATTTGGTGTTTGCTTTATTTTCTTTCTTTCCTTAGAGTACACTGTAATATGGCTTCTAACTTCTTTAGTAGTTTACTAATTAGGTTCGTGTTTCTTCCCGTTCTTGTTTTCTATATTGCTTTTTGCTGCGGCGTTCTTGGCCTCTTGGCCTCTTGGCTGCATTGGTTTCTTCCCCTTCTTGTTTTCTATATTGCTTTTTGTCTTGCTATTCTTCGGGCATTTTACTTGCTTTTAACAGTTTGCTAATTGTTTTCATGCGTTCTTTTCTTATTTACATTTGTGCTACTATTTCAGTATTCTTGAATCAGGTGTACTGATTGTTTTCTTGTTTCTTTTTTGTTTTTCGCGCTGTAATAGTCTCTTTATTTTTTCTTACTTCGCGCTGTAATAGTCAATTTTATATTTCTCGTTGTTCTTGTTTATTGTTGTGTTGCTTTTGTTAATTTGTCATGGTTATTAAGCCTTTACTTGTCTTCGTGTTTTGATGTTTGATAAATTTCTTTTTCTTGTTTTATTTTGTCCCTCATGTACTAGAGGTACTCTGGCTTCTTTCTTGCTATGTTGGTTTACTATTTGTGTTTGTGCTTCTCCATCTTCTTGTTTACTATTGTGCTTTTTGCTGCAATTCTTGGCTACTTAACTACATTGGTTGTTTCCAATTGTTACCTAGTTTATTTCTTCTCTTGTTTTGTACTTTATGTTGCTGTTATTTGTGCATTCTAATTGCTTTGATAGCTATTTTGTGCTTTATGTTGCTTTTATCTGTGCATTCTACTAGCCTTAATGGATTGCGAGGTGTTTTCTTGCTTATTCTACTTGTCTTCATGCCCATATTTAGTCAGTTCTTTCTTTCGTATTCTATACTTCTTACTTCTCTAGTGAACTGTCAATTTTATATTGCTCGTTGTTCTTTTTAATTGTTGTGTAGCTTTGTTTTGCTGCTCTGGTTAGATTTCCTATGGATCCTCTACTTGTTTTGGTGTTTGAATGTTTAATATATTTTCTTTTTCTTGTTTTCTTTTGTCCTTTGTGTACGCTGTACTCTGGTTTCTTTCTTGCTTTGTTGGTTTACTAATTGTGTTCATGTTTTTTCATCTTCTTGTTTACTAGCGTGTTTTTTACTACGGTATCTTGGCTTCTTACCTGCATTGGTTGTAACCTTGCTTATTTTTTCTCTTGTTGTGTGCTTTATGTTGCTGTTATCTGTGCATTTTCCTTGGTTTAACGGTTTGCAAAGTGTTTTCTTGCTTACTCTACTTGTCTTTATTTCCATATTTAATCAGTTCTTTCTTTTGTCTATGGACATTTTTTTTGGTTTATGGTGTTTCTTGAGATCACAATTGGTATTTAATGCTCTTTTCGTGAGTCTGTTCTCTTGAATCTATTTGCTTTTAGGTGTACTGATCGTTACCCTTGCTTTTTTTCGTTGATGGCTTTCTTATACTTCTCTATGTTTGTGTTAATGTTTTCTGTACTTCCTACTTTGCTATGGTGAACAATTGTGTTGTCTTTACTTGTTTTGGTGTTTTGATGTTTGATTTCTTTTTTTTTGTTCTGTCCTTTGTGCGCTCTGTATTCTGGCTTCTTACTTGCTATGTTTGTTTAGCAATTTTGTTCGTGCTTTTTGATGTTGCATTCTTAGCTTTACCTGCATTGTTTGTTTTTTTATTGTAACCTTGCTTCTTCTTCAACTCTTTTGTGTTTTATGTTGTTGTTATCTAAGCATTTTTAATTGCTTTGATGATTTTCTAACATACGATTTTGCATGAATTTATTTCCATGCTTGCTTGCTTAGATATAATTGAGGCAGTGAGTGACACATATACTCATGTTTCTGATGATTACACTGGAAACTGCAAGGTCCAGGTTTGTTTATCTTTGTGAATCAATTGTGTTAATTTCTTACAATTCTCAGTAACTAAAATTTGTATAGTTATAAACTACTCTCTCCGTCCCACACTTTTATTCACACTTTCCGTTTTTGTCCGTTCCACACTTATATTCACCACCTAAAAAAGGAAACTTAACATTAACCAAAAGCCTCAAAAGTTATCTTAATTTCAAAAATACCACTCTCACCTAACACGTATAACATAATTTATAATTTATTTATTACCTAAAAATACCACAATACCCCTAAAAAGT
Organism: Pogostemon cablin; assembly: GCA_023678885.1. Classification (NCBI taxonomy): domain Eukaryota; kingdom Viridiplantae; phylum Streptophyta; class Magnoliopsida; order Lamiales; family Lamiaceae; genus Pogostemon; species Pogostemon cablin. The sequence continues at coordinate 4,566,728 of CM042976.1, forward strand.
CAATAAAATTGGTCAAAAAGTAACTTTTCTTAAACTCCGTATCTACAGTATTGATGAACTTAACTATGGGATGGAGGGAGTATATTATATAACATATCTTGAATTATTTTCTACTTCCATGTATACATTTAAATTACTGGTTAATATTGACGCCTATTAACTAATTGAGATCATATTTTGTGCACACTGTATTCTGACTTCTTACTTGCTACGTTTATTTACCAATTGCATTCGTGCTTCTTTATCTTCTTGATTTCTATCATGTTTTCTGCTGCTGCATTCTTTGATTTCTTACCTGCATTGGTTGTTTCTGATTGTGACCTTGCTTCTTCTTCTACTCTTTGTTCTTTATGTTGCTGTTATCTGGGCATTTTTATTTGCTTTGATGGTTATCATTGATCATTTAAACAAGAGGATGCCACACGTATTGCTCTTCGCAATGGAAAACAGATATCCTTTGCAAATCTATTGTAACAATAAATTTTGTATTTATAATAAATTAAACACAAATTGAATTACAATGATAATCCAGAAGGATTAAACTTGAAAATTTAGGAAACAATTTCTATCTATCCTCTGATTCTTCTCTCGAACCAATTTGGACTTTGACTTTGTGTGTTGACCGCGCTAACTTTGTGTGTTGAGTCGGGTCTTCAGTTGAAGCTTGTCCAGACTCGAATTTGGGACTTTGTAACGTTAACCCAAAGGCGTCGAGCCTTTGTTCTGATTAAACGTGTTTGCTGTGAAAAACACTCGATCTGGGGGGCTTAGCACCTTAATCTCGGGTCGTATGTTGTTCTTGGCTCGAAGAACACTGAAGAACTTAGTGTATGGAAAACACTCGATCTGAGGGGCTTAGCACCTTAATCCCGGGCTGTATGTCGCTCTTGTCTTGAAGATCTTGAGGAGCGTTGCTCGTGTTTCAATCTCTTCAGAGCGTTGTCGTCTTCAGATGCTTCAGTGTATTTCAAATGAAGGGGGGAGACCCCTTTATATAGGTGAGAGGTGAAGACTCCCTCATAAATGTCTTGCATTCTAATTGGTCCACTCTATTTGGGCCATCTCCTGCAGGCTTGGGCCTCCACTTGTTTGGGCTGTAATCAGACCTATTTTATTTGGGTCTGATTTAATTTGTATAGGCTTGTTTGACTTAAGTCAGACCTCATTTGACTTGGGCTTGCTAGACTTGGGTCAGACCTCATTTAATTTAAGCCCCATTTAATTTGTTGGGCTTAAATTAATTATCAATTATTTATTAATCTATTTTTAGGAATTAATTTATTTAAATTCCAAAATAAATTAATAATTGATATTTAATCCATAGAATTCACGTGTCACCATTTAATTGGGCCGTAAATTTAATTACTTACAAATGCCCCCTTGCGATTTGTTTCACGGACGTCATGTCTTGTTGTGAAGGAATCACAAAAGTCCCTTTTATTTTCAGCACTTATAATTTGGGCTTTTACAATTGAGACATTACTTTATCCAAGTAGTAATAAATTATTTCTTGGCCCAGCTCTTATTTCTCAAGTGGCCCAAATCAATTTATTTTTTCAAGTGGCCCAAATCAATTTCCTGCTTAATTTTAAGATTTACGGGAGACATGAAATAGGGACAAATTTGATTCTTGCTCATCAAGATGATTTCCAAATCTTCACTCAAAAATAAAAGTAATCTCTTGAATTCTTGAGAGATTTCAATCATATAAATTATTTCCATAATTTGCTGTAGCTCCTCCACTATATAAGAAGAACTTGGTGCATTTGATTTCTTCATCAACAAAACGTAATACAATTACAGTTCTAATTTCTATTCTTCACTTTTTTTTGGGAGAGAAACATCTGCCTTTCCAACGGGACAGAACGAGCTTATTACCTCCAGGCCCGCTCTCAATTTAATTCTTTTATTTACTTCTTTTCAAGCAATTTTTAGTAATAATATGCAAATATAATAATCTGCAAAGCATATTTGCATTTTATTATTATTATTTTTTAACCTCGCCATTCTTCTCTTCTAAGAAATCGATGGCGAGCCTCGTCCTTGCCCATCTTCCTTTTCAAAGGAATCGACGGCGAGCCCTGTCCCTTAACGGTTGCCCCTTTAATGTTTGTCCCTCGGTTGTCCCTTTAACGCTTGTCCTTCGGATTGTCCCTCGGCACAGTGTGATACATGGCTTTCAGCGGCAGCATCGTAGATGATCATGATTAATGAGTGTCAATGGCGCGATCGACATTGGGGGTTTGCAACGGTGAACCGTCATGTGGCGGTTTGCGGTGATTTGTTGGGGCCGAGTAACGATGTGCTCTTTGCAGCGGGAAATGGCGGCAGCGTGAACAACAAGCAGCGACGGATGTGGTCGGTGGGCAAATGGCGCGATGCTTCAGGCGGCAGCGTAATGCCTGTTTCGGCGGCAACAGCGCGATACTCTATTGAGAGATCGACGGCTGGCGGCGCATGATCGATGGGAGATCTGGCCGGCGAGGTGGCGGTCGATGCTCGATTTGGTGTCCTCGCGTGGCTGGCACTTCCGGTGCTGATAGGCGGCGAAGGGGCTTCCCAGGTGGCCGATGGTCGATGGTCGAGCGATGGATCCGGCTGGAGCTTTGAAGCGGTGTGGATTCCCGGCAGCAGGCGATCGATGGCACGTCGGTGGCGGGACTGGCGGTCAGCGAGAGGCTGAGCGACTCGAAGGCCCGCGACCTGCGGTGGTTCCTCTTCGGCGATTGATGGCGCGGCTGATCTCGGTGGGAAACAGCGGCGGCAAAGCACTCGAGCGCGCGGAGACCGGGGAGTCGGCGGTTGATAGTTCGTCGGCGATTGACCGTTGTCGATGGGTTGACGGGCGCTGGCGATGTGTGATTGCCGGTGAACGGTGGGTTGAGACTTCTTGACGAAAGGGATAGCTTCGATCTTGTCGCGAGGAATTTTATGATGCAGATTTCAATTTTGATTTTGCAGAAGTAAATTCACGTGACTGCTCTTCTTCAAATGGGAATTTACATGTGGCAAGAATTCATTGGTTATAATCAATTTTGACTTTCCAAGCTAATTTGTACCACTTTAGCCCATTTGATTAAATTTGGGCCTACAAAAAAATAGAATCAACCTTTCACCTTCAAGGCTATAAGCCCATGTGGAAGTTATTTTGCCTGGACTCTTATACGAGTTTCAATCAAAATTTGGGCTTCAGACCCACAACGAAATTTGGACCATTGGATCACTTTATTTAGCAAATAAGTCATGTGGGCTTATGTTCATGCCAATTTAACTTCGGAAGTGGGTCAACTGCTTAGCAAATAAGCTACGTGGGCTTATGTTCATGTCAATTTGCTTTGGGATGACCATTAATTCAAATTACTTTGGGCTCCATGCATTCAAGCACCAACGATTTGGGCCTCAACTCTTAAATTTAATTCATGTAATTTGGGCTTAGTTTATGAAGCTTAAACATGAATTAATTTAATTGCTACTTTCAATATTTAGGCCCTTCCCATCATATGTTTAATTTATAATTTTGAATTTAATAATTAATTGACCCATGAATTTATTTTGGGCATTTTAATTAATTAAATCAAAGAAATAAAAATTAATTTGAACTCCTTTTGCCGATACTTTTCCCCATATATTTTTTTGCAGTTAATTCAACTTCAAGATGGTTTACTTCGATAGTGTGGTCGTCGACTCCAATAAGCGTCAATTGGTGATTCTTGACAGCAAGAGGAGCAACTTATCTTCCGATTGAGAGACCTCTGATGGGTGTACTTATCGAAAAACATTATCGTGAGAGTAGCAAATTTGGTCTAGAGACTTTGACTAAAGACCTGGACTTGGGTGAAACCAAAGTTGCAGCTTTGAGGGCGGCCAACCATGTTAAAGAAAGAAACATTGGCCCTTTGCCCACATTAGGGCGCCCTTTGCCCACATTAGGGCGCCAAATAATCAACGGCGATGCGGCGTGGGACAAGTTAGTGAACTTTCTCGGAGAATTCCATTACACTCCCGGATATTGGGAGTGGACTGAAGTTGTCCTCAGCAGATATCGCTCTGATCTTGAAAAAACAAGGATTTATGACCCTTTTTTTTGCATCTTTATTCACGTATGACTGCAGTCATAAATTCATCAAAGCCTTTTGTGAAGCATGGTGCCCCGTTACCAATACTTTACTCGCGTCATTTGGAGAAATATAGATTTCTCTATGGAATTTGTACAACTGGACGGGAATGCCGCTTGCTGGTCACTTATATGAAGAAGTTGTGCCTGACAAGCCCAAACTCTTCAATGAGCGTGACGCCACTGGCTTACGCATTCCATCTAGTTGCCAACATTTGCTGCATGCTTACCATAAACTTCGTAGTCTTGACGATAATAGTTTTGTTTCACTTACCCGATGGGTAAACTTTTGATTTTGCCGGCCTATAACATACAAGAAACCTCCTGCACGTGTAGAGAAGAGGAAGAAGGACCGCCGCAAGAGGACAAACAATCCCAAGGGGACCATTGGCGATCACACGAAATGGACCTCTGCTGAGATAGAACCTTTAAAGTGCTTGGTATTGATGATACGCAACAAGACGAGACGTATCTGGCTGCTCATCTGGCCTGCTGGCTATGCTCCTTCGTACTCCCTACCGATGAAGTAGATTTGATACGTCCTGGTACCTTTAATGTGGCGAGTTTGATGGCCGCAGGAAAATCAGTTGGGCTTGTCGTTCCAGCTTTGACAAGCATCTATAGCGATTTGAATAAGATTTCAAACGAGCTTAGACCCTCTGAAGTGAAGTCAACATTTCTCGTACATTTTGTTTATACATGGTTGGCTCACTATTTCAATACTCATCATCCGAATCCTCATGAATTGAAAGTTCCTTTAATGGTGACATATTCGGGCGAGAATAGAGCTAAGTATTTTACTTCAGCTAATGCTCGCAAGAAGCTCCAAAACGGAAATGATGCTACCTTGTTTTGCAACGTTCGCCGAAAGAAACCAGTGAAGTATGTTGACACAGACCAAGCACTTTGGCGCGACTGGAGTTTCTTCATTGCTATTCGTACACATTATCTCACCATGCGGCAGAATGGAGATTTTATCATTGAACCTTACAGCCCACATTGATTTAGCCGCCAGTTTGGCTTTTATCAAGTAGATACTCCAGGGAGACTAAAAATGGACCTTCGAGAAACTACTTTAGAACAAGGGTTCCAATATTGGAAACAATGTATCTTACGTAATTCTCGTTCTACAACGACTTTTCTATCCGCCCCTTCAAAGTTCAAATACTTCTGCTTACCAGAATACAATCAATGGTTCTCTCAGATTCATGGCACCTATTTCATAGACCATGTGGCAGATCTAATCAAAAATTTTCCAAGCCATGCCGTAGAAGAAGAAGTTGACATTATTGGCACTTCTAATAATGTCGAAGCTGATGAAGCAGTTGTATCGTTAGAGGCTCCACCTCCTCGAAAGGTGATTGTAGGGACGTCTGGTGGAGTAGAAAAGAGAAAGAGTGATCTCTCTCATTCAAATGACAACAACACAGACCAAAATTGGAAAAGGACTAAGAAAGCCAAATCTCCAGTGCCTATCCTGACAACTCAAGCCGAGGTTTTCGATCACCCTTTAATTATGAGTTACATACTTCCATGCCTGTAATTATTTTCTAACATCTTTTCTTTTTGTAGCATCTGCATGCTGTATTGGGTTCTGATTATGATGAATTCGAGGAAGGATCAGCTTCTGCTGCAGGCCCTGAAGACTTAGTTGATGATGGCTTCCTGGATCATGCTTCTTTCATCGTACCTGAACCTCATCCTCTAGTTACTACGACTGAAGCTCCAGAAATTACAACTTTTAACTTTGAAGCCGAGATCATGGATGCTAGGAAACTAATTAACATGAAAGTGTGGAAACGCTTTCAAGATAAACTGAAGAGGACTCCTGTCAGCTCCTTATCTTCTATGCGAAATGATGGACTTAAAATGGTGAATAACTTTAAGAGCGCTCCAGAGATTGACGGATCTGCTTTAGAAGCATCATATAATTTCTTATTTTCTAAAGCTGATGCGTATGATGCCGTGAAGATAAAACTTGCCGATGGGCTATCCAGGAGAGAAGTCAATAAACGTCTAACTTCTGCAAGGAAGCGTGCTCATGACCTCAAAGGCAAAGCTGTAGATGCCAAGCAACTGCAAGAATCTGAAACTAGGTTGAAGCAGATTGCGGAAGAAATTGAGACCCTGTTGAAGGAGAAGGAAACAGTATCTCAAACGGTTGAACTTCTTCGGGAGTCCGTTCAAAGTGCAAAGCTTGGAGCCCAAACTGTTACCAGGGATATCGGTGTTCTAAAGAAAACACCCATCCTAGAAGATTCCATTGCTGATGAATTAAGGAATGTTACACAAGCTTTGGAAGCCGCTCGAGAGGAGTTATCCAGTATGAATATTTTTCATTAGTTTCTATTGAAACCATTTCATTTCAATGTCTTTTTTTTGCTCTGAACTGTAATGATATTATCAATAAAGTCCATATTCGCCCTTATCTCTTTTTTATTTTCTTATTCATCACTGCTTCTTTGGATTTTGTTTTACTGCCTTTTGATGTTTACTTACTGCCTTTATACCTTAATTTGCTTCTTGCTTCACAAACTTGATGAGAACAAACGAAAACATGACTAAACTTAACAAAATGTTAAGCTGTCTATGTATCTTCTTAAAGAGAATCAAGTCATAACGTAGTTCAAAGAAACATGGTTTTGATTGGGGGGTGTCGTGCACAGTTTATATTCATGCGGGCTAGGAGTTTGTCGTACACATTTTATACTCATGCGGACCAGGAGTTTGTCGTACACATTTTATACTCATGCGGACCAAGAGTTTGTCGTACACAGTTTATACTCATGCAGACCATGAGTAACATGCAGTTTAGGCTCGTATGTCAAGAAGCGTTGTGTATGCATTTGTTTACGCGTAATAGCGTTTTAAGAATTTCCCATTTATGGGGCCAATATTCACGCAATCTTCTGAAATCAGCTTATAGGCGCCATTTGTGTATACTTCTTTCACAACATGAGGGCCATCCCATTTTGGGAGAAATTTATTCCCGACTCGATGTGTGACCACAATAGGCCTCCTTATAGCAAGCACCAAGTCACCAACTTGAAAAGAAAGTATCTTGACTTTCTTGTTGAATGTTCTAGAAAGGCGAGATTGGTAACACTCAAGTCTTTGTTGTGCTTCCAACCTCTTTTCATCTAGAGCCTCTAACTCTTGAAGGCGCAACTTTGCATTTTCCTCTTCGGTTAAGCCTTCTTGTATGGCCATCCTCAAAGATGAGATCTGGTTTTCAAGAGGCACCACAGCTTCAACACCGTAAACCAAAGAATACGGCGTGGCCTGAGTGAGCGTCCTATAGGTGGTGCGGTAAGCCCATAGAGCTTCATTTATTCTTTCATGCCAATCTCGTTTCGACTTAGAGATCACCTTCTTCAATAGACTGTACAAGGTTTTGTTGAATGCTTCGGCCAGACCATTGGCAACTGCATTGTACATTGACGACTTCCTTTGTTTGAAGTCGAACTTCTCGTACAACTTATCAATCCAATTGTTGCTGAATAGCTTTCCATTATCTGTGATGATATAGCAGGGAACACCATATCTGTAAATGATGTTGATCCGAATAAAATCAGCAATATTTTCCTTTTTCACTTCCCTTAAAGGCACAGCTTCGGCCCATTTGGAAAAGTAATCGGTGGCAGCAAGGATGTAAAGATGACCACCAGAAGATTTTGTGAGAGGCCCTACCACATCTAATCCCCAAGCATCAAAAGGCCATGAAGCGACTGTTGGGCAGAGGCTCCGGAGGTTGATGGATTAAATTCTCATGGAACTGGCAGACTTGACATTTTTGTGCATACTCCATGCAATCTTTTACCATTGTGGTCCAATAGTAGCCCATTCTCTTGATTTTGAAGTACAACTTCGGCCCAGACTGATGAGCACCGCAAATTCCGGAATGAGCTTTCTCCATTGCTTGAGTAGCTTCCTCTTTACTCAGACATTTCAAAAAAATTCCATCAAAAGATCTTCTATAAAGTGTCCCTTTGAAATAGATGAAACGAGGTGCACGACGCCGAATATCAACCCTTTGGCGTGGATCACTGGGCAACTTGTCATACTTCAAATAATCCACTAGTGGTTGGCGCCAATCCTCTTCTTCAATTTCGAAGACTTCCACCACATGATTTTCAACTTCTTCATAATCACCATCTTCGAAGATTGGTGGTACAACCCAACTTTTACATACCGGAATTTGAATTTGCGCCTCTAGCATGGCTATAGTTGATGCTATTTTAGCAATGGCATCAGTTTGCTTATTCTTTCTTCTAGACAGATGTTTGATGTCAACATCACCGAGCCAACCCATCAGCTTTTGAGCATACTTGTGGTATGGAAATAACTCAGTCTTCCTTACTTCATACACTCCAAGTATTTGGTTTATCACAAGCAGCGAATCACCATACACCCTAATGTGTAATTGCTTTATATCGACGGCCATCTCTATACTAAGTATGAGTGCTTGATACTCAGCCACATTGTTAGAGCAATTTTCTGTTAAGGAAAATGAATATGGTAGAACTTCACCACTGGATGTTATAAACACGACTCCAGCACCGGCACCTTCTCTATGAGATGCTCCGTCAAAGTACATTTTCCAAGGAGAAGCTACCTCCACACCGAAAGCATCTTTATCAGGGAGTTTATCAGATAATTCCCATTCAGCAGGCATTGGATGATCAGCTAGAAAATCTGCCAACACTTGTCCTTTTACGGCATTTTGAGGGACGTATACAATCTCAAACTGTTGGAGTTGGAGATACCACCTTGCAAGCCGATCAGAGAGAACTGGTTTTGACATGACAAATTTTAGTAGGTTGGCTTTCGAGACTAGTCGAACTGTATGAGCTTGGAAGTAATGTTTCAACTTCTGAATTACGAAGATAAGGGCTAAGCGGATCTTCTCAATTGGTGAATATTTCAACTCATTTGGAGTCATGGTTCTACTCAGATAGTAAAGGGCAACTTCTTTGCTATCATCATTCTCTTGTGCAAGTAAAGCTCCGACAGAACGCTCTTGAGCAGCTAGGTAGAGAATTAATGGACGTCCGAGTATCAAGTACTCTTTAATGCTATTGAAAGCATTATTGCAAGCTTCGTCCCATTCGAATACGCTGTCTTTCTTCATGAGATGACTAAACGGTTGGCATCGACCAGCCAAGTTTGATATAAATCTTCTCAAGTATACCAACTTTCCTTGCAGACTTTTGAGTTCATGTATATTCCGAGGCATATGCATCTTCATGATTGCATCAATCTTTGCTTTCTCAATCTCGATTCCTCGACGGCGAACAATAAATCCAAGAAATTTTCCGGATGTAACTCCAAAGGCACATTTGAGTGGATTCATCTTGAGTTGATGCTCCCTTAAACGTTCAAACACTCGCCTTAGATCACGAGATTATCTTTCTTTTTCTTTGTTTTCACCACAATATCATCAACGTAGCATTCAACAATCTTATGAAGCATGTCATCAAATATTTTTTGTATAGCTCATTGATAAGTGGCACCAACATTTTTCAAGCCAAATGACATTACATTGTAGCAATATATTCCTTTCGGAGTACGAAAGGCTATCTTCTCTTGATCCTCAGGAGCCAAACCAATTTGGTTGTAGCCAGATGACCCATCCATAAATGAAAGGACCTCATGCCCAGTTGTTGCATCTATCATGAGTTCAGCAATTGGCAGTGGAAAGTCATCTTTCGGACACGCCATGTTCAAATCCCGAAAATCAACACATACTCTGATTTGCCCATTTTTCTTTCTCACTGGCACGATGTTTGAAATCCATGTAGGATACTTAACTTCTCTGATCTTTCTTACTTCTCAATCAATGGAATCAACTCTGGTCGAAATCGCTGTTGCATCTGTTTAATTGGTCTAGTTCCGTTCTTGATTGACAAGTGATGCACTGCGATTTTTGGATCCAAACCTGGCATTTCTTTATGCGACCATGCAAAGACATCTCTGAATTCCTGCAAAAGGCAGATATATTCTTCTTCTTCCTCAACACTTAGCAGGACACTTATGTAGGTAGGACGTGGGCCGCTTTCATCACCTAAATTGATTTCTTTCAACTCATTAACAGTGGCCTTCACACCCTCCTCAAATTGTGAGGGGCATCCTCAGCATCCATTTCCTCCAATTGAGAATCTTCAAGAGCAGTGATACGGTTGGTGGAAGCTACACTTTCTTTATCATCATCATTGTCTTCTTTAGTAAAGATAATTGTCTGCATCTTGGCCTTCAACACTCTTCCATATGAGACTGTCAAGATATTTCGCCTCTTCATGCGATAATGAATTCGACTCCGGAGTTTTGGGAAGTTAGGAGACTTGAAATTACTTTTCTTCCCACACTTGTTCTTCTCATACGGTCCGAGCCTTTCGAAAACACTTCCAAGCCTCTCGAAGACAGATCTTTTCTTGATCTTCCTTCCTCTTTCATCAAACACATCTTCTGTGGACGAAGCTTCTCCCTCTGTGATATAATTTATGTTTGCTCTTCTAATTGCTATGCGGACTGGCTTTTGAGGGACATATCCCAAACCTGGCTTAGCATTCTTGATAATGTGGCCATTATTTTTCAACATTTTCTAAGTAGCATTGAGCCCATGTTCAGATGGGTTGATAGTCTCTTGAGGCAACTTGCTTGTCATCGGTTTCTCTTTCAGTTCATAACCAGCCTTCTTGAGGGGTTTGAAAGCTTGTGGGCCATATGACTTGGCTATTTCTGTTTCAAATACTTCACCGTGTTCATTCTTTACTCCTTCAACAGGACGTATGAATCCTTTGAGTGGAGGAGAAGAAGTCTTACCTTCATCAATTTTGTTAAAGGCAACGTCAACTCTTCCAAGGCCTCAAACTTCTCCTTGTTCTTCTTGAGAGCGGTGGATGAAGTGCTACATTCATCCTTTAATTGTTTACTGCCCTGATCATCTGGTGCTGGGGCTTCTTCGCGCTTCACTTCCTTTGTATTCTTGAAGAAATACTTAGCATCTGCAAAGTAAGCTTCAGCTTCAGTAAATAGCTTATCATCACCGAACACCCTTTTCACGTTGTTTCCTTCGCTATATTTGAAGCATTGGTATAATGTAAAAGGGATCACACCATTCTCATGCAGCCATGGGCGCCCCAAGAGCATGTTGTATGAAGTTTTTGCATCGATAACATGGAAGAGCACTGTTAATTTCATTTCATCAATCATCAAATCAAGAACAATCGTGTCGAGAGTTCTTTGTCCTTCATGGTTAAACCCTTGGATCATCAACCAGCTATGGTTGAGTTCATCCATTGGTATTTCTAACTTCTTCAACATCCTTAAAGATAGGATGTTCACTGCTGAGCCTCCGTCAATAAGTATACGCTTTACTTGCTGTCCTTGTGTATAACCGGTCACGAACAGAGGTTGGTTATGAGGTTGTGAACCCAACAACATATCTTCATTTGTGAAGGTCACCTTCATGGAGTAAGCTTTTTCTTTAGCATCAATTTGTTCACCTTTGCTACCTTCCTCACTCACCACATGACATGAACTTTCATCTGGACTTTTGTTTATAGAAGTGAAGTTTGCGGATGCTTCATCCTCTAACACAATCTTCCCCTCCTTGGCCAGCTGCATGATCTTTTCCTTGAAGATAAAGCAATCATGAATGGGATGGCCCACCAATCTATGGTACTTGCAATATTTTGGGTCATTGGTTCGATTGGCTTCCTCTGGGCCCTTCATTTCAGGGAGTTCGATGAGTTTGTCTTTCATCAGATCATCGAATAAGCCAGAAACATCAGAGTTCAGGAATGGATACTCTTTTTCTTGCATCTCTTTCGGGTTAACCTTCTTTGCCCCCCACTCTTGAGCAACTTGTTTCCTTTTATCTTTCTTGTCATCCCCATTCTTTCGAACCTTGACAGTAGCGGTGTTTGTGGCCATTGATTCTTTATTGGAGTTTCTGGCATAAGGCTTGCCCCCTTTTTTAGCTTCTTGCCTATCTTTGGACTTGTAAGAATCTGACATTGACGAGTGCTTGATTCCACTGGCAGCCATACTCAATTCCATGTCATGAGCTCTCGTAGCCAACTCCTCAAAAGTCTTTGACTGAATCCCTTTGAGTATGTAGAGTAAATTCCACTCCATCCCTTGGATGCACATTTCGATTGCAGACTCCAGATAATCTGTCCTTGCAGTTTAATCTCAAATTTCTCCATCTATTGATATAGTCAATCACGGGCTCTTCCTTCAATTGGCGAGTATTGGTTAGCTCAGTCATGCTAACGGTTCTCCTCGTGCTGTAGAAATGATTGAGAAATTCATGCTCCATTTGTACCCAACTGTCAATGGATTCAGGCTGCAAGTCGATATACCAGTCAAAGGCATTTCATTTGAGAGAGCGAACGAATTGCCTCACCATATGGTCTTCATAAGTACCAGCATCATTACACGTCTCAATGAAATGTGCTACGTGGTGTCTTGGGTTTCCCTTGCCATCAAATTGTTGAAACTTGGGAGGCTGGTAGCTAGCTGGCATCTTTAAGTTGTTCACTATTTTTGTGTATGGTTTGACATAAGTGATGGTAGGCTTGGAAGTCTCCTCAAACCTCTCATTTATCGTTCCAAGTATAATGTCCTTCAGTTGATCTACTTGGAGCATTCCATCAGCCAAAAGTTGCACTCCCCTTTCAGTTTGCTCTTTTTTAGTAGTTTGGCATTTTGTGAATTCTTCTACCTCACTCTCGTCCACAACTACTTTTCCGTTTGCACGGCTAGTCTCCGCAATGTCTCTTTTTTCCATCAGTTGGGAGATCTTTGTGTCTTGGGCCTCTATGTGTTTTGTGTGCCCTTCGATAGCTTTAATCATATTTGCTAATTGCTCCTCAATAGTTGTAGTTCCTGCCATCATTACTGGAGCTGCACTTGAATCAGACGAAGAGCTTGAAAATGAATGGGGGTGTGAGCATGCAGAGTCCTCATCACTATCCTCCTTCATGGGTGGCTATTTTCTCGAAACCACTTCGACCGAAGAGTTGGATCCAGAGGAGGCCTCCGATTGAGCTTTCTTTGACATATTCCTTGTGACAACAAAAACATATTCATTCAATGAATCGGAGAGCTTGGAAGCAGCAGTCCTTCACACTGTGATCTTGACATGAGTCATTTTGTGTTTTTAAAGTTGTAGAGAGAAGAGATGAAAGGTAGAGATGGTCCCACCGGGCGTGCCAAAATTTGTAACAACAAATTTTGTATTTATAATAAAATAAACACAAATTGAATTACAATGATAATCCAGAAGGATTAAACTTGAAAATTTAGGAAACAATCTCTATCTATCCTCTGATTCTTCTCTCGAACCAATTTGAACTTTGACTTTGACTTTGTGTGTTGACCGCACTGACTGTGTTGACTACGCTAACTTTGTGGGTTGAGTCGGGTCTTCAGTTGAAGCTTGTTCGGACTTGAATTTGGGACTTTGTAAAAAAACTCGATCTGGGGGGCTTAGCACCTTAATCCCGAGTCGTATGCTGTTCTTGGCTCGAAGAATACTGAAGAACTTAGTGTATGGAAAACACCTGATTTGGGGGGCTTAGCACCTTAATCTCGCGCTGTATGTCGCACTTGTCTTGAAGATCTTGAGGGACGTTGCTCGTGTTTCAATCTTTTCAGTGCGTTGTCATCTTCAGATGCTTCAGTGTGTTTCAAATGAAGGGAAGAGACCCCTTTATATAGGTGAGAGGCGAAAACTCCCTCATAAATGTCTTGCATTCTGATTGATCCACTCTATTTGGGTCATCTCCTGTGGGCTTGGGCCTCCACTTGTTTGGGCTGTAATCAGGCCTATTTTATTTGAGTCTGATTTAATTTGTATAGGCTTGTTTAACTTAAGTCAGACCTCATTTGACTTAGGCTTTCTTGACTTGGGTCAGACCTCATTTAATTTGGGCTTGCTTGACTTGGGTCAGACCTTATTTAATTTAAACCTCATTTAATTTGTTTTGCTTAAATTAATTATCAATTATTTATTAATCTATTTTTAGGAATTAATTTATTTAAATTCCAAAATAAATTAATAATTGATATTTAATCCAGAGAATTCACTTGTCGCCATTTAATTGAACCGTAAACTTTAATTGCTTACACCTATCATTACAATTACTGTGTGGAGCAAGTTTGTGACTCTAATGGAAATATCAAGTCCTAGAGTTGCTACTATACAATTATCTGTACCAACTATTTATATTTATTAAGGCTGTGACGCCTACTCATGTGTCTGATGATTACAGTGGAAAATATAAGGGCCAGGTTCGTTTATCTTTGTGCGTTGATTTCATTAACCCAAATATATAGTGGGCCTATTTATTCTTCTTTTTATTTTTATGATTATAATTCATGGCATTGCTTCCCAACTCCATTGCCTTGGGCCCACCAATTAACTCAGCTTGCATGTCACTCTTGCATGTACTTGACGTGGCATTTGCATTAATTCTCAATACCCACTTCAATGTGTGCATGGGACCCGCCGCTTACTAATTAACTTCTAAACTCACTGTACATGCATTCAAATTGGGCTGATGATTAATGGGTCAATTTGATCAAATAATAACAATCATAATGGACCAAAACTTGGTGAATTTCGAAAATCCCATAAGCAGCCGCGCGACGTCACTGTTTTTATCACAACTTCTTCATCCGACCTTCGATTGAGGTGATTCATGCGGCCACGCATTCTTTTCTTCAGTGGCTTTCCAATCATGTATAACAAGATCAGTTTTGACACCCACACGAACACAGAAAAATTATGGAAAGTATCCCCCTATTTTCTTGCATATTGCTCAAATTCACCTTTTACCCTAACTTTGCATTTTTATCCTTTTTCCTATCAAAATATAACAAAATACATCTCATGCACCTTTTAGACGATAATAATTCAAAGTATAAAGATTTGTGCAAATAATAGTAATTAAAGACTCAAAGAAGTATCAAATTGAACTCAAAAGTACATGAATTTCCACTCTTATCAAACCAAGAACTTGATCGCTATTTTCTTTCACCCTCAAGTGTAAGGGATCGATTGTAGTGCGCGTGACCAAGTGAATATTATTCCCACGAGATAGTTATAATTTAACAAGTAATTCTATTAATGATAATTCGATTGCAAGACAAATCTGGGGGTTTTTGGGATAATAATTAATTAACTAATAAAAAGTAAATTTAAATAATTAAACTTATTACGAAATAAAATAAATCACGTAAGAGAAAACGATTTAAGAGTTCAAAGATGGAGAATTGGTAATGCTCGGACAAACAACTTAACTATGTGACTAATTTATCTAGACCCAAATTAATTATCTGCAGACGTTTATAAGAGGATCACAAAGCCCAGTTAAATCACCTTGATCGGGTAGTGTCTAACACTTATAATGAGCTGAAAATCCTAGGATCAATAAGAAATTAACTCTCACTCCCTCTATAGGTACTTCATGCTAAATTCCAATAAAGGATAGAGCACTAGACTTCCCTTTCTAGGTTCGCGATTGTTAACCTCTTTTGTCTCCTTACCAATTACCTAATAATGATGTTTTACCAAGTAATTAATATTCCAAATTGATTGTCTAATACTCTTAGGTATTATAGGCCAATCCCCTACCTAATAATGATGTTTTACCAAGTAATTAATATTCCAAATTGATTGTCTAATACTCTTAGGTATTATAGGCCAATCCCCTAAGACTGTCACGGGAAACAACAATTATTATACAGGAATAAAGAATTCTATTAACTATCAATCAGTGATACTGTCAATAATAATTAAAGGAATCAAAACCCAAAAACACAATAATATGAAGTCTCAAAATATCATCTTCAATAAGGAAATAAACAATTTGCAGAATAATAAATTCAAGTTTAGGACAATCAAATCACATAGTCAAAATTGTATTAACGCCCTAACATTACCAATAAAGAAATTTAGCTCATTGATTTACGGGGACAAATCACAAAGATGCAATAAACCCTAATCATAGTGCTAAAATAACAAAGATAAGTAACTAAAATTATAGAACCCTTTTGGAGGACTCCGTCTCTTCAATTACTATCTTCGTTGGGATCTCCGTCTCCAGTGGGTGGATGAAGGAATATGGGTGAAGGTAGAATTATGGTGAATAGCGTGAGAGAGGTGTGGGAAGATGTTGTGCGTCTCTATTTTTCTTCTCGGCCTTCTGTTCATGGAATACGCGTTTCATACAATTTATACAAGCAGCACGTGGGCTTCTCATGTGATGGGCTTTCCAAAGGCATGGAATTTTGAATTGCATGAAAACTTGATTGGGCCGGGCCCTCTTTGCAATATGTGGCAAACTTTAATTGGATGGCATATGTTGATAGTGGGATCAACACTCACGGGCCTTCCTTTTCTCTCTCAAACTTATTCAAATAGTGACGTGGCAGGCATAGTGATGAAATTATTCCATGAGCTTAACAAGTGGAGTGAGCCTATTGGGCTTCTTCATAATAAATGGGCCAAGACTTGGAAAATTCGAAAATCACGTATACACTTGCACGATCTCACCGTTTTGGCCATAACTTCTTCATTCAAACTCCGATTGAGTTTATTCTTGCGCCCACGCGTTCTTCTATGCCGTGGCTTTCCAACCATATTTCACACGACCACTTTAAGCTCATACACGAACACAGAAAAATTAAGGAAAGTAGGTGTCTGTTTGTTTGCATGCTTGTACAAATTCACTATTCATTCCAACTTTGTATTTTTTATCTCTTTTCCTATCAAAACACAATAAAATACCTCACAAGAGCCTTTTAGTCAATAATAATTTCAAGTATTAATATTTGTGCAAATAATATCAATTATTCACTCAAAGAGGCATCAAATTGGCCCCGAAAAATACATAAATTTCCATTTTCATCAAACCCCCAAACTTAAGGTGTTGTTCGTCCTCGAACAACGAAATGACAAACCAAGAGAAATAATGAGATGGAAAGTCATGTCCCAAGGAAAATCAAAATATCAATTAAACCTTCAAAAGATGTAATCAATATCAACTTGGTTCACATAACTTCAACTTCAAAAGTATCAATTCATTCAAAACATGCAAATTAAGATAATTACTTCGCCAATTCAAGTGCTCAATCCACCTATGCTCACAGGATATATATAGTGTAACTCTCACGCTCACGGTGTATAAAGTGTACACCGCTTGACTTGTATATATAAGTGTGCTCTCAAATTAAATTCAAGTGCATGTGTAACCATAAGCATGCCTATTGTCTCAACTCTCCTTTTACTTGTAACTAGCAAATCATGAATCAAAAAGGTCTTTCTATTTGGTTGTAACGTAGGCTCTTTCTACAAGGTAGAAAATATATGGATAAGTGACTCAAACTCGAATCAATCAAGTGGCTATCTATCATGATCTTTCATTCTTCCTCATCACTTTCATTACAGTACAATTCCTCCACATCTTCATAGGAATACCAACCATCTTCTTTTTAATTCTTTCACTTTTCAACTCCATTATTTTTATTTCCTTCACTTTTTTGAATGGGGTATCAGTTTTAGGTACTACCCTAATGGATCATCCATAGGGTACTAGATGTAAGCACTACCCTAGGGTGTCTTTTTCATAGAGTACTGATTCCCTACACTTGGGGACACGCAAAAAGGTGAACAAGCAAATGACGCCACTTCCGGGGATTAGATTATTTAAATAGGAGACTACTAAATTATTTGTTATCACTTTTAATTAAGAATTTTATTAAAAAAAATTTTTTGCTTTTATGTGTATGTTCGGTATAGGAAATTTTATTAGATGCTTCTTCGTCTATGATATTCACTTTTTACAAACTTAGTTTCTCACTTAGTTTGAACTAAGTTTGGGGGGTGAACATGCATCCCAATGTCTTGAAGCACCGAGGTAAGTTTTTCTTCACTTGTGTGTGATGCTTAGAAGTCGATTTTTTTTAGAATTTTCGGAATTTATTTCGATCTTTCGAATTTTTTTTGCGATTTTCCAAGTGTATTGTGTGTTTATTTGATTTTGTGTGATTTGATTGTTTTGGTTGAATTTTTTTAGTTCTCCTATGATTCTACTGATGAATTGTATTTGAGTGGTGATGAAAGATAAGTGAGTTCTATCTGAGGCCTATGCCTGAACGAGTTGAACAACTCGAGGAGCTTGAAAGATGTGGAGGAGATTAAAAATCAGGTGCCTTCGTTTCCTTATTTTAATTTTTATGTGATAAATTGTGTGGATTATTGAATAGTCGAAGAACTAAAGTTTAATTTTCTGGTTGTGTGTTTAGTGTGATCTTATTTGTTAGATTTCTGCCAGAAATTCATATGCTTTTGGAATTGATGAAGGAATTGTATTTAAGTTATATTGTCATATGTAATATGAAGTTTTATGTGTACTTTTGAGATATTGCTTACCATGAAGAGTGCTCTGTTACTTAATAACCCATGTGAGATTTTGAGCCTATTATCATGTACATTAACACATGATGTTTCTTTTCTGGTGAGTATCATTCTAGTGTGTGTATTCTAGAACTTGCATCTTGTCTTGCTTGAGACTACGTGTTGTGTTAGATGATGGGAGATGATATTAGGCCATCTTTGATTTATAACCCATATTTTCCCATACACTTTACCTGAATTCATTAAATCCTTAGTCAACCCACTGAGCCTTTTGAATCCATTCTTTTGATAGTCAATAAAGCTTAATTGAAGAGTGGTGATTTGTGGGTTGAGAATGACGATGAAGGAAGGATCAAAAGAAAAGAAAAAAATTCATGGAGTAGTGCTTAAATCTAGTACTTCATGAAATAAACACCCAAGGGTAGTGCCCGAAACTGGTACCCCGTGGAGGATGTGATTGGTAGTGTCCGAAACCGGTACCTCGAGAGAAAAAAAGAGAAAAAAAGGAAAACATGGAAAAAAAGTGTTCAAGTTGTGCATGGAAGAGAAAAATTGAAGAAAAAAGGAGGATGATGTGCTTGAATTGAAGTGGTAAGAAGAATGAAGATCAAGATTGGTCGCTACTTGATTGATCCGAATTTTGAGTCACTTATCTATATGTTTCCTACATTAACCAAAGAGCCAACATTATATCCTATTAACAGTCTTTTTTTTATCTCATTGTCGAATCATACTTTTTAGTGGTGGAGAGTTTGAGACGTTTGGCAAGCTTATGATTACGCATGCACTTAAATTGACTTTGAGCGTAAACATCATACCCCATAAGTGTTATTCTTTTACACTTGAGTGAGAGTGATATACTTCCTATAAGAATAATTAGATGGAGCATTTAATTGGTGGTGATTGTCTTAACTTGTATGCTATGAATGAATTATTGCATGTAATGAAAGTTGCATGACTGGAGTTAATGACAATTGTATGTTGAATGGCCTAGTAGTCATACCCTTTGTGTTCCATTTGATTTACACACTATCTTTCTTCTTTGTTCGATTTCGGTGTTCGGGGACGGACAACATCTTAAGTTTGGGGGGTTTGTATAGTGTGAAAATCTGCAGTTTTAGGGTCTGGTTTACCACCGTTTTGTGGGATTTATATTCGTATTTTAGTACTAAATAGTTTATTTTCATATATTTAAGATATTGGTGCATTTGATGTGTTATTTCGTGTTTTTAGGTGGAAAATGGATTAAAAGTGCAAAGTTGGAATAGAGAGTGAATTTGTGCAAGATGTCAAGGAAACAGAGGATTATAATCTATAATTTTTCTGTATTTCTTTAGAAGTTCAAATTGGTCATGTGATACATGGTTAGAAAGCTACGGAAGAGAGGGTCGCGTGAGCGCAAAAATCACTTCAATCGGAGCTCGGATGAAGAAGTTATCCTCAAAACCGTGAGGCCGCGTAGCTGCCGGCAAAAATTCCAAAAATTCACGAAAATTACCCTCTATTTCCTGTTTTCTTGTTGGCTAAGTTATTTCCTAATTTAATATCCCTCCATATCTTCCATAATTATATTTTTCGTGATTTTTCAAGATCTACTCCTTATTTTATTCAATTCTCACACATATATATACCCATTCTCATCACCACATAAAGTGTGGAGAAACCGCATAATCTACCACCACCACATCACCTAGGGTTTTAAACCCTATCCCATCACCTTCCGCCATCCATCTCTACCCTTCACTCGCTTTTCACCTATCACATTCAATCACGGTGTTTGCTACTTGAGAAGGAGAACGGAGGAGGATCATCAAGACGGAAAAAGGAGACGGAGAAGTATTCCAGACAAGGATTTTTCTTCTTTCTTTAATTTCTTATTGTTGATTTATAGGCTCATGGGTAAGTTTTCATCTTTTACCATGTTTGTTGCTTGTAACACCATGAGCTATTTCCCTCTTGATAGTTTTAGGGTTTGAAAGTTTATCATGTTGATTTGAGATTTTAGATATCTATGATGATAATTTTTGCAAAATATTTATTCCTTATTGACATTTTATTTTAGGCTTATATAATCATGTTTCTTAATTCTTATGATATTATCATTGATTGACGTATGATTGAGTTTGAATGTGTTCCATGATTATATTTGTTATTTCGTGACAATTGAAGGGGATTGACCAATATATAGTCTTTGATTGTTTGATCATCAATATAGGATACCTTATTATCTTTGCATGACCATTGTTAAAGAGAAATATGGTAAGGAAGCCCTAATCCAATTCCTTTAGTACCTATACAGTATAGATCTCTTGCACTAGCCTACATGGAATTTTGCATGTGAATCGCCTAGAAAGCGAATAAGGGGTTGTTGGTATTTAATTTCCTTAGTACCTAAAGGGAATAGGAAATTATCTTATTAATTTGGTCCTAGGAATTTATTTTCTTTAAAATTGTTAAATCTCACTTGTCCATGAGTGGTTTAGCATGCTTAAGTGATCATTCATATAAAATTCTGAATGATTTGATTCACTTGTCTATTTGTCTTATTTCGCATGATAAATTGAATTTTCCTAAAACTATCTTGTTCTTGTCTCTTGAACACATGTGATTGAGTGTGACTTCTATTTTTTATTTTATTTAGTATTTATTTTCTGCATTATTAGTTATTAATTCCAATTCACAAAAGGTTTTTATGTCTTAATTATTAGTGGTGACAGTTAGTTAGTGTGTATCTTGTTTAACTCTAATTTCTTGGGTTCGATAATAGACTTGGTCACACAGTTATCTGCAACTGATTCCCTACACTTGGGGACACGCAAAAAGGTGAACAAGCAAGAAGCGAGCCACACATACCTCATGTGAAGTTGAGCAATTGAAAAGAACAAGTCTTCCAGTTTCAATATGGTTTTTACAAAGTGCACATCTTGAATCATCACTGGAGTGTAATAATTTCTTTTTAGCAAATTAGCTCTTATCGGGAATCTATTCCAAATTGCTCTCCATGCATGGGCTATTACTTTTCATAGTGCAAATGTTTCCCATATTCCGTTTATATTCTATTTGTTTTGGTATTTTGTGGGTCCTACTAGCTCTAGTGGTGGTCTATCTAATTTTATATTGCTGTTTTTTTGTGATTTAATGTGTACTTTCTAATTCTTGTTTTCTTTTCTTTGAGTACGCTGTAATTTGGCTTCTTACCATGCTTTGTGTTTCTTCCACTTCATGTTTTCTATCTTTGTTTTTGCAGCTGCATTCTTGGTTTCTAGTTCGCATTGTTTGTATCTAATTGTAACCTTGCTTCTTTCCTCTTTTGTGCCTTTATATTGTTCTCTTGGCATTTTACTCGCTTTAATTGTTTGGTGATTATTTTCATGCATTTTTTCTTATTTACATTTGTACGATTGTTGTTGTATTCTTGAATCTAATTGCTTTTGGGTGTGTACTGAATGTTTTCTTGCTTCTTTTATTTATTTAATTTGTGTTATGTGTTATCTCTTTTTTTCCTTACTTCCTTCTTTCGTATTCTTTGTGTTTGTGATACTGTATTCTGTACTTCTTAATTGCTTTAGTGCACTGTAAATTTTATATTCTTCTTTTATTGTTGTGTTGCTTACTTGTTTGATTATTTTCTTCTCCTTGTTTTCTTCCGTCCTTTAGGTGCCTTATTCTTGTTTTTTAACCTGCTATGTTTGTTTACTAATTGTGTTCATGCTTCTTGAATTTTTGTCATGCTTTTTGCTGCTGCATTTCTAGTTTTCTTAATCTTAGTATTGGTTGTTTCTAAATGTAACCTCACTTCTTCATCTCTTCTTTTGCGCTTTATGTTGTTGTTATTTGGGTGGATATTCTACTTGGTGTTCGGTACTTTATTTAAATGTTTTCGTGCTTATTCTACTTGTAATCTTGTCTATATTTATTGATGTTCTCTCTTTTTTGTCTATGGATATGTTATTGGTTTATGGGTATTTCTTGAGATCTCGATTATTTATTTACTGTACTTTTGGGTAGCTCGTTTTGTCTTGTTCTCTCTCTTTTATTTATTATTCTTTTTGTATTCTTTGTTTTTTTTCTTTTTTTTCTAGTAAATAAAAAATTGTATTATTGACATTTGGATGTAAGACATACACAGAAAATTATAGAACTTTATTTGTGTCCATAAACTTGATAGGTGTTTATAAACATGTCAATTAAAATCCTCAAGTGTAAGGATGTCAATTTTAGCGGCAATCAACCAAGCTAAATTATTGATCCCAATGAGACTGTGTTATTTATTTTACTCTAAATTACTATTTAATAAGAATTAAGTAACCAATTTCCAGAGTTTTTGAATTAATTAACTAAAACACTGATATAATAAATATCTGAATAATCAAAAGCAAGGAAAATAATTCAAATGTGAATTAAGTGAAAAGCAACATTTCTAAGGTATAAAGTATATATCAATTAATTTGGGTTCCTAGACTTCCAATTATTCATTCATGCAACATCTATGAAAAAAGACCACTTAATCTTGTTAACCAACCAAATATGATTCGATTTTAAGCTAACAGTATATTCTGATTTATTTCCTAAGGTGTGTGAACATTACAAAGCCTCATTCCTAGATACTAATCAAAGCAAACAACAATACCTCCGGATGGTAAGTTCGACTAACCAGATGTTCTCTGAAATTACTACAAGGTTTTATTTATTTCTTACTTGAATGACTAATTGCATTGTTCCACTAAACAATTCAAGTATCTGATTTACAAGTTCATGAAATTAAAATGTTTATAGTGGAACTACCTTAACCCCCAACAGATAGACAAAACCAATCATGAACTTATTAATCATTATAGCGGATGTAATGAAATTATTATGAAGACATTACAAAGCAGAAAAGCAAAGTCTGGTAAATAAATAAATTCAGAATATCAACTACATAAAATCCCAATCTTAGCCTGGTTCCCAAATCAATTCAATTTAACCATCAGCCTTAGAACTGTATAAGAAATTAGCCCATGAGGTCACATGCAACACTCATGGTAAAGCAATTCATACCACAAATCAAGAAAAAAGAAAGGAAAAAAATGAGAAACATGAACCCTAGCGTTAGCGTAGATCTGCGTTCCTTCTCCGTCTCTCTGATCATTCGATCTCTCTCAATCTGCACTTGGAACCCCCTTCAAGATGAATGGAAGATGGAAATTGATGTTTTCGGTATGTGAGGTGTTCTTGGGAGTGAATTCACAATATGAATGAGTGGGTTCCCTTCCTTATGTGTTGATTTCCCCCTTTTATATCTTGGGTTGTTTGCAGGGCTTTTTCGCTTCGAAAATTGGCCAAATCACGATTTGGAAGACTTACGTACTAAAAATAACCCTCTCAGTACCCAACTCGGCTCGAGCTAGATATGGATGCTGCCGAACGGTAGTCGAGCTGCACCTGGATCACTTGCCAAGTCACGTGGGATCCTTCTACACCCAACTCGGTTGGTTTGGAGGGCCAGTGGCTCCAGCTCGGCCCGAGCTGACATCCGAGCGGCCAGTAGAGATTCAAAGAAGACTTACAGCTTTTCAACAAACAGCTTCACTTTCTTCTTTCTCCTTTAATGCTCTTCAACTTTTCTTGCTATTCGAATTCCTCCTTCACTTTTGAACACAACTTCCTTGAATCTCTTTTTCTTTTTTTTTATAATTTTTTTCCAAATAAAGGTACCAGTTTTGGACAACTTCCTTGAATGCTTTCATAAGATCTGCAGGAATTCCTCCTTCACTTTTGACCAGCAAGATTCGTGGAAAGTTGTTCAAGAGAGAAGATAGATAGTTCTAGACAATCAAGTTTAAATTGGTAAACCTAAATCACTATACAATTGGTTGGAATTCCTGCAGATCTTATGAAAGCATTCACTTAATTTTATTAAATCCCTTTGGTGAAGTAAACTTAACACATAAATATTGTTCAAACCCTCAGATGCAGAAGAATAATTCCTACTCCCTTTCTAGGTACTTCATGCGAAATTCCAAATAGGCTAGAACACTAGATTTCCCTTTATAGGTACTTAAGAATTAATCCTCAATTCCCACCTAACAATCTAAGAAATTAAATCTTCTAGAATGGTAATTAATAGATACATTAAGTGTCCAATATTAATTATTCTAATGAATAAAGTTTTATAGTTAGATCCCCTTTACCCATAACAGGTTAACAAATAGAATTCTTATGTAACGTAAACAATAGTCATAAACATGCATAAGACAATGACATATTCATGAATAAGGACATATCATATAAGACAAAAATATAAGTCTCAAATTCAAAGCATTAATAAGGGAATAAGTATACTGCAGAAATCGATAACCTAGTCTAGGTCATTAAGTCAAATCCAATTAAACCTTCAAAACCTAGAACTATCCAAAAAGTACAAGCCTATGGTGTTATAAGAAACACCTATGGTTAAGTATGAAAGCAAACTCATAGGTCTATTATTCAAAATAAAGAAAGAAAGAATAAGAAAACTCTAGATTCGGCTTGATTCTCCATTCTCTCTTCCGTGATTCTGAACCTTCTCGTTCTACTTCTCAAGTAAGCAACACTGATGAATTCTCCGGGATGGATGAATGGGATGGTGAATCTTGATTTGATATGGTGGCAAGGAAAGGGTATGGAAAAGTATCAAGGGTTGTGGAGAGTTATTGTTTGGAACACCCCAAGGGCTCATTTTATAGTTGAGTACTGATAATTCCCGAATTCTGACTCAAAAGTTGGCTTTTTCACGTCAAAAATACGAACGGGCTAAAAAAATAACGAAACGATAAACTGGGCCTGACAGATATCGGCACGAGTCGTGCCGGAAGCTTGGTCACGGCGTCCTTCAGCAAGCTGGGCTGCACGAGCGTGGCGTGTCTCGACAGCACTCATGCCCGCACGCTGTGCGGACTAATTGGGTGCATTCGGCAGCACGACTACTCCTTCCTGGCCGGCACGAGATAAGGTTGTTTAAAACAGGGGCAATATCCTTCATCAGTCACGTCTCTCTCTGTGCTCTCAAACTTTATATCTATCTTTAAGTCTCTTTTCGAGAACACCTGACCTCCTGGAACAACATTCAAAACTGATGGTCGTTCGAATGCCTGATGGAGTCAAACTGATCATTGATATATCTGTACATCTCTCTCCTTGGATCCTGCACACTTGGAACATAATAAGAATGATAGTCAGAGGGTATGGGACCAGTAGAAGTACTGGGTCCTCCGTACTGGGTTCCAGATGGAGCTATAGATGTACCCGGTGCAAATGGATCATGTGCTACTCCGGATGGACCGCCTTGATAGTACCCACTAGCATAATACTGTGAGTCATATGTCCCAAAGAGCTCCGGCTCATGCTCCTCGGTGAGCATCATCTCATCCTCATTCTTATCATCAACATAATCAGCATCAGTCTGAGCTTGTGGATTTGCTGCTCGTTCATTGTGCTCCCTGATACACTCCTTTCAATCTCCTTGTCTAGAAAAGACACTCGAGACATGAGTGTGCAAATAAGATTTGAATGTGAAAGTTTCTTCAATAGCCAACGTCGTCAACTGCTCATATGAGAGTGGTATTGAATGGTTGCCATGCTCATAGTAAAGCTGGTCATCTCTCTCCTTCAAGATACGTGCATACTTCAGAGCTTGCACGTCTATATCAGACACATCATCAACTAGCTTCATCCCATCAATGCGCACTCTTTTGATCTTAGCTATCTGGGTAATAATACCACCCATCATCATAGACCTAATCTCTCAATCTCTAAAGTGAAGGAGCTGCTCAATAATCAATGCAACCAAGTCAAATAGCTTCTCCTCGCACATGCACCAAAGTACATAAAGCTCCTCCAATCTGACTTGGCCCTCCTCATGTCTTGCAAAGATGGTATATGACAAGACTCTCTTGATGTACCTGAGAACCGGACTAACGATGTAGGTAGACTTAGACTTCTTGGGTACGAAAACTTCATTCTTTCCTGTGATCCTTTTTCCAGAAAGCATCCTTGTCAAATGCAACGCTTATTTTATCACTAGCCTACCAAGGAGATGCAAATCCAAAGTTCAGCTCATTTCTTATCATAGTCACTTCCCTTCCTCTCAATATAAAAGTACATCAACTGGGAAACTTGTCGTCCTCCTCTAGATAGACCTCGTATGATATGAAAAACTCCATAATCAATGCATAAGTGGTGGGCCTTCGGGCATTCATGAACTCTAATATGCCCACTTTATCGAAAAGGGTATCTACATCATGCTTAATACCAATCCTGATCATGGTTTTCTCATCATGATAGCGCGTACGCACTATACGCCCCTCCAAATGGTTGTACTCCTCTATATTTTCCTTCTAATTAGGATAATAAATCCCAAGGTGTCTTTTCGGCACTAAAATGCCCCCAGTTGGTTGTGTATGACAATGGTTCAACACACTTTCCCATTCCTCCTCCGGTACACACTGCCGGATGATAGAGTCTGCTCATATTTTATAGACGAAAGTCTCGTTCCATATAAATTTCTGCACATCTCTCATAAACTTCAAATGCTCATGCCGAATCAAATTATATGGCTTAGTCCCACTCGCAAGATAATAGACATAATCAGCATACCAAGGGGCCTTAGGTTTTGTAGCTAAAGCGTATACCTGTCGAAGCTTTACCTCTAGAATCTCCTCATCTGGGAACACCTCTTTGATGATCTCATTCTCATTTTCACAATGCTCCATAGTCTCCAATCTTGATAGATGATCAGCCACCATGTTTTCACTCCCCTTCTTGTCTCTTATCTCTATGTCAAATTCTTACAGTAGTAAAATCCATCTGATAATCCCGGTCTTGGCATCCTTCTTCTCCATCAGATATCGGATCGCAGAATGATCCGTATACACCACAGTTTTAATCCCTACTAGATACACGCGAAACTTGTCAAAAGCATACACCATAGCTAAAAATTCCTTTTTAATCACGGTATAATTCTTTTGAGCTGCATCAAATGTCTTGCTCGCGTAGTAGATGGCTCGAAACCTGTTCTCCCTCGTCACCTTGGGATTTATTATCCCAATTGGAAGAAAAATATAGAGGAGTACAGCCATTTGGAGCGGCATATAGTGTGTACGCACTATCATGATGAGGAAACCATGATCAAGATTGATATTAAGCATGATGTAGATACCCTTTTCGATAGAGTGGGCATATTAGAGCTCATGAATGCCTGAAGGCCCACCACTTATGCATTGACTATGGAGTTTTTCATGTCATACGAGGTCTATCGAGAGGAGGAAGACAGGCTTCCCAGTGGATGTACTTTATATTGAGAGGAAGGGAAGTGACTATGACAAGAAAGAAGTTGAACTTTGGATTTGCATCTCCTTGGGAGGCTAGTGATGAAATAAGCGTTGCATTTAACAAGGATGCTTTCTGGAAAATGATCACAGGGAAGAATGAAGTTTTCGTACCCAGGAAGTATAAGTCTACCTACATCCTTATCCCGATTCTCATGTACATCAAGAGAATCTTGTTATATACTATCTTCGTAAGACATGAGGAGGGCCAAGTCAGATTGGAGGAGTTTTATGTACATTGGTGCATGTGCGAGGAGAAGCTATTTGACTTGGCTGCATTGATTATGGAGCAGCTCCTTCACTTTAGAGATGGAGAGATTAGGTCTGTGATGATGGGTGATATTATTACCCAGATAGTTAAGATCAAAGGAGTGCGCATTGATGGGATGAAGCTAGTTGATGATGTGCCTGATATAGACGTGCAAGCTCTGAAGTATGCACGCATCTTGAAGGAGAGAGATTGCCAGCTTTACTAAAGCATGGCAACCGTTCAATACCACTCCCATGTGAGCAGTTAACGACATTGGCTGTTGAAGACAACTTCACATTCAAATCTTATTTGCACACTCATGTCTCGAGTGTCTTTTCTAAACAAGGATATTGAAAGAAGTGTATCAGGGAGCACAATGAACGAGCAGCAAATCCACAAGCTCAGACTGATGCTGATTATGCTGATGATGAGGATGAGATGATGTTTACCAAAGAGGATACGCCGAAGCTCTTTGGGACATATGACTCACCACATTCTGCTAGTGGGTACTATCAGGGTGGTCCATCCGGAGTAGCACTGGATCCATTTGCACCGGGGACATCTACAGCTCCATCTGGCGCCCAATATGGAGGACCCAGTACTTCTACTGGTCCTGTACCACCTGACAATCATTCTTATTATGTTCCAGGTGTGCAGGATCCATGGGAAGAGATGTACAGATACATCAATGATCATTTTGACTCCCTCAGTCATTTGAACGATGATCAGTTTCGAATGTTGTTCCAGGAGGTCAGGCGTTCTTGAAGGGAGACTCAAAGAGAGATATAAAGTCAGAGAGATGAAGTTCGAGAGCACAGAGAGAGACATGACTGATGGAGAATATAGCCCCTATTTTAAACAGCCTTATCTCGTGCCAGCCAGGAAGGGACAGTCGTGCCACCGAAGGTGCCCAATCATGCCGCACGCTCGTGCTACACAGCGTGCGAGCACGAGCGTTACCGAGACACACCATGCTCGTGTCGCCCAGCCTGCCGAAGGACACCGCAACCTGCTGGCACAACTCGTGCCGATGTCCGTCAGGCCCAGTTTCGTCTTTTTTCTGGCCCGTTCGTATTTTTAACTTGAAAAAGCCCACTTTTGAGTCAGAATTCGGGAATTATCAGTACTCAACTATAAAAGGAGCCCTTGGGGTGTTCCAAACGATAACTCTCCACAACCCTTGATACTTTTTCATATCATTTTCTTACCACCATATCGAAATCAAGATTCACCATCCCATCCATCCACCCATCCCGGAGAGTTTATCAGTGTTGCTTACTTGAGAAGGAGAACGAGAATGTTCAGAATTGCGGAAGAGAGAACGGAGAATCAAGCCGCATCTAGGGTTTTTCTTATTCTTTCTTTCTTTATTTTGAATAATAGACCTATGAGTTTGCTATCATACTTAACCATTGGTGTTTCTTGTAACACAAAGGGCTAGTACTTTTTGGATAGTTCTATGTTTTGAAGGTTTAATTGGATTTGACTTAATGACCTAGACTAAGTTATCGATTTCTACAGTATACTTATTCCCTTATTAATGCTTTGAATTTGAGACTTATATTTTTGTCTTATATGATTTGTCCTTATTCATGAAAATATCATTGTCTTATGCATGTTTATGACTATTGTTTGCATTATATAAGAATTATATTTGTCAATCTGTTATGGGTAAAGGGGATATAACCATATAACTTTTATTCATTAGAATAATTAATATTGGACACTTAATGTATCTATTAATTACCATTATAGAAAATTTGGTTTCTTAGATTGTTAGGTGAGAATTGGGGATTAATTCTTAAATACCTATAAAGGGAAGTCTAGTGTTCTAGCCTATTTGGAATTTTGCATGAAGCACCTAGAAAGAGAGTAGGAATTATTCTTCTGCATCTGAGGGTTTGAACCAGATTTATGTGTTAAGTTTACTTCACCAAAGGGATTTAACATAATTAATTGATTACTTTCATAAGATCTACAGGAATTCTAATCAATTGTATAGTGATTTAGGTTGACCAATTTAAACTGGATTGCCTAGAGCTATATATTTTCTCTCTTGAACACTTCCATATTTATTTTATCTGTTATTTTATATTTTTAGTAATTATTTTCTGCATCTTTAAATTAATTAATTCTCTTAATATACCCAAAATTGTCTTAAATTAGAATAGTCATAATTAGATAAAATTATTAGTCTAGAATTATCATGTGATTCGATATTTTAATTTGGTCACACGCTGAACTACAATAGATTCCTTATACTTGGGGATACATGCAAAAAGGTTAACAAGCAAATGGCGACGTTGCCGGGGAATAGATTGTTTAAATTGAAGACCACTAAATTATTCGTTATCACTTTTAATTAGGTTTTTTTATTTCTTTTTTTATTTATTTATTTGAACATATTCTGACTCTAAATTATTTTTGAGGTACAAGAGATGGAATTCTATGAAAATCAGAATGCTATTGTTCCTCCTCCATATTACATGGATGAGAGGTACTATGGTTATGATTTTTCAATGAATCAAGTTCCTTCTGAATACTACAATCAAGTCAGATATGAAGATGAATGGTCTTGTGCTTACAATGAAAATTCATATTAACCTCATCAAGTGAACACTTATTCTACTTCAATCAAAATTTCCCATGAATCCGATTTGTTTGAAGAGTTGAAGAAGCAACAAGAAGAGATGAAGAAGGAATTAGAAGAGAGACAAAAGATCTTAGATTTGCTTATGCTCCATCTACGTCAATAAGAGGAAAGAGTAGAGGTTGAAGAAGGGTTTGAGGAAGAAACCGTTGTTCCATTGCGCAGTGGAATGCAGTTTGAAGGTCCTAAGTTATCGTTTGAAGAGTGCAAAATTATTGACGTAGTAGAGGAAATCACTAAGGAGAGCTTACCCATAATCCTGTCTAAGGATCCATTAAAAACAAGCCTAAGCGAAGTTCTTACTCTTCCTACTACTATTACTGATGATTTTTCTAATGAGCTCTCTCTTGAATTCCTTGAATGCTTACATGATTCAAATAATTGCAGGGACTTAAGAGGAGAAGAAGCAAGAGTTGAGGAATTAAAATGAAAGGAGCGATTCCTTCCACTCGAGGAGGAAGTTAGGATCACTTAAAGGAGAAAAAGGCAGAGGAAGCAGATAAAGAAGAAGAGCAGTGTCAAGAAGCAACCGAAGATGACTTGAATAATTAAATTAGCATTTCTAAACCTTTAAATTTTTTAAGTTGCATTGAATTTGATGATACTGTTTTTATTTATTTTGTTTTACCTAATGATTCCTCGCATATTCTTATGAACAAGATGTTAGAAGAGAAGTTGGAAATTTTTGTTAGAAGAAAGAATAAGTGGTGGAGTAGAATGGAAAGGTTGATGAGATGTGATCAAAACATGGATGGCAAAGTAAAGATAAATTTTAAGAATCCCAATGTGGTCATCCCTTGCCACAAGTACATGATTGATGAAGAAACACAAAGATTATAGTACGATGACAAGGATGAAAGATATCCATGGCCATTTCGATGAGCCTATTGATTTTCGTCGAGCTCATCGACGTTAAACAAGAGCGCTTGGTGGGAGGCAACCAATCGTTTTATTGCTTTTATTTTATTTCGTTTGTTGTGTCTTGTGTTATGTGATTTATACTCAAGGTGCGTGCTTACACTTAAGGTAATTACACCCTTTGAAACTTAGATTTAACTCACATTTTCATCTAAGTTTGGGGGTGTGATGTTCTTCCCTTGTTCTATCCACACCTAGGTATGTTCACTTTGTGTCGGAATTTATTTCGATCTTTCAAATTTTTTTGGGACTTTCCAAGTGTCTTGTGTGTCTTGTATGTTTCTTAGATTTGGTGTGATTTTATTTTTGGGTTGAATTTTGAGTTCTCCTATGATTTTACTGATGAATTGTGTTTGAGTGGTGATGAAAGAGAAGTGAGTTCTATTTACGGCCTATGCCTGACCGAGTTGAATAACTCGAGAAGCTTGCAAGATGTGGAGGAGATAAATCAGGTGCCTTCATTTCCTTATTTTAATTTTTATGTGATAAATTGTGTGGATTATTGAGTAGTTGAGGTGTTGAAATTTGAGTTTCTGGTTGTATGCTTTGTATGGATTTAGTTGTTAGATTTCTGCCAGAAATTCATGTGCTTTTGAAATTGATGAAGGAAGTGTACTTAAGTTATATTGTGTATGAAGTTCTATTTGTATTTGTGGGATATTGCTTACCATGAAGAGTGATATGTTACTTGTTAAAACTCATATGAGATTTTGAGCCTTATTCATGTATATAAACACATGATGTTTCTTTTCTGGTAAGTGTCGTTCTTGTGTGTATATTCTAGAACTTGTCTCTTGTCTTGCTTGAGACCGCATGTTATGTAGATGATGGGAGATGATTTTAGGCCATCCTTGAATTTAAGAGTCACTTAATCAAATAATTCTCGACCATATGATTGTTTATCTGTAATTAGCCCTGTTGAGCCTTAAAACCTCTTTCTTTGGAAACCTAAGAGAAATAACCACTTTGAGTATCTTAATGATTTTTTTTTACTTTGATTGTCCGTCATGAAGATAATTAATGGCTTTTCAAAGTGAGTTGATGGAGCTTGATAACAGCTTGGGAAGCAATGAAATTGGTGTTGAAATAATGATTGAGCTTGAAAATGCATCTAAAGAAATTCATGGACTAGTGCTTAAATCTAGTACTCCATGGAATCAAATACCCTAAGATAGTACTTGAATCTAGTACCCTATGGAGTATGCGAGAGGTAGTTCCCGAAACTGGTACCTCAAGAAAAAAAGAAAAGAAAAGGAAAAAAAATGTTGTGCTTGAAGGAAATGAGAGAAAAGAAAATTAGAAGAGCATGAAGCTGGATGACCTTGAAGTGTAAAAATCTGCAGTACAAAAGATCTCCGATTTTAATTCTCTACTAGTTGAGTCACTTTATCCATATATTTCCTACCCTTACCAAAGAGCCATCATTACATCCTATTAAAAGTCCTTTTTGATCCCATTATCGAGACAAAATTTTAAGTGGTGGTAAGTTTGAGACATTTGATTAGTTTATGGTTACGCATGCACTTGAATTGAATTTGAGCGTAAATATCATACCTCATAAATGTACATCTTTTACACTTAAGTGCGGGTGATATACTTCCCGTGAGAATAAGTCAATGGAGCATTTTAATTGGTAGTGATTGCCTTTACTTTTATGCTATAAATGAATTATTGCATGTAATGAGAGTTGCATGAACAGAGTTGATGACAATTGTATATTGAATGGCTTAGTTGTCAGATCCTTTGTTTTTCCTTAGATTTTTCACACTATCTTTCTTCTTTGTTTGATTTCGTTGTTTGAGGACGAAAAACATCATAATTTTGGGGGGTATGTTTAGTGTGAAAATCTACATGTTTTGGGGTCCGCTTTAGCACCATTTTGTGGAATTTATGTTCGCATTTTAGCACTAAATGCTTAATTTTATATATTTGAGATAATGGTGCATTTGAGGTGTTATTCTGTGTTTTTAGTTGGAAAACGGATTAAAAGTGGAAAGTTGAAATGAAGAGTGAAATCGTAAAAGAATGCTAAAAAATGCATGTTCAATTTGCATGATTTTTTTGTATTTGTGTATATATCCAAACTAATCATGTGATATATGGTTAGAAAACTACAGAAGAGAATGTCATTCTGGCTCAAGAAACACCTCAATTGGAGGTCAGATGAGGGAGTTATGATCAAAATGGTGAAGACGCGCAATCTGTGCCGACCAGCTTGCACGAGTCGCGTTGGTCGATACAGCTTGCACGTCTTCACCGTTTTGATCATAACTCCCTAATCTGACCTCCAATAGAGGTGTTTCTTGAGCCAAAATGACCTTCTATTCTATATCTTTCTAATCATATATCACATGATCAGTTTGGATATCTACACAAATGCAAAAAAAATATGCAAATTGGACATGCGTTTTTCAGCATTCTTTCACGATTTCACTCTTCATTCCAACTTTACATTTTTAATCCATTTTCCACCTAAAAAATACGAAATAATGCCTCAAATGCACCAATATCTTAAATATATAAAAATTAACCATTTAGTACTAAAATACGAACATAAATTCCACAAAAAGATGCTAAATCAGACCCCAAAACATGCAGATTTTCACACTAAACAGTGATGTGAATTGCATAGCCATGAGTGTTGTTTGTGACCTTATGGGCTAATTTCTTATACAGTTCTAGGGTTTGATGGTTATATTGAATTGATTTGGGAACCAGACTAAGATTGGGATTTTATGCAGTTGATATTCTGAATATTTTATCAGACTTTGATTTTCTGCTTTGTAATGTCTTCATAATTTTTATGACATCCGCTATAATGCTTGATTTATTATGTTAGCTTGTGTGCGTTCATGATTGGTATTGTCTATCTGTTAGGAGTTTAGGTAATTCCGCTTTAAACACTTTAATTCCATGGACTGGTAAATCAGATACTTGAATTGCTTAATGGAACAATGCAATTAGTCATTTAAGTAGGAAGTGAATAAAACCTTGTAATAATTTCAGAGAATATCGTGTTAGTCGAACTTATCATCCGGAGGTATTGTTGTTTGCTTTGATTAGTATTTAGGAATGAGGTTTGATAATATTCACACACGTTAGGAAATAAATCAGAAAATATTGTTAGCTTAAAATCGTATCATATCTGGTGGGTTGACATGATTAAGTGGTTTATTTTCATTGATGGTGCATGAATGAACAATTGGAAATCTAGAAACCCAAATTAATTGATCTATATTTGATACCTTAGACCTGTTGTTTTTTTCTTGATTCACATTTGAATTATTTTCCTTGCTTTTAATTATTCAGTTATTTATTATTTCAGTATTTTAGTTAACTAATTCAAAAACTCTAGAAATTAGTTACTTAATTCTTATTAGATACTCCCTCCGTCCCCTTGATACGTATCCATTTTCCATTTTGGTATGTCCCATTACAAAGTATACATTTCCCTTTTTGAATTGATGTGACCCACAACCACTACACATGGCCCCACACTCAACACTAATACAACTACCAACTACACATTTAAATATTATTTCTCTCACTTTACTATGTATTAAACTCTTAATCCACGTGCAAAAAGTAAATGAATACCTTTCAAGGGGACGGAGGGAGTAGTAATTTAGAGTAAATAAATAATTAATTGTCTCATTGGGATCGATAATTTAGTTTGGTTGCTTGTCGCTACAATTTGTACTTCCTACTTGCTTTGGTGGACAGTCAATTTGTATATTTGTTCTTGTCTCTTACCTTATTTTGGTGTTTTAATTTATTTTCTTATTTTTTTCTGTCCTTTGTTTGCCAATTTTCGCTCCTTACTACTTTGTTTAATTACAACTTTGCTACTTTGTTGCTATTATTACGATATTGCAAGTATGTTATTCCAAGCTTGTTTGCTTAGACTAGTTTACATTGTGTAGAAAACTGTGTATACATCAAGTATTTTATGTATTTTATCTTACTCTTCTTGTTTTCTTAGACTTTAAAGGCCATTTTTTGTTTATCTTGATCGATTGCTCTGATTTACTATTCCGTAGTTGCATTTCAATTAGTGGTTCATTCAATTTTCATAAATGAACACCCCAATTAATCTTTGCTTATTTTATGATGAATAATACATGACTAAATGAAAAAAAGTGTTGAATACCCAACTTGTTTCCGGTAGCCTTATTTAGAACAAGTCATCAATCAATATTCATACTCAAGTTTCTAATTTAGATCACATCAATAATAAGTTGAAATAGCCCATTGGAAAAATTTTCAATTAATTTCATTTTCCAAGCTCAACATTACATCTTCATTTTTTTATCTCTCACATATTTTTTTTATTCAACGATTCATTTTCAATTTTAAAGTTAAATCTACATTTTGACTTGGTATCATTTTTGTCCTACGCGTTCACTTTTTTTCCATATATTTTTCTTACTTTTTCAATCTAATTTAGTCATTTGAGAGATTTTTGTATTTATTTATTTTTATTTATTTATTTAGAGATGTTACTGTTTCACCAGTTGCATGGTGCAACCTAGTCAAAATCCAAAGAATTTTGAATCCTATATATGTATTGTTGGGTTTATTCGGCTCACGAAATTATAATTGATATAAACTAATATTAATTTTAAATTCTAAGTACAAATTTTTAATCCTAT
Source organism: Pogostemon cablin (assembly GCA_023678885.1). Lineage (NCBI taxonomy): Eukaryota > Viridiplantae > Streptophyta > Magnoliopsida > Lamiales > Lamiaceae > Pogostemon > Pogostemon cablin. The sequence goes on from CM042976.1 coordinate 4,603,087, forward strand.
GTCCAATTCTCTACTTTTTTTCTTCCATTCTCTCTATCTTCCCATATTTGAGGTTTATGTGCAAAAATTGGAGAGATAAAATTTGTTGTGTATGGAAATTTTGCATTATTCTTCGAGTTTTTTTGGGTAAATTTTCACTTGTCATTTACAAAATTTCCAGCATTTATAACAAAAGTTTTGCACACTGAAGAAAGTTTTTTGCACATGTAAGTTTTGCACATGTTTAAGCATTGTCGCAATTCATCTTCAATATGTGATATTTTTTTCAAAAGTCTTCATTAAAGGAATTGAACCGTCACTTCTTGTACATTCGTTTTTCGGAGAAATTAGGCAAATTCAAAGGAAACATTAAAATTATGATATTAAATTGATACAAATATTTTTTTGAAAAAAAATTAAAGTCTTAAATAATTATGCAACAGAAAATTTTTAACCACAAACTTTAATTGAAGTGAAACATACAGTCAGTTGAAGTGAAATACGCAGTTAGTTTGAGAATTTGTAAAAGTTCAAAATTTAAATTTAATAGATTGCATTTGTTAAATTTTAGAATTAATTGAAAAAATAATTTACGAATTTTACTCCTATTACAAATTAATCCTCACTTTTGAAAAAAAATTCCAACTTTGTTGTTAAACGCACCTAATTTCTAAAAATGAACCAACGATATTTGTTGAGGTGTGATCCAATAAAAATTACATCCAATGTTTTTGAAATCGGACTGGTCAGTTCGATCAGGAACCGAAACCGGAAACGGTCTAAAAATAATTGAAATCGCGGATTTTGATTTTGTTTTTTAAATGTTGAGATTCAATTTCAAAAATTGGTCAAGCACAAAATAATTGGTTGGACCGGATCAAACCAGAAATCGTCGGTTTTGATATTTTAATTTAAAATATTGAGATCCAAAATCAAAATTCGGTCAAAAATGAAATAATCAGTTGGACCGGTCAAATCGAAAACAGCTGGTTTTGATTTTTTTAAATGTTAAGATTCAAATTATTTGTCAATTATATAATTTCCAAATATAATAAAACAGTTGACCAGATTATATTTCAATACCTGAAAAAAAAAAATTTGATTATATTTCCACCCCACTTGATTACTTCATTTCAAATTTATGTTCTTTCAAATTTCAAAAGGGACCAGCTAACACCCAAAAAATACTTAAACATATCCCACTTAATAATTAAATCCCACTAATTATTGTTAAAATAAAAGATTTACTATATATATATATGACAATTATAACCTTTTGAAAACAACTTCAAAAAAAATATAAAAAAATCCACCCAATTAAAGGCAAAAACTTATGTGCCACAGGGCACACCCTCTGACACAAGGGACCAACTTGCAATTAAAAGACAAACTTCTCAATCAATTCCTTTCTTCCAATAATGTGATATGGGTTTAGATAGATAAACTCATAAACTCACCTCTCAATCCAATAGACCAGAAATCGAATTGACTCTAATCCATCATGTGAAAGAAAAAGTCTGTCAGATCTAATATTTATGCTGATTACTAACGTAAAACCACATATTTTTACATATTAGTAAGTGACAGATTCCAGAAACAGCTGTGCTAATGGTTGAAGGAGACAAGACAGACATTAAAATTGATTAGGGTTTTGTTACTGTTTATCTATTAAGTTTATCAATTTTTGAAATTAGTCCATATGTTTTCGAGTTTTTGAAATTGGTCAATTAACTTTCCAAAATTCAACATTTTAGTCCATTTACCGGCGAGCTAGAGTAGGTCACCGAACCAGTAATGCCACGTGGCGAGAAATTTTGATTTTTTAAATCCTTTAAGTTTGCCGCCTTTTGAAATTAGTTTATAATATTCCAAAATTTTGAAATTGATCCATTAACTTTAAAAAGGCAACAAAAAATACTAAATGTGTCAAAATAAACATCTGTGAATTAATCCGCACAACCTACATAAAATTCACCATCAACCTGCATCATGAATGGCCATCCCGCAAATTATTCATTCTAGAAATAACTTGCATTATTATGACTCGAATATAACATGTCTCGTGCATGAAAGGTATGTACTCTAATTCGACGTACCAATACCCCACCACATATAAATAATTTTTTTTTATAAATTATGCATTGTCCATTTTGATAACATATATTTTTTTAATTTTATTTTAGGTTCATACTTTTTTAAAAAAAATAATTTATATAAAATTATCAAAATGAGTTTGACGTATCTAATGGTCGCCTCGCAAATAATAAGCCCGAAAATTGTTTTATCTTACCAAATCTAATGAACTATAACCTATGAAATGATGGGTTGAGTTAGTTAATATAGGTTAGCTCAACTCACTTTTACATATCTAATTGGTCTAATTTCCTGTCTATGTGACATTTCTTTTTTCAGTTTTCTACCATATATCAATGATATATTATAATTTAATAGTAAAAATGAATACATAATTAAAAAAAATTATAGAAAGCAAAATCACGTAAATCTTTGGAGAAAATATTCTGAAATCCCCAAAATTCAAATAGATCAACCACAATCTAAAATTACATCGAACCAAATCTCCCTTAAGGAACCTAACTAATTCATTTTTGCATAGTTCATGAACCATGAAGATATATCATCTATTATTCATTCTCTGTTGCATAAGTTAAATTCACATTAAATAACTCCCTCCATCCCATCTATAAGCCTTCATTTGCTTTTTGCACGTGACTTAAGGAGTATTATTATTTTATATGTAGTGGGTAGTTGTATTAATAGTGGGTTGTGGGTCATATATGGGGTCCTTTTACTAAAAGAGAAAAATTGAAACTTTTGAATGAGACATCCAATGGGTGCGGTCGACAGCTTTTACTGCCCGATGGGTGCATTTTGCACTGTTAAAAATCTTGGTCTTGCTTGTAATTTCATAAAAGTCGGAATTAATTGCAGTACATCAAAATTTTAGGGGTTTTTTAAGCAATTAACCCTTTAATTAATTACTCCTTCCATCCCATAATAAACTTCACACTTTCTATTTTCGTACGTCCTACATTAAACTTCACCATCTAAAAAAGAAAATATCACATCAATCATCACCCTTAAAAGTACATCTTAATTACAAATTTACCACTAACGCACATAACATACTTTATCATTGATTTATTATCTAAAAATACTATATTACCCTCCAAAAATTAATAAAATTGGTTAAAAAGCAATTTTTCTTAAACTTCGTCTCTACGGTAATGCTGAAGTTTATTATGGGATTGAGAGAGTATCACTTTTTATTAGAGATGTTATCACTAACTTTAATTATGTTGTCAATTTTTATTTATACTATAATTTATGTATTGTACTATTATCTTATTTTACCAATTTAATATTATTTTTTTATTAAAATATTATCACTTCTTATTCATTTCATGAAAATCATCCCATGAGACGATTTCATAAAAGTCTTTCCTTTTTGTATAGACAAGTAAGGCTTAAAACCCTCTATTTAATTTTTTCTACAGTAAACACAAATACATACAATATTGTATATGTATATACTAGTGTGATGTCCGTGTGTGACACGGGGCTTAATATTTTTTTATTATTATATATTTTTAACAAATAAATAGCTAAAATAATTGTGTTTATTAGTGATAGTTGAGATTTAAATAATATTTAAAATTCTATAGAAAATAAATGATAATAAAACTATAGTTAGAAAAAATATACCTCGATATTTATTGTTGATCTTTGCATACTCGACCACAATGATCAGCGTTAGGTTGGGATGTTCCCTATTGTATTTCGAGAATTGGATTGCATAATCACCCCAAAACGTACACACAATGTTTGTGTGTCTGAAATTAAATATGAAAAAAAATCGAATTAAAATTTATGAAATTAAAATGATATATAGTGATCTTAGGACCTAAAATTAAAATCATGAGAAATTAAAATAATTACTGTGCATCCTCAAGTACAATGTCGAGCTTGTCAGTTGCCTTACCCCTCACATCAAGACAAATCATTTCTCCAACATTGACAACCAATGCAATCACATCTATTTATTTTGTGATAAGAAAATAATAATAATAATAGGAAATAAAAAAATTAAAAAAAGCATTCCAAAGAATCAACGTCAATATTATAAAGAAGTTAATTAAACAGAAATCGAAAATACCTATCAAATATTTATCTGAAATTTTGTCTTGGCGAATGATGATTTTAAAATCAACAAAATTGAATCTACTATCCTTCATCTCGAATTGTGAGCATGGTCTCACAAGAGTGTTGTCGTGTATGTTTAACTTCCATGCATGTTTAGTACTGAGAATACTTCCATTATTTTAACCAACACCAAAATTAGAAATGAAATAGGTCTCTCTCTAGCGCACCATCTTCTCACCATCTTCTCGAATTTCCAAAAGTAAAATTTGCGAATCTTTGCTTCAATTTTTGTGCCCTTCAATCAATAATACATACTTCCTCCGTTCCATGGTAATGGTAGTTTTTTACTTTTTGGCTCGTGGATTAAGGAGTATTATTATTTAATGTGTAGTGGGTAGTTGTATTAGTGGAGTATGAGTCTCATATTTTAATTGTATTAGTGGGTGTATATGGGTCTCATGTGTGTAAAAAAGAAAAGTGAACTCTTTGGGTGAGTCGACCAAAATAGAAAAAAAAGACCATTTGGGTGGGACGGGAGGAGTACTCCCTCCGTCCCATTTCAATGTTTACATATTTCTATTTTGGGCGTCCCATTTCAATATTTATGTTTCCCTTTTTGAAATATGGGACCCACCTAAAACAATTAATATATCACCATGGACCCCACATCCAACACTAATACATCTACCCACTTAAAATTAAATATTATATATTTCCACCCATTATCTATTAAAATATTATACTCCTTAATCAACGTGCAAAAGCAAACGTCAACATTGAAACAGGACGGAGGAAGTTTGTTAAGATTGTTAGAAATAAAATATGCATATCATAAATATTAAATTTAAAGAATTAGCATCAACCTCCTCATCCATCAAAATAAGATCAATATGTGTCTTTTGATCTGTATTATCCGCAAACGAAATCCAAATTCTTAGACACTTGACCTTAATTTTTCATGTTTTCTTCTCGCAAGTAACTTTGAAAACAGAGTCAAACAAAGCAGACATTATAAAAATACTTGGATTAAAAGTAATAAAATGTTATTTGTTGAGGTGTGAGGAATGAAGTAAAACTTATTAGAATATATAATAGGTGGTGCATTAATGTTTACCAATTAAGAGGGAGTAAATTTGTTTTATGATACAAATAAGAGGGAGTAAATTATATGTTTTACTATTTTTTCAATAATAATTTTGCTATCTGTATATGCATGAATTTCAGTTAATAATGAATTTGGAAAGTAAATGTATAATTAATTAATAATTGTAGAGATCACGATAAAATAATTTGGTAAGGAAAAATTTATGTTGTATGCTTTTTTTATTTATAAAAAAATATTATATGTATCAAAGGTAAGATACTTATTATATGTATCAAAGATAAGTTTGTATATTTTTTATATATAAATTATATAAGATAAATAATAAAAAAATAATAACAAAATAGATCACAACTTTTCTTATGACTAATTAAAAAATACCAAATAGACAATTCTAAATATATTATTTGACGACCACTAATACATATTTTAATGAAATATTTTAAAGCATTTAATTATAATTATAATAAATATGAACAAACTAATTATCTTAAAGTATGAATTTCGTTTAATAATTAATTTGGAAAGTAAATGTATAATTAATTAATAATTGTAGAGATCACGATAAAATAATTTGGTAAGGCAAAATTTATGTACGTAATAGTTATTTTCACACGACCCTCTTTGCTTTTATTACAGTATGTCCTTTTTAATTGTATCATTAGTTATATGATGCAAGTAACAGGGAGTAAATTAGAAGTTTTACCATTTTTTTCATAACATTTCATAGCAATAAATATATGGGTGAGGCTTACTGGCGCATTAGGCCTTTAGAATTTAGTATTATGGATAAGGGTATATAATTTTATTCTAAAGGGTATATACTTTAATTGTGTATATCATTTTGTTCTAAAGAGTATACACTTTTCATTATATTTGTTATTTTTCTTCAGAAAATAAAGGGTACACATTTTTATGCTAAAGGATATACAATTTAACATCTAAAGGCACACAGAGTGTGCTTCCGTGCGCCCGGACGCACACAAGTTTTTGCCTTGTAAAATAAAGGGTACACATCTTTATACTAAAATGTATACAATTTAGCACAAAATTCTAAAGGCACACGAAATGTGCTTCCGTGTGCTCGGGCACACACAAGTTTTTACCTAAGTATATTGCAATAAATATATATGAAACAATTATCTTAATTATAACACGTATATTTTTTTCACAACATACATAATAAAAAATTAAATTTTATAATTATGTTGTATGCTTTTTTATTTTAAAAAAAATATATTATTAATATTTTTTCATAACAAACTACATTATTTCTAATTTAATAATATAGTGTGCTTTTTTTTTAAAATAAATTTTGGACTTTATATATTCAATTGTACCATTAATTTTTCACTTAAAATATAACAAATAAAAAATTTCTAAAATATATGTATCAAAGGTAAAAATACCAATAGACAATTCAAAATATATATATATATATATATATATATATATATATCACATTTTATATTCAATTGTAACATTAATTTTGCAATTAAAAACTACTTAAATTTTTACTACACGTATTCATGAAAAATTGCATCAAATTAAATTCAGTAACTAATAGTATTAATTTTTATTTACTAATATATATTTATTTATTAATAAATGTATTTGGTTTAAATTTAGGTGCACGATTATTAATTCATACCTCCAAACGTACATAATACTTTATCAATTTAAATTAATTACAATTTTTGTTTTAGTTATAAATGATTTCAATTAATTTGGTGAAATAAAATTAATATTAAGTAAATATTAAATTATTTATTAATTATTTAACCAATTAAATTTTTAAAATATTATTTGTTATTTGAAGTTTTTAATGACATTAAATCAACACTCATGTTTTAAAAATTTTATATTAGAAAATTACTTTAGAATAGATATATCAAGATAATTAAGTTCTATCAAAACCAAAACACAATTAACACATAATCATAAATACTCAATCAATAGAAATAAAGCACATAAAAATTTTATTTTGAAAAGAATAAAATTGCAACACAGTGTGTTTTCAAAAAATTCAAATAAGGAAACTACTTTATATATATATATATATATATATATATATATATATATATATATATATATATATATATATATATATATATAGATATATATAATATTTAATATATTTATTTCTTACATAAAAATAAAATCTTGCGTTAAATTTTTATTAATTGAATTATTTTAAAATATTTGAATTCCAATTTTTTTTCATATACTTATCAATTAGCAAGCCATGCATATATCTATTGGAAATATATTAAACTTAATTTTGTGAGATGTAATAATGTTTTAGATTATTGAAGAAGATGTGTCTAGATTATTTGAGGTGTTAGTAAAACTAGAAATTTATAGCACATGAATGTAAAGGAGGAGGAGAAAAATATCTAAGAGCGACGTAGATGTAAGAAAATTATAGAAAAATATACATCATGTGATATTAAGAGTTTTTATCAATTCAAGACGCGAATTATGAGTAAACAATCTTTTAGGAATCTGAATTATATAGAAGAAATATTTAGAATAGGGTGTCGGTGTTCGCACCCCCAAAATTATTGAACATACCCAAAAAGAATTTAAATTATTATTATTTAATTAATACTAACTTAAATACCCTTCTAAAAAGATACACACTTGTAAATACATTATTAAATATACCCTATATTACTTAATACACCCCTAATCTATTAGGATACAAAGGAATGTTGGGATATGATAGAATTTTGAAAATAGGGATATGGTGTATTAAATCAGATTGAACAATGGTTGGACCATGCGACCACCACCATGGATATTGTGGCTCGCCCCTAAACCACAAACATTCTGAAGGCCACCAATTCTAATACGAAGTTGAACCATCTAATGTCACTCTTTTCCTTCAATCCATACTATTACTAGATGAAATTTAAGTTACCCATTTCACAGTAAAAATACACTTTCTATACTAAATTTACAAATCTAAAACTGAAACACCGTAGAAATAACAAGAAACACAATTCTCCATTAAAAGGGTAATGGATGAAGATTTTGGAGAAAAAACATAACTAATCTAATTCTCTGTCACAATACTCGATTTTACTCATTCTAAACAAGATCCAATGATTCTTTTTTTATTTTGAAGAGGAGAAGACAACATCACGTTAAGATCAATGTTGGGGTTATATTTAGTAAAAATGAAACATGTTTAATATAATATATTTAGTAATAAGGGCATTTAAGTCATATTGATAAGAAATATTATAATTTAAAATGTTTTTGGGATACATTTGAGTAGTTTTGGGTGTAGCCGTACCCTTAAAATACTTTGATCTATAATAAATAGATGGAAAATGTATTAACAAAATTTTTTGTTGAAGAGAATCCCAAAATTACTCTCATCCTTCTATTATATATTATTCACCGAATTAAACCAATTCCCCCCGCACAAATACCTATATATTCCTTTAAATTTCCAAATTAATTAACTTAAGCTTTTATTTATTAAAGTTACTATTTAACATCACATTAAAAAATTAAAATAATGACTTATAATAATAAAAATATATACTTAATCGTTACATCTATTACAAATTAATTATATGTATTACAAGGCTTCCACATGGGGGAAGAGATAAATTAATATAAATATATATACTATTGCTAATGAATTAATGATTTAAAAGATTCATCAAATGCATTACATGAGTGAGAAAAACTTTAATTAAAACGTAATAGTAAAATAAATAAATGTATACATTAATATGCAAATAAACAAAAATAGAATGAATTGTATAAGATGTACTTAGATAAACAAATACTGAATGCATTGTACAGAATATACTTGGATTATAAAACGGGTGGAAAGAAATTCAATTATATAGAACATAATATCATATTCTAATAATAAATCAAGCAAAATGTACTTAGGATTATAAAATGGAGAGGTAAGAAATTCAATTATATAGAACATAATAATTTCATATTCTAATAATTAATCAAATCACTTTGCGATTATTCGAGATTGAGTCATTGTTGTAATTTATTTTTGCGATTATTCAAAATTGAGTAATTGTTGTAATTTATTTTTCTCAATTATATGACTATTTATCTATTATTAACATGAATTATTATTATCAATGAAGTCAAAATGTACTTAGGATTATAAAATGGAGAGGTAAGAAATTTAATTATATAGAACATAATTTCATATTCTAATAATTAATCAAATCACTTTGCGATTATTCAAGATTGAGTAATTGTAATAATTTATTTTTCTCAATTATATGACTATTTATCGATTATTAAAGTGAAGTATTTTTATCAATGAAGTGTTTGAGCTGGAATTAATCCATTCTTGAAATGAAGATTAAATAGTGGATTATTGAAGTACTGTTTCACAAGCGTATTAAAAACCTATTGTATACAAACTTTCTATAAGTTTGAATTCCTATTCCAGTAGTTCATTGGTGATTCACAGTATAAAAAAAAACTATATCCTACAAATGACCATTAAACCATTGAAGCATGTATTGAATTTTGGGATTGATTATATACGTGGCAAAACATATAATTTGTGAAATAAGAGAATAAACAGCATTGTGAAATACGTGGTCCCATTTAAAACATGATCATCTCCTCATCAACTGTTATTATAATCTCCTATACTAAATATATTTCAAACTACATCTCATCTTATATTGATATATTCTAACCAAATCAATCAACAATTGTTTAGAAAGATACATATATATTTCACATTAAAAATACAACCTTGAACCCAACAAAAACAAACAAAAAAAAAACAGTTGTAGCCAAGATCAACATTTGTTTAGAAAGACACATATTTCACATTAAAATACAATCTTGAACACAACAAAAACAGAAAAAAAAACAGTTGTAGCTAAGAAGTTAAATAAATTTGAGGATTTATAACATTAGAAAAACAAGAGGAAGATCAAGAAACTAATTAATGTAGTGGGTAGGGTTTGTACCTTGTGAGAGTATAATAAAAAGAAGATAGAAGTGAGAAGATTATGAAGAAATTGGCACGTGGGAAACGAGGGTGTGAGGAATGAAGCCTGGTCCGAGATCAATAGTATCACTCACACTTGCATGGATCTTGGAACAGCCTCCATTCCAAACACCCCCTTTCTTTTCTTCACTCTCTCTCTCTCTCACTATAAATGTGTGTAAATATGTGTGTGTTGAGGTAGCTAGATAGATAGAGATATATATAATGGGGCAGGCAGGCAGGCAATGAGAGGGCAATTAAAGGGGTGGAAAGCTGCAAAGGCACTCAATTTCACAAATCTTGATAAACCAGTAGTTGGTGTTAAAAGTGAATAATTAATTGCAAACAGCAAAGAGACATGTAATAGTGGGAGAGGGTTTGAAGAAAAAAGTGGGTTTCAAAACAAGGAGAAGAATTTAAAAGAGGGTCCAGCACATGATGGACAGGTCATTTTTGTGACTTGAATAATCTAAAGCTGGATGTGTTTTGGACTCTTGATATTGTCTTATTCTCAAACTTTATGGGCTCCTTCTCTCTCTGTCTACCTGTGTATGTGAGTGGTGAGTGTGAATGTAAACTGGTTGTTGTGGAAACTACAAAGAGCATTGAAAATGAAGAGACCAAGAAAGGAATCTTCATTCTTCCTAAACATTGTTGTGCTGCCTAAAGGGCTCTATGCCTCTCAATATATGTTGCAAATTAGTGGACTAATTAATTTTACTCCTAATTTTGATGATCTTATACTCAGAGAATTTATCACATTTTTTTTCAACGGAAATTAAAAATGTAATGATTTAATGTGCAGTAGGCTGATAAATATATTTCAGTGAGTGGTTGGGAATAATATTAATGGTGTATGTGGGCACATGAGAATTTTTGAGAGAATATAATATTTTAATGGGTGATAGGTAATACTCTCTTCATCCTAAATTTTTTTACTCACTTTCTATTTTGGGTTGTTCCACGTTTTTTTACTCATTCCATTAATGGTAAAAATATATAATATTTTATTACCTATTTTTACAATCTCATCAACTTTAATTATTTTTTTATACTTTATTTATCATTCCCAACAATTTTATTTACTTTTTCTTTTTAAATTACTAATTTATCTCTACTTTTTCTTACATTATATATTAAAAAAATAATACGTTTTAATCTTCGTGTCCGTACAAATGGGTAAAAATACCCAGGATGGAGGGAGTAATATTAATGGTGTATGTGGGTACAATAAAATTTCTGATGCCTTGTATTTTAAAAGAAAATGTGTATAATCTTTTAGAATAGATTAAAAAGGAAAGTGTCAAATTTTGTGGGATTGGAGGGAGTATTGCATTTGGGTGGTGGGAGTTGGTCCAATCATTGAAATAAATTGAATAGAATTTAAAATTCAAGATTTCAAGAAGACTTGATTTTGAATTATGGTGTACCCCACCATTAGGGGCCCCCACCGCCCCTGCCCTGGGGATTGGTGGAGGAGGTAAATCGCAGGATGTGCCTCAAGTGGCTTATAGAGAGGGCTCACTGTTAAACTTGTGCTTGCAAGGGGCCAAATCCATGCCAAAGGCAGGATTCGAACCCCCACCCTGCAGCAACCAAGCTCAGCTGGAAGGCATTTCCACCCTCCCCTCTACCACTTGAGCTATGCCCTGGGGGCACTTGATTTTGAATTATGTAGTGGTCCTTTAGTTGTTAATGAAGGTGGAAGAGAAGTGAAGTGAGGGAGAGAAATTGTCGGTAAGAAGGATGATGGAGAAAGATTCAGTTGTGGCAAATAAATAGAGAAAAAAAATAGTGCATTTTTTATGCCAATTTAATATTTAATTTAACAGTAAAAAAATATTGTTCACTGTAATTTTTTTGGATTTTTTTTTGGTTAATTTTAGACATAATTAACTTTTAATTCATAAATGAACATGGTTTACATCAACCTCAGATTTAAAATATTTCTGTTAGCAAAATAGTTCTAAAAAGTGTAGAATTTATTGTTGGTGTTCACTAGTCAACAAATAAATTAATAAAATATGATTGGTCATTGGTTAATGAGATTAATGTAAAATAGTAAGATGTGTATGGATTTCCACTATTGTGGTAATGAATTAATGAAAGAGAATAGGGTTAATATAATTCAAGTCCCACACCCTTTGTCACTTGGTCCTACTACATATCTAATCCTACTTTTTCTGCATTTTCTTGTTTCTATTTCCTCTCTCTCTCTCATTGATTAAAAAGATGAAAAGGAAAGTAATTTAATTTTGACCAGTTATGGTTCCCATGTTTCGAATAGGACCCCAAAATTGATAGATCCTCTGCCTTGTTATTTTCATGGAGGAAAATTCACACAAATACTTGACAGAAAATGTCAACATCGGAAACATACTAATTGGAATGATAATTATTACACTTCGAATGCTATGCCAAAACATAAGGACCTACGTTCTCTATTTCTAAGTGAGATGTACGAGAGAGACTAGCATACAACCATAATACTCTTGAGTCCTTGTCCCTCTAACAATATACTTTCTATGTCCAATCAAAAGAGGGTCTTTTACTTTTTTGCATATAAATTAAGAAGTATTATTATTTAATGTATAATGGATAGCTATATTAGTGGGAATGTGGCCCCCATATTTTTATTGTATTAGGGGGTGTGTGGGTCCCATATGTGAAAAATGAAAGAGAATTCTTTTGGTGGGACGCCAAAAATGAAAAAAAAAACCTCTTTAAATGGAATGGAGGGAGTATTTTCATTTGTAATCTGTCTTAATATTTATACACGTTTCTTTAAAAAGAAAAAAACATCCGAACAATACTCATTTTTCACATATTTCAACAATATTTCATATTTTTTCATTAAATTATTTAAAATACATGAATCTTAATAATTTTACACATCTTTATATATTAAAAAAAAATCTTAATATTCGCACACAAAAATATTTGTTATTTACAAGGACAAAGAGAGTAATTTTCAGTTATGAGTTACTCCCTTTATCCCCTTGAAAGGTAACGGTTTACTTTTTGCAAGTGGATTAAGTATTAATAATTTAATGCGCAGTGCATTATGGAATTTAATATTTAATATTAAGTGAGTCTCATGTATAGTAGGTTGAATATAATAATATTTTTTTGTTCACATTAATAAAAAAAATTAATAAATATTTTGTATTAGAATGGATCAAAATGACAAAACTTATTCAAAGGAAACGGGTGGGTAAAGGATAATTATATCATAGAAATTAACACTTACAATATTTAAGGGTATAACTCAAAACTTACAAGTAAAATAAAATTATAATTATATTCTTAGAATTTTCATTGAGTATATGATAACAAACTTACATCAATAAACAACTTTTAAGACTAGGGTTCATAGTTCAATAAACATTTCGATGCTTAAAAAAATCATTGATTGGATTGATGGAATAGCAATACAAGTTCATTAATAGAGTAGGTATTTCACATACACATGATACGGAGGCACTGGGTATCACAAAATTGAACAAATATAAACAATCAATTCAATTCCACTGTATGTTTTTTAAACTCGCTTGAAATCTGCAAACGACAATGAAGCTACTTTTTTCTTAACAACACATAGCATACGGATAGAGCTCCAAACAGGACATGATTCAAACCCACCACAAGAAGAGTAAGCATTCTGCCACAGCTCCCTCGTACCTGGTTTAGGCTGCGATAGGTGGATCCTGCATCAATGCGTGAAATTAGTAAATTGGGAAGGTTTAAGATCCATCAAATTTGAGAATACCAAACCCACAAACATTGCCCCAAAAGAGTTCAAATTTTGAAAGAATTAGGGTTTTGGGCCCCGATACCTATCACAATCGGTTCTTAAATAATTAAACTTGAGTTTCGAGGGTTTTAGTTATTACGTTGCCCAGCTTGAGTTACCCGACAAAATAGACCCTCACCCACTTACATAGAATAACAAGCATACACACATTGTTTCATGAGTATATACTAAAAGAGAAACAAATGACTTCGTGTGCAAGTGGAGAAGGATGCAACGAAATATTGATAGAAATGAGATCTTATGTAATCCCCAAGCTATGGGCCCAGGTTCTTTCATTCCTTCCAATTAATTAATGTGATGATCAGAATAGACACAAACCTTGGCCGTCAAATTTGAAAGTGCTGAACTCCATTTTTCTCTTGTTTTTGTACCAGCTATCTGTCCAGCTTTTGCCACTTTGGTGAAAGCACCATTCAGCCAAGTTGTTCCAGCTGTCACATACCTGATATACATGTGCATTTAGCCAATCAATGTTCAATATTTTAAGATATCATCATTTAAAAAAAAAAAGTCTACTTGTCAGTAAACAAACCTAAGAGAACTATAACAGCCTATTTCACTTTTAGTAGCTGATCTTTCATTCCATGAGCTAGGACTCGAGTTTGATCAAGATTGCAATGGTAACAGCAATCAAAAACACAGGCAAACATAGAAACTAAAAATGACAGAGGAGTTACATATCATCCCATGGTTGATTCTACATTTATCACTTCATCTAATATAAGAATTTTTTCAAGTGCCATCATAACTTCTCTGATAGATAGTAAGCACATAAAAAGATAAACTTCAGAGATCGCTGGTTAGAAATTACAAACCTGCTTGATTTGACAGCGGATCCAGTATTGTTTAGTTTTCGTTCTGCAGCCAAAATAGCTGACATGGTTTTATCAGATACTTGGAACCTTTGATCAACAGATTTCACTCTCTCATTTACAGCAGAAATTCCAACAGTAAATTTTTCTGTTAACCCAACTTTCCGGTCAAAGGATATTACTCTTTCAGATGCAGTGGCAGTCAACTTATGCTTTTCATCAAATGCTTTGGCCTTGCTTACAGCATCTTGGCGAATAGCCGAGCCTTTTGCAATCATACTTGACACGACGTCTTGGGCCTTACTTACATACACTCTTCCACTATTTGGACTCATCTTTCCTTGCTAAATAAAAAGGGGTAAAGTATGCCAATTTAAAAAAAATAATCAGATTCTAAATCAAACATAACAGATTAAAGTAGAATTTGAAGCATTAATACAACTTCCATAATCAAATTTTACAGAATTCTAAGCTAAACACATTCCTATGTAACGTCAATCTGTTTTAGTCTTCTTACATTACGTTACCTAATTTCTCTACTAAAACAGCATCCCCAAGTGACAATAAAACTAGCCTTTAATCAAATTTCTCACACCAAAATATTACAAGTAACTGTATATGCTATACATTTTTTTTCATGAGATGCAACATGGGTTTGATCTTTCATCTCAGTACAGAATTCCAGGACAAACATATTCCTATGTAATTATTAATCCATTATAGTTTTCTACTAGTACTGGTTAACAACATCCTCAAGTGACTGTAAAACTAGACTACAATCCAATTTCTCATACTATAATATTACTACAAATTACTGTATATACCATCCTCTTTTTCCATGGGATGTTTGGGTCTAACATTTTACCTCAGCAACTGGATGCGTATCTGTCTGAGATATGCTTACAGCATTGTCAACAATCTGTACTTCCTGCATGCATAAGAGACATGATTAATTTAATGATATCCTAGAAAAGACATTGCTAATTTGTACGAGCACCATTACCCGAATTTCAGGTTGTGGTACATAATTGTCTGAAGGTGCAATGATAACAACCTGGTCCACTATAGTTGCACCCTGCAAGACAAGTAGCAGAACTTTTCAAAATTAGAATCAGATAAGTTGGCATGTTTACAATAGTAATATCTAATGAGTTCCATGTCAAATGAATATTAAAAAGATGGCATTCAAATAAATGTCACATTGAGCGACAAATCTGCACACTTTTGGTGTGTCAATGAAATTGGTCACAATATTCAAAGGAAGACTTTGAGCCCAAGAGAGTGAGCCAAAAATTTTAGTGGGGGACAGAAATAAGAAAAAACATCAAAGACGCATGACACGAGAAACATTAGAAAAGTTAAAGATTCATGAATGGTAAATTTCAAATATCATTCTAAAAACTAATTTATTCCTCATCGGACGATTTTATAGAATATTTAAATTAGAACATGCAAAGGTCATGGGTACCTTGAATGTTTAGTCTATTGCAAAGAACAATTTTATCCTAAAAAACCATCAGCCAAATTTATGTTACTCCCTTTTTTTATTTCCCACCAATTAGATGGCATTTTTTTATAGATGAATTTAAAAGGCATTCTTCCCATGATAGAGCTGTTTGAGATAAGCATACAATATTAATGATCAAATTATGCCAGATTAGGGTAAGCTTTGGGTAGTAAATTTTATTGGGGGCTTGAAATTGTATGTTTGACCTGGGAATAACTGTCTCTGCACATGCGAATTCAGGGATAAGAGTTGTATTGAATTTATTTCAGTTTACTAGACCTCTATTCAAGGTTTAGAAAAGAGTTAGTTTGTCGTACACTCATAGGTCCGTATACCCAAGTCGACACATTTAATTTAATTTAATTAACATTAAAAACAAAAACCCTAAGGAGAAAGAGAGATACTTCCAAGAAACCGGGTATAGGTGCCCCATCTATGAAGTGCTACTTTTTAGAATATCGAGTGTTACTCTTTTCGAAAGAGTTATAGTTTGTCATACACAAGAGTATATTACTCTTTGCCTGAAGACTATAAGTATGTTATACAGAAGAGTAACACTCCATTGTAAGAAGAGTATAAACAGGGTATGGTTACTTACAGTGCCCCAGGCATGCCAATTTATGTGAAGGAGATAATGTAATAAATGCAAAGGATAAAGAATAAATCATAAGTCATAAGCACAAAATAGTAATACCATATCTTCATATACTCGAAATGATCCATTTAATTTTGAATGATGACAATAACACCCCGAAAGAGAAAAATGCAATAAAACTAAGAGTGAAAGATAAGTCCTAAATCACAAGGCTAAAATAATAATATTGCACACGGATATACGGGTGTGACTTTACCTTTAAATATAGTGTGTGTGTGTGTGTGTGTTTGTGTCACATTTCTTGGCCAAACACTTCTAACAAAGATAACAGAAACAAAACAAATTATAAAAATGTAAATTCTAGACTTCTGTTAAGAGAATAGAGCATATTCAGGACAAAACTGCATCACAAAAACAATGAATCCAAGGACTAAGTTCCTACACACGCTTTTCAATTCGTATGATTTCATCCACTTCTGTAACTACAGCCATCAAACTTGGCAACTGCCAAAATAATCCTATGTATTGTGATTGGTGTAAAAATGTTCATATAGTGTAAATGACAGCTAATACACCGGGCAAAACCAAACTTACATATTTATATATCGTCAACCAAAAAAAAATGCAGGTAAAGTAAAAGAAAAACATCAAATATGAGGAGTTTCGTTACTTTATGGCAAAACTCACTAAAAACTAACTAAAATAAATAGAGAGGACTATCACAAAGCGAGAAAAAAAATAAAAAAAATCAGAAGATTACCGATAACAACAAAGCGATTTCTAAGGCCCTTGGATCTTTGAAAGTAACAAACGCCGTCTTCGACTGCCCTGGCTCTCTGCAACCACCTCAAAGTTAACAAAAACAAACGAAATTCGTCAATTTATTGTCATACTTCAACTTAATTAACACAAAAAATAAATAAAATCTCACCTGCGGATCTCAATATGCTCAATTTCACCGGAAAAAGAAAAGAACTCATGGATTTCTCTCTCGGTGGCTAGATCTGATACTTGCTTAACTTCTACCGTTCTAGTCTGCTACAAAAGTTTAAAAAAATAAAATCAACAACAATCAGATGAACAGCGAGGTCAAAATTCCATTCATAACTTACTGGCATTGTCAGTTAAACTTTCTCAGATCTCCTGCGAGTCTTGTGGAGAATTGCTTCGAGAAAATGAGTAAGCACAGGCTAGTTAGTTACGCGCGAGTTAGCGAGTTTTATTGTGCGTAAATGTTCATGTAAATTCGGAGAAGACCGCGAGGAGAGAGAGAGAGCGCTGTGAAAGTGCAGAAGAATGTTTAGGTTTGAATTCAATGACTTTTTTGCTTTATACCTTATTTCGGTTCTACTTAACTGATTGATAATTTAGTGGGTAACTGCAAAAACGTCCTTGTATTTTTCCCAAAACATAAAACAGCCCCACATTTGTTAAGATAATCTGAACCTAGGCATTACTCTAGAATTTAAGTTTTTTTGCCTTCATAAGTAAGTTATTTGAGACTTTAAGTTTTGTTTCAGTAATATATAGTACATAAATATTGAATTTCTTTTAATTTTATTTAATTTTTTCCGAAAAAGCAGTTATAGTAAAAAAAAAAAAAAGAGCTAAGATGAGGTGGCAATGCAAACAAAATTTCAATCAAAATGCTATGTCACCATATATTTATTTATTTTAAACTATAACTCATTTTAAGAAATACTCTTTTCGTCCCATCATAATCATAATAAAAATAAATAATATTTTAATGTAATTGAATAAATATATTAATGTGGTGTGTGGATTCTATTGAGATATATTAATAGTTTTGTATGTAGATCTCTTTTACTAAAAAAAATGCACATCTTGTATTGAGACAGACGAAAATAACTAAAAGCACTGCTTGTGATGGAATGGAAGGAGTATTAAAAAATATAATATACAAGCAACGTGCAATGCAGTGTTCAAAAAATATACTCCCTCCGTCCGCTTCTAAGGTATCTATTTTACTATTTTTGGTATTCGGTTTAAAGGTATTCATTTCCCCTATTTAGTCAAAAAGTATATAATATGGCACACCACTTCTCTCTAATATAACTATTCACTTTACATATAATAATAATACTCATTAATCCACGTGCAAAAAATAAATGAATACTTTAGAACCGAACGGAGCAAATACACAGTAGTAAATTAAAATATAGGAGTACTTGATAAGTTCATTGAGGATTGAGAAGCAAGACTAGTTTTGCTTGATAACTTCGAAAAAAAGACTGCCTTTATTTGTAGTTTCGTGAGCGCTGGGGGTGTGGCTTGTATAACAGCCCATCCCCAGGGTAAAACCTTACTTGCCGGGTGCAGTTTATCTTTTGAATTCTCTAGTGACGTAAAACCCGAAACTCCATAGCCGAATTCGAACTCGCTTCTCTCTCCCTCTCCCTCTCTACTGCTACAACCATAGCATTGTGTAGATTGCACACTCGCGCACACAGACACAGAGGGAATTAATTTATACAGAGATGCCGAAACGAACGACGCATACGTATTCGAGCGAGGACGCTTTGCCGGAAGGTCCTGACTCCGATCTTTTTGTGTACTACTGCAAGCCTTGCGGCTCTCATGTCCTCATCACCGGTACCTTCTCCTTACCCTTGACTTTCCTTCTCTTGATTACACCTGCTTTTGGATTTGTGTGTGTGGGGGGGCGGATTCTTGAGTAGGGTTAGGATATACTCTTTATCCGGAGATACAGCAGAATAGATTCATTGTAAGCAACTATCAACATTGAGAATTTGATGTGGTTTTCAATTTTGGTAGTTTGATATGCTACAGTGGAACTCTAAGACTTTAAATCTACTGAATTCGAATTTTGTAATCGAGATGATAGTGGAGGAGTTGTTGATTGGAAAAGTCTTAGAATGATCAGTTTTGTTCAAGATTGCTTTTCTCTTTTGAATGGACAATTCAGTAGGATTGCCGGTTTCTCTATGTTTTCAAAACCCCAAATTTTTTAACTGTTAAATAAGTAACCAAACTACAGTTTTTCTTGCATATGATATTATAGTGCATAATCAGAAGCCATTGTAAATTTTGTTATTCTCGCAATAAGTGCTTTCTAGATGTTCATTTGGATTTGTCTTATCAATTGCAAAATTTTATCTTGACTCGTTGAATGATGAGGGCCTAATTGAAAAGAGATTTTACAATTGAATTTCAGCTTGCTGCTTAAGTCCTTCCCATACTAGAATTTGTGTAAGATTGCATTTGTGATGAATGAGACATCTTAAATTTTCTTTATAATTAGAGGTTTGGAGTGAATGTTAACAAGAGAAACATCATGCATCATGTCCTTGAGGATTGAGGTCTAATCTGGTGGGCTTACTTATCTCCTTCATATATTTATAGCTGCTTACATGCTGTTGTCATGTTAGTTACTTGATTATCGTCTTTACAATGCTTTATATCTAAGCTTTACTTTCCTTACTATAATTAATCCTTTTTATCTCCATCTGATGTTAATATAAGTTTAGTTTTCTATACACTAAGTACATTTTTAGATATGCAATTGCAGAAAATGCCCAAAAGGAAAACAGACAACGCATATGTTTTGGACAGGAAGAAACATCTTGCCAGGCTAAACACCAGTGAAGCAGGAAAAGTCCTCTTAAAGCGGTAATATTTTGTTAGCTTTAATCTATCATACAAGAGTTTATGAGTGGTTCTTCCTCAATTAAAACATTTATAAACTTCATTAGTTTATAACAATAATTTATTAAGTGTCATCCGGAAAATCTGCTCAAAGACCTAATAAACCTTTTAGTTATTTTCTGTTACACCATTGACAGTTACCTCCTGAAAATTATATCATTATCTGGATAATATTGCAAGAGATGACAAACATCTGTCTCTATATTCATCTTTGTATTGGTGCCTGTTTAATCCAGTGGCGAAGGGAAATTGGAAAGACAGTATCGAATGAATTGTTTTGGTTGTGAGCTATTCGTTTGCTATCGTTCAGAAGAAGATCTGGAATCTGCCACGTACATCTATGTAGTTGATGGTGCACTTAGTTCAATTGCTGCTGAAACCAATCCACAGGCAAGAATGTAGGCCATGAATTATTTTATTGTTAATTTATTTGTTAATCTCTTTGATATATAAGTAGGACTTAAGGATTCTAAGATTGGTACGACTAATTATTAAAAGCACACCTCTGCCTGCTTATTTGGAAGACACACATTATAATTTCTTGGATCATATACCACAAAATTCCTTCATCTGTGAAATGTTTTGTTATGTTTATGATTGATCTTTGTCATCTTTGCCATATGCTGTAGGATGCTCCTGTCCCACCCTGCATATCACAATTGGAAGGAGGTCTTGTTCAAGTGGCCATTGAAGTGGAAGACCGTGCTCAGCGCTCTGCTATCACAAGTAATTCAATGGTTTATTTCCAACTGCTGCAATTTCTGATTAACATTTCTGTTGCATTATAGTCTTTAAATTCTAGACTGCAGAAGTCTGAAACTGAATTGTGATCAAACTTTATTTGTTTAAAGTTGCTTGTAGTATATCCCATGAGGCAATATATGATATAGGAAATAACTTTATATCAACTCATATATCTGTTGCTAATGCTTCTTCATATCTATCTTTCTCTGTTCTGTTTGGTTGGAGGGCATACAAGGGATCTATCATCTCTTAACATTACAGAAACAAATAACAAAAGGAGTACGCAGGAAGTTTGAGATCAAAAGATTGAGTCTATTCTTTGACTCTGGTCAAATTGCATGTGGTGCTGCTGTTAAATTTATAGGAACACCTTCACAATCTTGTGGAAGAATACCTTACAAGTTACATGTAGTTTCTCAGACTGGGTTTTAAAGATTCTGTATAGGTTGTGTGTCATCTTTCCATTTTGCCAAAGGAACCTCAAATTCTTATAACTCTGTAGTTTAATAGGAGTGAGGAGACCAATTGATAGTAGTGAAGAGATAGGCCATAAATAATAGGAAAATAATATAAGAACAATTTCTCAAAGGGGATCCGGTGAACAGATTCTCTGCCACAAGCCAAAAGACTGACATTCCCCAAGCTAAGTCTGTGATCACTCTTCTAGGGTTACAACTCCGAAATAAATAAGCTCCTTGTAATAATTCATAATAATTCTCAAGCAAGGCCCATGCACAAAGCCCACTTATTTTTTAACCAAAATAACTAAGGAAATCATTATTAACTGAAATAATGTTGAATAAAAATTAGCTGCTCTTCTTCAATCGTCTCTTATTCAAGATCAGCACTGGTCTATCATAGTTGTCAGAAGATGCACTTAGTTGCACTTGGGATATAACATGCATTTAAAATATGTCTTATATTTAGTGGATTTGTAATCTATTCATGTAAGCTAACAATTAGTTCAAGTTATATACGTGTTACAAATTTATATTAATCAACGTTATGAGTTTGTTATCATGAAGTTAAAATTCATTCTCAAATCCTTCAGATTTCTTAATTTTGTATAACGTGAAGTCAGTGCTGCCCTTTATTTGAGAGTAAAAGCATATCTGACCTGGTATACTTTTTTTTCCCTCATCGTGGATGAATTCCCTGCATCTGAAGAGTGCATTTATGTCTTACAGACATTTCTGTTTTTAAATTTAATTAGATTTTTTGCTCTGCTTATGCCCTTGAAAGCTTGGCTAGAGAGAGAAAGAACTTTGATTTTTAAAGGAATAAACCATGCGCATGGTTTTTTAAAACTTTTTATCTTTGGATCAGGTACATAGCTCTTCCAGTCGGTAATAAGTTGCGCTGTTTTATTTAGGATGTTTCCTACAAAAAAAGTTCTGAAATTGGGTCTTACGTGTTTCATTTGTGATAACTGATGCACCTGTTTTAAAGATGCTTCTGTCACTGTTGAATGATGTACTAGGAAATGTAGCTGTTACCTATTATGTTCTTTGCTAAGAAAATTGCCTCTTAACCTTTTCCAGGGGTTAATGCTGATGATGTTCGAGTTACAGTAGCTGCAGCTGCAGCCCGAGGAGAAGCTAACAATGAGCTTTTGGAATTCATGGGAAAAGTACAAAAACATATTATGTATTTCAAATTGTGAATAAGCGTACTCATCTGTTTGTGATAGAACATCTTAACTTACCTTTGAAGTTTTTGAAACAGGTATTGGGTCTGAAATTGAGCCAGATGACTCTTCAAAGGGGGTGGAATAACAAATCAAAGCTCCTAGTGGTATGTTTCACCCTAGTGTTTCATTCTTTTAACCACTACATATTTTAATGAATCTGGGAAATCTCATCTATCACACATCAACCGATAAATATAATTTCTTTTAGCTAGATCGCTATTATGTAGTTTGACAATGAGTTTCTAAAATTTGAATATCTGACCTAGAGAGCAGACAATGTTTGCTAATCCAATAAATGCTCTACAATGCATTAGTTTTGCTAAGAAAAGTAGAGACTTTGCTGAAACGCAATACTATCCACTCATGCATTTAATCAGCAATCTGCTTGCTTGCATTATCTTGGCTATAATTGAACCATTTGTTAATAGGTGGAAGATTTGACAGCGAGGCAAGTCTACGAGAAGCTTCTGGACGCTGCACAACCGTAAGACGAACATGTATCTTGGCTCAGTAAGAATTTGGGCTATAATTCCGCTTTAATATATATTGATTGATGGTATATCCGGCTCGAGTATTGGGCATTATATTGAGCTCCACTCAGGATGTTTAAAACAAAATGAAACTCAACTTCCAATGACCCCCCTTTGAGTTTTCATTTGTTTCTTGAGTTCACAAACCCTCCAGTGTATTCTCTGTAAAATACATCTTCATGCATATTTTCTTGGATTCTCTTTTCTAAAGACATTAAGGATTGCTCTATTTCTTGTTATGCCCTTTTTGCATTTTGAAAATGTGATTTAAAGTTCGTGTAGTTAAATTAGAATCAAGCAGTACCAAAAAAAAAAGAGAGAGTAATTTGAATGATTTAAGAGAAATCGCAAGTAATTGAAAAAGAAACCCACTTTTTAATTAGTTTTACAAAACTACCAGTATAAATATCTTTCTTTTTCAAAAGGCCAAGTATTTTTTGCACTAGTCGGTTATACAAATTTTTCAAGGATTGCACAGACTAACCAGTGCATTGATTAATATTTTATTAAAAATATATCTAATTAATAAAAAATGATAATAATTAAAGTGAATTATGATATAGTCCAACTCCAATTGATTAGCACCGAAGATGAATACTGAAGTTTAGATCAATTGTTTGGTTATCATCTCTCTCTCAAGAAGTCAAAATTAAAATTCTCAAACCTCCTGTCCCTTGTCTGGACAACATTAGCAGTATAGCCATGGCTACATGCAATGATGCTAACACTTTGAGTTAGATTACCATTTTGTATGAGATCTTGTTGTAGCTAACAATTTGAATATTCAGCATCTAACACTCCTTGGATCAAATAGTAGATATTTTCACAGAACCTTTTGGCGTTTAATTTAGGATGAAGTTAATTATTGTTCCAAAAGTCTCTAATGTTAAGAATTTGCTCAACATAATAAGAAGCAAATGTTATCACATTCTCATACCAAAAATTGTGGCAAGTGAATTGGCTCAACCATAATAAGAAGCAAATGTTATCAGATTCTCGTACAAAGATTGTGACAAAAATATAGTAGAGATTTCGTTTTAGTACAAATTTGTTTTCGTATTTCTTATTTCATTCATCATCTTCGCAAATAGTTATTTTCCATTCAAGTCTCATTTTCTTTTACTAGGCAAGGTTAATAATAAGGGGCATAAAGTGTAAGATTAGGAATGAGATTAAAATAAAGAATCCTTTGAATAATTTTTGGAATGATAATAGCTTTATTCATTAGGATAATAGAGGGTCCCTATTCATTAAAGAAACTTAGCCTCTAATTTAAGAGTTAAATTAGTGTGCACTTAGTTAATAGGAGTCTTTGGATTAAGAAACTATTAATAACTACCTTTAGTTCTAATAAAATAATTAATTTATTTAAAATTATGCCTATAATGAACCGATATACCTAGTGCACTATAAAATACCTCTAATTTAATTGTTTATCTTCTCTCTCATATGCGTCATTACAAGCTTATAATCATCCCGTAACTATTCCAAATAAGATTGACTGCACTGTGATGCAGCATGAACCATTGAACAATTGTTCTCTAATAAAACAACAATTCTGGTGGATTTTAGTGAGTGAGAGTGATTATAAAATTGTTTAGTAAAAAATTAGGATTGCTTTGAGAGAAATATTCTTAATTTAATGTCTGAAAAATGGATAAACTATTAATTTGAGTTCTGAATTATTTTTTCTATCAATCAGGGTCTGAATTATACAAAACTATCAATTTAGGGCCTAAAGTTATCACATATTATCTCCTATTTTATCAATGCAAGGCCTGAATTCAAATTCTGAAGTGATAGTTTTTTATAATTCAAGATCTTAATCGATAGAAAAAATAATTTAGGTCTCAAATTGATAGTTTATCTATTTTTCGAGGCTTAAATCGATAAAACTCCGCTTTTCTAGTGCCTTTCTAATTTCTATTACCCATAACGGTTAAACCAATTAACTGCAGTTAACAAAACTGAAGAAATCGTTTGTCAGAAAACGCGCTTCTAAAAATAGAAACTATAACATGTCACAGCGCCGCCATCAGTCTAACATCTCGTCGACTCGTGTTGACTGAAAAGAAGAAACGCCGTCATTCCCACCTCCGCCGCCCTCGCACCAATCGATTCTGACGACCGCCGCCACTGTGCTGCTCTCCAGGTATTTTTGGAATCGTGAATAAGAGTCCTCCTTTGATACGAACTCGTTTAATCGAATAAATCTGTTCGGTTGCCTCGTTATGCCAATGAGATTTTTGTTTAACTCTTGAGGAAATCCGTGGTATGGGTTGTTAATTGATTATTGCAATGAAGAAAATGGTGGAAATGAGCTCTTATGAATTCTACTGTGTTGTGAATGTTTCTCGTTAGTACTAGTGTAGCTGGATTAGAAATTGGAAATTCACATCCTCTTTATCTTGCCAAAAGCAGCAACAAGTTGGCGCTTCAAAATAGTTTATGCAAGCTTCTGAGATTTGGGCAAATTTGATCTACTATATATATATATATATATATATATATATATATATATATATATATTTTTTTTTTTTTTTTTTTTTTTTTTTTTTTTTTTTTTCCCATGAAGATTAAGCCTATAAGTATCATTTAATTATAGGAAAAATACAATGTTATAAATGATTTCAAGTAGAATTTGAAATGGTAGGGAAATCAATGCTTAATTCATTTTATTAGGAGAAGAAAGTCTCACATTGTGAATCAATTGGCAGAAAGATTGGATTACAATTCCTTTTGAAAACAAAGGAAAGTTCATGTCGGGTGATTTTGATTCTTCCTATGGCTTCCCATCTGAAAACCAGGCCAATGGTATGACAGCGGATGCATGTCAGAATATGATCGACAGAAGTCTCAAAAGTATTATTCTTTTTAATCTCAACTATAAGCTTTACAATTTGCAGTTCTAGACTCATATCCATTGCTGTTTATTGTAGCTCCCTTGGTGAAATTTCTAAAAGATCAGTTGGAGAAATCTGGATGTGGTATTGGAAGAAATTTCATAAGCGTCCGTGATTGTGATGAAAATGTAGCTGGTGGATATCTTAAGGGCGAAGGGGTAATTGAGTGATTATCTATTAATAGTTTTAACTTTGATCTATGGATGCTGCATGTGTGGCTCGCTTATCATGATGCATTCTATTTGTTCCATGCACTATTGTGTGATCAATATAAAACTTGAGGAAGGAATACTGTGAAAAAATGAAATTGTATAAATTTTTTTTCAATAAATTCATACAATTTCACTTTCACCATGCAATACCATAATATTCAAAATTTCCTTGGATTGATGCTAGATTTCTAATATACAAGAATATAAAAGAAGGGGAACTGCACCTAGTAGAATGCCTATTGGAAATTTGCATGCATACAGCGTATATGTTGACGTGTATGAGATAGTGTGTATATAGACAGTGGATAACAATAATTTTTTTGGTTAGCTTCATATGGAGATGTATTATCAAACTTAATCATTTACCCATTTTAAGTTCGGATTTTGAGATTCTGAATGATCAACATAAATCTGCATTGCCAAATCAGTTTCATATACTTATTCTGTTATTTATCAATCTATTCGTGTAGCACATCTTTCTTTTTTCCTTCTCGTAATTGCATTTTATATTTTGAACATTGTTATATTTGAATACAAGTTTTTTCTTTTATTTTAGGGTGAGGAATTTGGTTTGCATTTATTGGTCTTTATTTATTTAATTTTGTTTTGTGCAATTAGATAGTTATATGCAATAATGAGGTGACAAGTCAAGACGAGGTGACTCAAGCATTGATTCATGAGCTTATTCATGTGTATGATGAATGTCGTGCTGCAAATTTGGACTGGACCGATTGCGCTCATCAGGCTTGTAGTGAGGTTAGCGTTTGTTTTAGATTTCCTTTTTCTGTTTATACATTCTTGATTTATAACTTTTCATAAAAAAGTTGTTGCTCAATATGAGCTCATTACTGTTTTATTCTCATGATAATAATATGTATGGATACTGTTCTTTATGGGAGCAGATTCGAGCTAATCATCTCAGTGGTGATTGCCATTTCAAAAGGGAGTTCTTTCGTAGTTATCTAAAGATAAAAGGGCAAGAGCAAGTGAGTTACATCTTTTACTAATTTCTATGATGCCCCGTCTATCATTTTCTATTACGTATTGTTTCAGTTATTAAGGTCAGACGAAGTGTTGTGTGTCCTTTTTACTTTCACTTGAAATTTGAAAACAAGCAACAGAAAAAATTGGCTTTACTGAGGAGCAGCTGTGTTTTTTTCCTTGAAACTATTGGATAATAAATAACAAACTGTGAGTGAATTCAATGTCTTGTTGAGGCAGGAATTATGTTTTCTTATTGTTAAGCTGATTTGATGTTTGTCTGATTTTATTCTAAAGGAATGTGTGAAGCGCAGAGCAATGAAATCATTGAATAGCAACCCTCATTGTACAGAGACAGCAGCAAAGGATGCCTTGGAAGCTGTTTGGGATATTTGTTATAATGACACCAAGCCATTTGATCATGCTCCTTGAAATTATTGGATCACCATTTTATTTCTCTGGACTTGGATGTATTATGAGCCATGTCTATTCAATCATTTAAGGGATCTGTTTTTTCTTGAACCACATTTCGTTTCTCCCTTTAAGCTTTCACGTGTAGAATTTCTAGTTTTCATACCCCATCATGAAACCATTCATCTGGAGTATGATATCAGAATTTTGGAATGAGAAGAAAGAAATATAGTGATATTAATTTACTAAATTATATGTACTTATGTGCAGTTCATTTGCCATTGTTGTACGAAATGATGTGGGCTTATCTGTAGTAGTGAGTTGAATGTTCTCTGAAGATGTAGTTTTATATGATGTCCTAAAGTGTCAGGTATACTTAATTTAGCTTTTAACCATGACTTTGCTTTGATACTTTCTTTTTGAGATCGCTTTTAAAAAGTGATTTGAATCCTCTATTTTAGAGCAGAATGATGTCTCTGACTCTGATGTCATATTTTGGTTGCATTGTTTGATATATGGACACAGAAACAAGCAAATTTCGAGTGACGTTGGAGATGATCTAATTCATCTACTGCATTTGAAATATCTCAATGAGGAAAGGTATGGGTGTTAAAGGTATGTTACCCAACTTTTCTTTACATATTTTGTTACATGCAAAAAATGATGACTCAAATCTTTTATTTGCTACCATGTTTTGTTCTAGGCAAAATTTATTTGTATAAGACTGTTTCGTGCATAAATATTTCATAGGAGAGGGTAAAATCCCCATTCCTTGCAAGGTTTACTCCAAAGGGAGCTTAATACCCAAATTGCTTCTTTGCAAGTCTGGCATGGAGATGGATGGGGATCGTATTTCCCGTCCAGTTCCATGTGGACCCAAAATGCTCAACGTTTTATACCCTTTCATCGTTTCATGTATGAATTTCTGCGGGGTGCGCTATGCTGGGATGGGATGAGGATCGTCCCTTGCCCCATTGACATTCCTACTCGCGGGTCATATTTTGGCACTAAGTACTCAATTGAAAAACAAAGCTGAAGCTCACTTTTGAATATATATATATATATATATATATATATATATATATATATATATATATATATATATATATATATATATATATATATATATATAGTAGTCTTTACTTTAGTGAGAGACAGTCTCACGGATACCATCTCTTCATTTTATATCCTAACAATTTCCAGCATAAATATGACAAACACAACAGATTGTGAGAATTTAGTTGAATGCATATGGTATGCAGTGTGTGTATAGAAGGCACAAATAAATATACTTGAACATGAATACAAATGTTTGGTCTGTTGATGCAGATACATGTGTTAGTCAACTCTATGCATGAACTTCCTCTAGATGCTTCTCTTTCTCTTCTTCATCCATGAAGGCAGTGATGGGAAAGGACCTTCCTATCCCCATTGGAGTCTTGAAGTAAATTTTATCGTTAGCACTCTCCTCAATGCTCATTTCTACTATGGGCACCCAAAGAAGAAGCTGTTTGCTCTTCACACCAGTCATCTTCTTCATCTTACCTTTCTCCACAAATGCTGTCACTTCTTTGTCGTATCTCACGAGGGTGTTTGATCCTACGAAGAAATGCTCGTATGGAGACTTCTGTTTCATCCACACGTACCCAGTTTCACGGACTAATCCACACTCTTCGAGGTCCTTGAGGGGTAGCACCCCTTTGGGGAACCCTAGCTCGCCGAGGAGCTTCAGAGAGTGGTTATAGCAATCCTCGGCCCCGTGTGCGATCTCAGCTCCGAATCGTAGGTCCTCCTGTGATACCTTGCTGGCCATTTTTGGTAGAGGAGAAGGGGATGGGAATTTGAAGTGTTGTGCAAAATCAATGTGTTATAGAGATGGATGATTGTTGTGAGTTTAAATTTGCATTATATTTAGAAGGTTAGTTTTATTGTTGATTGGAAGTTGAGCTACAATGGCTATATCTGATAGAGTTGTTCACCAAACAGACCATTATTGTGAAATCTGTAATGGCTGGGTATTGGTAGGTGGTGGTGTGGCTAGCAGTTGAAATTTCATATACTTATTAAGGTGGTGTTTGGATTAATACTTTGAAAACACTGGTTTAGAAAACAAGTGAAGGGTGGTGTTTGGTTTGAGGGATAGAAAATAGAATGGAATCTTGAAAGGGAGCAATAAACTCTTCCTCAGTAAATGGGAGGAATCAAAGACCAGTTCCAGTCATTTTAGAGATATTTTAGTCAATTTCTCTCTCTCTCCAAACAAAAGGGGGAAAAAAAAAACCATGCCCATGAAAGAACTGGTAATAATAGGAGTAAGAGGAGATACGTAATTTACTTTATGTAATGATCCAAAAGAATATGAATACAAAAGAATAAACATATTATGTTATGTACATAATAGCTGATGTCTTATAATTTTCGTTCATATGCACAAAGTTGTGAATGCTAGATTTTTATGATGTGCAAGGAATCTGCATTATTTTTATCCCTTATTAATTAATGTTAATTTTGTGAATTGGCAAAAACTTATGCAAGATTGTTTCATAAATTGGTTTTCGTGAAACGAGTAAGAATATTACATTTTAATAAAAAAATATAATATCCGATTTAATTATTTTATGAACAATTTATAGAATAAATAGAAAATTATAACATAGTATTTAATGATAAGTGTAACCTAATCAAGAAAAAAATGATGCATGGCATTGTGAAACAACAATCTCACACAATACATGCTCAAAACAAATTAATAAGTAATTATCAAAGAGTAAGTTGTGTTAATTACACAAAGAATTTAGAATTGCTTGTAGGGAGATAAAATCTTGAAACATATCCATTCTAGGTAAGCAATGCAAGATAGATTTTGTGAAGCATAAAGCAACACTATTGCAAATGTGACCAGAAAGAATGTGATTCTCCTTATCAAATAGGTAGTCCAAAAGAAACCCAATATTTGGAAACATATATCCCAAAGTGCATCCAAACCCATTATTTCTTAACTATAAACATATTATATGTTATGTTATGTATATGTATATAAGAGGAATTGAAGAGGGAGGTGGGATACATTAATATATTATTGAGGCATCTTCAAAAGATCAAACTAGTTAATCAAGATTGATGGCAGCACAGGGTGTAAACGAGGCAATTATTTACGAGGAATTCGAACCTTTGTGCAAGTGGCAACGCAACCAAGATCAAGATGTTCTTGAAATTCGTCTCCAAGGTTCTTCACTTTATATATCTTCTTCATCTTAATTTTTTAGATAAAAAATTTTACAAGGTTATCCCACGGGATGAGTTACGTAAAATGGATAAAAAGTTAATATTTTTTAATAAAAAGTGGTCGATGAAGATTGATAATTTGAATAATAGATTATAAGTATGTCACCCGTTCCTTTCATCTTATTTATTGTAGAAAATATGATCTTCTCAATAATTCAATTCTCAATTTTAATTTTTTTCCATGTCCTATTTTCATCTTTTTAGATTAAATTTTTTTAAATTTTGTCAGTAGTTCTCAAATTTGGTCATATATCATGTTCTAAAAACTTAGGAATATTGAACGGGGTTGTATTGGATGAGTTCGTATCACGACGAAATTATTTTAAATTTTAGTATTATCATTTTTTATTAAAAATGTTATCATTTTTTATTTATAACATAAATTGTTCATGAAATAATTCACTACTATATTATCACTTTTGATAAATTGGAGTTCACTTTACATTAAAAATATTATCACATTTATCAATATTACGAAAGTCCTTCCATGAGAGGCTCAATATTGTGTGACAACATAGTTTTTCAATATTCAGAATTCTCAAATTTGGTCATATTAGTTCTAAAAATTTAGGAATTTTGTAGAAATATTCTGGAACAATATAACTTCTAAAGCTTATAAACACCACATTAAAAAAAACTCCCTATCAAAATTGAGAATTTAAAAGGACTTAAAATTCTTTAACCTGAATTAATATTCAGAATTAGACAATAAAATACTAAAATTGAGCATTGAAAATAATCATATGCAATTCGGTCTTACGAATTGTGATGATTTCACCAGTGAGGGAGGACACAAAATTTTGAATTTTGATTTGATTATATTTTAAATATAAAACATGAGAATTATATACATATACACACACTATGATTGTAGAATTCAAAAAGGAAGAGCTGAAAGTCCAAATCAGCAACCATGGAATCCTGAAGATTTCGGGAGAACGCTTATTGGATGCATCCAAACACTCCAAATTCTACAAAGAAATACCCCTTCCATCCCACAAATACGACTCCCATGCAATCCACGCCAAATTTGCTAACTCCACTCTCATCATCACTCTGCCTAAAGTAAAAACCCCCCCTACTCCTCCCGCCACTCCTAAACCCACACCATCTCCGCCCTCCAAATCCGAATCCACCGGCAGCCCCATCAAAGAGAAGACGCCGGCACCCGGAGGAAGAGGAAATGTGTCGATGGAATGCCGGAAACAGCCGGCCACGGCGGGGTCCAGAGTGGCGAAGGTGGCGGTCAGCCTGGCGGCAACGGCTGCGGTGGTGATGGTTCTGTTGGCTTATGTAGTTTATATGTACAAGGCTACCTCTGAAATTGATGTCTGAATTTATATGATTTGATTTTTAATTATGTGCAATTAATGGTGTATATGATCTATATAATTATTTTTAAATTATTGGAAGATCATTAATTTTTATAATTCATTCATAGCTGCTGAATTTATTGAGAAAATGATCATATTTAGTCCATTAATCATGTCAAAATTCGTCTTTCATCATGTAATTAAATAAATTTTCGATTTTAATAATTTTTTATGCCAAAAACTTATGTGGAATTGTCACATGAAATGGTTTTGAAAGACGGATAAAAGTAACATTTTTAATAAAAAATTATATTTAATCGGGAGTTGGTCTCTTGTGTCTCAGGTGCACAAGGTGTGTAAAGATACATTATTTTGTTGTAAAGAATATACACTTTAATTAATAAGGGTACAACATTTTGTTCTAAAAGATATACATTTTTAATTTAAAAAAAAAAATTCAAAAAATAAAGGGTACACGTTCTTATACTAAAAGATACACAATTTAATATTGGGAAAATATAACATTTGGTCCCATAAGAATTCATTCAGTTCAATTATAGTCCCGTAGGAATACACTAGTCTCATAGCTAGCTGTTTTGGTCTCATAAGAATATAATAATCATAATTTTCGAAAATTTTCATCCCAAATTAACTTATATTATTATAAACTATCAGATTTATATTATTTGTTGTCTTTCAAAATAGACATAATCTATTTTGGTCTTGTTAATGGTTCAGAATATTACATCAACTATTAACAGATTTTAATGAAAATTTCCTATGGGAATAAATCTCTCAATTTTAGTACATTTTTTATATTGAGCAATTCTTACGTGACTAAATTTGAAATTATCTCATTTAATATTAAAGGGTATTTGTGCGCATGGTGACTTGGGGGCACACACGGCACTATACAAATAGAAAAATTCTAACAAAAATAAATTCATCAAAAATTTTAGAATCCAACTAATTTTCCATTTTTTTATGCAAATATTGAATGGGATATGCTGTTAAGATTTGAAATGTTTTTTTTTATTTAAATATGGGTGACATAAGAAAAATTATTGATATTGTTTTATTTGCATGCAAATATTGAGTGGGATATGCTGTTATGATTTGGGATATATATATATATATATATATATATATATATATATATATATATATATATATATATATATATATATATATATATATATATATATATATATATATATATATATATACGAGTGACATGAAGAAAATTATTGAAATAGCTCATAATTGCCCGATTTAAATATTATTTTAAATTTTATTTTTGTGAATGGTTGAGCTGATCAGGGATAAAAACATTTTTAGTCTCATAACTTTTCTCATGTTTTTTTAATTCCAAGAAAGATAAGTTTGTCAAATTAGTTCCACCGGCGAAGAAATAGGGCAAAAAACGTTCTATTTTCGCCGAAAAAGCCACGTCACAACCGGAATTGTCAATTTCCGACCGCTATGATAACGTGGCGCCCTGATGGCAGGTGAGTCAGCGGCATAAAAACTTATTCAGTCTCCTAACTTTCCTCATGTTCTATTTTAGTCTCAATAAAGATAAGTTTGTCAATTTAGTCTCACCCGTGTAGAAATAGGGCCAAACACTTTGTATTTTCACCGAAAAATACTGACATCACTGATAAATGGCACGTGATTATCAAGTGACAACCGGAATCGCCGATTTTCAACCGGAATTAATATTATTTTATTACCAATAAGGCATTTTATTTTTTAAAATTTTAAATAATTAGAAAAAATTAATAAGGGTCATCAGCCCATTTCTCTTCTGGCACGGAATCACCGCCACCAAGGCCAACATCACAAACACCAGAACTTCGCCACCGACCACAATTTCGCCACGGGCCAAGACAACGGTCGGAATTGTTTAAATAAAAATACCTTATTGGCATTAAAATAACATTTAATTTGTTGACTCACCTGCCATCAGGGCGCCACGTCATCATCCTGGTTAGAAATCAGCGATTCCGATGATGTCAATATTTTTCGACGAAAATATAACGTGTTTGGCCCTATTCCTACATGGGTGGGACTAAATTGAGAAACTTATTTTTGTTGGGACTAAATTGAATATGAGGAAAGTTATGGGACTAAAATAGGTTTTAATCCAGCTGACTCACCTACCATCAGGGCACCACGTCATCATACCGGCTGAAAATTGGCAATTCCGGTTGTGACGTGGCTTTTTCCGGCGAAAATATGACGTTTTTTGCCCTATTTCTTCATCGGTGGGATTAATTTGACAAACTTATCTTTTTTGGGACTAAAAAAGACCATAGGAAAAATTATGGGACTAAAAAGGTTTTTATCCCAGCTGACCAACCATAAATAAGTTATTGACTCATACACTATAATATTACAGTGGGAAGACTGAATAAATGGTCTGGAGTAACAACCTGATAGTCATAAGCAAAAATAGATTAAGCTGAGTCATATAATGAATACATTCACTCAAGTTTGCCAAAACACAAGACGTCAACTCACACACTAGATTATTACAACTATGTCAAGAAATCATTCTAATAGTCTAATGTGATCTCATATCATCTACTTGAAACAGCTTTCAATCAGGCATTTTCTTTTCCCCTCCCCAGATGGTTATGAGTTTTATAGAGCAACTTTTTTGCACCAATATACTGGCGTAGGATTAATGTATTGTTGTTGGAGATTTTCCAGTTCAAATTTGAACAATTTTATAATTTTCGTAAATTTAGAAGATTTTCAATTGGGCTTAGATTTGGCCCAATTCATTGGTCTTCAAAATTACTAGACGTACTCTAACCATATTTTATTTAATTTAAATTATTATTAATTTAATAAGACATAATTACGCTTATAAAACTTATATCTGTTCGGTGTCAACAACCCAACAGTCATGTAATTTATTTGTTCAGTTGTTGCAACCGAACAAAATAATACCCCATATCTTATTTGTTCACTTGGAACAACGGTCGTGGAAGAAACTTATGCTTCAACACTAATGTGGAGAAATATGTGTTTGAGGCGGATCATAATCTTTGTCTCCATCGAATCATGGATTTAATAGACGGGAGAATGCCGCCCGAGTGATTGCAGATGTGGACGGGCAGTCGGATAAAGTTGTGCTGAGACATCTACAATCCCTCTGCAAGTTGCTTAAGCCATTCAAAATATATTCTCTCATTCTGCCATAACCTATCAGTATCAACCATTCAAAATATATTCTCTCATTCTGCCATAACCTATCAGTATCAAGTTGCTTAAGCCATCCAAAATATATTCTCTCATTCTGCCATAACCTATCAGTATCAGATAGTATATATCATTCTGCCATAACCTATCAGTATCAGATCGTATATATCTATCACGCAATTATTTGTTGTTGGGCGTGAAATACGGCTCTCTCTTCTCATAAATGGTAAAGAATCTCCGGGAGGCGTCGCTGCTGAAAAGAGTTGTTTTTTAGTTTTCCAGTTTTCACAAATTCTGCAGTTTGGATGCCAATTTTACAAATTTAGAGGATTTTCCAGTTTGCTAGCACTCCAACAATTTTTTCTATCCCTACTATTAATCGGGAGGTTGGGGGAGAAAAGCAAGGATAGAGGTAATAATTATTTAGAAAAACGTAAAAACGGTCTAAAATGAGAGAGAGATATTTTGTATGAAATATCAATATTTGATGAAAGAAAGGGTAAATATTGATTTAATTATATAAAATGGTCTTTTATCTCTTATCTAATATATTAACACAAAAACTCATTTGATACATATAATTGAGAGAAAGATAATCTTTTGTTTACCCTACCATAACTATTTTTTAAAAATTTACTTACAAATTAATCATCACAGAAATTGAAAAAAAGAATACCAGGTATGTAAATTTTCAAATGGGATCACTTATTTTCACTCATTACATGATAATTAAAACACTTTAAAGTGTCATTTTTGCTTAAATCACAATAGGTAAAAGCATCTCTTGTACATTCGAACCTATAAATCTATACACTCATATTCGATCTGCCTTATATAACACAACTTTACACTTCAAGTTAAATTCAATAGAAAAATTCTAACGAAAAGTTATTCCGTTGAAAATTTTAGAGTTCAACGAATTTACATAACACAACTCGACACTACAAGTCAAATTTCAACAGAAAAATTCTAACAAAAAGTTAATCCGTTGAAAATTTTAGAGTTGCAACGAATTTCCATGAAATCTTAAACCATTAAAAAATTCCAATGAAAATTTCCAAGGAAATTTAAACCGTTTGGAAATTTCCAATAGCCTAATAAACTATTGGAAATTTCCAACGAATACTTCTATAAAACCTAAAGCTGTTGAAAATTCCCGTATAAATTTAAACCGTTGGAAAATTTCAATGCTTATTTCAATGAGTTGGTCTTTTGTGTCCCAAGTGTAAAAAGTGTGAAAGGGTACAACATATTGTTCTAAAGGATATACACATATATTAAAATTTTTATTCTTTTTTCATAAAATAAAGGGTACATATCTTACACTAAAAGGTATACAAATCGATACTAAGGGTGTTTTGAGCGCACGGTGTTCCCAAAGACACAAATTTTACCCTATTCCAATAGCTTGATAAACCATTGAAAATTTTCAATAGAAATTCCAATAAACTTAAGTCGTTGAAAAATTCCAATAAAAATTCTATCAGAAATTGAGAACAGTTGAAAATTTCTAACTCCAATTCCTATAGCTCGATTAAAATCATTGGAAATATCCGTTGAAAATTCTATCTTAAAAATTTTAAATAAATAAATTTCTAAATAATAAATTTTTCATTCAAGAATTTAAGTATAAATATCTATTTTAAAATAATAATAATAATATGAGAGTTTAATAAATTAAATGGCAATTTATAACCCATATTATATATTAGTTAAGTTGGTAGAGCATATGCGAATATAAGGTAAAATAAATGAATTTTTTTATTATAGAAAAATTTTAATAGAGTTGGAAGATTCGTTGGATTTAGGGTGATTGTGGGGTGCATCTGGTGTTATAGTTAAAAAATTGTTAGTGGGTAGTTTTTTTTAAAAAAAAATTAATTATATTATTATATTTAATGTTGGAGATTATGTTAAAAATTAATCTATCAGTTAAGATTGTCCAAGTGCACCACAGTCGGACTCTGGAATTTATTCTAATTGTAATTCCAAGAGAAATCCATTGGGATTCGTTGGAATTTCTTCCAATTGTAATTCCAAGAGAAATCTGTTGGAATTTAATCCAATTGTAATTCCAAAAGAAAATTACATTTGAAAATATTTTAATCACTTCAACACCAAAATGTCGTTAGATTTTAGAAATCATAGAAAATATTGTTGGAAAAATGACATTTCAACTAGAGCTGTTATACGAGTCGAGCGAGCTCGAGTAGTGGGTACTCAAACTTGGCTCGAGTTGTAAACGAGCTTGGCTCAAATTACATAACGAGCTAATAATTGATCTCGGCTCGGCTCGAAATTCTTGCATTTGAGCTCGAGTTCGAGCTCGACAGCTCGACACGTTAATGAGTTGCTTGACAGAGATTCCTATTTGGTGGTCGGAGTCTCGAAAAAGAGGAGTGTGGCGCACTGATGTGCTGTATGCTGTTTCCAGAAGGAGTAATTCCGAGTTTTTCAGGCTTCTGTTCGATCGCAATTTTTCTCATGTCAAAGAGGCTTCTCCCAGATTTCAATCAAAGATGGTGAACAGGGTGGTTTACTCAGCGGCGAGAGACGAAAATTTGGAGATACTGATTGAGCTTTTGAACGATGGCAGGGTCGATTTGGATGATAGCATAGGGATACCCTAGACGCCGGACTCCTGGAGTGATTTGAAGATTTTGGGGATGCCCTAGGCGGCCTTCCTGAACTTGGAGTGGTTTGAAATTGAAATAAAAATATGAGGAACCTAATGCTGCCCCATTAATTCCTTTATTTGCCAGTTGTCTTTAACACACAACTATTACAATATATATATATATATATATATATATATATATATATATATATATATATATATATATATATATATATATATATATATATATATATATATATATATATAATATTTAGTATTAATATGTTAGTATTATATTTATATATAATACATAATATATTATTATTTTATTAAAATACACGAGTATTCGCACGCTAACCTATCGAGCCAAACCGAGCTCCTCTCGTTAACGAATCGAGCTTTTAAGGGGCTCGAACTCGTGCTCTAGTATACACGAGCCGAGCCGAGCTTGCGAGCAGCTTGATATTTTTAACAGTTCTAATTACAACGGCCACTTTTCCAACAAAAATAATTCGTTGGAATATTCATGAATTCCAACAGTATTTTTGCATATTCTAATATTTTTTCGCCATTCAACAGTTTTTATGCAATGCTATGAAAAGTGATTGGATAAGAAGTGATAACATTTTTTATAAAAAATGATGTTTAATCAATAAAAAGTGATAATTGTGCAATGAATGAACAATTTATATTATAAATATAAAGTGACAATATTTTTAAAGAAAAGTGATAACATATTTAATAAAAAGAGATAACTAATTAATAAATTAGTTACAACATTTTATATTTTATTAGTCCAAACTGAGTTCGGAAAATGCAAGCAGATTCGGGGATTTTCTTATTTCTTTGGCCAAAAATATATATGTGGCATCAATCAAATTTTTTAAAAAATTAACTATCCAAAAAAACATGACACATAAAATGTGTGTCCACCACTCTCGCCAGTTTCAGCATTACCATACTATCTTCTTTTCTCACGTGAGACTTAAAGTTGCTCAGGAAGTCCTCTGACCATGATAGCCCTAGAAGATGTCCATCATGACGGTGGCGGTGCAACCCAACATGGCGCCGACAATGATTATAATGTGGAGAAGGATGAGAAAGGCGTTGATGAGGAAGGGGATTAGGGGAAGAAAGAGGGTTAGGAAGATGTAGCTGGAGAAGGTGTCAAGGAGTATGTAGTTGTGGCAAATGAATGGGAAAAAAATGTTCATTAAATCGCTCCATCAGCATTATGATCAAAAACTCAGTTCAAGTGCAAATTCCGAAAAAAATTAAAAGATTAACAAAAGGATAAAATTAGATAAAAAATGGTTAAAATCAAAATTTTAAATAGATAGGACCAAATGTGGATTTTGACATAGTTAGTGAACCAAATGTGTTAATTTCTTGAATTATTTACGGTTTCATTAATTAAGTGATTTTAAATTTTAAAAAACGCAATTTAATTTTGTTTTATATGAGTTTTTGTAGGAGAATAATCCTTGTATATTGTATAGATCTCAACCATATTTATACAAGATTACAAGTATGGTAACCTTTTACATACCTCTAAAGATATTCACAAAATATATGTCTATCTATATACACTATCATACCCCAGCAGTCGAAGCGGGCGGTGGTAAAATGCTGAGACTGGACCTAAAATCCTCAAACAAGACTCGAGGTAGGCCCTTTGTGAAAATGTCAGCAACCTGATAGCGTGTAGGAACATGAAGTACTCGCACTTCGCCTTGTGCAACTTTCTCCCTTATGAATAGAATATCTATCTCAACGTTCTAATTAATAAGGGTGTATTAATTGGTATGTAATAATTATGTAGAGATATACATGTAATATGAATTGCATCCGACTGTTTAGTAGTGCATACTTTGAGGTGTTATCAGCAACATTGATATGTTTGATGGAAAGTGAACTGAACTGATATTTGAATGCAAATTACCGAAATATCCTTGAGTGAATAAAATAAAATAATATGAATAAAAAAGGTAATTGAGATCTAGATATGTTCATAAAATTTTCTTTTCTTCTGCGCATTTCCATCCCATCTATAGATTAGTGAAGTGAAAGTGGCGGCTTTAAAAGGTACGTTTTTGCAGATTTTCTACGAATTACATTCATTTCTCCTGAGCTTTGACCGGCCATGTATGGTTCTATATAATTTATACAGTACATGTCATTGAGCTTCTTACTACAGAAAAATCTAATAAGCAAAGGGAAATATTTAATTACCACTTCAGTTGCATTCTATCAATTACTCAAAAAAAAATAAGATAAGAAATTGGGTTGAATCCACAATTTAAACATGGCATTATTGCCTACATAATGCAGACAAAAATGGATTAGAGAAGTGTAGAAGCAACCACATTAACAGAGTCAAACATAGCCACATGACGACAACAAATTTCAGTCTCACACACATACTTTTTTACACACTTATCCTCATTTTCTTTCGTGTCACATATAAGGATGAAATTGAAGCAGAAATTAATTAAACATGGGTTATAAGAAGGGAGATCTTACAGTTATATGAAACAACTAGATGTAGATGTTGTGTTCGTTGTCCAAAGTATCTTCACTCAACAAAGAAATCAATTCGATGCTAGGAGGATGGAACAGGCGAATCACACTATATTACTCAAAATAGGAAGGTTATCCATGGAAAGAGCATTGTAATGAAGCAGCGACGAAAATTGACATTTTTTTTGGAAAGAGGGTGGAGAAGATGAACTAGGGTTTACCAATTAGTTTTGGTATTTAATTTCTTCAAATCGAGGACAACTTTGTAATTTCGTATGTTAGTATGGACTTACTGTACAACCCAACTTGTCTAAAGAGAACAGTATTTAAGAGCGGGCCTGTGCAATTGTATTGGGCCCCCAACTATTAATTTATTCACTACCAACATCATAAAAGGTGGTCTTAGTTATGCTATATGGGCATAATAACTGCTATCAAACGTCGCCCTAATCTAGTAATCTAGTATGTGTTGTACTAATTATTATGAGAATTCTAGGATTGGTAAACATTGTGAATTTCCAACCCTACTCAATCATAGTTATCTACAATGCATGTGAGTCTACATAAAAGCTAGAATAAAAACAATAATATTTTTTCTTTATAAATTTCAATTTTTTTTTCCGACACATATAAAGAATGTGTTATTGTGCAAAAAATAACTATTTTACTTGAAAATTTATCAGGTGCACTAATTTTTATTCAAAAATTCAAATTATTGTCATAGGTAGTCGATTTTATTTTTTCTTAATGGAATATGAATAGATGGTGCTTTTTTAAAAACAAGCTATGTGTTTTTGACAAATGGATCACCTATTCCATTTCATATCACATTTATTAGATTCTTGTCAGGTGTTATAATTAATGCAAAAAATTCAATACATACTTCAAGGGTTTAATGATCATTTATAGGGTATAATTTTTTTATATTGTGAAACACCAATAAAACACCGAATGTGGAATAGGGAATTCAATCTGAATTTTGAATAATTTCATGAATTATTTTGCTACTTGATAGTTTTAATTCACTTTTTTTTTAAAGAAATGCCATGTACTTGGCTGGTAGGTTTTTGATAAATTGACCAATTTCTTGAAAATTTGAATGTTAATGAATCAATTTTAAAAATTTAATATAATTTGGACTAATTTAAATAAGAGGCAAACTTAAGCGACTAATAAATTCATTTTCTCGCCAGTCAACATGCTACGTGACATTATCGGTTGGGTGACCTGCTCAAGCCAATATAAACTAAATTGTCAAATTTTGAAAAGTTCATGAACCAATTTTAAAAACTAAAAAAAGTGTATGGGCTAATTTTAAAAATAGGTAAATTTAATTGACAAAAAAGTGTAATTATCTTAAAAATTAGATCTTTTCTGGTGCAATTTCTTACTGGGCCTTACTGGAGGCCCATTAGATGGTTTTCAAAACACCTCCCATGGGCCGTGACCCATGGCAAGGAACCGAATCGGGTCGGGTACAATACACTCATGACTCATCTTTCTACCAATATGCCAAACGGCCCCTTAATGACAATTTACTACCGCTCCCTACAACAAATTCAGGTACGACGGATTGAATCCGCCACCGCTCGATGCCTCCCAAAGCAGCCTCCGCCACCCGTCCGCCGTCGCGGCCCGTTCGAACCACAACCAGGAAATCCGTTTCCAATTCTAATTTGACTACTAACGTGCATTCGCCTCCCTCCTCTA
The DNA here is from genome assembly GCA_023678885.1 of Pogostemon cablin. Taxonomy (NCBI): domain Eukaryota; kingdom Viridiplantae; phylum Streptophyta; class Magnoliopsida; order Lamiales; family Lamiaceae; genus Pogostemon; species Pogostemon cablin. The sequence goes on from CM042976.1 coordinate 4,645,869, forward strand.
CCACCGCCGCGGCTGTGACAATGATTCCGTCTTCATCCACCGCCGTTTCCAACTCTTCGGAATCCGCCAAAACTTTTACGCCCATACGTGCATCTAGTTCCGAAAACATCTCACAAGTTTCCCCTCATGCGGCAGCTCCTACTTCTCAGACTCAATCCCAAAGTTCACCGAAAACCCTAGCTTCTAATTCGGGATTGATAAATTCTGATGAATTCAGCATTGATAGTAACGATGATGAGGATTATCGAAAAACTTCTCATCTCAAGAGCTCAGGAGATGATTCTTATGAGCCGGAAAAAATCATTCGCGTAGAAGATGCAACCGTCGTGGAAAGTGGTGATGTAAGCGACAGCATGGTTAATATGTCTTCTACTCCACTGGTAGGAAATACGCATTTGCAGAGTGAGAGTTCAGTTGAGCCGGTGACAGCGAAGGAGTGTGCGGCAGCTGGAGTGGCCGGATGTGGAAATGGGAAGAGGAAAATAGTGAGAAAGACTGTGAGGATTGTTAAAAAGCTGATAAAGAAGAGAGTGCCCAAGAGTTCATTAGCAAATAGTTCGGGGAATCTAGGAGTGGTGGTTAAAACAGAAGATGGTGTCAATGTAAGTGAGTTGAGAGAGACTTCGAATCTTGCTGACGATGTGGTTGAAAAATCTAACGTTGTCAATGAGATAGTAGAGAAAACTGATGAGGCAGATGAGGTACTGAGCATGGCCCATGTTGCGACCGAGAAAGATAGCATTTTTGATGAGATACTGGAATCAAAGATCATCTCAGATGAGGTTATGCAAGACCTGAAAATTGAAAATGATCCAAATCTTTCTGAACCAATCACTGGAGTAAAAAGTAATGATTTAAATGGCATTGCTTACATGGAGTCGGATAGATCAGAGCTAAATGTTATTGCAAATTCTTCAGAGCAAATGGTGCCAGCTTATGGTGCAGTCTGCTTAAATACCATGGAGACTGATAATATTCAGGGTAATGATGATGTGAGCATAGTTTATGGAAATGACTCAACAATCTATGCTCCTGATTTCAATGAAGTTGTAACTGTTGGATCTAGTGTAAAAACTAATGAGATAGAGAATTCTATGACGGAGGGTCAATTGGAAGATTTTATAGTGGAAAGTGAAATGAGTGATGTTGTCGATAAGGTGGATGTGGATCTTGTTTCAGATCAAAATGTGTGTCCAGTCAGAGAAAAAAATGAAATACCGATTGGTAAAGCTGAAAGTGGCCTTGAGGTGGAGAGTGATCGTTTTAGGTTGACTGAGGGGCTATTATTAAGTGGGGAAATGGAGGCACTGGAGCGGAGGAAAAGGCGAAAAACAGAGATATTTGTTGGTGGTCTTGACAAGGAAACACAGGAGGATGACATTAAAAAAGTGTTTGAAGAGGTTGGTGCGATTGTAGAAACAAGGTTGGTGATGAGTACAACCGGGAAGAACAGAGGCTTTGCGTTTGTGAGATTTGCTACTGCTGCCGATGCAAAAAATGCGCTGGCAAGATCTTCTAAAGTTGAGGTAACTTTTACTCTGGTTCTAATTACAAATGTTGCTTCAATATTGTTATCTTAACTGTCATGTGTTTTATGAGAATGATATTCTCCTAAAAGCCTGAAGTTGCTGTTTTTAGTATTGCATTTTCCTGTTTTTATCCATCTTAAGGATTGTTAATGTTTAACTTATTATGGAGTATACCATATTCTTCTGAATGAAAAAAGAATACAATTTTTCTTCAGGACACCATAAAATGAGTGTTGTGCATTTAAATTGTCTCCACCAGAAAAAAAAATATTGGGATTTGTTGAAAATACGAATTTCTTGATTATGAAACTTACATAAACCATGATGAGGTGCTTCTTTGGACACTTTGGTGGTGAAGGTATGGGAATGGAATGAAACATGAGTGCTTTGAATAAGGTAAGGATATGAGTGAAGCCTCATTTTTATACACATACCCTTCTTGTTCCTCTATTATGTGTATGGAAGTTGAAGACCTGTTTTTTTAATGGCCTCTTAACTAGAACTAGATTAGAAAAGGAGAATCAAATAAATAATTCTGATTTTGAATGTTCACCCAATTTTCAATTATTTTAATAGCTCCCATCTCTCTCTCTCTCTATATATATATATATGTGTGTATATTTCTTTTTCTTTTTTTATCGGGAGAAGTGCACTGTGAACTTATGAGCCATGCTTATTGTGACCAGACCTCTTGCCTTGTGTTTGATTGCTGCTTTCAGTTTCAATGCCTAATGCAGATCACTTTGATGTCAATATCGTATCTCGCATTATCGTACTACAATGTTTCTTGATAATGATCATCATTTCGTGCCCCATGGTATAGTTATAATCTAGTAAACACCCCAAGCATGTTGCTGTTATCTACCATGATTGTTCTTCCTTCATACATAACAATTTTATAGCATTCTTTGATTATGGGGCATATGTTTTGTGACCCCACATAGCTTTACTTTGCCTGTATTAAAATATTCCTTTTACTTTGTGACAACCAAACATTGTTTCTAATGATTTTATAATTCTGTTATCCAACCATAGATATGTGGGAAGGAGTGTAATGTAGCACCAGTTGAGGGCAATGATACAATATTTCTTGGCAACATAGACCGAAATTGGAAGTCTGAAGATGTAAGCATTTTACTTATGCTTTCATCTTGTTTACCTTCGAGCAAATCATGTAACCAGAGGGTATCTTTCTGCAGGTGGTGACATTATTAGAAAAAGCTGGTATTGAGAAAATAGATGTAGTTACTCTTAAAGCTGATCCAGATAACATTGAGAAAAATCGAGGTTTTGCCTTTGTTGAGTTTCAAACATGTAAAGATGCTCAAACTGCTTTCAATAAACTCCAAAAGAAAGATGTTTTTGGAAAAAAACAAATGTTAAAAGTTGCATGGGCGCAACAATTATCAGAGCCAGCAGAAGAAGAAATCTTACAGGTGACTTTCCTGAAATAATCATATTTTGAAAATCATCAACATTCAAGTTCTGCATATATGTTGATTATGGTATTCGAATTATATTCTTTGTAATTTTTTTCTTTAACTTCCTGTGGTTATACGTTGTTCTCATTCATGTACTTGGCTCTGAATATATGTTGGATACTTTTTGTCATGTCTGATCAAAGATGGCAGTTGTTATTCAAAATAAACTTTCTATTGGCAATTTGGCGATAACTTACATATGGTAGACTTGCACCAGGTTAAATCAGTTTACGCTGAATATCTACCCTCCTCATGGGATGAAGAAAAAGTGAAAGATTACTTCAAAAGATTTGGTGAAATTGAAAATGTTGTCCTTTCTATAGATCTTCCCTCATCCAGGAGAAAAGATTTTGCTTTTATTAACTATACTACTCGTGATGCTGCTCTTACTTGCATTGAAGCTGTTAATAGAGAGAGATTGGAGAACGACTGCTCCAAGGTTTTGCATTTCCTGGATTTTTTACTTTTGATTTTACATTCTGTAAATAAAAAAATTATTAGTTATTTGATCTTGAATATTAATTACATTTAGGTTAAAATTGCTGTCTCTCTTGCAAAACCAGTTTCGAAGAGGAAGCAAATGAAACATACCGCTGATCTATCTAGTAAGAAAATGTGCGAAGCAAAACATAGGACTTCTGAAAGTGAGTAATCTCTCTCTCTCTCTCTCTCTCTCTTCCTACTTGGTTGGATTTTTTAAAACTATGTAAGATTAGAAGTTGCATAATTCCTCTTCCCCCCCACCAAAAAAAAAAAACACGTAAGAAAGAAGAGAAATGAGAAAATCTCCTTTTTGTGGTTGAATTGGAACTGATGTAGTTCATATGCCTTAAAGCAGACATCAGAACTGAAATCAAAGGAATTAGTGTTGTTAGTCTGTAGTTTCCATGAAAATTGATCATAAAATATTCTGGAAGAATCTAGAGACAATAATCTGTTATATTCTGAAGAAATAGATTAATATCTCACCCTTGAGATAATAAAAACAGCATAAGCTTGGGAAGAACTGTTCCCTTCTTACTTATAAGTTGAAACAGAAAACTCATTAGTTGCTGAAACAAAAATGAACTGCTGCTAAAGTTACCATGAACTTAAATTTTACCCAACTTGGACACAAACAAAAGAAACTGAGAATGTGTCAATAGCCTTCAATCCAAAGATTTTAAGGCTTTTAGTGAGTTGAATGTTCTGTATTATTCTTATAAATTTCTTGTTCAGTTATGTTTTTCCTTGCGGACATAATATTTAAACTGTGTTTTAGTGAAGCACTATCTTTCACTAATTCTTAATGCACAGCCAATCATGTGAGATAGAGGAGTTAACTTTGATTTCTTGTGGTTGTGTATCAGCGCCAATGTTGTTACTGAATTATTTCAAGTTTATTACAAGTTACAACTGAAAATTAATTAATGCAAGCATTATTTTTAAAAGCTTAGCAGACGAGATTTTATTAATTTGAACTAAGCGTGTGTAAAGATCAATGTTGGGTTTTACTTTTTAAAAGATTCTTCCAAGAATGCTGATGTTGATGTCAGTTCTTAGTAATTGAACCTTTATTGTCTTTTCATTGTTTATCCTAGGGAAAAAGACATATTATATTTTTAATTAATGTATTATTAGCATCTTAATTTGATGTTAAGCTGATTTATTTTGAGTGCCTTGAAGGTACCAGTGAGTGTGTTCATTCCATCAGCAGATGATCAATGTTCTCTTCTGAAGTCTGAGTAAATATGTTAGAATGTGTAGTACAAGAATTTTGCATATCATGCATATATATGTTACATCTATTCAGTAAACCTTTGATTGACTTGAGAGAAGTGAATGCGAGCTATTACATGCCTAATTTTGATTGTAAATACTAGTAAAATTTTATGTTTTTCTGAAAATGAAACCCCTTGGCTTGCTAATAGTTAAATCTTCTGTATAGATGCTATTCTGCTAATTTAGGGATACTATTTCTATTGTTTTAAAAAATTTACATGTACGGTGTACCTTGTGAGAGATGACATTCATGAATTTTTGCTTGATGAAAAGGAAAATAATCTCTTCCAAGTTCCATCTTGATTCTTGTAAATTTAACAACTTTTTACTATAGCCTCCAAAAAACAGCATGAATCTAGAAACAAGTGGAAGGCTGGAAGAGCTAGCTATGATCATGTAAAGGTCGATAGTGGACCTTCTACTACTGATGAACTTGTACAAATATTGAGACAACAAGCATCAAATAAGCAGAGTTTTTCACATCCCTGGAAAGGTATGTTGGAATTAAAACAAGCATTCTGTGAGTTAAAAAAGAAATAAGCATTCTCTTTATACATAATTGCTGGAATTTTATTTGTAGTGAGTTAAAACTATTGGTTGGAGAAATTCTGTGACAAATCTGATTCTCCTACCGTGTCAGGACAGGCATCGATAATCTAGACCATCATTCACCCTTACCTGGGAGCAAGCGGCCAATTTCAGTTCTTGTATGTTTCTAAAGGCTTGTAAACTCTCATAGACATTCCTCAGTTTTCCAATCTGATATATTTATTTTGGTTAATGCTGATAGCTAAATTTACCCTTCTATCCTTGCATTCAGGGGCATGATCCAATATATGTGGACCGCCAAAGTTTTTCTCGGCTACGTGTTGAAAGCTCTTTACCAAAATCGGGCCCAAGGTTTTTAATGTTTTAAGCTTCAGAAAAAGTTCTCATGTGATGCAACATATGAAATATTGGATGTTTCATTGTGCATTGATTCACTATGATTTCTGATTTACATTTTCTAAATCCAGTTCCACATCCCATGGTGTTGGTGTGTTATCTTTCCCTTATCATCATCGACAAGCGCCTGGCTTCTCATCTGGTGATTGATCTCCCAATTCTTGCATTTTGCTTCTTCTTTTTTTTTGTCCTTACCTGATAGATTTTGTTTTGTGTTTGTCTCTCAGGATCAGTCAACGAGACAACTTATTCTGGTCATTTTCAGGTATGGCTGTCGTGCCTTCACTTTTTGTATAGTTGTCATGGATAGTCATGGAGAATCGTAACTTTCATTTAGTTATTTTTTGTCATTGTTTTGAGATATTTCTGCCCATTTAGAATCAGCTATGAATTTTATCTGTTTCACTAGTTCTGGAGTTGTTGCTCTGTGGTGATTCACCAGTGTTGGGACTTGAAGTTTTCAGCACTTTTTATTATGTTTTCAAGTATCTTGACAGTAAAATAGTTCAGTTTGTTGTCTGTTTCTTGAATCATTTGGTTGTATCGATACTCTATTTAGCTTAGTCTAAGATGAACACATAATTCTGAGGCAATTTGTGTACCGGAGAGCTTGTCATTGATGGAATTAGAAAGGTCATATTGAAACCTCAGAATTTCAAAATTTTCTGGTGAAAGAAATTTTTTCTTTTCTTTCTCTTTCTTAATGTGCAAGGTAAACTGAAAGCTCACAGTGTTAGGGAAGACTAACCTAATGTCAATTTCTTTTTCCTTGCAGACAAGGGAAGAAGCTCCTTATTATGCAAATAATAATGATGTGTATCGTAGATGTAAGTGAATCATTTGCTTCAGATATTTTATATAGTTTCTCTTATCTTTTCTCCTTTTAATCCACTTTGATTGAGTTTGGATCAATGTATTTGACGAATTTTAGATCCACCCAAATCACTCAATAATAGCTAAAAATTCATGAGTGTTGCATTTCAAATCCTTCAATGCAAATAATGATTTGCAATAATGATTCTTAAATCCATTCCCAGATCGTTTATTCCAAATACTACCTCGGTGAAATATGGGAAGTTCTTTTTTCTGATGCAGTCTGATTTTTTTTCTCTCTCTATATTATAGATTGTTGAATGATCACCTCATTTAAAACTTAAGCTAATAGATATTAGTATCATTTTAATATTTACTTAGTATCTTCATCGTGCCCCCTCACAGGCAGACAGGTTATTCTTACCGAAGCCTTGCATGTGAAATTCTTTGATACTTGGTTGGCAGTGAGATTTGATCTCATGATCTTTCATTTGGTCACGACTCTTTTCTATTTATTTATGCTTTTAAAAAACAAAGATTTGATTGAATATGACAATATAGGGATTAGGAATCCTTCCTTGAACTGCAGCAGAAACTACAGAGCATAGGCCAATTCTACTATATCATAGATATGAAGACTTTAATTCCACAACCCCATACCAAAGAGTTTTTATTTTTAATACTAACCCGTCAGTCTCTTAAAGATTCACATGAATTCTCAAAAACTTATCTCTTTCTAACCACATGGACCAATGCACTGCCAGAATTATTATCTTTCACAAGTTTTCCCTTTCTGTTTACAAGACTGCCCAAATTAGTCAGTAGTAAATCCGAGGCAGAAAGTGGTACCAACCGCTGCAGGCCCAACTCATTAAGTACTTCATTCCCTATGCTATGAGCAAAGGGACTCTGAAAGAATACATGGTTAAGATCTTCAGGGTTACACCTGCACAAAAGCTTAAACTGATAGAGAAGATTGTCATTTCAAAATACAATAAATATCCAATAGAGATGATTTTATGACCTACCTTGAGGTTTTTACTTTTCAATGATCAATAGTGTCTGTAAAATTTTGCATTTTACACTAATGACATTTGCTCTCTTCTACAAAATTGCCTCAATTGGGATGGGGTGTGCTCTTGAGAAACAAAGCCCAAGGGCGCATTTATAGTACACCCAAGGGGGTATTTGTAATTTTATAATATAGTATTGTTTCTCGAGTAAATATCAAAATTGGTCCTGTAAGTATGGCGTTTTCCAACTTTAGTCCTTTTTCTATTGCAATTCTCAATTTTAGTCCTTTTTGGTCCACTTTTAGGACCAAAATTGAGAATTGCAAAATAAAAATGACTAAAGTTAGAAAATTCATACTTTGAGGACTAATTTTGATATTTACCCATTGTTTCTCTATGAATGGCCTGAAAGTTGGGGGGTAGGGGTAGGTCTAAGGGCTATGATCTATCCTATTTAATATGGTAGTATATCATATGGATACTGGGTCACCCAACATCATAAATGACCTTGATATGATTGCTGGAAGTCGATTTCTTGATTTTCAAATTTCCATACAGAATATATGAAATGCTTTCAATTTCTTTGTATCTGTACACTACTTTTATTTTAATCAATGACATCATAAATCTGATGGTCCTTTTGGCTTTTATAGATCAATTTATTTCTAAAAGGTTATGTTTGGAAGCTATTTTTGGTGGAATTTACTGTTCTGGAGCCTACTTATATGGCGTAGCGTGTGTACCTTCATAGTTTATAAATGTTTATTATTGCTGATAAGGGTATTTATGTTTGTACAGATCGATGATCCTTTGGGTACGACAAAGCTGGCGGTGAATGGTCCCTTCACTAAGTCCTCATGGTAAGTGTGGTATTAAATACTTTAAATTGATTATACTGTAATTGGCTGACTTGTATTTTTATTCTTTTCTTGTTTGGATTATTTTTTCATCAACTCCGCCAAAGGTTCAATTTTGATTTTCTCTCCATCAACCAGAATAAAAATTGAGGCTTGTTAAAAATCTTAAAATTAACCAAACAATTCCTGTGTCTCCAGTGTGCTACACTAGATGTCCATCTGTCTGTCCTACGTTTAAAAGTCGGCAAAATCCATTTATAGGTCCCTAAAATATTATCTTTAAAGTATTAACGCATCTAAAATCCCCTAAACTGTTGAATTTTTCCTCATGCTGTCCTTTTTGAGGGACTACATGAAACTAAAAATCAATACTTGAGGGACTTTTAGACGCATAAATACTTCAAGGACTTTTCGAGACACAAAGTTATACTTGAAGGACCTCTAGATGTATAATGTCTTAAAAGAATTACTTATTTCCATGGTACACTAGGCATCTGTCATTCTTGCAAATGATTTTAATGTAGATTATGTAGTATTCAGTACTGATGGAAAGCCACGATTAACCTCTTACCCGTAAATTATTTGTTATAGATTTCTTCATCGCCAATCATTTCCTAAGTGTTCGTTTTTCTTCGCTAACTGAAGCCCGCCATGATCCATATTCGAAGTTATCATAATCGGACTGGACTGGTTCGTGCGAATAGTCAATTGGGTGACTAGTTATCCTATGTGTGGAAGTAGGTGGTGTATTTTCAGGACAAACTCAGGTTTTGCGAAACTTGTATTAGTGTTGTATGCCCATCTATGTATATAACCATATTGTCTTCATATCTTTGGGTCTTTTTAAGTTACTGAGTATGGTAATTTTGCAACTAAAATGATCTAATCAATTAAAATATTTGTGAAGGTAAGATTTTATTCTACAAATTAGAGGATTTATTTCCTCGTTTGTTGTGAATTGTGATGTGCTGGCATTGTAGCTCGTGAAATTGTAGTTCGCAAATTGCAACATTTTACCAAGAAGTATTTTTCTTGACGTTAAAAAAGTAGAAAATAAAGCGATGCTTGTAAAACAATACTCCCTCCATCCATTTTAAAGGAATTTATTTTGTCAGTTTGGGCGTTAAAGTATCATTCTCCCTTTTTGAAAACAAATTGACTCATTCAGACAGTTAATACAATTCCCTATTGCATGTTAAATAATTATACTAAGTTCGAAAAAAAAAAAGGTAGTTATAGAATACCAATTCTAAATAGGCTTGAATATATTTTACTATAATATATACTCTTTATGTCTCATTTCAATGTTTACGTTTGTTTTTTGCATGTTAATTAAGAAGTATAATATTTTAATAGATAGTGAGTGGAAAAATATAATATTTAATGTAGAGTTGGTAGGTGTATTAGTGTTGGATGATAAATTAATTGTTTTTGGTGGGTCTCATATTCCAAAAAGGGAAAAATTAAACATTGAAATGAGACGCGCAAAATATAAACGTAAATATTGAAACGGAACGGACTTTATTTTTAAAAAAAATATGATTCTCAATATAAATGCATAACATGTTTTTATATTTTATTTTTAAGGTTTAATGTCAATTTTTTTTTTGGGTGTAACTTAATTTTACATGTGTTGTTCATATCATATTGTATCATGGGACCCTTGCGATTCATTGTATTATTTAACCTATAAAATTTAATCTCTATTTTTAGGTTTAGCCCTAATATAATTTTATTATTGTGGTTTGCATAATATTTTACCTTTAGATTCATAATTTTTTTTTAAAAAATAAAAATTACCCTTAAAAACTAATGTTAATTTTTAGGTAAATGCTTTTATGAATTGGATTTACACTTGCCCTTTGATTTATCGGTTAATCTTTAGGAAATGAAAAATTTATTTTTAAAAATATGAATTATGATTTTTTAAATGAAAAATATTATTTCTAAAAATTTTATTCTCTAATTTAGCTATTATTATTTTGTATATGTAAAATTTTTTAGAGATAAACTATTATTCTTTTAAATGAAAACATCACTCTTAAAATTCTGATATGTTGAGATATTATATATTTTTATTGAGATGGTTAATATTTTTTATTTAAGAATATAGTTTATATCTCTAAAAAAATATTTTATACTCGAAGTTTGGTGAATATATAAATTGGGATCAGATGAATTAGAGTATCTTTTCAATTCATGATTAAAAGGAAGTATTAGGTGGAATCATCCACGCAATTCATGCTTCACAAAAGATATTATCATGGTTGTTTTATGAGTGCAACAGCTGTGCATTGGTGTATTTGGATGATTTTAGCGGTTAAATTAAATTTTAATTTAACTTCATTATTAAATAAAATAAAATAATTAATTTTTAAAAAAAATTAATAATTATCAATTACATTCTATTTGCGCACCCAAAATCACGAACACACAATTCTACGCTTCACAGAAGATATATTCTCAGATTATCTTTTGAGTATTAAAAGAATATAGTTCAGTTAATATCGTGCTTGTTTTATTTGTCCTTTTTGGACTTCTCTAGTGGATAATTAATTCCCACTTGGCTCCTTTTATTTTCTTTAATAGTAATTTTTAATTCATCTAGTTCATATCATGCTTGCTTCGATCTATTTGTTAAAAATTAAATTGATTCAGAGTCCTATATCCTTCAATGAAATATTTAAATCCCAAATTGCAACAATTAATTTAGCTTGTTATTTTCATAATGTATTGAAAAGAGAGTTATATTATATAAATTTTTGCTTAAAAGTAATTTTTAATTTGAATAATACATGAAGTACATGGATAAATTATTACACTAAACCTTCTGGGAAAAGAAAATATTATTTGATGAATCATAAAGGTGTATTATATGATCCATAAAGATGAAAGTACATTTATATCATGAAAATTAATACTCCATTAAAAATGCTCTATTATGAAACAAGTTTATGTGAGACGAATCGTGAAACAGTTAAATATACTATTAAAGTATGGTTTTTTTTATATAAATAAAAGTATGATTCATTTAATTTAATATGATAAATGATTTATTAAAGTATAAATTTAAGTTGGACCAATATCTGTACATTGAAACTTTGCCATAATTCTATGCGCTCCATTTAATGAGACTTATATCCTCTGTTAAGAAAAATAATTCTTGTAGGAATAAAGACTATGCATACAGTAAATACATTTATTTTCTGGGCAACAGAGTGCAGAGTGAAATTTAATCCGGTTGGGAGTTTCATCAACTCTTTAAATATCAAATAAAACATCTCACGCATCTACATTTGATTCAAATATAAATCTAAATGAAGAATGCATAAATTCATCTAAACAAAAAGAGTTAAAAACTCTTTGTTCGAGTTTTACAAATTAAGGTAGCAAAACAATGAAAATGAAACTGGATTCACTCACTTAAAAGTAATACAACTCTTTTAACTTTTTTCACCTATTTATTTTTTGTATCATATCATAATTGGCAGAGGATGTGTATTTTATGTTTACACCCGAACATAAATAAAAGAATATATTAATTTTAATATGTAGGGTCGAGCCACCCTTGTATTGATCATCTTCTTCCGTCAACAATTTTACTTAATCAAGCATCAATTCTCAGATTTAGAGTCAAGTCATCAATTTCTCACCAGGAAGATAATATACCAACATATCCAACCATCAGCCCATAAAAGCAAAACAAACTTTGAAAACAAATAGTAATAGATTACAATCTTTAGAGCATCCGATTTCCGACAGCTCAAGCTTTCTACTTGCTTTTCACTCCGTATAACCGAGAATTTCCTACAAATTCAACAGGAAAAAAAAAAAAAAAATCATACAGCTAATGAACGGTCAGGGACCATAGTTATTTCATGAATGATTAGGCAATACTTTCTTTAATATTTCAAAGATGATTCATCGGAGATGCATTAACTGGTTCATTTTGCACTGGCAAGGTTGGTTCGGAGAAGCTTGGCTGCGGAAACCATGTTTTCGAGGGCTGGCTTCACCTCTCCGTACTTTCGTGTCTTGAGACCACAGTCGGGGTTCACCCACAGGATATTGGTTTCGAGCACAGCAAGCATTTTGTTGATTCTGTCGGCAATCTCTTCCGTAGATGGAATTCTTGGGGAGTGGATGTCGTAGACACCTGGCCCGATGCCAGCACCGTACTTGACTCCCTCGCGGAACACTGAGAGGAGCTTCTCATCCGAACGTGAGTTTTCAATGGTGATGACATCAGCGTCCATGTTGATGATGGAGTGGATGATGTCGTTGAAGTTGGAGTAGCACATGTGGGTGTGGATCTACAGGGGGTCAAAAATTAGCAAATAATGTAGCATTGGAAATACGACTTCAAGAGTTGATTGAGATGTTGAGAAAATCACCTGGGTGGTGTCCTGGACGCCAGTGTTGGTGATTCTGAAAGAGTGGACAGCCCAATCTAAGTAAAAGGCGTGTTCGGATTTCCTGAGTGGCAGTCCTTCTCTCAAAGCAGCTTCGTCAATCTGAATGACGGTAATGCCGGCCTTCTCAAGATCCTCAACTTCATCCTTGATGGCCAAAGCAATCTGGTAGCAGGTTTCGAACCTGTGAACCAACAGATGTTTAGCTTTGTTATAGAGACGGAAAGCGAGAGAGAATCTAGATAGAAATGAGTATACCTAGGTTGGTCATTTCGAACAAAGGACCAGTTGAGAATGGTTACGGGTCCAGTAAGCATTCCTTTCATTGGGCGCTTGGTCATGCTCTGAGCAGCAGTAGACCAGAAGACTGTCATCGGCTTTGGGCGACTCACATCACCGTAAATGATTGGTGGCTTCACACAGCGAGACCCATATGATTGCACCCATCCATTTGCAGTGAAGGCAAAACCGGACAATTGCTCTCCAAAGTACTCAACCATATCGTTTCTCTGGAATTCATACATTCAACAACAGATCATCATCACAAACAAAATTTCATATGAATATATTAACTTAGATTCATTTATATAACAGCTGCACTGTGTAGGTCGTTTTCAATGAATAGTATTCAATTCTCTCACCTCTGGCTCTCCGTGAACAAGAACATCAATATCAAGCTCTTCCTGAAGCTTGACAACCTTGTTGATTTCCTCCTTAATCGCCTTGATGTACTCCTCTTCAGAGATCCTTCAAAGAGAAATTGTACCTTCAGAACAAGATTTCACTGTGTTTGCAAGCTAATACACGAGCAGTATATGAAATCACTCACTTTTTGGCCTTGTATTCACGGCGCACTCTTCTGAGTTCAACAGTTTGAGGGAAGGAACCAATAGTAGTGGTTGGGAGGATTGGGAGGTTGAGCTTCTTCTGTTGAGCATCAAGTCTGGCACTAACATTTGTCGCACGGCGATGATCAGAACCCTTCAAAGCAGCGGCCTAGTTGGAAAAAAAAAAGAATAATGGATTGTAAGCACACGACAATAAAAAAACAGGCCATGAATTTAAAGCTGACAACTGGTTTCACTTACAGCCTTCTGGACAGCTTCATTGGTCACCCTGGGGGAGGATTTTCTTGAAGCCTGAGCAGCGGCATTTGCAGAGAAGAATGCCTGTAAAGCAAAAAAAAAAAAAATCCAATTATGAGAATAAAACTAGAGTTGATAACATCAAGAATCACCTCATATATTTTTAACCAAACGTTTTTTTTTTTTTTTTTTCGGGCTTCTGTTAACAGGGAGTTAAATCTGATGTATACCTCATCCTTCTGACCATTCAGTGCCTTCGCAAGGGCATTCACTTCAAGGACCTTCTGGGCTGAAAATGCGAGCCATGATTTGATTTCTTGGTCCAGCTTAGTCTCATTAATAAGATCAACAGCTGTGTGGAGAAGTGAGCTGGAAGTGGACACAACAAGCTTGTCTGGCAAAAGAGAAAAATACATTTAGATGACCCACCATAAAAGGAAACCTAAAACCCAGGTTAGTAATGTTGCCAATATACCCTTTCCCACGATGCCCTCAAGAGTCTGAAGGGTGGACAGAGATGCACTCAGATCATTAGCCCAGATATTCCTTCCATCAACTACTCCAGCAAAGAGATACTTTCCAGAAGGAAATCCACCCTTGATCAAATCAAGGGTCTGGGTTCCACGAACCAAATCAAAACCAAAACCAGAAATTCCACTTAATGATGTAAGGGTTTTGAATGCAGCCGCAGGGACATCGGCAAAATAAGTTTCAATTAGAACATTAAGGCCAGATAAAGTAGATTCCAGTGCAGCATATGCCTTGGTGAAAGCTTCTAAGTGGTGAGACTCGAGATCCAAAACTAAGGTAGGCTCATCAAATTGAATCCATGAAGCACCTGCTGCCTTCAGCTCAGTAATAACTTCCCTGCAAGGATGTTATACATTAAATACAAACTGTAATCACAACGTAAATGGTGATAACTGGATGCATAAAATGAATAATCACTTACTTGTAGATTGGAAGAATTTTGTCAAGAAGAGAAAGAAGGGGGAAAGTTTTATCAACACCCTTGGCAGGTTTAGAGAGCAACAAGTATGTAACAGGTCCAACAAGTACTGGAACAGTATCCACACCAAGCTGCACAAGAGAAGAAACTCATGAGGTGACAAACAGAGACCATTACAAAATTTAAATTACAAATGATATTCACTATAAATATATGGATTATTTTACATATACAAGAATATAAAATGAAGAATTTTGGTTTTCAATGTTAAAAATACCCACTACTACAATTACATTATTCTAAGTTATATTGGAAACAATCAGTTTTAGAGTTCATACCGCTTTAGCCTCTTTGTATTCATTTACAGCCTTGTGGGAAGCATAAGAAAATTGGACATCAGGTCCCAATTCAGGGACAATGAAGTGGCTGTATGTATAAAACCAAAACATTAAAAAATAATAATAATAATAATAACAAAAATAACAAATAGCTGCCGCAGTAAACTTTGCAGGGAAACTGATCCATCACTTACTAGTTGGTATCAAACCACTTGGTCATTTCCATAGCAGGAACAGAAGCATTTCCTCTGGCCATAGAGAAGTAAGTGGAGAGACCTATCTCACCACCAGTCCAGTTGTATCTGGGGGGAACAGCACCAAGCATCGCGGTTGTATCAAGCACATGATCATAGTATGAGAATGTGTTGCTGGGAATGATATTGATCCCAGCATCAGACATCTGCTTCCAAATTGAAGCTCTAAGGTCAGCTGCGACCTTTTCCAAATCCTCAGCACTGCTCTTGCCATCCCAGAAAGACTCTAGAGCAAACTTTAGCTCTCTCTTGGGGCCCATACGGGGATATCCAGTAAGGTGAGATGCCATTTTCTGTCAGATCAAACTTGAATTAGTTAAATCGCATAAAACATCAAAATATAACATAATTTTTTTAAATAAAGGATGTCGAGGAAAACATATCAGGTCAAGATAAAGAAAACAACATTCCACATTTCATTCAACCAGTAAATAATTCAGTTTGAAAAGCCATTGTCATGCATCTCAGATAGTATTACACACAAGAGATCCCACAAATGTAAGGAAGTTCAATCTCATTTGACACATTATCCGTGTGCAACTTAATTTTGCACATTGCAATAACGATAATTTTTAATCAAAGCATGTGAAATCTAAACCCGAACTTCCTGGATTAGCATGCTTCATTTGGCAGACATATTTTCACAATAACATTAAGTAAAGTTAAAATTAAGGCCAGTAATTAAGTAAAGAGAAAGTACTAAATCGGTTCACATACAACCAACCTTAACATTAAATCCTAAAGTTAAAAACTAAACACTATGCAAAAAGATAGCACATTCACATACAATAATTTGATTTGCCTTTAACTAAGACGCTGCATGGCTCGTACTACCAGAGTGACTAAGATCCAATAATTCAATAAGACAGGAGTTCCAGATCCAATGACAAAGATATGATACAGTACGTATCCGCAACTAGAAAGTGGGACATGATGCAGACAGATTGAGATTACCAACCAAACATTAAAAATAATAATAATAATAATAATAAATCAATAGCAGATCTAATCAAACCAAACTTGCAAATCCAGATCTAAAATCATGATCATTCAACATTTGAAGCTTAACATCAAAACATCAAGCTAAAATGCTTCCTCGCCAGCATAGGATAAGTAGTTCCAAATGGCATGAAAACATTTCACAAATTATTGGAATATAATTATAACACACGGTTATAGTTCCACTACGAAAACAGTTCAAAAGCAAGGAACGATTACAAAAACAAAAAACTTATCCAGATCAAGCAACGACGTAGAAGCAGACTATTACCAGTAGATCTAAGCGAATTTAATCCAAAACAGTTCAAAATCTGACAATCCAATACTTTTCGGGAACTAAAAACGACGAATCAACAAAAAAGAAATAGAACAGGAAATAGGAACAGTAAAGAAGTATGACTAACTAGAGAGAATTCAGCAAAAATTCAATCGACATACGAAGAAAAGGGCAGAGAAGAGAGCGAGGTACTGGGAAAGCGTACCTTTAGGGGGAAAGAGGCAGAACAGAGAATCCGGATTCTTGTGAGAGGGAGAGGGAGAGGGAGAGGGAGGCAAGACGCGAGTTGAGGAAACGGGTGAAACCGCCTATTTATCGAGGGAAATGCGAGCATGAGAGGGTGTTTCGGTAATTACCTACGAATGGGGTTGTTGCAGCGCTGGTTGGTAGATCTTGGAGAGTGAAATATGTTCTGTTTCCGTGTTGGCTTTATACATCAAAATGAAAACAAAAATTAAATAAAATTGTGGTGTGCATATAATACATTACTACCGTTACTGTTTTTAAAAAGACATTACTATATTATTATTAGAGATGATATTATTTTTTATTTATTTTATAAATTATTTATAAAATAATTTATTGAACAATTATTAATTTTCTATAGGAATTAATTTAATTAATTAGATTTAATTGGTTAGTAAGAATTTTAATTGATAAATTAATCACCAATTAAATGAGTGTAGTAAGTGAGTATAATTTTACACATCTATTGAAGAGGTTATGTGAAGCATAATGGGGATTAATACGAAATTATTATCTCACTGGGAGGAAAATCCTCAAACGTCAAGCCGTAAAGACGAATCACGTGTGTGTAAGGATTGACTGAACATAGACGCAGTAACCTCCATAATTACTGATTATTGTAATTACGCAATCAGCAATTAATTCGTCATAATTGCTGATTAGAGAAAATTACACCATCAGTAATTAATACGTCATAAATTACGCAATCGGCATTATGGTTGAGTGGAATGGTGCGCCTATAAATAGCATTTACATTTCAACACACCACAATCAACGAGAACTTGCATCTCAAAGCATTTGCATCATAATTACGATTCAGTTCTCCATCCTCTTTTGTTCGTCGGAGTTCCAACGATTGTGGTGCTGCCTCGCCAAAAAGGAAAAGCCGTTTTACCTTTGGGGAAGATCCAGCAGCACCGGAAAAGTTTACAAATTTCATTTTGATTTGTCCCAATGTATAATTTATAGTAGTTCCTTTTTTCGTGAAACACAAAACAATTAAAATATTTTTTTATCTTAACTCATAAACAATACTAATACAATTACTTATTACACATTAAAATACTATATTATTTATTAATTTACTATATATTAAAATATTATGTATCTTTTGCAAAAAGCAAACATAAATTTTCACTTTATTCATCTTGATCCATATTATAAAAGAATTTCGCGCTGCTTGGTTGAACTATTTAGACAGTGGAATAAAAATTAAAATTTGTGGAGTGTTTGTTTAGTCATTTTCATTCCTTAAAAAATTATACTCTCTATCAAGGAGAAATAAAAACATTTATCTTATATTGTCATAAAATAAAATTTTGGAAAGAAGGGAATATTTTTTAACTTTCATTTAAATCATTGACACGTTTTAAATACTCTCTTCGTCAATCTTTAATTTATCAATTCCGTCAATTTTTAATTTATTAATTTTATTATTTTGGATTGCTCATTCATAATTTATTTAATTTTCTTTTTAAACATATGAGACTTACATCATCCACTAATAAAACTATTCATTATACAAACTAATAATATTTCGAAATTTACATGAAAAAATAAATACATTGACGAATAAATACATTGGCATTGGGCGGAGGGATTATCAAACTAAACACTGTACTTATAGCCAAATCTATTCTCATTTCTAATACTTTCATTCATAATCCATTAAATATACTAGTTTTTTTTTTAACTCATTAATTATACTAGTTAGTCTCACTAAATTTTTTAATTTTCTTTTGTTACGTGTATGAGTGTATCTCATAATTCTGTTCAGCTAATTGTACCAAAATTTAAGAAGGGGTTAGGAGTCACGCGCGATTTAGTCACGTTCAATAACGCGCTGATTTGGTATGTGTACCAACCCAAGTGTGATGTGACCAATTTACCCACGGCTATTGGCCATTCCCCGAAGTTAGTCATTTAATCGTTGGGGTGTTTTTGTCTTTCAGGGTTTGTTTTTCTTCTTCATATTTCTTTTTTTTAAATGCTCAGCCTTTTGTGATCCTTTCCACGCATGTTTTTATTTTATTTGATAATTAGGATTAAGGTGTTTGTTTACTATATAATTAATTTTGGACAAACATAAATGTGAATGTCTTTCAAACATGAACCTAACTCTCAGATATTACTTTAGTTTATCATAAAGACTGAGGCTTGCGTGTACACCGGCACATTGTAACCCTTTAGAATTTAGTATTATGAATAAGATTCAATGTTTTATTCTAAAGGATATACACTTTAATTAGTGAGGGTACACCATTTTATTCTAAAGGGTATACACTTTTATTAATATTTTTTATATTTTTTTTAGAAAATAAAGGGTACACATCTTTACACTAAAGGGTATACAATTTAACACAAAATTCTAAAGGCGCGCCCAAGTGCACATAAATTTTTGCCTATCATAAATTAATTTTCCACGTTCGGTTCTAATAGTTACGTTTGCTTTTTCCAGGAAAATTGAGAATAAAGTATTTTAATGTGTATTAAAGTAAGAAAAATAATATTTAATGTATGGTAGCTAATTGTATTAGTTTGTAGGTGGGTACCCATGAAAATATTTTAATTATTTTGTGTGGGTTTCATATTCCAAAAAGAAAAACGTAACTATTAGGATGAGACGCCCTAAAAGAAAATATGTAACCATTAAATGGGACTGATGGAGTATTGTTCTTGAAATTATTGCATTCTAATTTATCAATCAATTAATCTTTAATAAATGAATTATCACTCTTTTCAATGAAAAATATTACTACACAAATTTTGATATATTGTGATTTTTATAACTAGGTGGACTAGCTCACCTTGTTACCGGGCTCCTTACACAAGTGAGTGATCTGGGTTTGATCAGATTTCTAAAATCTTTACTACCTGCGTCTCGCTGGCGCGGATACAGGTTAGCATTACATTTTCTACCCTTCAAAAATTCAAAACAAACATATATGACTGTTTATTAAAATTTTAAACTCAAAAATCTCAATTCCATTTCTTTAACCAAACATCAACTAAGTAAACAGTTTTCTTATACGCGAAAAACATTCTCTTATATACGTGAAATACACGTGGTTGAGGGAATAAATGAAGATTTTCAGTAGAAATACACCAAAGAGTTGGTGGGTGTAGTTGGTGATTTGTAGCACTACACGTGGCCCACTCCCACGTCTCGGACACTATCAGTTGCTTTGATTACCCAAATTACCCTCCGTTTTTTAATAAAAGACTTCACAAAAACAGCACCCATTTGCATTTTCCCATTCGATCATATTTCTAAAATCTTTACTACCTGCGTCTCGTTGGCGCGGATATAGATTAGCGTTACATTTTCCACTGCACACATTAAAGAGGTCACATTTGAAAATCTTAATCATTTTTTATAAGATTGATATTTTCATTTTTAGAATATTTTGTCTTTCACACTTGTCATTCATGCAATTATTTACATTAAGATATAACAGAAAATTCAAAATTAGTGATATAAGAAAATCTTAATCATTTCTTATACGAATGATATTTTCTTTTTATTATATAAATTTTATCTTTCACATGCCTGTAATTCATGCAATGACTTACAATAAAATATACTTCATATAACACTAAAATGTAACAAAAAGATTCATTTACTCTCTCTGTCTCATTTCAGATGACATATTTTTCATTTTAGATTGTTCCACAAAAGTTTGCACATTCCTAAAAAAGTAAAAAGTCAAATACAATCACTCTTCCCTATACTATTTACAAAAAAAAAGTCACATTTTCCTAACACACCTAACATAATTTATCATATATTTATTAAAAAAATACCACAATACCCGTAAAAATTATTTTTTTCTTAATCTTCGTGACGAATGCAAATTTTTGTTGGAGAGAGGGAATAACATTTTGATGATTTCATTTTTTTTTCCCCAAGAGATTACTAGAAAATATATTCGTATCTCAAATCCCACATTGAAATTAATTCACACGGATTTTTCGAAACATTACTAGTTATAGGATTGATATGAAGGAAGAAAGAAAATTTAACAACTGCATCTACGTTTTTAATGTTCTTTTAACTGTTTAAGTAATAATTTATTCCTTTTTCCTACATATCATCAATAACCCTAAAGTACTCTATAAACAAGCTTAATTCAAACTTTACAATTTTTCTACACAATAATAAACATTATAACAAACACTTCAAAATGCAATAACTTATCTTTTGAAATTTCAATACTTTTCTAAGTTGTTACTCCAAAAAGAATTTTAAGCTCTTCAAGTCTTTCAAACCACGGTGACCGGAGCACCCCGATTGAAGCTACTCCGCCGCACTCTTCCGCCCCGATTCGCCTTCCCTTTCTTCGCCCCGACATCCATCTCCCTCCCTATAATTCCCCTAGTAAATGGATCAAGATTTTGGTCACTCCCGATGCTCTTAGGAGCTCCATGATCATTACTTGCAAGTATTCTTATAATTCCTACATAATTTAAAGATTGAGCAATTTGCAATGGTGTCACACCCTTGTTTGTTCGAGCTTCGATATCAGCTCCCTTCTTCAAAAGCATTTCAATCACATCAACATGACCCGATTCCACCGCACAATGTAGGGCAATGTAACCATCCACATCTTTAGCATTCACATCGATTTCCTTTTCCAACAAGGCCCTCACCACCTCGACTCTACCCTTAAAGGCGGCCCTATGGAGAGCGGTCCATCCATTCTGATCTCGACCATTTATGGATGCACCGCTCTCCAGATGCCTAAGGAGCATCCTTAGGTCACCCTTCCTTGCAGCAACACACAAACTATCCCCTAACCGAAGGGCATCGTACAACTTTGTGTGCCCGTTTTCGGCCGCGAGATCGTACGCCGTCTTCCCCGCCTTATTCCGCACGTCTTTATTCACTCCCTTGTGAAGCAGGAGCTTCGCCATCTGTTCATCTCCCAAACTCGAAGCGATGTGCAATGGGGTGTCCCCATCGCTCGAGTTTCGGAGATCAGCTTTGGCCGAATTGGCCAAAAGCAGCCGAACGCAGTCCCTGCTTCGGCCCTCCACCGCCAAGTGTAAGGCGGTGGACCCATCTTTCGTGAGAGCATTCACATTAGCACCTTTTAGCAAAAGATGCCTCAAAACATCAACATGCCCATTTCCAGCAGCCAAGTGAATAGGACCCCAAGTGGGACCCTCCGATCTTTCCGTACAAGCCTTGTGAGCCAACAGAAGCTCAACTATCAACGCCTCGCCCGAGGCCGCAGCCGCCTCGAGCGGACTCGAATCCGACCCGCCTCGAGCCTCGACATCCGGGTCGAACTCGAGCAACAATTGGACCAAATCAGGCCTCCCTTGAGAAATCGCCAAGTGAAGCAGAGACTGACCATCAGAGTCAACAGAATCAGCTGCCTTCCATGAAGGATCACTCTTTTCGAGTACCTCCCTGATCTCATCCATGCACCCTTTTATTACTAGTTGAACCAGGACAAGGGATCCCACAAACATGATCCTAATCCCACTGTCCGAATACACCTGCTTCTTCTTATTAGTGAACCACTCGGTTGGAACAGAGTCGTAGGTGGCCGCCGGGTTCTTTATAGCCCCGGGGGCCACCACGCTCTGCAAGACGAACGAGTCGTCGCAGTGGGGGAACCGGTGGGGCAGGGGGCCGGTGTTGGGTGGGGGGTGGTAGGTGATCTCCAGGGTGAGGGTGGTGAGTGGCAGTATGATCCCTGACTGTGGAGCCACCGTGTAGCGAGACCTGTTCACCGGCTGCAGCCGGTAAGCCACCGGCATGGTGTACATCACGTTCCGGAGAGTCAGCTCGCCCGAGCACTTCCCGCTCGGCTCGAGCCGGACCGTGACGACGTTGGACGGCTCCAAGCTGATCAACCTGTCCATGTTTGTGCACCCACCCACCCGGTCGAGTGGAGCATATATAAGGACGTGGATTCTAGAGAGAGAAAATCGTGTGGGGGGAGGAGAGAGAGAACCGGCTGGAACGAGGTGTCGCCACTTGTTGGAGTTGAAATCGATGAGGACTTGTTCTATCTGCTGTCCGAAATGGCAAACATGGGATTAAACAATTATTACAGAATTCATCTTTCCTTGTCGGATTTTGATTTGAGAATGTCGTTTTCGTAGCATTGTGGTGATTTGGAAGTTGGGAGTGTAAATTAATTGGGCATTATGACAACATAGAATATGTATGAGTCGAGGACGAAGATACGTGATTCCATTTTTTAACAACACAAGATATACCGATTGATGATGCTTTAATTAATTCGATATGTATATTTAATTTGGAACTTTATGATAAGTTTAATTGGAAATTAGTTATATAATGGAAGTGGTGACATAATAAATGCAGATTACAGGTGGTTTGAACTTTGAGCGCGTCTATGGCCCCCAATTTGCTTTTCTAAGAACATGTCAAATGTGTAGGATTATATGAAATATTATCGATTTGAATCCTTTGATCGAATTTTTTTTTATTCAATAACTTTTTACTTTTCTAATAATTAAATTTATTTCTATTACAATAATTTTTTACTTCATAAATTTTAATTATTTATGTTAATTTTATTTCTTTAATCTTTTTAAATTCTCAATTTAAATAATTTCTTAAAAATTTTGCAAGTCTCATATATATGTTCAGCTTTTTGCAATTTCACAAAGTTGATGATTAATTTGCAAGGAAATTAGTAAAACTTATAATTTATATTATTACACAATTCGTCATCAATTCAAATTAAAATTTTGAGTAAAAAATATTTGTGTTGAATTTTATAGTATGTAATTAATATATTTGTGATGATCCTTAATAAATTCATTTTCAACGACTCTAACTGATTTTCAAATGAATATATTTTAAATCTATTCTTTATGAAATTCTTAAAATTACAAATCTTCGATACCAAACACATTTCAAAAGTTTATTCGATTTTGTTCATTTTCAAATGGAAAATTCAGACATGCAAGAATTTTATTCTATTATACGTATTTTAACCACTAGTCTTCAATAAAAATTACTTTACATTTCAAAGAGTGCAATTAAAGAACATTTATTTAATCAAAACACTATTTAAATACAAGTAAAATTATGCATCAAACTGATCAATGATATCTACACTAGAATTGGTTATCAAATGAGCCATTTGCAACCAATATTAGAAAAACTTTGGATCATGCAACCCAAACTCCATTTACCTGCAAATGAACCAAAATTATAGCCAATTCAAAACACATAAGATAATTGAGCAATTGGTTAATTAATTTATTTTAATATTTCATAAAGAATAAATACCTAATTTAATCGCTATCGCTTTCGCTGCTGCTATGGCCATGTTCGTGGTTGTCATCGTGCTTTTTCTCCTTCTTCTTTTTCTTCTTCTTCTCTTCTTTTCCATGTTCATCTTTATCGTCATGGATCTTTTCCTTCATCTTTTCTGTGATTCCCTCGTGTTTTTCACCATCCTTATATTTTTCACTATCCTTGTATTTTTCTCCATCCTTATGCTTTTCACCATCCTTGTGATCATCAAATCCCAACGTTTCTTCGATCTTTTCGATTATTCCAGACATGATTTTTCGATTTGCTTTCTTGAATACAAATTAAGAGAGTGCCATGCAATAGAATGGATTATAGCTAGTATTTTATACACTCAATGTTTCTAATGGAGTAACATTTCTTCTAAATATATGTTGCATTATCCGCATTGTTAGGAGTTTGGTTTAAATTATAATAGTATATAAGTACACTAGTCCCCTTATACTTTTACATCTATTTCACACCACTAGTAAGTAATTTCCTTGCATTATTTGTGGAGCCTTATTCATTGACTTTGTCCTTGATCTCTTCCTCTACCAATTTTGAAAAAATAAATAGACCTCTATTCAACTTTTCTATGGATATGGAGTATATTTTAATTGTATTTGAGTTTACACAGTGCATAGGGTAAGTAGAATTTATTAAAAAAATCTAACAACTTAAAGTGAAAAATCTTCAGTCTTCTTAGATCACACCAAATCTTCTTTCCTCCTCTTGTTCAATTCTCTCTCATGGGCCCAAACTGGCTTTTAGGACACTTATTTGGAGACAGTGAAATCTAATCTTATGAAGAAAATTATACAGTGTGTATATATATTACTCTCTCCATCCCGCCATAAGAGTTACTACATTTTATTTATTAGGGCGTCTCACTACAAGAGTTACATTTTCTTTTTTAATATTAGATAAAACCTATATAAATCAATCACTTTATCTTCATGAGTCTCACACACAACACAAATAGAGTTGCGTACCCACTATATATAAATTAGAGTACAACCAGGGGCACCAAATGAATTGGTGGAACCTCTGGTCTTCACCCTTCTTAATTAATTCATGTTCTTTCATTAAATTTGTTTTTTATTTTATTTTTAAATTTATTATAATTAAATGACTATATATCCTAAACCTAGGGATAAATTATACCCTAAATCACAAGAGTAAAATTACAATTATACCCTAAACCTTAAACTCTAGGGATAAATTATACCCTAAACCACAAGTACAAAATTACAATTACATCCTAAACCCTAGATAAATTATACCTAAAGCACAAGAGTAAAATTACAATTATACCCTAAACTCTAAACTCTAAGATTTAAATATACCCTAAACCATAAGGGTGAAAATTATAATTATATCCCTAAAATTAAATAAATAAAAAAATAGAAAAATAAACAAAATAAAAAAAAAGAATAAAACGAAGAAAAAAAGCAGTGATCGTAAATTGTTCTTAGTCGCATTTCTAGTAAAATGTTTAAGAGTAAGAGACACTATCGTTGTTGTACACGTGTGACCAAATAGACATGCACGACGGTTCGGAACCGCAGGTTCCGATTCCCGAAAATGTGGAACCGGAACCGAACCGGCCATCCCACGGTTTCGGTTCGGTTTTGAACCGCCGGTTCTCAGTTTTTTTTTAAATTCGATTTTTTTTTTAATTCGAATTTTTTTCAGTTTTAATTGTTTAATAATTCAATTTTAATTGTTTGAGTTTGAGACATTGAACTTGTTGATGAAATCATGAAACACTTAAATCAAAATTTGAAATTTAATTTGCATTTGTAAATTTTTATCTCTTTTTTAAAAATATCATTTGAATTTTGAGATTTGAAGTGGATAAATTATAATATTCTATAAAACATAATAATTTATTAAAAAAATTGATTATTGATAATCTAAATTCTAGAATAAGATGATAAGATATTAACAATAAATTGCCCATTGTCATTACAATTTACAATTACAAATGTACAATAAAATCTTACAATTTCAATTTACAACAACACTAGAAAAAATTCAATAATACAAATTACAATCCACAAAATAAAAGGGAGAAAAAAAGGGACTTGAGTTTAAATTTAAGTTTCAATTTGAATATCAACATGAAACTTAAATTTAAATTGTCTACGTATCCCCGAAAGGAATCAAAGCCCACGTAGTTCTCGTAACTTACCTCTACTTACCTTGTCGGACGGTGGTCGGGACTCGGGTGGTGATGTCAATCTCACTCTCCTTTCGTATTGATGTCTTCATCAGTCACGTAATCATCATCTTTGTGTTGACTTCGATCTTCCGCTTTTGACCAATCATCAAACAAACAAAGATTTTCTAAATTTTTAACACATAAATTGGATCGTTGAGAATCCAAAACAAGGCCACCAAAGCTAAATGCTTGTTCGACGGCGACGGTAGAGGCGGGAGCCGCAAAGACCTCTTTTACAATTAATGATAAAATAGGAAAGCATTGAACTCTCCTTGACCACCACCACAAAACATCAAAGTTCTCTTCAAACTCAAATGTATTAGTAAAATAAGAATCAAGTTCTTGAAAAGGATTAGATTGAGCTCTTGCACGTTTTTGAGATCTAGCATCATAAAAGTTATAAAATTTCTCAAAAATTTGATACTTTCTAGAACTATCACCACTTCCACTACTATCATCACCACTAGATTGATCATCACTAGAAGAACTATGTTGTTATTTGTATTCACTAAAAAGTTCCCTTAAGAGTTGATAAGTATTACCTACTATGTCTTTAGGATTAGGAGCTTGTTGTCTAATGTCCAAATCACTATTAACATACAAATGATCATAATAAAGTGTTAACAATTCTTTCAAACCATCCACTCTAATAAGTGGGTCTAACAATTTAACAAGTAAACACAAGTCCGGAATATTAAAAAAATACTTTAACCATTTTGATTCATTGAAAGAATAGCATCATGTAAAATTGGATTTGTTTTATTAGCACTAAAAGTAATGGCAATTTTAACACAATTATCAACAACAATATTAGTAGTAGGATAATAAACACCGGATAATTCTTCGGTAGCTTCATTAAAAATTTACAAAACTTCACATAAAGTTGTGCATGTATCCCATTGATTAGCAAATAAAGTATGACTGGTAGGTTCAAGTGCATAAAAATTGCATATATGTTCTCTATATTTAAAAGATGCTTGCAACATTTTAAAAGTTGAATTCCAACAAATAAAAATATCCAAAGAAAATTTTTTAAGATGAATATTAATATATTGACAATATATTTTGCATCTTTTTGTCACAGAGTGATTTCTCATTATATACCATATAGCATCTTTAATAGGACTAATATGTTCTTTCAACGTATGTAAAACATCTTGAACACATAAATTCAATATATGGCAAATACATCTAACATGAAAAAAATCTACCAACAATTGATGGTTTACAAATATTAATAAGAGTTTCTAAACTAGTCGTATTAGCACTAGCATTATCAAATGAAATTGTAAAAATTTTTGTGGTCAAATTATACTCTTGCAAAATAGCATTAATTTTGTGAGCAATATTTACGGCGGTATGTGGAACATCAAAAGCTCTATAAGAAATTAGTCGTTTTTGCATAGTCCATGAACTATCAATCCAATGACAAGTAATACTCATATAATCCGCACGTTGCCAAGCATTACTCCAAATAGCCGAACATATAGATACTTTATGAGGTAAATTTGTTAAAATTTGCTTTAAACCCAATTTATACTCCAAAACAACTCTTATAAGACCATTTGTACATTTATTACGATGCAATGGTAGAGCTTGAGAATTTAAAGTGAGATTGACCCAATTTTGAAAAAAATTATTTTCCGCAAAGTTGAAAGGCAAATGTTTGGTGCACATAAGTTTAAGATAATATCTCAAATAATTTGGTTCATTAAATTTAAAAAGAGAATTACCTCCCGAAGAACTTCCTAATCCTCCCGACGAAGACCCCGTAAAGCCTCTTCCTAATTGTGTTTGATTTGTTGCTATGCCAAACTTATCCGGATGCTTCTTTTGCAAATGCTTGGTGAAAGTTCCATATCATCCACCATACTTGAATTTATAATTGGTGTCACAATAGTAGCAACTTACTTTATAATTTGATGAATTTTCAAGAGCTTGTTTCTTGAAGTGAATGGTGAATATATCCAAATGTAGAGTTTGTTGAGAACTTTGACTTGTTGCTCCGGGTCCGGGTGATGCTCCACCTCCGCCTCCTACTCCTACTCCGACTCCAACTCCATTTCCACCTTCTCCACCAGAACTTGGTTGGCTCCCTTCCTCATTTTGTTGTCTTTGATTTTGAACATCATCTTCATCGCCGTCGGACTCGATATCATCTCCAAGTATGTTTCTATAATTTAAATCATAGAAATAAGGGTGGGTAGAAATATCCGAAGGAAAATTAGGATGTAGTGGTGGTGATGGAAATTGTTGATTTGGTGACGGAGCCGGTGGTGGACAATTGTCTACGTTGGCCATATTTTTTCCTCTAGAAGATTGTGAGGAAGAACCGGCACCGGAAGAAGAAGAATCTCTCCTCCTTGGCATTTTTTTTGGATTGTTTTTGTAGTGTAGTAATAGAAGAAGTAAAGTAGTAAACTAACAAGTAACTAGAAACTAGTAAGTAGTAAGTATGAAATAAGAAGTGAGAATGAAAATTATGAAACTAACACTAATCTAAGAATCTTGGAAGTTGGAAATTTGGAATTGGAACTTGAAACTAAGAGAATGATTTGAACTTATGAAGTAATGAAATTTGGACTTAAAAAAAATTAGAGCACAAATCGAGAGAAGTAGTATAGAAATGTTGGAAATTGGATCAAGAATGATGTAGAATTATAGAAGAAGAAGAAGAAGTAGAGATGTTGTTGTATTGTTGTGTGCTCAAATGAACCCCAACAAGGGGTATTTATAGAGGATGCAAAATGATCTCAACCATCCATTTCAAATAAATTAATCCAAGCCATTGAAAAAAATTGGTCGGCGAACCGCCGATTCGAACCGGATCCGCCGGTTCCACGGTTCCGAATTGGAGCAGGGTGGGGGAGGTGATGATCTCGGCCGTTCATCTCCAACGGGCAGCAAATCACGTGCGTCCATTCAAAATGTGAAAAATTGAATTTTGGAGCCAAAATGACCGATTTGAGCGTGAATCGAAACCGCCGGTTCGGCGGTTTAAACCGTCGGTTCAGCCTCAACGGCTAATTGGATCTATCCATTCATTTCAAACAGCCATTTAATCTTGGCCGTTAATTTGAAAATTAAAAAAACAAACAAAAAATACAAAAAATTGGTGGTTTTTTGTGAACCGGCGCGTAAACCAGCAGTTTGGTGGAATCGACGGTTTTAACAAGCGGTTTTGGTTTTCTGACTTCTGGAACCGGAACCGAACAATATAAATTACGGTTTTGGTTCCAAATGGCTAGTTCATAAACTGCCAGTTCTGGTCCCAATTAAAACCGATGATTTTTCAGTTGGAACCGACGGTTTCGGTTAAATCATGCATGTCTATGACCAAGTAATAAAATTTATAAGTATATCGTCCCAAGAGAAAGTAAGCTTGTAGTTATATCCGGATTTGTCATAGATTTATGCTTTGTAAGAATGACAAGATTGAAGGTTCGGTACTTAGACTACTTATTATTCTAATCAATTAACTAAGAATTAAACTAGCAATGAAAGGTATCAAGTAACTAACAAATGATATGATGAATGGAATGTAGATCGGATTCACTTAAGAAGAGAGCAAGGCTAATCATAATCATGGTTAAGAATCTAGCTAGATATGCATAACTATTGATGGTGAACTTCATTAATTTGTGGATTAAAAGCAATCATGTTTTTACCCCTAATCCCAATGACCAAGGCAATTAGGTTCTCGACTCTTTTACAAGTCTAAATCTCATAGGATTTATCTTAATCTCAATTTCCTTAAGGTACTATGATCATAAGTTTGGTTCTGTTTACTCAATTTCTTAAGTGTCCCTCTATGAATGTTCTAAGCATAAGAAGGGTATGACTTACCTCCCATCACACTAACATGCATGCTCATTTTAATAAATGATTCAATTAAACATCCACTCATAATATTGGAATGGTCATCCTAACACTATGAATAGAAAATTCAATAAATGAAACATGATTCATTTATCATAAAAGAAAATCCACAATTTAACTCAATTCACTTCTCAAGTTCTACACATCTAACTTTCATCTCAACCATTCATATGATTAGCCCTACTATAGGACTAGCCAATACACATTGTGTTTAGATCAATACAATCAAAGGCTTGCTCCATTTGAGCCAAAATAAGAAAAAATCAACAATTGAAAAATAGATTGACTTCCCTTTCATAGAGGAAACCTTCATTCTCTTCAAAATGCTAACTTCTTCAATCCTTGATGCTTTCCTCTTCTCAAATGGTGGATGGATGGATTGATGGATGGCAAGTGGAATTGATTAATCGAATGTATAGAGATGAATCAAATAGATCTAGTGTGTGAAAAATATGGTATGGAGTGTGTGTAACTGCTCTAATTATGATATCTCTCTCTAAATTTTCGCACAAATCATCATTTTATATCACTTATGGGTCTTCTAGAAGCTTATGAAATATTCTGAAATATGCACTGTCTTTTGAACCTACACGGGCCGTGTAGCAGCGCACGGCTCATGTAGTGCACACCTAGTTTGGCGTGTTGTGCATGCTTCCGGACACGACCGTGGTCTGCTACACGGCCTCGGTCATGGGCGTGTAGCGTTTTCTGACGACTGTGCACAGCTTCCTCTAACAGGCCCGTGTTCTGTACACAGGGCGTACGCTGGTGTACGGCTCGTGCACCAGAACACGGCCTTGCTCCTGGAAGAGCTCAACGTTCTGATGTCAGTACACGGCCACCTCGGATAGGCCCGTGTTCCGTACACGGCCCGTGTCCGAGCATGCACTGTTCTTCCATCTCTGTTTTGCTCCCGACTCCGTTTCTCTCCATTTCTTAACCTGTTTTGCACATATTTAAGCTCATTTACACAATTCTATCAATTCATACCACATTTCTCATAATAACAATAACTCCACCAAAAGTCACACAAATACGGATGGAAACATCCAAAAATCCACAAACAAAGACACTACAATCTAGGTGAAAATGACAACGATCATAAATTTAAAAAAATGAAATTAGATGAAACAGCAAAACACACACTTAAGGTGAATGAATGAGGTTGTAAATTTCAAAATTGGTGCAACTTGTCCACCTTAGTTATTATCATTAAATTATTATATCTCTCAACACACTACACATCAAAATACTCTTAATGTCTGTGCATATAGTAAACGTAACTATTTTTATGGGAGGGATGTAGTATTTGTTAGTCGCCCTATTCTTTGGTAACATAAATTTATATATGCACACACAGTTTAAAGAACAACTTTAGTTTAAAAAAATGACTATCCCATGACTCTATCTCTTAAAAAAAAGAAAAAAAAAAGATCTATCAGGATCTGTTATCAGAAGCAAAAGATTAGCTGAGAATTTAAAAAATATCGAATCCAATTTGTAGTGTGATTGGTATTTGGTATAATTAAGCATGATTTTAAGAGCCAGTCTTGTGTGACTGTGTGAGAGCATTTCGTGAATTATATTTGGTATAATTAATCATGATTTTAATAGTTACTCTAATGTGAGACCATTTCATATAAAATCATATATACGTGAGACGAATAAAAAGTAATAAGATCATTAACGATGATATGCAAATATCTATGAAAAGTGATAACATTTTATAGCGAAAGTAATAATGATGTTATCACTTTTTATCCATCTCACGTAAACTCGTACGTGTGAAACAGTTTCATACAAGTCTTTTGCTAATTTTAATTAGTGATAAATGTCATACGAGGACAACATGATTTTTTATGTGATTTTTTTGGATTTTATTGGCATGCAATATGGATTTGTTGGGGTGAAACTAAAGTTTAAAATAAATATTGATATCGGTAAAAATATCGATACTTCAAATTTACATATATATCGATGGATATATCGAATATCGATATCGATAAAAATTTTAAAAATTACAACAACTTAAGAAAAATTTAATTATTTAAATTTACAATATATTATTAATTTTAATATATAAATAAAATTTAAAATCACAATAAAACTTATATAATATATGATAATCAAATTAATAACAACATAGTATTTAAATAATCTAAAAGCATACAATAATTATTACTACTTGTTTAGTACTCTCTCCGTCCGGTTCTAAGGTGTCTATTTGCTCTTTGTACGTGGATTAAAGAGTATTATTATTATATGTAAAGTGGGTAGTTTTATTAGAGGAAAGTGGTGGGTCATATTGTTTACTTTTTTAATAAATAGGGAAAATTGATACATTTGAACCGGACGCCAAAAATAGTAAAATGAACACTTAGAAGCGGATGGAGTGAGTACTATATAATACTCCCAACAACTAACTTTGCCCGATAAAAAAAAATCCCTCCGTCTGCTTTCAAGGGTATCATTTTTCCATTTTGGGCGTCCGCCGTCTCATTTCCTTTTTTATCCATACACATCCACTAATACAACTAAAAAATGAGACTCACACCTCCACTAATACAACTACCCACTACACATTAAATAACAATACTCCTTAATTTCTTTGCCCAAAAGCAAATAACACACTTGAATCCGAATGGAGGGAGTAATTAATACAAAAATAATGATTTATTAGGTTCAATGGTAAAACATGACATTTTAATCTAAATAATATTGATACCAATTAATCGAATTAAAGAAATTTTTAATATATATAGTTCTGAATATATTAGTAATATGTCGTTCTATTTAGTTGTGTCAAAATAATTATACTTTTAATCAGAGTGTACTTTGTACGTGAACCCTTATTATTTACTAGCTTATATTATTTTTAATTAAAAGTGATAATAATTTTAATAAAAAATACTCCGTCCGTCCCACTAAAATGTACGTGTTTTTCTATTTTGGTTCGTCCCAATACAAAGTGCATTTTTCTTTTTGGTAAAAGGCCCCACCCAAATTAATTATTTCCTTCTTTTTGGGCCACACATCACACTAATACCTCACTTTACATTAAATTACTCACTCCGTCCCACTGAAACGTACACGTTTTTCTATTTTGGTCCGTCCCAATACAAAGTGTGCATTTTTTTTTTGATAAAAGGGCCCCACGCAAATTAATTATTTATCTTTCTTTGGGCCCACACATCACACTAATACACCTACCCACTTTACATTAAATTATTATTTCTCTCACCTCACAATACATTAAAATATTATATCTCTAATCTACGTGCAAAAAGCAAAAGCGTATGTTTCAACGGGATGGAGGGAGTATTTTTTCTCTCACCTCACAATATATTAAAATAGTATATCTTTTAATCTACGAGCAGAAAGAAAATGCGTATGTTTCAACGGGACGGAGGGAGTATTATTTCTCTCACCTCACAATATATTAAAATAGTATATCTTTTAATCTACGAGCAGAAAGAAAATGCGTATGTTTCAACGAGACGGAGGGAGTAATGATTAATTTAGAAAACATAAATCAGTCTCACCATGACATTGTGCACATAGATATTGCTCTATTTTTTTTCAAATTAAATAAATTAATGACAAAAAAATTAATTAGTAGATAAAAGCAAAATAAAAAATCATTAAAATTTTCTTTTTAAATGATGAATAATTTTTCGATATTTTATCAATATTTTATCGATGTATCTCAACGTTAGGAAAAATTAAACAGTGACAAAGTGATATCGATATTAATACTGATATTTCTCGATATTTTTCAATATTAGAGAAAAATATATTTTTCCTCAATATCAATATTGGTACTTTTCAAACACGGATATATTGTGAAAATATTGAGAATATTTTGGAATATTTTAAACCTTATTGTGAAGTATAAACCTCATTCTAGCATGGTAGAGTGGTAGTAGAAGGTTATACTACATGTCTAACTCATGTATGATCGAGATGCATTTGCAATGTGAAGCAGCAGCTTGAATTGAAGCATAAGGAAACATGCATACATACGACTGGTACATAAATGACTAAGGGAGTTTGAAGGATTTTTTTAAGCAGATATTTAGCTTTGTTAGTAGCAGTTATGGATGTGGATTCATAGCCTGACACGTGAGCTATAAGATGGAGGTTATCTCAGCTTACTATTAGTTTACAAGCTGCAAAGTTCACTCATCACATTGGGCCTCATAACTTGTGGTTGATGGCATATGTGTATATAAAGATGTATTCACAACTTTAATCAATTGTAATCACCTCAGAATCATATAACAATAAGAATCTCTCTCCCGTGGACGTAGGAGTTTTATCTTTGAACCACGTAAATCGTGTCTCGTCTCGTTTCGTTTCTCTTTTTTTTATCATGTTATGTGATCTCATGTGTAGTGTAGTCTTTCTTTGGGTTGAGTTTCCTACCGTCAATTCCCATGACACTTATCTCTATCCTATCGTTGTCGTCTCGGTTCATATTGTGCACTAGAATCACTGGATTTTTCACGTTTGATGTATCGTGTATCGTGAGTGAGTAACTCAGTGAAAGCTGGGTAGCTCCGCACCAAACCGTGCAATGCAGCCGGTTGTTCCTTTGCTAGTAGTTCTGAATTTCCATTATAGCATATTCCAAGAAGTTGTGATTCATGTAGCATTTCAATATATCTCTCGACATTCAGGAAAAATTGAACTTTGACAAACTGATATCAATATTTCCAGATATTTTCTCAACATTAGAGAAAAAAATTCCTCAGTATTGATATTGGTACTCTTCAAATACGGATATATCATGAAAATATTGAAGATATCTAGGGATATTTTAAACCTTTGATGAAACTAAAGCGATAGAAAAAAATGAAGCTTAAATGCAAATTAAATGAGCCACAAACGAAACAATCCATCACACCAATTTACAATTTAATAGAATGATTTTTAGCTACTCTTTAATAAGACGGGTATATGAGAGATGAGTCTACCTATTACTAAAGTATGATTGTTACATAAGAAGAAGTAATTGCAGGCAGAACAAAAGCTATTCCAACTGAAGCAGATGAAGAATTCACATACCCCTATTTTTCTAGTTCTTTTTCTTCCTTTCACTAAAGAAAAGTCATCCATTCGGAGGACCTGTGGTGCTTACCCGCTAAAGTAAATCAATATCTAAACACGTAGAAAATGAAATCAATCCGAAAAAATGCATCAAATCAAAAAAAGCGTCTTTGAACAGTTTCACGACTTAAAGTGGTAAGAAACACGCTTATGCTAAGGTGACTGAAAGTGGGACTGCTAACCTTTGGATTCCTTACTGTGTGAATTTATGACTTTATATCTATAGAGGTAGCGAGTGCTCGTTAATTCTATGATTGATCTTTTTCTTCATCCTGGCCAACCCAGTGAGTAGATAACTGAACCGATTGCTACTCTCTTTGGTCTGAGCCCTGTCCTAGCAACAAAGGGAGGTTCACGAGTAATGTACCCATTCTCTGTGCCCCTTTCTCTTCGTATCGCGGTTTATGTTTATTGGTAGTTAAAATATTCCCTTTGTCCCAGGCTAAGAGGGTCATTTTTCCATTTTGGTCGTCTCACCCAAAGAGTTCCTTTTCTTTTTTTACACACATGGGATCCACACATCCCGTCTAATACAATTAAAATACGGAATCCACACTCCCACTAATATAACTACCCACTACACATTAAATAATAATACTACTTAATCTACGTGCAAAAAAGCAAATGACACTCTTACGCTGGGACGGATGGAGTATGTTTGTTGTGAATCATACTGTAACACCCTAAAAATATATTTTAATTTATTATTCATCATAATACTTTAACTCACAATAAATATATTTTATTTATATAACAATGATACTTTAATAATAGATCGATCGACTCACAATAGACTTTGTGAAATGTTTTATACGTTAAATTCTAGATAAAAAAATTATTAACGGGAAGTGAACAATTATTTAAATAAATAAAGATTTTATCAAATAACAAGGCGGAAAGCTTGAAAGAAAGTCAATTTAAAAAATTATATATATTGAATAAATAGTAATTTTTAAGTAGTAATTTAAGTTTTGCAAACAAGACATCAGAATTAGGAAATAATACTGCTGTAAATCCCATTGATCGAACCTCTGTATATCTTTGTGCTCTCATTTTAGTTTCATTGCATAGTTTGATATAGTCTAATTTTGTTTGTAGTGTGGGAGAAGCTTGAGAGTCTATATATGGTGAAACAAATGCTCTACTCATTCAAGATGGGAGATCAGTTTAACAAGATTATTATAGATGATCTTGAAAATGTTGACATCAAAATTGGAGATGACTTATGTTGTTGTCTGCTCTGTTCGGTATTCAATTTAAATTCGTTTATCCTACTACATTCTAATGAATTTGTTAAGAAAAATTATATTTTGATGCTGACGACAGCACACCAATAAATTTTAAAGTGATTATATGGTTATGAAGGAAACTGAACCCTCCCACTTGGGAGGTCCCATTCCGATTATGAAATGAGTTAGGAAGAATGATCTATATCTCCTTGAAGACCTACTTCAGGTCAGATACATGATTCATTTTTGGTAAACAAGTATCATAAATATCGAGTAGATGCCATTTTCATAATTTTCCAAAGAAAATATATCATAATTCCCTGATGTTAATACCAAAAGATAAATGAATGGACAAAGTATCAAATGATATTTCTATCTCACCTAAAGAGGATAATTAATAGTTGAAATTGGACAAAAACATTACAATATTTTCTGATTCAAAGAAATGGTGGATGACCAAAATATTTTTGCATTGCTAATTTTGAAGATTTCATATTCTATACAATATATAAATTCATGAACAAAAAGTATAAAAGAAAATAAAAATTAATCGCTATCACTTGATGATGATCCATCATCTCCACCTCCCTCTTCAACTGGGATTAACAAACCAATTATTGTGCCAAAAAGAAAGCTCAAGAAATTTAGAAATTGATTCTTATGCTTCTTCTTTTTCTTCTTTTTCTTTTTCTTCTTCTCTTTCTCCTCGTGATTCTTGTCAGGATCCTTCTCGTCTGACATTTTTCTTTTTCTCTAACTTTGGATTTTTTTTATTTTTATATTTTTTTTTTCTGTACAAAGATGAATGAATTGGAGTTTATTGTGTGATCAATTAATGATCAACAGGGGGTTGAGTATTAAGGAATTATAGGCAACCATCTAAATATATGTGACATGATCCACATAAGTAGGAGCTAAATCTAGTATTTTACTATATTGGATCCAATTAAAAATTGAATGAATTATATTTAAATAACGCAAATACTTGTATACAACTACTGATTGCACACAATTTTCAAGATAAATGTGCAGGGGCTAATTTTTTTAAATAAAATAAAATAAAATAATAATATATCCATCAAATATGTTATTCTTCCTATAAAAACATACTGCTGAAGCTGTAATTTATCGGCACAAGATGAGAAATCAAATTGGAAACTGGAGTGGCAGAGTTCGGTGCTCTGTTCTCAACAAGCTAAAATTGCAAAGTCAGCGATGGCGTACCTAAGAGGGGAGTTTAGTAGACTGAGACTCGTGGGTTCGTACACCAACCCGTAACAAGTCCCAGGGCGGTCTCAACGATCAAAGG
Organism: Pogostemon cablin; assembly: GCA_023678885.1. Taxonomy (NCBI): domain Eukaryota; kingdom Viridiplantae; phylum Streptophyta; class Magnoliopsida; order Lamiales; family Lamiaceae; genus Pogostemon; species Pogostemon cablin. Next base: position 4,683,863 of record CM042976.1, read on the forward strand.
GGTGAACGAGCAGCCCACGAGCCAGGCTCTTTTCCCACCCCTTGCAAGTCTCCACAGGAGGCCTCAATGGTCAAGTGAGGTGCTGTAAGATTTGACACAGTTCACCTTGATGTATAAGAATAAACCATGGAGGAGAAATTAGAATTCATGGCAATTTGGATTAGCTAAAGTATAACCTCAAACCAAATGTTTAGTTGAGTTTACATCCAGATTGAGATCAAAGTCTACAGCAGCCTGCACATTTACATCTATAGTTGGCAATAACTCCAGAAAGGTAGAACCTAAGAGCTAAGCAAAATCACGGAGAAAATGATACAGTTCTCTAGAAATCGAGAATTGAAGATTATGTTTACTTCCATGTGAGTTGCTCTTCGTCTTCTCTAGTTACCTCTAGCTTTCTCCAAATCCGGAAGATCTACAGAGTATTGAAAAGTTGATTAGCACATAATGGCACAGGAGTACTGGAATGTATATCCAATCAATTTGTGATTATACAGTGATGCATAAAGGAAATTTTACTCACAAAGCATTCCTTCTTCATCACTGCTCTCTTCATTTTTACCCGTATACTGAAAAACAAGAATAAATAATGTTAAAAGATACCAACTTGGAAAACCCAAAATACATCTCAAATAGAGTATTTGATAATCGAAGGGAATTCCATTAATTACCGCAGTATCATCATCAGAAGCAAGATTTGCTGCAAGCATCAGAAAATCCATCAGTGTCATCACTAATATACTTCATCAAAACTACTATTTTATGCACATAAGTATATAAAAAATTAGAAAGATAGATATTCAGGGTCCACACTACATTAAATTTTTTAACCAGTATCGAAGAAAGAAATGTAGTAAAGTTCAAATATTATGATACAGATAACGTAGATATCAATGTGATATGAAATGAACTCACAGTCTGAATCTTCATCATCCTCATCGCACCACTTGTTCCAATCGACCTTAATATATGGAGCAGGCTTTTCTTCAGATTTCAGTAGTCTTTTCCACCAACCCTTTTGCTCTTTCTGAATAGAGCAGAGTATATTCCTTAAACCAATCTTCGTCTTACATCCCTGCATTAATACAACCGATTAAAGACATTGCATGAAGAATTTTCTGCTGTTCTTTCTTACATAACTAGAACACACAATGTCTTTCCAATAAATTTAAACCCGACGAGGCTAAAACCATGCAAAATGTAAATAAAGATAAAAGAAACATGATAGATCATATGGTATACATGTATAGAATACAAACAATAATCGACAAGATATCCTCAAACTAATCTTTATCTAGGCAGACACTGATATTTTGTAATTAGATGATCAAGGCAACAAAGATATGTGTGGTTACGGCCAACTACCTCTAGGTTTGGTCAAATAACAAACGAACCATGAAAATGGAGAAATTATATTTAGCTCCTTCAAGGTTTGATCGTATTACCTCAGAGGTTAATACCCTCAAGATTAATGAAAACTACAGCCAAATCTAACTTAATAAACCAAGTCAAACGGCTCATTTGGTAACTATTCAATCCTCCGATTTCACTTTTCATGTTCCGCAATATACTTCAACATGTGGATACTTAGCATGTATAGTGATTCAATTCAATGCATCTATATGATGGATAAACAAACTGCAATATAAGTGATATAGATGATTGACAGTATGAACTTGAAGGATGGGGATGGTATGGGTAATTTATACAAACTTGAAATTTGGTTCAGCTAAATTTTCAATCATCTGCCATACTTGTTTGAAATTTAAAATTCTAAACACCCACTCTTAGAAAGGAGATCACAAATAAACAAATTAAATTTGCATTCATATACTAAACAATAACAATTTTCTCAATTTTGGTAGGGGCGGCAATGGTGTACCTGAGGGGCAATATCGGCATAAAATTGAAGAGTGAAGCTGAAGGGCTCCCCATTGACCCCAATTGCAGAGAAAGTGAAGACGCCTTGTTCCTCACATTTGACGGAAATGTCCTTGGCATCGGGGAGAGACACCGTCAGATACACCTTGTCGGAACGCTGGGCCCACAGAACCTCTGGCTGCCGGCTGCACCCAAACAGAAACGCCGTCGTTATAAACCAGAAAAAATCTGCAGAAAATCAAATGGAGAAGAAGACAATCTACCTCATGTTTGAATAGGTTTACTCGTTTCAGTTCGAAACAGGAAGCAACAGACGTTGAGGGTTATACTAAATGGTGTACCACATTAGGACTTGGGATTGGTGGAGGAGGTAAATCGTAGAATGTGCCTCAAATGGCTTATAGAGAAGGCTCACTGTTAAACGCAGGGCCAAATCCATGCCAAAGGCAGGATTCGAACTCTCACCCTGCAACAATCAAGCTCAGTGAAAGGTCTTTCCACCATCCTCTCTACCACTTGAGCTATGCCCGGGGACAACGTGTTTCGTTTCTGTGCTGCACACACGCTTTCTTCGAAGTGACAAAAATTTTGTCAGATTAATTCACAACTTCCCCTCCGAAATTTGTATAATTCAAGTTGAGATCCCTAAATTTTAGTATCGCGTTATTATCAAAAGCAAGTTTTTTTTTTACACTAGAAAATTGAATATACTATGTTATGATCATTATAATTCAACCTCTTCTAATTGACATTAAGGAGTCGTTTGTTAGGTCATATTTGCTAGGTATTGGTGCAGTATACCACGTAATACTACGTGTTTCGATGTATTCATAATACTTTTAACTCGATATTATTTCAAATCGAAATTAATAATACATTTTTTTTGGTATTGTGTATTCCACCTTTATATAATATCAACATATAATACCTAGGTATTATACTTACTATTACCATTATACTCCTTTTTCATTATTATTATTATTAATTAATATTATTATTATTAATAATAATAAATAATATTAATAATAAGAAGAAGAAGGGGTAAATATGTCATTTTACTTATTATTTCATTTGTTAATAACTAATACCTAGTTATTAACAATCTCATTTTTTCATAATGCCAAACAATAATACAATTAATCTCAAGTCAAATAAATTTCATTATACACAATCCATTTATATCTCATATCCACTAGCAAACGACCCCTAAAATGATAGATGATGAATCGCTCAGGGACTTCATTACGTTTGTCAATAGAGATGTGATATAAGAGAAAATATAGGGCAAATGGTCAATTTGACCCCTAAACTTATGCCAAGGGATCAAATTATTGTTTTGATCATGTGAGCCCTCCTTTTATTTTAAAGGGATCAAATATACCCTTTTTCCAGAAAAATTAAATATAAAATATAATTATTATTTATCCTGCTTAATTAATTTGGATTAAAATAAATTTTAATCTTAATCCACGTTGATTTAGCTGCTAATCCGGCAGCCCCACCGCAAACACAATTCAGTAGTGTTCTTCCGACCACCATCGACTTCAGCATCCTTGGCCAAAATCACAGCACACCGCTGACGACCTACCTTCTTTATCTCCCCTATTTATTACACCGTTCCCCAACCCATCCAAGGAGGCCACTTTGGGATCTTCAGGCTGGGCACAACAAACGGCGTCTTTGCAGATTTGACGCATTCATCAATATTTGGGATCCCAATTATTGTCACATTGAAATCGCTTCAACTCCAGAGTTCCAAAAGCAACCAAGTAATTTGACGCCGAGGGACTCTTGACGGCACGCATTGACTACAATCACAACACCAAAACCGTCACGGTAATTGCCTAAATCAGAAGCTTAAATCAGTGGAGAAGAGGAAGAAAGAAAAGAAATGGCAGCGAAGGAATCTAAGAAGGAATATAGACCACTAGAGGAAGCTCCGCAAACGCCAAAGCCATCACCAGAAGCAAATCCCTATGATAACAGATCCATTTTAAACTAAATTAATTAAGAGGATAAGAAATTAAATTTTATTTTTATTTAATTTTCTGCATAAAAGGGGTCATTTGATCCCCATTAAATAGGATAAGGGTTTAAATGAACAAAAGTTGGATTAGTGGAATCAAAACTTGACTCTAGTAAAGTTGATGTTATTGTTAGAAAGGTGTTTCCAGGGTGGTAATTTTCTCATAACTTTGATCGTTGTATTGGGGAAAGAATAATTGTTGTTTGGAATCCACTCAGAGTCCACTTGGATAACTTTATTCTCTTTGATCAAGTAATTACAGCAAATGCTAAATGTCTCACTACCTTGAAAGAATTTGTTATCACAGTGATTTATGCCCATAACAGATATGTGGCTCGCAGAACCTTGTGGCAACATCTTCTGACTCTCTTTCATTCTAATTATTTGCCATGGATTTTGGGAGGAAACTTCAATTGTGTTAGATTTGAAGGAGAAAGAATTGGAAGCTCTCTAAGTACAGGTAGTAGAGAGATGAATGAGGCATATGCTTTAATGGGATGGAAGACACCTATTCTTCTGGGGTGTTTCTTCACTTGCTCGAAAGGAGCATTGTGTTCAAAATTTGATAGGGTTATGACGTGCAAGATGTGGAGGAGCATGGGTTGGAAAGTTCATACATCCTTTTTTCCCCCAAGAAATCCAGTCAGATCATTGTCCTTCCATTTCTTCCTTTCAAAATCCTAGCCCTCACCATATTAGACCCTTCCGATTTTGCAATTATTGGACTAACCATGATAATTTTATTGCTCTAACTTCTTTTCATTGGTAGGTTTTCATGCAGGTACCAAATAATATGCTTTATGCCAGAAGCTGAAATTGCTTAAAAAACCTTTAAATGAGCCGCATCACCAGAATTATCTTCACATCTCTGAAAGAGTGAGAAGAGGAAGAGAACACTTGATCCACCTCCAATCTCTTTTTATGTCGGATCTGAGTAATCACGAGCTACACTTGGAGATAGGAGATGAGATCATGAAGTTGAAGCATTTGGAGGATTGTGAAGCTAATTTTTTGATGCAGGTTCTAAAACACAAACATATAAAAAATCAAGATCGTTCTACCCAGTATTTCTACTCGCTTATACGAAGCAATGGAGCAAGGAATGGTATCCATTCCCTGATCACTGCTAATGGTCCCACTTCCTCGTATCAAGAATTGGTTGATACCTTTATCTCTTATTATCAAACTATTCTTGGCAAAGAAGGAACCGTGAGCGATACAGTGAATCAAGAGGTGTTGGATGGAGGACCTGGGATTTCTTATGAATATGCTTGTTGAATGAAGGATCATGTGGAGGAGACTGAAATAAAAGAGGCTTTGTGGTCTATCAACAAGAACAAATCTCCGGGACTAGATGGATACACTTCGACCTTCTTTCAGAGTGCGTGGAGCGTAGTGGGAGAAGATGTGGTGGCGGCGGTGAAGGAATTTTTCCGGAAAGAGAAGCTACTTAAACAGATCAATAAAACATTTGTTTTCCTTATTTTAAAAAAGAAGCATGAGCCGGGAGTCCAGGATTTTAGGTCAATCTCATGTTGCAACACAGTGTACAAGATTATCTCTAAGATTTTGGCAGCTCGTCTCAAATCTTGTCTTCCTTCCTTAATAAGTCCATCTCAGTTTGGATTTATAAAAAGACGAAAATTGAGAGATTGTGTTATGCTAGCAGAGGAGATCTTCAGAGGATATGGAAGGAGGGAGGGGAATATCGCCCCTAGGATGGCAGTCAAAGTAGACATTTTCAAAACTTATGACTCTGTCAGTTGGAAATTTCTCTTTGATTTGCTTACAGGGTTAGGGTTCCCAACTAACTTTCGTAGATGGATTGAATAGTGTGTTACTACCACTTCCTACTCACTACTTATTAATGGCAAACAAGGGGTCTTTGTCAAGGTGATCCAATATCTTCCCTTCTTTTTGTCATTTGCATGGAGTATCTTAGTAGATTGATGAAGCGAGTTGTGGACCTGCACGAGTATAGAATTCATTCTAGAATCTGTAAGCGTGTAGATGTCTCACACCTTATCTTCGCTGATGATTTACTGATATTGGGATATGGAGATGTCGCCACAGCTACTTGTATTGTCTGAAATGTTTTGCAAATGTCTCAGGGTTAGTTGTGAATCCTCAAAAGTCCAACCTCATAACTTCAGGGATTCAGAACCAGGTTCAGGAATAGTTAACTCAAATTCTTCCATTCAATAGAGGTACCATTCCTTTTAAATATTTGGGTATTCCAATTTGTAGCAAAAGGATAAGAGTGGAGGACTTCACACCTCTCTTGAATGATGTCAATAATATGATCCATTCATGGTCTTCTAAATTACTTTCATTTACGGGTCGTTTGGAGCTAATCGCCTCAGGAATCTATGGCATCTTATCTTTCTGGTGTGGAATTGTTAAAATCCCTATTGTAGTAATACATAGAGTGGAGGTATTGATTCGTAGATTCTTGTGGGACACAAGGGTGAGTCCAGTCAGTTGGAGAGACATCTTACAACCTAAACATTCGGGTGGATTAGGGTTGAAGGATATTGCTACTTGGAATAAATCTTTACTCTCAGCTGCACTTTGGGATATACACAAGGGGGCCTCATCATTTTAGGTGAAATGAATCCACTCTATCTATCTTACTTTCTCAAACTGGACAGTGATCTCCCTCAAAGCTAACTCAACATATTTATGGAGAACACTGATCAGCATTCGTAATGCAATTGAGTGTGAAACAGAAGAGGAGGAAGGTGTAGACCAAATCATGGAGAGGTGCTGTGAAAATGGAGCTTTCAAAGCTAGTCGAATGTAAGTACACTTGAGGAATAGTCAAATAGTCAATTCTAACTTTGTATTCAAGCAAATATGGCACAAATGGATAGTGAGAAAGCATAGCTTTAGGCTATGGTTGGTACATAGAGAGCGATTGACAACTAAGGATAGGGTTTGGTGCAATCGAGAAGATGGACGATGTGGATTTGTTTTGATATGGAAACAGTTCACATCTCTTCTTTCATTGTCCTTATTCCAAGAACGTATGGGAAGAGGTGAGAAGATGGATAGGATGGAGGAGAGAAAGACTTACATCCATGACAGAAGCTTTCCGAAAGATCATAGCGGACACACGAAGCAACATAAAGGCACGAAGACTCCTTTACATCACTCTTGCTACCTTTGTTTATCACATTTGGATGAAAATGAATGCTCTTCACTTTGGATCGAGGATGCTGTCTGCGAGACACATAGCCAACAAAATTAAAATGCAGATTGCATCCTTGTATTTAAATTATTGAAGTGTTTTGATGTGTTCACCCTAAGACTCGCTTAGGTAGGTTGGATAGATTTGTTTGATTTGTAATCGCAAGTACGTAAGTACATTGTAATTTATCCCAGTGAAATATACATTTACCAATTTCATCCATAGATGAGTGACCAATTTGATCCCTTAGCATAAATTTAGGATCTAAATTGACCCTTTTCCCATAAAATATATTGGAAACTGTTAAGACTTATATATATATATATATATATATATATATATATATATATATATATATATATATATATATATATATATATATATATATATATATATAATTTAGTATCAAGAAAAAATAATATTAGCTAGATATCATTCATCTTATGAGTATATATATCAATAGTTTAGTATCAAAGAAAAATGAGATTAGTTAAATATTATACTCTCTCTGTTCCACATTAAGGGTAGTTTTTTATTTTTTGACACGTAGATTAAGTAGTATTATTATTTAATATGTAGTGAGTAGTTATATTAGTGTGAATGTGAGTCCCATATTTTAATTATATTAGTGGGTGGGTGTGAGTCTCATATGTGTAAAAAAAAAGAACTCTTTAGGTGAAACGACCAAAATAGAAAAAATAGACTCTTTGAGTGGGACGGAGGGAGTAATTCACCCATTTGTATAGGCACGAAAATTAAAACGTGTCATTTTTTTTATATATAATGTAAGAAAAAGTATGAATAAATTAGTAATTTAAAAAGAAAAAATAAATAAAGTTGTTGGAAATAATGAATAAAGTGTAAAAACGTAATTAAGTTGTTGAGATTGTAAAATGTAAGTAATAAAATATTATGTAAATTTACCATTAATAAAATGGGTAAAATTACATGGGACAGCCCAAAATAAAAAGTGAGTAAAAGTATATGGGATGTTACTATCTATCATGACCTAACATACTCTAGCAAACGAGCTCTTAGTAAAGAAAACAAGAAATTGGCTATAAAGTTGTACGAGCGTGGATGCTACTTGCTAGGAAAATGCAAACAAATGAGAAAGGATTCAAGTCATGGAGAATCCTAAAACAAGCATAGGAGGCAGACGAGGTGTTAAAAATGAATCGGTGCACCCAAATTGAATTCCAAATTTATACAAAATTTACTATTTTTTTCATTAAATTTATGAAGATAATGCCTTGAATATTTTTTTATAAATTAAGATTTCGTGTCAATAATAATTATACAACACACATATAATTATTTTTTATTATATTAAATATTTTTTTTTCGTATTCTCGGATTTTATTTCAGATATGGTTCTTTATTTAATTTTATTTACTTAATAACTATAATAAAATGCGATGGGCATAGCTGTAATCGCTGCACCAAAGAATTCATTCAGAGTTGAACCGTTAATCACACGTGACACGCTAACGGAAGAAGAAACCTTCACGCGCTACCACCAAGGTCGGAATTGTTCCCGGAAGGCTTGCCATAGCGATGGAAGTCGGCGGCGGAGGTAGCGGCGGCAATCTCTCGGAATTGTACTCGAGCTCGAAGCGGCTGTCCCTGAAGATCAGAGACGCTTTGGAGAGACTTGAGCGTCTCGAGTTTACGTCAACATCATCTCCTTCTCTCTCATCATCGAGCGCCGTCGTCTCCGGTTCTTCTGATGATCAGGCAACTTCAATTAGAAGAGACATAAACCAGATCCAGTCTCTCTGCACCGATATGGATCGCCTCTGGCGTTCAATTGCCTCCAAGCCTCAACGCGATCTCTGGAAAAGGTTCTTCAATCGTTTTGTTGAACGTGCTTTATTTACTTCTTAGCGAGCGTTTTCATTGATCGTTATCGAAGTGTTCGATTTCAGACCTAAATTTGTTGAAATTCTCTGGATTGTGTTGTTGGCATGGTTTGCCTATCTGCAATGTTGCTGGTTGAATCGATATGTTTATCGTTTGCCTTTAGATACGGGAAATTAGATTAAAATGTATGTGTTGATTTGATCTGTGTGTGTTTTGGTGATTGTGAATTAGATACTCGCTTAATCACTCTAGAGCAATCTCCTGGTTAATATGAATCTATTTTTTGAATGTAAGAGTATAGATATGCAGGTGGATTTTTATATGTATCTTTTTTCATAGATTATGTATGAATAGTCAATACATCATAACTATCTAAATATGCTAAACAGATGAGCTTGTTACGAAAATAGCCATTTGTATCACCTGGATTTCTGATCATTTTCTCAGTTTGTGAGAGAAAAGTTATGAGACTCATGGAAAACATTTTCAGGGTAAATACTAGTTATAGGATTGTTACAAAGACTGATAAATTGGTGGTTCTGGTAGTTTAGTTGGACTTAAGGATGATCTACTCGCTGCTCTTTTGATTGTCTATGTCATGCCAAAGAATTAATTAGGAGGTGGAGTTACCTTGCATCTGTGTGGCTATTGGAATGATAGATTTAAGACTTCTTCTTCCAGTTTTGATTGTTAATAATGTAGTCCAGTTTGTGTTCTTATATTCCTCATGGAATTTCTTGGTTTATTATACACTTGTTATGCTGAGCCTTTTCATTCTTTTTTTTGGTGATGAAACTCTTTGTAAGGTATTGTGCTGATAAAATTTTACTCTAGGTAATTAGATTGTCAGAATGCTTACGACTTACCTGCATAGGGTCAAATTATCAAAGAATTTATTTATGCACTCTTAAATTGTAGAATGTAAAATGAATTTCATTTGTGATTTTAGAGTTTTCTCACTAAGATGAAACGTATTCTTAATATGGAACTGGCATTCAATGAGAGAAAAATACTGCTTCTAAAACTTATACCTGTTAAAATTATCACCTGATTGTATATATTTTTTTTATTTAAGAAAATGGGGATGTGGAGTTTTTCAGCTACGTAATACACTAAGATTATCAATCAGTTAGGTCTCATTTTTTGTACTAAGGGATTTATCATTCTTTTTCTTTTTTGGTACAGAAAAGTGGAACAAGTCAGTGAGGAGACTGAGTCCTTTAGAGCTAGTATAGATAAATACATGTCAAGGCATCAAAAGCGAATACAAGAAGCCCAAGATAGGGCAGAATTACTTGGAAGAGCTGTATGACCTCTTTTTTAGATTTGAATAACATTTTTAGAGTTATTTTGTTCTGTTTTTATAACTTAAGTGACCTGTAATGATGATTCTCCTTATTTCAGAATGGAGAATCACATGTTCTGAGGATTTTTGATGATGAGGCACAAGCAAGGGAGTCGGTCCGTAGATCTTCCCGATTACTAGAAGAGAGTTTTGCAACAGGGGTTTCCATTCTTTCCAAGTATAGTGAACAAAGGGACCACTTAAAGGTGACATTTTGAACTGCATGTTTGATACAAAACCATAAATCTATCCTGTGAATTTTCTTGTGCACTTTGATATGTATTCCTCCAGTTTCAATACTTATGTTAATAATATTTTCACACATACAAATGAAAGATAGATGTCCACTGTCTTTACCCCTAAGTAATAGATACGGAAATGCCTCAATAATCAATACATTTGCATTTATGTTTGCTCATTAATTATTTAGGGGCAATGTGGGAATAGTACCATTTAGTAATCACCTTTAGACTTACAAAACATTGAGTATCCTGCAACAAATTCTAACACCTAAAACATCAACAATTGTAAATTGGAGGGGGTATAATTAGAATTGAAACATGTGCATAAAACTGAAGCACTTTTTTAATGCGAAGTTGTGTACTAGCAGTTTTAAGAAAATTTTAGTATATATGAATGGTCAGATGAACATGTGGAAGAGTGTCGAACTTCTTTTTTTTCCTGGATCTTACGATTTAATAATGGCTTCAATTTGTAACTGGAAAAGAAAATCTTTAAAAGTACTTTTCTTAATTCTGGATTTTATAATCTAATTTTGCTTTAAGAAATCAAGTTAGGGATATAGATTACTTTAAAATATTTTTGTTTCATTTTCTTATTGCTAAATTGAACATTGTTTATGTCCATTGCCATTGTAAAAAATTTCCTTTTGCTGGTTATTGTCAACTGGTTGTATGCACAAATTATAGATAAATTTTGCTTTTGGTTTTGCAAAATCTAGTCATCTGGCTGATTTTCTGAGCAATATTTGTGATTGAAAGTTCATAAGCCCTGTGTGATAGGAGTTTTTTTTCATCAGCATTGGCAAAGAAGTTTCTAAACTGTGAAATCTTTTGTCCACTGTGAACAGTGAATCTCATTTTAATTAAATCTTTGTAGTGTAACAATGTAAACATTCCATACCTGAGTACCATGTTCGTGAAGCCGAATTATCTAAAATATGGTTACTGTATCTACACGGTTTCTCTAAAGAGCAAGAATCGAGATGCTAATGTACTTTTATGGGTTTTGGCATCTCTGCAGAGAGCTCAAAGGAAAGCACTGGATGTTCTCAACACTTTAGGTCTGTCAAACTCCCTTTTGAGGGTCATAGAGAGGCGGAGCCGTGTTGATAAATGGATCAAGTATGCAGGCATGGGTTTAACTATCGCCATCCTTATAATTTTCTGGAGGTGGACAAGATGAGTGATGCTCTCCCCCTCTCAACAAGTGAGCACTGACATTATATGCTACCATTTTCATTATTCTTCCAGTGCAATTAACAAAGCTATCCCTATGATGATTTCATAGATGTACGGATCCTATCCTATTCGAAAAATGTTTGAATGATATTTTTTAAGAAAAAAGAGGAATATGGAACTAAAAGCATTTTGTTACATAGATGATCGAAGTTACTCGAGAATAGTTGCAATTTGTAATTAGTGGTGGAATGATGGGTGAGAATTTTGTGTACCTCTTTATTGTTAGCAATGTGACTTGTTGCATTAGCTATTGTGATGCGTAGTTGAGTCAGAATATTTTGTGATTTTATTTTTTATTTTTTAATTTTTTTTAAAGCCTGTATAACTGATGTCTCAGTGAATATATTTTTTGTTGATGGCTATCATGTTTACTCTCTCTGTGCACCCATTTTTTCCTTGTATGCATGGATGTATGCATTATAGAGTAATATATCAAAATTATTGTATGTATTATAGAGTAATGTATCAAAATTATTGTAGAGTTAAAGTGAATGTATTATGATTAATGCCAAAACATAAAATGGTAGTACAATATGCTACTAAAAAATCTCAATAGTTTTTCTTTTAACTTTGTTAAATCCAATTTTGATGCTTTTAACTTTTTGCTTTTTTTAATTTTGGTCCTTTTTTTATCTATTTCAGTTGTATAATTTTTTTCAATTTTTTTCATTTTGAAAAAATAATTTAAACTTACAAGATTTTCAAATCATTTAAGTTTTAAATTTTTTTACTAGATGGCTAAAATTGAAAAAGTTAAAGGATTGAAATTGATATAAAAAAATTAAAATTAAAAAAAGTTAAATGACTGTAATTGGATTTAATCAAATGGACCAAAATTGAGATTTTCTCCAAATATATTAAAACAAATTTCACAATATCTTTATTACTAGTATATATATACACAAGCCGCACTCTGTGTAACATGTCTCACTCTATTTCAAGAAACAATTTAATTGTCTCATGGATTAATTTAATTGTTTCATGGATCTAATTACTGTTTATATCTTAATCTTCACATTCAAATGAGTTTTATTGAATCATCTTAAAACTCTTCATATATATATATATATATATATGTTACATCATACTCTATTATTTTATTTTCTGTTTATAATCACCATACAGACGAAAACTAGCTAATTTAGATTTGCATTGAAATACTATTATTTGCGTTACATCTTTTCTGTTAATTTGTTAATTGTGATATATGATCTGTTCTTGTATCATGGTGCAGGTCAGTTATATGTATAAGAATTAAACGTAATTAACAACAACTTTTTCGACTTTAATTAGTAGAAATTAATTCCTTTTGTAAATTAAATTTTTACTATATATACTGAAAACCCTCAAACAAGAATACCAAAGTGGGAAAATATACGCATACTTCTTTCATGTAGTATGTAAAGCAAACACCATTTTTTCTAGTGAAGTTTTAGTTAATGACATACTCAAGATGGTATTATATCATACAAATATAAAATTAAAATCATATGAGTACCTTGCATCAATTCCTAGCTATAAAACAAATACTATAAATTTAGATTCGATTGTTGGTTGTGAATTTATTTGATATATTAATGCATGTTTTTATTACGTAGAAAATCAAGAAAAATCGTAATTCTATACGAAAATATACGTGTCGATGATACATGACATGCGGCGCTCATGCCTTAGTTCCGTTAACATTCTTATAACAATGATGAGAGTTGCTAAAGACTACTTGTTGTATACGCTCTTTGGTGACAAACCCTTCTTAATATGCTAATTTTGCTAGTATAAATGATCTAAACCTAGCTAATACCTCTAGCAATTGTTAGGAAATGTGATGCATGTTGACATTAACTATTTGCTATCTAATGTTATGCAAACTTGGTATATATATATATAGGCTACATATTGGTAAAAATAAAAATCCAAAGGTGGTGATAATTAAAAAGAAAATACATGCACATATTTATACAATAAAACATAACCCAAAAAAAGAAGAAGAAAAAAAGCTATTTATATGTCATATTTTGAGAACTCACAAATATAATAAGTTACTTTTATACATAATTTTGAAATTCTTAAGGTGTTTTCAATATTTAATGAAATGAAGCTTTGTTTAGCAGTGAGAATAACATTCCCCCAGATTTATTAAAAATAAAATAATAAATAAATAAAAAATGTTGATTTATGAAGAGAGCCAAACCGCTGGAAATTAAGAATGAAAATAAGAAAATAGAGAAAAAAGGTTTAATGCATCATCATGTGTGTGGTAGTGCAGCTGTATTTTGGCTGTCAAATTTAACAAAATTTTCTGGTGTTTTCTGCTTCTCTCTCAGTCGGTGTGTAGCTTTGATGATTCTACACAAACTCTACTACTTCTTTTTGTGTATTTATTTATAGGAGGGAAGAATTAATATTACTAAACTCAATAAAAGTAAGCAGGAGAGAGAGAGAGAGAGAGAGAGAGATGGCAATTGATCTGAGACAAGTGATGGCTGCTTTTCTTACATTTTCCATGTTTGTAATGCTTGGAAACATGATCAAGAAAGATCATATTGATCCATTTCTGGTGAGATTTTACTTTATTATTCATGTATATTATTTTTTTATTTTTTTTTATAATTAATCATGGATGACCTTGCCCTTCACAGGTATGTATATATACATATGAAGAAGATTTTGATTAAACAAATTTTTTTTTTAAGGTTCTACTAATTTTAGTAGTGTTTTTGCTCTGTATTGTGATTTTTAGTATTTTTATTTACTTTTAAGGAAATTTAGGTTTTCACTGCGGAAGTTAAAAATAAATGCATTAAATCAATTGATTTCATTTTTCAATAAACTGCACACTCTAGTAAACAAATTCATTTTTTCACTTTGTGATTTTCAACTACAAATTAAATTTCTTCCTAATTTTTACTCAATAATATCCCTTGGCAATAATTTGAAATTTTTGAATTAATGAATATTTATATGGGTTTTTTTTTTTTTAAAAAAAAAAAAACTTCACTTTGGACATACATAATGGTGGATGATAGAGTTACATAAAATATATGTATTGATATTCAGTTCTACATGCAGCTGATGAACATGATATATATACTCTACTATATTTTTCATCATGAAGTAGAAAAATGGCAAAAAATTATATGTTGGAAACTTTTAAAGAGATGTTAAATACAATACATGCATGGTTCATCAACAACACACACAACTCCACATTATACAATTAGCAGCAAATTAAATGAGCAATTGATCAGTGATCTGAATGAGAAAATTGGAATTGATTTTGAAGGAACCTTATAAAGTCCCATATAGAAGTCTCAAACTTTCGAAACCCGCAGATGGAGACAGTATCATCAGTGAAGAAGCCTTGTGGATGGAAACCAATCAACCCTTGAAACCTTGCTGGAAAACCCCCTCATCAAGTCAGTCATCCATCCAAAATATATCTTTTTTAATTCTTCACCTTCATTCACTTTTTAATGTTTCTCTTTTCATTTTTTATATATTTATTGCTCAAGAGAGTGATCATTCAAACAGTAGTGGTTACATCTTTTTCTCATTGGCTCATGGCCCTGAATATCATGCTTCACAGGTTAATTTCCTGTCCTTGTTTCAATCATATTTTAATACATACATACATATATATGTACATGTATTTATGTATATGTGTATGAATGTGTGATGAATTTTGTTTTTCCAACTCAGGTTGCAAATGCTGTAGCAGTGGCCAAGCATCTTGGAGCAAAACTTGCAATTCCTGATATCAGAGGAACCAAATTAGGAGATATTAGGTGATTTTTCTTTATAACCACTGTTTTGTTTTTTTCTCTTTATTTTTTAATTATGGAAAAATCTTATGTACACTGTACTACATTTTTATCATTAAGGTTCAGGTTTTTCCCTTGGATTTAATGATTCACCTTTAGTGCTTTATTATATTTTCCTTTAAATTAAAAGGGTCAATTGTTCATGCAACCAAGTGCACAAGAGACTTACTCTTTTGATCATCTGATATGTACAACTGTAAAACAAAAGATGTAATTACATATGATCATGATCCCTAAACCTAAATTGTCTTTCTAACAAAATTGAATTTCTCCTTCTTTCAGGAAATTTGAAGAATTTTATGATGTGAATAGGTTTGTGAGAAGCCTGAAAGGGATAGTCCAGGTGGACAACAACCCAACTGCAGCATTGTCAAAGGGAAAGCTTCCAATTGTGAGGGTCCCATACAGAGTTTCAAAGGAGTTGATAGCTTCAAAGATAGAGCCCATTTTTAGGTCCAAAAGGAACTTGAAGATAGTAACTTATGACTACAGTTCCTCAAGGGGTAAAGAAGACAATTCATCACTTGTGTATGAATGTGTGGCAACCTTTGAGGCATTGAAGCTGCAAAATGAGTTGCAACGACTTGTGGATTCAATGGTGGGAAGACTGAGGAGCATGAGCGAGAGAAAGGGCCATCGACGTTTCGTGGCAGTCGACCTGAAGCTCGATACGTTGAAAACGAAGAGGTGTGAAGAGAGTAACGCGACAGCAACGCATAAACGGTGCTACAATGCTAGAGAGATCGGAGAGTTTCTCGACAATGTTGGGTTCCATAACGAGACGACCGTGTACGTGACTCAGACCGGGTGGAGCTCTAGTCTTGATGGACTCAGGAATAAGTTCCCAAACACCTTCACTAAGGTACATACAATACCATGCATTTCTTTCTTTCTAGCTAATCTAGGTTTTACATGCTCCAAAATGGTAAAACATACATGTAAGAGAGAAAGTAGCTATTGTTAAGTTTGGAGTTAAAAGTCCCATAACTTTTGCCAAATTCGATTTCCGTCCCAAATTACTTAAAATTTTCGGTTTATTCCCGTAGTTTAGATTTCATCGCATATCGTACCATAAATTCTGAAATTTTTTCAAAACCATCCCAAAATTTTGGAACCTTCTAAAATTTTATGGGAACTTTTTTTGATTGAAATCGTCTCATAACTTCTGAAAATTTCTACATCCGTCCCAAAAGGAGATATCTGATTGAAATCCAAAAGTTATGGGACCTTTTCAAAAGTTCTAACTATTTTGGGATGAAAATCGAAATCTTCAATGGTTGTGGGATTAGAAGTGCATTTAACTTGTTTAAGTTTGTTCATCATGTCATTCATATTTATAATTTAAAAAATGAGAAAAAAATGGATGCATGCAGGATGCAATAATGGGAGTGGAAGAAAAGGTGAAATTGATGGATTCAGAAAAAGAGAAATACATAGATTTGTACACGTGCGTAGAGGGTGAGGTGTTCGTGGCGGCGTACCATAGCAGGTTCTACAGTGAGGTAGTTGGGAGGAGAATCGCTGAAACCAAAACACGAGTCTTTCTTCCACCAAACAACGCTTCTACTCAGAGTTACTTGTCCCCTTACATAGCCAATAAGACGCACTTTGCGTATTCCTGCTTCTGTTGAACTCTCTGCATCTATGTATATTATATTTTAATTACATATCTCTGTAAACTACTAGTCCAATTATATATATGAATGTATGTATCTGTGTCAACCTTTATTCTATCCATCTATATTTATATACTCCATATCTCAATTAATCAATGTGTACTCAATGGGTTTTATTCTTTTTTATTTGGTCGATATGTATCTTTAGAGCGAGATTTTATATCTGCTAATACTTGATAGTTATATTATAAATATATTTTTTAACTTGTACAGTTGAAAATATACTTCATAGTCGTATCCGTCGGACGTAATACAATATTTTATCTTATGTGTATGATTCTTTATAGACATTAATACTACAACATTTGCTGCAAAATTCCCATATACATTAGTATAATATTTTATCATGAGTTGATTGGGCGTATTAACAAATCATAAAAATGTGATTAAACTTGAGCTACATCAATTCAATTTAATTCATTCCAATCCAAACCACCTGTCCACTACTAAAACCTTCTCAAAAATGTAGTAAAGTAATCAATTGGAATGTATTTAGAGTATCAGGATCATAATATTTGAACTTTGAAACTATCACAGAAAGACAGAGATAGTGATGTAGAACAAAGAATATTTGTAAGGTTTCAATCAAAACCACTGTAGTATGGTGTAAAAACTATCATCATATGTAGAAACCATTTCACAATCAGAAATCAATTTAGTGTAAATCCATTCACAAAAAACAAGTATTTAACTGCACCTTAGCTTGGTTGTGCAAGTTAGTTGTGTCTATACTGTTTCTTTTCCTATGCGGACTCATCGTTAGTCTATACTGCAGAAACGTCAAAATAGGAGCCACCCTCTATCTGTCCAGTTCTGAAATACAAAGAAAGGATCATTGTTAACGAAAACGGAGGGTGATTATTGTCAAGAGTAACAGTAAATTAAATCTTAGATTTACCACCATCCGCATTTCTTTCTTTACGGACTTTCCTCTTCAAGGATTCACCAAATGGCCTATCAGGGACAGGAATTAGTTTCCCAATTGCAGCGAGAGGCCAGCTGGGGAGAGAGAGAGAGCAGTGTTCCAATCAGCAAGGAAATACCATGAAGGTGGTCACAATAATATAACGAATTATAACCAACACTAGCAGCTAATGCAGAAGAATGAAACATGGATAATACGTGGGACGTAGCCTCCCAAGAAAAGGCACATTTTTACCAAAAACCATACAAACCTGATAAAACCAATAGCAATGGAGACGAGCCACAATTTCCAACTGAGTCGAACAACAGTAGCAAACTTCCCCAGAAAAAAGATTATGATAACCTGGAAACCATGAGAAGAAATTTAAGCAAATAAAAATGAATTGCGGAATACAAAATATAGACGCAGTTATCAAGAAGCATATACCTGAAGCACAACTTCTAAGGCAACAATTCCCATAAAGAGGTGGCTTTTGGTAATCCCTTTCCATACATTGATCTCATCAGGCTTTCGAGCATTAAATTCATTGAAAACCTATAATTACCATACGCATTGACAAAACAGAGTTAAAATAAATTCCAGAGAGCATAATTATTATATTTATCAACTATGTAATGTACTACCTGACAGAATACAAATGCATTAAAAATCAGTGTATTCTTGACTTTGAAAGCATGGTCATTTCCATCATGCTCAAGATTGAGAATGGACTTTCCCCTAAAATTGAGGATTAAGAGCACACTGACTTGATACATAGCCTACAAGTAGTCAACAACTAAAAATTAGTCCATTTTCCTTATGGTATTGGTAGTTAATAGCAACTTGACAGAGCTCCCGTAGAGCACTTGATACCTGTATTAACAAATTCCTCCACATGATATTTGTTATGAGAGGTTCCCTAAAACACATAGAACTTCTCAGTCATCATATTGTAGAGTAATTCAATTCAATAGTGATGATTCAATGAGGAGTTAAGATTTTAGAAAACATGCCAATCTTAGACTCTTTCTGTAGGGTAAAAAAAATAATACTAATAAGTAATTCATTGTACAGTATTATAAGCACAAACTGGATTCAAATGAATAAAAATCATATATTCCTTACTTATTTGAGTTTTAGATACTAAGGGTGTGTTTGGTTCACAATGAGTTAATTATACTTAATGGGCCTCTAATAAATTGTTAAAATTTTGATGAGTTGACCATATTACATTTACGCGGGATTCTTTTTCTTCCAACCCCATTACTAGAAACCTACTAGCCTAGTGGATTACAACCCATGGAGGAGGTGGGGGCTACAACATCTCATCTCATGAGATTAATAACAGACCAATGCAATGTTCATTACACATCTTGTTAATCACATTGAAGAAACCTAATTAACCCATGTATCAAGTTTATGAATCAAACACTATAGATGTATATCCAATAATATGCTGGTTATGTGGACAAATCCTGAAAATTTCAAGCTAAGATGTAAATTTTCATCAAGGTATTGCAAGGTTCAGCAAGAGCCAAAGCTATTTACCAGAAGTTCTCATTGGCATGCCCTCTAAAAAATTCATATACTGGTTGTGTGCTTCAGCAAGTTACATCAGTAATTAATGGAGAATAAAACAGTTAAATTTAATACTCTTTGGATTTCGCTAGTATTACTCATGTAGCATAAAGCACTTTTACTGGAGAAAAAAGGAAGCCAAGAATATGAATATCTCACCTCCAGAAACTATACAAAGGATCCAAAAAATTTCTACAGAACAAATTTGATTTGTATGATATCAGCGTTTGAAAGAGGGGAGCCAGATAATAAGTCAGGAGAGGATGACCCCAATTATATAAGGACTCTAAGAAACCAATACAGAAATTTCGCAAATGACAGCATCAGTAGTATGTATCTTAAATTCATAACTCTAACCTTCTACCAACTGGAGGTCTATGCATAAGATGATCTGTGGGAGGCTCCGTGGCCAGTGCAAGAGCTCCTAATGTATCCATGATAAGGTTCACCCAAAGAAGCTGGATAGAAAATAAAGAATAAATAATTTTTTGGCTCAATTCTACAGATGATAAAGGAGAGAGAAAAAGAAATGCACTGTTAACATGAAAGAGATATTACACACCTGCACGGCATTGAGTGGGACATCACCAGAAGAAATCGCAGCCACTACATTGATAACCAAGGCCGCAACATTAACCGTGAGTTGAAATTGAATAAACTTTTGGATGTTGGCATAAACAGACCGTCCCCACCGCACAACCTGCAATTTTCACAGGGACACACTAAGTACCTGACTTATTGGCAGCAATGATTTTGTACATTCAAACTGACCCAAAAGTGCAACCTCAATAGAGTTTCTTCTGCAACCTCCTTGTACTTGTGGTAGTAAAAACATAATGGCTCAAAAGTTATGGACGGAATATATATTTTTTAATCATCTTGAACGTGTTATTAGCAAGCCCCATCTAAAATTTCACGTACGCTTTAAGAAATTCTCATCAGAAATGCATAATAATAACTGATTTACCATCAATTCACATTTCCATTCTTTTTAAACCACCAGCCATTTTATATTACATGGATATACTAGCAACACAGTAACAACGATGAGACTTCAAAGTTATACTAAAATTATTTTATCAACCATAAAACAAACAGGAGTAAACTACTGCGTTAATTCAAATGGGTTCACAAGTAATGCATGATAACTTAAATCAAAAACCTCTCTGCACAAGCATGAATCTACAAGACAGAAACAAACCTTTACAACAGAAGCAAAGTTGTCATCCAATATAATAATATCTGAACTCTCTTTTGCAACTTCTGTGCCTTGAATCCCCATGGAAAGGCCTATATCAGCCTACACAATTAAAAAAAGAAAACTTGATCATTTACGACAAAAGAGAGAGATTGAAGCCCTCATACACACACAAGAACCACATAAACAGTTTCACCAAATCTTCTTCATACACCTATCATGATCTCTTATAACAATCAAAGAACCCCACTACTCTCCAGCTGTCTATTTTCAACATAGAATCATGCAAGTTTATCAGATAATCTCTTAATAAAGTTTTCATATCATACCATAGTAGACAAGGAACTTTTACGACTACGATCTATCTAGAAGTGCCAACTAACTTACAAGTGCCTAAACAGCTAAAAAAGGATAATCTGATCATCAAGGATAAATAATAGTAAAATGGAAGTCCATATTAATTTATTTTTGGAATTAGGGTGAAAATGGATCAGATGTGAGAAAGCACAAGTTAACCTTCTTTTCAGGACTCAATTACATAAATCTGTCAATTGAAAATCCAGACCTCATGCAATGCAGGAGCATCATTTGTGCCATCTCCAGTGACAGCAACTACGTGCCCCCTCTTTCTCAATGCTTGGACAAGCAATAGTTTGTCATTAGGTGATGACCTTCCCATCACCTGTGCGTAAATATGGTAAAAATTCATCAGCATATATTTAGCAACTACTAGAGATATACTAATAACCACATTCCCAAGTCCTTTTATCATACCGAAATCTTATCTGCCACTTCTAGTCTCTGTGTTTCAGTAAGATTGCGAAAAGTCCGTCCTTCAATAATAGTAGGCTCAGTTGCTGATCCATTTGTACCCAATATACCACATTCTAAAGCTATTGCTCTAGCAGTTTGAATATTATCTCCAGTCACCATGCGAACCTGGGTAATTGATAAACCAAGAAAATTAATGGGAGTGCACAGTTCAGAAGTACATGGTCTCAAAAGTAAATAGCTAGGGTGCAAAGAGTCAACTGTTCATTCAGAAGTAAAGAAAACTTCTCCATTAACAAAGAGGGCTTTTATAGTTGTCAAAATAACGGGTTCACAGGCTTTGGAACAACACAGGAAGGCAATTATTGAAGGCTTAAAGTCCTAATAGTAAGCTCTTAAAATAAAACTTTAATTCTTAAAAAAGTATCTGGATCTACTCTCAAGATTTTTAAATCAACCCACAGATTAAACATTGTTGATTTAAGCAATATATCCAACACTCCTCAAGCTGGTGCATAGAAACATTCTTCCAGTTTGTTCATTCACAGATCAACGTGGTTTAGGCTCTCACTTGATACTTGAAAGAAAGATAGTCCCACTTTTTTCCATTTATAATAGAATTCTATAAGTTCTAAGATGGCTTATTATGTTAAGCTGAAGCGGAGTAACTTGACAAACTTGTTTCTGATCGCAATTACTGATAGCATCATTAGACGAATCTTGAATGACAGGCATATTCAAATCAACAATTGTCTTTCCATCTAGATTAATTACAGAGCCACAGCCGTTCTAAACATTTTTTAGTTACGCAAGTTGCATCAGACCCTGGTACAAAACCCTGTGGTAGATGTCCTCTATCTTCAATGATCCAGGCCCAATCAGCAATTAATATTTAAGCATTCAACTATCTTAACCCAACTCCTTGCAATTTAATATATTTATTTTTGAGGAAGTGGAAAACAATAAAGAGTTCATTTCAATATAAATGAGGAAATCCATGC
Organism: Pogostemon cablin; assembly: GCA_023678885.1. Classification (NCBI taxonomy): domain Eukaryota; kingdom Viridiplantae; phylum Streptophyta; class Magnoliopsida; order Lamiales; family Lamiaceae; genus Pogostemon; species Pogostemon cablin. Next base: position 4,706,598 of record CM042976.1, read on the forward strand.
TAGGATAGCCTGATTTGCATGAAGACTCGTTTGCCCAAAAGCAAGTCAGATTTTAGTAGGCACATTCCTAAAATGACAATATCAAAAAACTATTTTTGAAATTCAGATTTTGGAGTTAGCATTGTATTTCACCATACCTCATAGGATGTATGTGACTACCTGTATTTCCAATATGTATCATCGCATTTACTCCAGCTTCCAATCTAATATTATTTCTATGATATTGATTATTTACCTACTTAGATTTTAATAATAATAAAGTATATCACTATTTAGAAAATTGGAAGTTCATTTAAACCATCGCTCCAAAATATTATCAAATTAAATATCAAATATCATATTGTAGGATATGAACAACTTCATGGGTTGATGCCATTAATATCATTTCTTATTTAAAGTTATATGTGACATCATTTTTTATAATAAGAAAACAAATCGAACACAACTTTGTTTCTAAATAACAGCTCCTCCAAACAACATTTTATCAGAAATTTCAGCAATGCAACTAGACATAAAAGATAATTTGAGAAATGAAATAGAACTAAAGTATTCATGTATGTCTAGGGTTAAATGAGTGTTCTCCTATAATGAGCATACCTTAACACCAGCATCAGTGCATAATTGAACAGCATCCCTCACACCAGATCGGCAAGGATCCTATCAAATGTTTATTCAACTCTCATTAACAATCAGTGCAAGCAGGATAAGAGACTAGAAGGGTGAAATGAGAATTTATTTTAGACATTGAGCCCTTTAATATACCAGAGTCGCCAAAATTGAAATCAACAAAAAACTTGAGAATTAATTAGGGCACTAGCTGACTGAAGAACAGTAAGAAGATCTAGCCAAATATGTAAGGTAGTTTTGGCTACCAATGATAGGAGATTATGGAGAAACCAAATTTTCTGGAACAGAGATTGTTAATGTTCCAGATTTCTTATTTGACCATTCACATATGTGGTTATAGACTGCGCGTTTTCTACCCAATGCAAGTTTGAATATAATTTTTTTAAGAGATACATCACATCATACCATATCATATTAAAAAATGATAGTCAAAACAACTGAATGAGAACAGAGTCAACAAGAACAGGTCAGTAACTGAACGTGGCAAACTCCAAACTAAGTCAAGCTCCTTTACACTTGATCCACAATTTATAATAAATGGAACATTACAGAAAAAGATGGTCCTGATCTTCGGAATTATTCCCGCAAAAAATATAGCTATTTAGCAATACTGTCAAGGACAAGCTGAAAGCATCCGTAGAACACATCACTAATGAGAAGATAACCAAACCTTCCTTGCAGATCAAGATAAGGAGGGATCAAGCAACCTCCTAACATCCTATAAACCAAAAACTAACCTCATTGTTCAGTACTTCAGTTGACCAAGTAGACAGTTCAGTGAGGTACAAGAAAAATGAAAGCTCCAAAAGATAGAAGAGGTACAGCATGAATCAAAATACGTGAAACATAACCGCTGCTAGATTTGTTGAGAAGAGACGAAACAAGATAAAAAAAAAAGGATATAAGACAGCAAAAAGGATGATTTACACACCCAATCATCCTCCCAAAATTTCACCCTATCATAGCATTCCTTAGTCCTTGCAGACATCTAGCCTACCTTGTTACAATTCTTCATTCAGCAAATGTAAATATTACTCAACAGAAAGTTATAAAAGCAGTTGTAAATACACAACTATCAAACCTACCTTGATACCAACAATAGCTAGCAGAAATAGGTCTGTCTCAGGTAACTGCCAATTGTCCAGTCCCTCATCACTAGATGGAACCTTCGCCATTTCATACGGCCTGTAAGCAAGAGCGATGCAACGCAGGCTTCCTGCAGCCATATCTTCAATTGATTTCTTGAAATACGAAAGCTGCATAGAAAAATAGCCTCACTTCACACAGCTCAACTCCACTGAAGGAGTAAAACAAGCTAAATTCTCCATCCAATTATAAATAGGTCAAGACAAGATTAAAAACTTCAATTTACAGTTCTATTCATAACAAAATTAAACTGAGGCACTGTAAAGGGTAATATAAAAACAACAGTGATCTGGCATTAAAGTTAAGGTGATCAGGTAAAGAAAGTTGTATAAGTTATAATCTGAAAAAACCTTATCTTCATCCATTGGCACCACACTGTCATTTTCATCAATATAACATGAGCATGAAGAGAGTACTATTTCAGCAGCCCCTTTCCAGTGCACACGAACTTCAGAATCAGACTGCCAAAACAGCCATTATTAATACATAAAGAGAATGCACGTCACATAACCTACATTCTTCTAAACTTAAGCAAAGATGTCAGATGAAAACAAAACTAATAATACCGACCAAATAAATTTCAGAAATTACCAGTTTTAATGCAACACCACCGCGCTTTTTCTCCGAGTTAAATGGAAAGGCATGTATTATAACAGATTCTGATCGAACAGCATCAAAAACCATTCCAAGCTACAGGACAAAACAAGAAAGATAAAAATGATAATGGTAACAAGAAACTTTTATTAACAATAAAATGCTGTTCAGCAATTACATTCAATCCAAACTGCAGAATTGCCTTTTCTGTTGGTGATCCAGACACCTCCAGTGCTCCACCACCCTATTAAAAACCCAGTTAAAGAATGAATCATATGACATATCAAAACGAGACAAGGATATTGTAAAGCTACCAATATTGTGGGAATCCAATAAGGTGTAGATAATATAAGCCTTACGTGATTCACTATAATTTAGACAAAATTAAAGGTTAATTATGAATGTCCCTACCTAAAACAAATGGTCAAAGAAAGGTCAAAATAGCCCAAAATACTGAGAACTCACATGATAAACCCAATTTGATGATTAGATAACATTTAAAGCAGAACGGTACACATGATTAAGGAGGGGCCACTACACAAGAATCAAGGCATTTATAATAAGATGTATCAGACAGGATGTAATGACTGCTACGACTATTGCTTCACAGCATCAAAACTTAAGGCCTAAAAGACACCAAACAGGACAGCATGTCATTGAGCATGTTTATCATTTCCTAGTCAGAACTGGAAACTTAGAAAGAATTCCTAGCTAAATTCCATATAACATACTTCTGCAACAAATACACTTCCAGTTGTGTTCTGTGCAATGCCTTCAATCAGCAAAGAAAGAAGTGTTGGAGGAAGCAGTGATTTATTGTCAGGCGGATCAATCTTCTTTGCGCAAGCATATGCCTCGACCACAGTCATCTGTTCAAGAAGGAAAAGAATAATAAATATTTGCCTACAGATATCAAATTCCCAGATTTCTCTATTATCCAACAGCCATAGCCTTAAACCCAGATTTTCCCTCAAAATAAAACTCGAAGAGTGAAGGAAGAAAAAAAAGCACCTGATTCAGGGTAAGGGTCCCAGTTTTATCACTGCAAATGGTAGTTGCAGAACCCATTGTTTCACAGGCTGATAGTCTCCTAACCTGCAGTTTAATTAATACAACTCACAGAAAATATTAGGAAAATATTTGAGCAAAAGGAATGTTGATAGCTGGGCCTTCAATCTATATTAGTCTATAGTTATTAAAGGCGCACCTGAGGCGTGCCCAAGGCATGCCTCGGCCAAGGATATAAGCTATGCGCCTTAAAATCATGTGTCAAGGCGCTGATATCTGAGGCGCCTTCTTGCGCCTCAGGCGCGTCTTAAGATTCTACCCATTTTTGCAATTTTTTAAGGTTTTTTATGATTGAATTACAACTTTATTTGTAGAAAAACAATTTTTACATCGAGTAGCAACTTATCCTAGGCATAAAATTATACTATATCCCACTTTGTTCTCAAAATTTAAATTGGGGATTTAGTTGTTGTTTTATTAGAGATATATACCACACCTCCATAACATCAAACCTCTGTTGCTGTTGCAACCATCAGCCACCGGCCTCCAGCAAACCGCCCACCACCCGCCATTCACCGGTCATCCACCACCAATCAGTTATTCTTAATCTTGAAAAAAAAAAAATTCCTTCTTTGTTCTTATTCTTCCCTTTGAGTTTGATATTTCTTTTAGTTTTATAGATAATAGTTATTCGAAGAAGAAGAATACTTTAATGAGGAAGAACAAAGGGATGATGAATATGAGGACTCTGATGTTGATGATGGAGATAATAATCAGATTAATTTTGTTGCTAGTATCTTGTGTGATTGGCTTGTCTTACTTCAATAATGATGCACTTTCGTATATTCATGTTTAATTTGAACGTAAATGGCATAATGCATGTGTCATATTTGAGTCAATTGTTATATTTTGTCTTTTAAACTTAATTTATTAGGTAATTATGCTGTATATAGGTTATAACTCCATATTACATCTTTATATTCAAAGCGCGCCTCAGGCATGCAACTTGCGAATATACTTAGGTGCACCTTTAATAACTATGATTAGTATACATACCAATGCCTTGTCAGCCATCATTTTTCTCATTGAATAAGCAAGCCTACAATGAAAACATATATTAAAGCAGGTTATGTATAATAAAAAATGTCACACAATAACTGCAATTCGGCATTCAGCAACAGTCATGCACAAGAGGAAATATCAAACTAGTGAATTGATTTTAAAGCTATCAATTGAAATTTATGGTTAAAATGTTTATATACCAAAGTAGGTTACAGTATCTAAAAAGGAATCAGACACATTCAAATATTACCAAATCATCCTGTTTTCATAGACAAGATGTCAATTTCAGCACAAAAGGCAACAATATGTGAAGCATCTTATAAAATTGTTGTGTAAACAGGTTTTCATAGCAACAAAGGTTTCCCATGCGCAAGCACTGGACCTAGTGAGTAGGCTGCATTTAACACAGAGACTTACGTCAGAGTAACAGCCAATGGAAGGCCTTCTGGTACAGCAACAACTACAATAGTCACCTTGAGAAAATTAAGATTAGTCAGGAGTCTAGGATTAGAATATGTTGAAAGTAAATCTAATAAATGTATAATGAATACAGACCGCAACAGTGAATATTTTAATGAATCCATCAAACGCATCACCAAATTTTGTCTTCCCCCCAATGAATTCAACTCTTCCCTGGGGATCTTTGGTATTCCCGGTAAAAAATCTGCTCCAATCACAACATCAATATGATTATTGAATTTCATAACAAAAAATTATGGCAAGTTTATTAAAAAAAAAAAAAACTACCTGATTACAAGGACAATAAGAACAACCACTGCCACTGCTAGACCGACCATACCGATAAAAGTAGCAACTCCATTTAACCGTACCTAAACTTGCCGATATGTTAGAAGGTAACAACCAAGTATCATAGAATGTACTAGAATTACAGAAGCTACATTGAAATACCTGTAGAGGTGTTTCCTCGCCATTATCCTCTGATATACTTGCCATGAGTAATCCCCACTCAGTATTTAGCCCCACACTTGTTACCTGTGTAATGTAACTATTAAGCTACAATATAAAAGTCCAATGAAGATTGAGATGGCGTTTCAAAGTACAATTTCAAAATGGACATATGTTCCTATAGATTAATTTACTTCACAAGAAACCGATAGAAAAATTATACCTGAAAACAGAAAGCTTTTTGCATTATTATGAGAGAATATTCAATTCTGTGTAAAGAAAATGCTTTTTATATTTCTTCAGAAAAGCAGTCAACACAAGGTAAAGAATTTTATTTTTCTATAACCTCAACCAAACATGTTCTAAGTTTTAGCTGCAGAAAAATAATTCTTATCGTTTCTACTTTTTTCTCCACTGTAACGTATTTAAAAATGATATTCACAGCGACAGCCACACCAATAGGAGCGCGAGCACCTACACAGTGATGTTAACTGCAAACACATGCACTCCAGAATAAATAAGCAAAACTATTACTTATTAATTTGAGCTATTATTTTCATACATTCCAGAGAAACCACTAAAAAATTTAACTAGTTTAACTTTAAAATATAAATGCATTCTTGACTGCTGCACCATTAGGATTACCTATTGAAAACTAATTTAAATTACAAAAGCATCAACTATATACACATTATCAGCAAGAAATTAACAAGAAAGCAGAATACAGGCCAAGTATGTCCAAACTATAAGTCTATAACCACTCACATATAGCTAAGCAATTAATAAAGCCGAGAGATGACCAAAATACACCAATAGGCCAACACACAACGGTCACTAAACAAGCACAAATCTAAGTTGTAATGTATTTTAATAAAGAGTTACTTTATTAGTGCCTAACATATAGACAGATCAGTTGTACTGTAGTTAGAATTACTTTGTTAGTGCCTTACAAATAGGCCGATTGTAGAAGGTAATATACTCTAGCTGACCTACTATATATAGGACACCTGTATAATGTAGTGTGACAAACACAATTTTTACAAAATACATTTTTATTGTTATTGTTTATTCTTCCAAACAATATGGTCACATAAATAACTGTACAGTTTCATATCACTGTGTCTCTTATGGCTTACAATCAAACTGATGGAATACTGAAATTATTTCAGGGGCAAAAGATAAATTATTGTATTACCAGCATGGTGCCATATCCATCAGCAACCTTGCATCCAGACATAAGGAAGGGTGCTCTAATAGAATCCTTGTGAACCTAAAATAGAACAAAATCAATAAGTATATAAGAGAACACAAACTGACTTCCACAATATGCAGAAAAAGTTCTTTTGTGGCGTACTATTTTACTCTCCCCAGTCATGCTTGATTCATCTATTGAAAGGGAGTGACTAGAGATCACAAGTCCATCTGCTGGTACCTGTACACATAAAGGCAAAAGTAACTCAACCAATTTCAAACATAGATGCCAGCTGACTCTTATTCTCCTGAAAATTGCAGTTCCTTTAAAGATACAAATAAAGAGTAAAAATAGTGAAATCATGTCATTCACCTGATCACCAATTTTGAGAGGAAGAACATCACCAACCAGGATTTCAAATATTGAGATTCTAATCCTTCGTCCACCCCTAATCACCTGCAAAATATTTTGTGGAAGTGTTGAAAAAAGATTAGGAATATAGGCACAGGTACAAGTGAAGGGATTGTTTGAATCACTAACAGCTGAAAAAAATTTATATTTTGCATTACCCTACCTCAATTTGTATATTTTGCTTCTCCTCGTTCAAATTTTGGAATTGAAGGGATTGTTTGTAATCACTAACAGCTGAAAAAAAAATTTAAATAGCATATCTATTAACTGTCTAAAGTTGACCACACCAAAAGTACTAATAAACCTGGTGCCATTACAAAAGTAGGAAGTGATATTTACAGTCTTAAAGATAACTATAATATCCCGTATCATGGCCCACTTTACTCGAGTATCTAAATTAATTAGGACAGTGAATACATATTACACAACAAAAAATAGAGAACAGGCAACCGTTATGTCAGTTAAAATACCAAATTTAACATTAAGCAGAGTGTTGCCTTCCTGTCATAACCATTTAAACATAGTTCATAAAAGAACACCTTGAAATCATGGTGTCAAGGCGCACGCGCCCCTTTGTGCACCTTGCTTGTTTGCTGCACCTCGAGCATGCCTTGAGAATTGTGATATTTTCCAGCTTTTTGAGTAATTTTTTTATGTTTTTTTTATTAGAGAAATAGCGACTTGACCTCTATATCAAGAATAATAAACCTTATTATTCACCATAACTAGATTTTAGGGTTTATAATAGTTATAGACTTCTAGGGTTTGATAGAGGCTCTGCGCTCCTCCACAAACCACTGCCCTTTGTTGTTATCTCCATTCTCTAACCTTCGGCCAGCTGGCAACTGACAGCGGCCAACCTCTGACTGCTGACTACCACCAGCTACCCTCTTGCCATCAATCAGGACTTTGATGTTAATGAGAAGTTGATTGTTAGACTAGTTTTGTTGTTATTCTAAAATATTGGTGAACATCTTATGCTATTGACTAGTTATTTTATTTCCATTATGATTGATTGTTTTATAATGTCTGTTTAATTTTAATGTATGTCATATCTATGTCAATTGTTGTATTATGTGTTTTCAAATTTCATTTTATTAGGTAATTATGTTCTATAAATGTTATGTTTTATTGTATATGATTTTTACACTCATTTCATCCTTATACCCCAGGCACACCTGAGGCATGCGCCTCAGGCACAAATATGTCTCAATGTGCCTAGAGCCTTTAATAACTATACATTTAAAAGATTAATTAAACATTTGGCCCTGGAGTAATGAAAAGCACATCTGGAAGATTTCTCAATATTTGGGAAAATTTATTCCAATTTCGAGATTTATTTTTCTAATTCTTCCAATCTATGCAGAAATATGCACTATTTAATTTTCTAGGTTCACATTGAAATCGCTAATAGACTAGCTAGATCATCTTGCCTTCAGGACTAACAACTTTTTAATTTTTTCACCTCACCAAAGGATTATAGTACTGGTAATCATATCCACACAGTTTTAGCCCAAAAGAGTTTCATTTTCAAGCCACAAAGATATGTGGTGACTTTTTCAAAACCAGAAATAGATAAGAATCTCCTTTTGATTCTTTTTCTTATACTTAATTATTTCATTTTATAGCCCATTGAAATTTAAATGAATTCGTTGAACAGTATCTCCATTAAAATTAGGAGAATATAACACAGGCTAATTTCATAAAAATATTCTTGTATGTGCGTACCTGTAAAAATGATGACTATGCAAACTGCCAAAGCTATGCTTCCTCCATCATACCAGCCTTCTTTAATACCCTATGATGAGAATAAGATTTTTTCGTAACCAATAAACAAGAACCTAAATAAATACTTGAGCAATGATCTATTGTTGTCTATATTCCACATGGGTGACATCAAAGTCTCGTATGATTAACATAAGAGCTTGAAATATTGTCCGTATGACTACTGAGTTTGCTTCCCAACACTTCACATGATTAAACAAAAGAGCTTGAAGCCTTGAAATCTTGTCCAGTATGACTATATTAAGGTTTATTCGCGTTTAAGTCAAATAATTTAATGGAATAAATGAAAAAACCTTCTCATCAGAAAAAATGAAAAAGGAAACAAATTAATTAGAAAACACAGTTTAGATTACAATTGTAGAAGAACAAAAATAAAACGTTCATAGTTAAAGAATATTATAGATGTTTCTGTAGTGTACATACCAAGACTGAAATGAAAATTAATAAATAAATTATATTTTCCTAAAAATCGGACTAAGACAATTTGCTAGATAAGAGGGGAGAAAAAGTAACAATCAAATAAATATCCATCAACACAAGATAAACAATGTATAAAACATTCTAGACTTGTTAGGCTCTACCATAAAATTTACACATGCATTTATTCTTACCTCTGTCTTTATACCAAGAGCTAACGAGGCAGCTGCAGCAACCATCAAAATTATCAGAGTGGTGTCTCGACAGGCATCCCAGACAAACCTCTACACGATAAAATAACTAAATAGACTCTCCAATGATATCAATGCATATATTATTCCTCCATTGGGAAAGTAAAAGAATGTCATAAGCACAAAATTAACTGCTCACCCAGAAACTCCTTCCAGCCTTTCGAGGATATGTGTTAGATCCAAAAGCTGTCTTTCTGTTTGAAAGGTCACTTTCATCCCCAGATACACCTTTCTCAAGATTTGAATTTAACTTCTCAGCAAGTCCTTTAACCTGATGCCAGAGAAATGGGGAAAGAAATCAGGATAAGATAGAATTAAATTTTAAAATATACAATGAACCTATATGAAACAAATGAAACTGCAGAAAACTTGCCCCTCCATTTTGTTGCAAAAGCGAGTTATCATGCTCCCTGGATATTGAAACTAGTTCTTCTGAGCTGATACCGAAATTAGCATTTTTCGTGTAGCTTCGAGGTAAAGTTGAAGTTCCTGAACCTAAATATAGAAAAAAAGAGCAACAAATCATGGCTCCAATAAATAGCATTAAGTTATCATCCAGTCCCAGAAGTAAATAATGAAGCAAACATGCATTACTTCAGATGAAGATCATTGCCATGATAATTATAGACAAAAACAAAAACAAAAACAATAAATAGATATTCATTCTAAATTGTAATATATAACAGCCAATGGCAAAAATTGAGAAAATGATGACAATAAACTTCAACTTATAGTTTCCAGGTTTAATATTTCACAATCAACTACGACAATATATATCAAAGAAGTGATGATAAAAAAGGCAAAAATGTTATACATATAAGAAACAGCACCAGTTCGGTAAGAACAACATCAAGTTTATGTTATTATCATATGCTATAGTTTCTGTTGAAGTTTGATCAACATAGAATTTCTTGACAAAGATAAGGCCAAAAAATAATTACCATTTTGTCCTTTGACAGCCTCTTGGAAAAGAACAGCAGCCTGCCAAGTAATTATTGATTAGCAATCAACTGACCAAGCAGAAATTACTTTATTAGAAAGAGACACTAAACTTACCCGAATGACTTGAGCGTGCATTCTAATCTTAGCAATCAATTGCTTCTTCTCTTCTTCTCTCTTCAAGTCCAATGTATAGCGAAATCGACGAGAAGCATTCAAGACAAGTGCAGCTTGCTGGAGCAACAGATTTAGAGAATTATTAAACAGACTGAAGATGCCAATTCTTATATTAGATAAGTCAAGGAAAAGGAATACTATCAAGGATCCAATATGTGTAAAGAGTGACAGATCTAGTGTTAAAGCAAAGCATGGAGAACTAACAATTAATGAAATCAAAAACATCCTTAGATAAAGAAAAGTTGAAACCAACAGAATAAACCAATCACACAAGCTTCAAAATTGAATATCGGTCACTTAACACTGCTTTACTAACTTTCAATAATTTAATGTAGAGTCCTCCAGAAAAGTAATTGCTCAACAGATAAAGAAAATGATAAGACAGACACATGTGGAAACTGAAGAAACCATCAATAACTAGTTATGGGAAGGTAAAAGAATGAAGCTGCTGCAACCAGTCTCCAAAGGAGAAAAGCTATCTAGAGGAAAAGCAAGAAATGACAGGAGCTTATAAAATAATAAAAATCACATTAAATGATCATGTTTAATTATTTTCTCAGGAAGCATGAAATCTAATTTATTTAGATAAATCCTAAATTTCCTCCGCATCTTCAGGAGGAAAAGCAAGAAATGACAGGAGCTTATAAAATAATAAAAATCACATTAAATGATCATGTTTAATTATTTTCTAAGGAAGCATGAAATCTAATTTATTTAGATAAATCCTAAATTTCCTCCGTATCTTCCGCGTGTTTCGAAAAATCCAGATGCACATGATGGTACTTAAAAATGAAAATGACTAACACAAAGTCTTGATCACAAAGCAAAAGCTTGGCCAAACCATTAATTCATGGCAACAACAGTAGTAACAAGTATCAAAAGAATCAATCATATCACATCCATTTATTCGGGTATCAATATAAAAAAGATATGCCGCACTCAAGTCTTATAAATTATTTTGAATCACAATCAAGCAGAATCTCAAAAAATTCAGTTACCAGCACCAACGAATCTCAAACCAAACCTTTCAAAGGCAAGGAAAAGAAGAAAAAAAATAGCATGTTTCATTACAACATAGAAGCCAAGCCGTTGTCGGTTAATGTGGAAAAAATCCTCCATTACAAGAAACTAAAACTAAACAGCATATTCACCCATCGAAAATGAAATACATTAACTCAAGCTGCAAATAATCCTAGGGTTTACACCACGACAAGTCGAAACGATTCAAAACTCAAGAAGAACTGTAAACAAAAATTCCAGGATACTCTCCCCCCTCCCCACTATACAAAAAATAAATGAAAAATAAAAATAACGGAATTTAATATACAATGCCAGCTCTTCGTAACAGAAAATTCATTCAAACTAGAGTAAATTTACCAGTGAGTCAGAAAATTAGAGAAAAAAATCAAGCGCTGCGATCAACTGAACTCACCCTCCACCGGCGCAAACGGTGAACTGGAGCACTTTTAGTCCGGAAAATGTCGAACGGTCCAGAACCATCATCATCATCGTCTACATAGTCCAGGCGGCTACTTCCCGCTTCAAGGTCGTTGCCGTGCTTCACGTACGGCGTCGTCCTGTTATCGTCACTCATACTGAACCTCTTTTGAGTCGCAGGAGAGATGACACCACTTACTTCTCTCAAATCACATCAACTACACTCAGAATGCAGACATAATCAAACTTTAGACAAATGCAGGTAAGGATAGTCGGCAGAATCACGCAAAATCAACTGTTTCCTCGTCTTCCAACATCATCTTACCGCGAATCGAACAAAGCAACGATTAAGAATCAATAAGCGTTGAGAACGCAGAAAAAACGAACCTCAGGAAGTCGGAAATGGTGGCCGGAGAAGTTCCTCCGAAAGAAAACCCACCGTCAGTCACACCGAAAGCGTGTTGAAAGATAATGAGAGAAATTACTTGGAAAATTCGATAATTAAGGTGCGGTGAGGTGCATGGGTGCTATCATGCGGTCTTTGTAAATATTCGTTAGAAAAAGAGGAGATTTTAATCCTGGGAATAAGGAATTTTACCGTCATCGAATAAACTTTAATTTTTTTCCTCTTTTATGAAAGAAATACTAATATAAAAAAAGACAGGCTTTTTTTTTCCTTTTTTTTTTTAAAGTGTGAAGAATAAACCTTATTCAATCATAGTTAAGTATTGATATGGAGTTGGTGGATGTCTTAGTTTGAGTATGGATATGATACATGGAAGAAATGGATGTATCAGTGGGATAAATACTCAGAATGACAGCAATATGGTACAACCGATGTATGCATGGAATATGGACTGTTCGTGAGGGTTTTTGGATGGCTAAACGGATTAGTTAGGAGCGGTTGAGCATATGGCTGAAAAGCTTGACACATAGGCTGTTAGTTGGAAGAAGTTTCACTCGGTTTGGTAACCGTTTGATACTCTAACTGAAGGCTCAAAGATGCTTCAGTAAGTTGGTCCTGTAACTTTCTGTTTCATTAGTTTGTGTATATAAAGCTGTATTCACAGCTTTATTCAAGTGTAATCACCTCACCTATCAATGTAGCAATAAGATCTCTCTCCCGTGGACGTAGGAGTTTCATTTCTGAACCACGTAAATCCTCTCGTGTTTTCATTTTCTTTCGTCTATCTCAAATATGTGAATTCTTGTGCATGTGGTGTAATGTTTCCTGCCAAATTCACGACAATTGGCGCCGTCTGTGGGAAAGAGGCAGAAACGGGAAGATCAAGAGGATATATACACGGGTTTGATGTCAAGATCGGAATATTTCGGAATGAAGATAAAGAACAGTGAGATGCAAGATAGGAGGCGTTTCTTGCAGATCAGCGAGAGAGAAGGAGTAATCCTTTGGGACAGCGATTCAAAGCTGTGAGAATCGGAGAGCTCTGATAATCCGGCAGACGAGCTCGGTTCTCCAATGATAGGTCGTTGGTAGCGGTGATTACCGGAAGTGGACGGAGAATCGTCAACTGTTGGCGGAGGGAAAGGCTGCAGTTGAGAGTAGGAGATGGGTTTCTTCTAAGGTGGCTCTCGGTGAAGAGAGCAGCAGACGTTTCCTCCGGCGGTCAAGAGGGGACCTTCGATTGCAGAAGACGACGATTCTTAGTGGCAACAAAATAAGTTCGTTGCAGTTTCACTTGGGAAAACAGATCCATAGGCGATGAACTCGCGGTGGTTGCGGCTGCAGCAGCAGAAATTCAAGAGCGGTTGAAAGGAGATCAACTGCCAGACAAGAAGGACGGGATCGACGACCGGCAACGACTTTCTGGGGTATCAGTGTGACCATCTGTTCCGGTGAGAAGGTTGGGTCACGATTACCGGTGAGATTCTTGGTTTCACAACGTCATTCTCCGGCATGATGGTGGCGTGTTGCAGCGGCGGTGATTTGTCGACAGTTTGGAAAGGAAAATGAGTTCTTGAGCGGCGCGTAGACTAGCAACAGAATCCGGCATGCCCAAACGTAACTTGTGGTGACCAACAGCAGGAATTCTTCAACAGTGATAAGATTTTGAGTTCCTGTGAAGAGAGACTCTGTGGTTTAATTTCTAGGCAGCAGTGATGATTCGAGGAGTCGGCAGCGGTATCCATTAGGTTCAGCGGAAGTTCGCGGCTTCCGACGGCAGAGTTCTTGGTAGTGCCGCTTCTCCGATAGCAGCGGTCAAGTGTGGTGAACATGGCAGGGACATCTTCTGATGAGAAGAGCAGCCATTCCAGGATTTGGATTTGAGGTGGAGACTCTGTAAATCATAATTGGCTAAAGGCATCAGCAATTTTTTCAACAAGTGAATTAAATCCAGGAGTAATTCAGAATTGCTTCCAGCAAAGGGGATGCAACATTGTTCATAAGGGAAGGACAATTTCCAATAATTAGCAGTGAATCACTTGTGGAGATAGTGAGTCATAAGTGGCTTGAGGTTCAGTACAGATTCAAGAATTGAATTGGTACAAGTTAGTGCCAATTGCATGGAAAAGGGATGCATCAAGTGCATGAGACTCCTCTGAATGTGGAGTTAGGACATGGTTTTCCATGGATGTAAGATGGAGTCATGCTTACAGCAGCTTGGATTTTTACATAAGGACAAGTCAGCTCAATAAGGTTTGTTAGAAAGGGATTTTCGATAGCGAATGGTGTTCGGGGGGAAGTAGTGATTCAACGGGAACCTAGGAGATGTGGCTACTTGGTCTCGGTGGCGTCTTACATCGGTAAAGAGTGGCGTGGTAACAACGGGCAAGTAGGAGAAGCATCGGGTAATCCTAGTGAGTTAGAATCGACTTCAAAGTAATGACACATTCGTTAGGAAATTAGTTCGAAATTGTTGTGGCTCGGTTGCTACTCAAGGTGGAGTAGTGTAATGGAGTTTTGCTATACTCGTTAAAGAATAGTGTTGAGTTCTACTACTCTCTTCAAAGTAGTGTGAAGTTTGCTGCACTTGTTACAAAGCAGTGGAATGGAGTAGAGGGTTGCTATGTTTGTATAAGGTTTAAGGTGGAGATTTGTGAAGAATAAACCTTATTCAATCATAGTTAAGTATTGATATGGAGTTGGTGGATGTCTTAGTTTGAGTATGGATATGATACATGGAAGAAATGGATGTATCAGTGGGATAAATACTCAGAATGACAGCAATATGGTACAACCGATGTATGCATGGAATAGGGACTGTTCGTGAGGGTTTTTGGATGGCTAAACGGATTAGTTAGGAGCGGTTGAGCATATGGCTGGAAAGCTTGACACATAGGCTGTTAGTTGGAAGTAGTTTCACTCGGTTTGGTAACCGTTTGATACTCCAACTGAAGGCTCAAAGATGCTTCAGCAAGTTGGTCCTGTAACTTTCTGTTTCATTAGTTTGTGTATATAAAGTTGTATTCATAGCTTTATTCAAGTGTAATCACCTCACCTATCAATGTAGCAATAAGATCTCTCTCCCGTGGACGTAGGAGTTTCATCTCCGAACCACGTAAATCCTCTCGTGTTTTCATTTTCTTTCGTCTATCTCAAATATGTGAATTCTTGTGCATGTGGTGTAATGTTTCCTGCCAAATTCACGACATAAAGAAAAGCTGAACTGTGTGTTTCTGACTTTGGGATTTTATTCAAAATTTTGTACTAATTTCTAAATTTTAAATTTTTATTCTAAACTTTATTTCATTACCTTTTTTTATTATCTTATATTCGTTACTACCTTTAAAAACAACCTCGCGATCAAATCGTTTTAATTCTCTTAATTAGATGTTATTAAAGATAATATTGCTCTTTAGAATTATTTAATAAGTAAATATTATTTTTGACAAAATATTATCAATTTTTATTGCTTCACCGTACCGCACTGCTATATATAATTATTTAGATAAACCGCAATTTATTATTTAAGAAAAAATCGCACCACACTTTATGGTGCAGTTTCATTTTTATGGTCGAAACCGCACCGCTAGTTTTTATTAGTAATAATATTATATCTATACATGTTAGTATTTAAATAGGTCATTACTTATTAGTTATTCACTCGCTCTTGCAATAAAAAATAAATTCTATTAATGTTGTTGTCTTTATCTTCACTCTTTCTATACATGTGTCCAAACTTATTTTCTTCTTACTTCAATTGAGTATTTGTTATCTTTATTATTTCTCTCATACATCAATGTAGAGCCCAACAATAAGCTAATCAACTAGTCTAACCTCCTATGTATTATTAGATCAAGGGTTGCAAATATTTTAACATGACTATAGGTTTCTATTTATATATTAATGTAAATGTGATCCCCTATTATATTTATAAGTTTCATAAAATATTCTGCATATTAAAGTTTGTCATGTATTATTATCATGGC
Organism: Pogostemon cablin; assembly: GCA_023678885.1. Taxonomy (NCBI): domain Eukaryota; kingdom Viridiplantae; phylum Streptophyta; class Magnoliopsida; order Lamiales; family Lamiaceae; genus Pogostemon; species Pogostemon cablin. The sequence continues at coordinate 4,722,942 of CM042976.1, forward strand.
TAAATTATTGCCAAATGTACAAGGATGTAATGATCATTTCTTATGATATAGGTTTTTTTATTAAAATAAGTTGTAAAATACGAAGTGCAATATAATTGTAAAATAAGAGATCCAGATCGATATTTATGTAGGCTAATCTATTAATAAAACCGTCAAACCGTGTCAAAACCGTTTAAAACCGCATAATCAATATTACTTGAATAATCGCGGTTTAAACATGATTACTAAACCGAATCGTATATGACAATGCAATTTAAATTATATAAAAAACCGTATAATCGCACCGTGCACCACCCTAGTTCGTGGATCAATAATATCACGACAAAATCATTCGTTTTAATTCTCTTAATTAGTTGTTATTAAAGTTATTATTGTTTTCCAGAATTATTCCAGAAATAAATATTATTTTTATTAAAATATTACTATTTTCTCAAGGAATGAGTTTGTGAAAATTTTCATACAAGGGTTTGCCTTTAAAAGTTGGAAGATTTCAAAATTCTTGACGTCAAAAACTTTAGTGAGATAGATAAAAAAAAACATTACTCCCTCCATCTCAAATTCAAGTTCACATTTACTGTAGATACGGAGTTTAAGAAAAGTCACTTTTTGATTTACTTTTGAGGGTAGTATGATATTTTTGGATAATAAATAAATGATAAAGTATGTTATGTGTGTTAAAAAGGTGATGACAAATTTGAAATTAAAGTATGTTAAAGGGATATTAGTTTGTTGTTTTTTTCCTTTTATGGAAGTGTGAAGTTGAATTTGGGACGGACCAAAACGGAAAGTGTAAAGTTGAAGTTTTCGCTATAAAATGTTATCACTATTTATTTATATTATAAATGGTTCATTTCACTGTACCATTATCACTTTTTATCGATTGAGTATCACATTTTGTTAATGATGCTATCACTTCTTATTTGTCTCACATAAGGATTTATGTGAGATGATCTCACACAAGACTTATATTTCTTCAAATGATGAAACTTCCGTGTAGGACATTGTGCTCCCAAATTTGATATTTTTCAAAAGTTGTATCCTTTAATATTAAATGTTATATTAATTAGTATAAGAGTTTGTATTCTTTATTTTAATGACAATAAATAAATAAATAAAATAACTTAATTTTTTAATCAAATATTTGTACTTTTCATATTTTAATCAATATTTTCAGTGAAAAAAATTACCTTTATTAATTAAAATATACTATATCTTTAAAACAAAATTATTTTACTATTATGCACTTTGTGCACTGGGAGAAGAGGTTAACTCTTCTTTTAGGGTGTATTTAGATGGAAGAATTTGAGTAGGGATTTATAAATCCCTTCCTCATGTTTGGGAGTAACGTGAAATCAATGGATTTAAAATCTTTCAATGATTTATAAATCAAATATTTTAAATTAATGAATTTCAAATCATGGATTTGATTTTGATTTTTTTTAAATTATTTTTTATGAATTTTCGAAACCTTAATCAAATCATGTCATTTGAAATTCTTCTGTATCCTTCCGTTATTGTGTAATTGATATATTAATATATAGTATATAAAATTAATAAATTAATTAAAAATATATATTTATATATTTTTCTAAATTTAAAACTATACCACTCAACCTACCCCTTATCCAACCCCCACCACCCCCAACCCCAAAAAAAAATTCTTTATAAAACTTTAGATTTTATTATTTAAATAGTAAAAATATTACCACTCAACTCAATCCCCTATCAACTCACCCACCCCAACACACCCCACCCCCTCTCACCCACCAATTTTTTTTTTTAATTTTAAATTTTAATGATAAAAATATTGTCACCCAACTCTACCCACTGCCACCACCCCAACCCCTAAATTTTTTTAAAAAAATAAAATTTTAGATTTTATTATTTAAATAACAAAAATATTACCACCCAACTATACCTCTCTTTTCCACCCACCCACACACACCACCCCTCTCTCCCTTCCAATTTTTTTTAAATTAGATTTTATAATCTAATTATTTTTTTAATAAAAATTTTGACGGGTGGCGGGGGAGGGGGGTTTAGGATGATGGGTGAATAGGAGTGTAAGGTTGTGTGGAAATATTTTTATTATTTAAATATTAAAATCTAATTTTATATAAAAAGAAAATTTAGAGGGGGTGGACGTGGGGTGGGGGTGGTGTCGGGGTGGTTTGGTCTGGAGGTGGGTTGAGGATAAGATTGAGTGGTAATATTTTTATTATTTAAATATTAAAATTTAAAATTTTAAAAAAATTGGGGGTGGATAGGAGGTAGGTTGGGTGGTAGAGTTACCTCCCAAAAAAATTATTTTTAATAAAATTTTAATATTTAATATAATATTTTTTATTATTTTTATTTATTATATATAAAATTCTATTTTAAAAATAATTGTTGAATTATAAATTTGAAATCCTTTCATAAATTCATAATTCATCCAAACAATGGAATTCAAATGAATGATTTAAAATTCAAAGAATTTAAAATTCACTCATTTTCAAATCTATTGATTTGAAATGATTCAATTCAAACACAACCTTAAATTGATTCTAATTTATCCATCTTTTTTATATAAATATAAAATAATTAAAAATTTTAATATTAGTAAATATTACGGTACTTATGTTATTCACTATATAGGGTTTGGTCTCTTTTGTTATCGGGCGCACAAAGTGTGTAAGAGTACATATTTTTATACTAAGAAAGATAGTATATCATTTAGAGTTGGTCTCTTGTGCACCGGGTGCACAAGATATTTAATGACACAACATTTTGTTCCAAAAGGTATATAGTACTTTAATTAATATAAATATAATTTTTCACTAAAAAGATTGGCTGAAATATAAATAGTAAAAATATTAGATTAAAAAAATAATTTTTTTCAGGAAATAAAATGATACACATTCTTATATAAATGGTATACCATTATTAATACTAATAAAGGGTATAACTTTTAAAAAAAATCAGAATTTGGAGGCACGGTGTCACAACACGTTGACACTAATTTACTGATTCACACGTTAACAATAATTTACTGATTTCACTTTAATACATGAAAAAATTGTACTCCTAATAGAGTTTTTTTTTAATGAAAAATATTACTTAATTTTTAAATCCTAATTTTCTGATATGTTTTGAATTTTTATATTCTTTAACAGAATTGGAAGAATACTACTCTCTCTGTCCAACTCCAACTTCACACTCTCTGTTTTGATCCGTCCCAAAATTCAACTTCAAACTTCTATAAAAAAAACTACCTAATGTCCCTCTAGTACACTTTAATTTCAAATTTGTCATCACTTTTTTAACCCACATAACATACTTTATCATTTATTTATTTATTTATTACCCAAAAATATCATATTACCCCCAAAAGTAAGTCAAAAAATGATATTTCCTCCGGCCAATGCAAGGGTAATCTTTTGCTTTTTGCGCATAAATTAAGGAGTATTATTATTATATGTGTAGTGGTAGTTTTATTAGAGGGAAGTGGTGGGTCATGCGATGTACTTTTTTGCTAAAAAGATAATATAGATACCTTTAAATTGGACGTCCAAAATGGTAAAATAGATACATTTGCATTGGCCGGAGGGAGCATTTCTTAAACTCCGTATCTACAGTAAGTTGAATTTGGGACGGAGGGAGTATTTTTTATTTAAAAGATAAAATAAATACTAGGTACAAAACATAATTAGATATTATTAAACGATACATTCACTTTAAAAAAATTACTTATAAATACAATATTTTATTTTATTTTACCCATAATACTCATACTTACTGAACATGTGTACATCGTCTGAAGAAAATAAGAAAAATGAGATTAAATATTGATATGAATATACATCACTGTGCATTCATACTACCATAATTAATCAACAAAAATGAATGTATTGTACTGTATAGTATGTACTGTACACTTATGTTTCATTAAATGACAATAAAAAAAATCATAACACTAAATATGCATATGGAGTGAGAATTAGAAGAATGAAGACGATCTTATACACCGGCGTGCATCTGGAGAGAGAAATAGAAGAATTGTTGCTGAATTCTCTCCTAAAATTGCTGAGTGATGAGTACAATAATAGTGTACATCTATGTACATCGATAGAAGAAAAGTTTATTCTTGAAATCTCTCTTTGAATTTCTAATCATACCGTCTTTCAATTAAATTGAAGAATCCAAGCTTAATGTGCATATCATTACCTGTTTATTAGCGCAACGGTGCCCTACTCTGAGTTTGAAATTCATTGAGCAATTCCCGTCTGATTTTGGATTGTGGTGAGTTTTTACTTTATAAATTTGAGCAGTCTTTAAGCCACTACCTTTATCTATACACCAGTGTGCAAAATTAATTTAAAAGGTATGTTATAATTATCCTAATTTTTTTCAAAAATTATCTCATGTACTCATTATTCATTCCTCTTCGTTGACTTCACATTAAGTGTACGCCAATGTTCAATTCAAATCTGGGGCAACTTATGTCATGAGATATTCGAGAGAAAAAAATCATCGACTTCACATGAATTGTACGCTAATGTTCATTCAATATTGATAAATCAGACATGTTAGTTTCTCCAATGTACTATACAAGTTTAAGCCAAATAAAAATCTGGTATAGTACGCTGTTGTGCAATGCAAGTTTCAGAAAAAAAAAAAAAGAAAAGAAAATGACCAGTTGATTACTGTCCATAAAAGTCACGTTCATGTACACCAATGTTCATCGCGTTAATACGAAATTCTGTTGATCCAAAAAAAAAAAAAATACGCATTCCCATGTGAATTTCACATCATAAAAAAAAGTAAACACAAAACAAAACCATGGTATTCCAACATCTGTATGCCCATGTATAAAACTCAATATACAATTGAAAACTAGTGTTCACACTAATTTTTTCTGGTTTTCGACGCATGAAAAATTAAAAATCCTAAAATTTATCCTTAATGCGACGGTAGGAAAAGAACATGTAATAAATCCGTTCGCCCTAAAACTAGAACCGGATCTGCTGTGGATCCCGTCATTCAGCCAAGGCTGGTTGCCCTATCTTCCACTGCGTTGAATCGCCATTGCCGCCAAAAGTTGCCGGAGTATACTGCCGTCCAGCCTTGCGACTCTTTTTCCTAGTAATCGCTACTGCTTTTCTGCCACTCGTCGATTCCAGCTCCAACGAATGTCACATTTACAAGCATAGCCGCAACAATCAGTCTAATGTCTGATTTATGAATTTTTTATCAAGCACCGTTCGTCGCCAATGCCGGAGTTCACGATCTCCATGTTGTTTCGCACAGATAGTAGTGTAAATAATCAAATAAGTTATTTCACATTGATGTATAGTAAGTCGGGTCTATTGATAGACATCTTTGAATAGTGGGTACTTTAAATAATTTTTGAGAAAATTTAGGAAGAATTTTAGGATAATTGTAACATCGATTTTAAATTAATTTTGCACATTGATGTTAATATGGGTAAATTGGGTAATAGAGAATGTTATTTTGTATCTAATTATAATTCTAAAACTGAATGTATTGTATAGTAATTAGACTATTAAAACTCGTATTTGTTAGTAATATAAACCCATAATGGATCTATTTAAAAAATAATTTTTTTATGTATTAAAAAATAATTTTATCAATTAAATGAATCAAATTCACTTCAATTTATAAATATAATAATTGTAATTATACTTTTATAAATTATTAGTGTATTTTATCATGATGTTTCGATAATTCGTGTATTATAATTCGTGTCTTATTTAAAGGGTGACAATGAATTCATTTCGATAATTTTATAATAGAATAATCCCACAAAGTAATAACTCGTTAAAATTAGTACCAATAATAATTTACAATTAGAAAAGCAACTTTCGAAGTTAACTTGGCAGTACGATCTTTTTTCTGTTATAAACTGTGGCACTACATTCCCTTGTCTCACCTTCTTAACATGTCATTTCCGAGTTTTGTAACAAATAAAAAATAATAATATTCAAGTAAAATGTGATATTTGTATTGATACGATAGTGGTAAAATGCATTATTTTATGGATAGTTTATAATCTAAATAAAAAATTGCATTTCTAATGAAAAATGATAATATACCCTCTTGGGCCAATGTAAAGTTACAATTTTTATATTGTATATGAATTAAAGAATATTATTACTAGTTATATTAAATGAATATTGTGTATATGTGTGGGGTGGAGTTTTTTCAAAAAAAATATTGATAATTTGAATTGACCGACCAAAATAATAAAATAGTTATTTTAGAATTAATAGGAAAAAATAGTATTCAACAAAAAGTGATAAATATTAAAAAAGAAAACATTAGAGTGTCCAAAAATTAACAAAACATACAACAACAATAATTTATACTAAACAATTTATAGGATTTCACTTTAATTATATGGTGTCAATATGTCGGTGAGACGGTATTATATGAGACATTTTTTTTTAAATTTTAGTGTTCAATTAGAATGCACTTATAACACCGATATACTTGGACGATCTCAAACGTTAGATTAAGTTTTAAATTAATCTCAATCATTAAATTAAATAAAATTATTAAAAATAAATAAATTAAATAATCACCATTTTCTATTTAAACTTATCAACCTATCTATGGTGTAGTTGTTGCATATTAAAATCACCCTTAATTTTAATAGGTTAAAACAAAATTAGATAAATTAGATTTTAATTTAAAAAACTTAAAAAATGAACAATCAAAAATACAAGACTACCTTTAAAAATGGTGTTAATTTCCACAACGTGCGTATGACGCATACTCTTACCTAATTAATGCACTTTGAATTCGAATGTTCAAAATTTGAAATATTTAATTTGGGATATTTGATAAAGATTTTGGAAACAACATTAAATCAAAAGACAAATTATCTTGTGAGACACTATTTACATGAGACGATCGTGAGACGTGTTAAAGTATATCTATTATTTAAATAAAGTATGTTTAATGGTTGTTAAAGTATGTTTTCCAAAACATGTTGGATTATGCATTAAAGTATAATTTCAGCGTGTTATAATATAGTTTATTATTGACATACTTTAACTACAAATAATCATACTTTAATTCTACAATAAGTATACTTTAGTAATGAGTTGACCCGTCTCACACCCGTCTTCCAAATAATCCGTCTCACAAGAGAGTTTCTCTAAATCAAGAGTTCAACTATGCTCCTATGACACCGATGTATCTGAACGATTTTAACAGTCATATCAAAATTTAGGGTTATTCTGTGATGCACTTGGTGCACCTGTAGGTTTATATGGTAAAATTGAGAGGTAGTGGATAGTTATTAAATTTATTTTTAATTATTATATTTTATTGAATAGTGATGATTGAATAAAAAATTGATCTAATGGATGAGATTATCTAGGTGTACCGGTGTCTCGGGTGTAGTGCAGTTAGATTCCAAATTTTAATATAATTTTTACCATTAATTTAATTACATAATAAAAAAATAAAAAATAAATAAAAATGACCCATTACCCTTAACTATTAATTTATAAATCATTGAGGTGCACTGGTTCACAAAAAAGAATAAGTTATATTTGAATTTATTATTATTATTATTATTAAATATAAAGTTGGTACAACAAGATTATGTATTTGATTAATCGGTTACTTTGTTGACTCATGAAAAATTAGATATTAATGATTTCAATGAATATAGGATGAGAAGGGGTGCTATTTTGTGAAACGGTTAAGATGTATGCTTGATTATTATATTGAGGTGATTAATGAATCATATTATAACATTTAAAATTATAATTTAATTATTTTTTATTATAAAAAATATGCTTTAATAATTAATAAATATATAATAAAATATGCTTTAATTATAACATTTAATGATCTTTTATTATAAAAAATATGATTTAACAATTAATAAATATATAATAAAATATGCTTTAATTATAACAATCATACTTTGTGAGACGGGTGTGAGACGAGTCAATCTATCATTAAAGTATGTTTATTATATAAATAAAGTATGTTTATTTATAGTTAAAGTATGTCAATAATAACTCATATTATAACACGTTAATATTATACTTTAATGCAAAATTCAGCATACTTTAGAAAACATACTTTAACAACCATTAATCATACTTTATTTATACAACAAGCATACTTTAGTGATAGGTCGACCCGTCTCACAAATAACCCGTCTCACGAGAGACTTTGTCTTAACTTTAATGAATCATATTATAACATCTAAAATCATAATTTAATGATCTTTTATTATAAAAATATGCTTTAACAATTAATAAATATATAATAAAATATGCTTTAATAATAACAATCATATTTTAACTTATCTCACAAATCGTTTCACTTGAAATCATAAAATAAAATAAAAAAAACTTTGTAAAAATGGAAATACTCCACATGTTTTCAAATATAAAAAGGTAGGAATTGATCATTTGAGATATCTCATTAGTCAGTAGTATAACATAAAAAGTCTGTACAATGGGTTGCACGGTAAATTTCTGCGCAACCGTTTAAACTCTTATGTATAATAAATTGGAGTATTATAGTTTTGGATAAAACTTGTGTGATTCCGACAAACTGTTTTTAGAAAGTTATTATTTAGTATTAAGAGTTAGTATCCTATAAATTGATTTTACGGTGTAAATCATGTAATCCCTCTTTAATTTAAACTCTAACAATGCATAGCGTATATATGATTGAAAAGGGACCACATGATTTAGAGTAAAAAAAATTAGGTTCACATACTAAGTTATGTAAACTAGATTTATAAGAGTGTTTGTGAAAAGTTATGAGAATTTCAATATAAAAAATACAATATTACTAGCTTGATTAAATTAGAATGAACGATTTCGAGGATAGCACCTATTGGAGGTTCTATCCCTTCGTCATGCTATGCATGCATGTATATAGACATGCACGTTGGTTTCGAAAATATGGAATCGGAATCGAACGATCCTAGGACGGTTTTGGTTCGTTTTTGGAACTGTCAGTTTTGGTTTGGAATCGTCGGTTCCGGTTATCTTTCTCTTTTTTTTCACACTCACAACGTAAATAAAAAAATAGGTGGAACCGTCGGTTTTGATTCCAAGAAATGAAGAACAGGAACCGAACCAGAATATATCCAGTTTCGGTTTCATTTTGGACGGTTCTGGAATCGCTGGTTCCGATTCCAGTTGGAACCGCTGGTTCCCAAGTTCAAACCCCCGGTGCTGTTAAATTGTGCACGTGTACATGTATCTGTTGTAAAGGATACTGGGATACTATAGGATCTTATACAAGTGAGCAACACTCGTTGGATCTTATACAAGTGAGCAACACTCGTTGGATCTTATACAAGTGAGCAACAATTGTGTGAAATTATGGGATGGTTTACTTACTTTTTAAGTAAAGATGTTAGTATCGTTTTTAATTAAATAAACATGTCAATAATTTTCATATATACTCCGGATGCTTAATGAAATAATTCATTATTTGAATGACTATCTCTTTTTTTTAAATAAAATATAATTTTATATGGCTAAAACTTGTGTGTTATGAGGATATCGTGTCCCTAAATTACGCATTTTTTGAAAGTTATACCATTTAGTATAAGAATGTGTACCCTTTATTTTTTGGGGAAAAATTTTAATTTTTTTAATAAAAAATTTTCCAATGCATATTTCAACTGATCTTTTTAATGAAAAAATTATACCCATATAATTAAAGTATCTATACCTTTTGTTGTGCACTTAAATATTTTGTGCATTCGGGGACACAAGAGATCAACTATTTTTATATTGAAATATTATTTATTATTTATGAGATGATCTCATTCAATTTATATATACACAAATATTTGTCAAAATATGGTTATAATTCATGAGTTATGCATTTTCAAGACGTGTCTCATCTAATTTACATAAAATTTTGTTAAAAATACGATTATAATTTATGAGTTATAGCTAGGCATTTCTATAAATAATAATGTGCTCTGTTAATTACATTTGTACTCATTCTACTAATTATTTCATGCGAGTTTATGGCAATTAATTTACAAATTGTTAGTATGATAATGTAATATTAATTCCTTAATCAATATGAGTACATAAAATACTAGTTATAATTACAAGTCAAAATTGCGTAAGAATTTTGAATTGGAAAACTTAAGTTTTAAATAAAAAATGCTAATTATTATTCTCCGATTTTATGCTTTATTCTTACTTAAACTATAGTATAAGTTACTTTTATTAAAGTTTCTTTTTAACTAACTTATTCTCATGGTCAAGGTTGGTAAAACCAGAAAAACAAAATTATTCATATTTTAAAGAAAAATAAAATTTAATATACCTTTTATTTTAAATTTTCAACTTAAAAAAATATCTTTACTTTTTAAATTTGAAAATTCAAAATCACACTACAATCCTTAGTATTTTCACTCAAGTTAAATAGTCCAACTTCATGAGTTTTTTCAACACAAGTCCAGAAAGATATATTAACTATCAATTAGGATCAATTCATAATATAAAACATAAAAATTAGAGCGGATATTAGGTGTACTCGGGTGCAAGGGTGCACCATATGTGTATAACTTTTTATTTTATTTTGTATGCATGTTATTCTATTTTGTATATGTGTTTCTTAATAATTGTATACTTTTTTCACACTAAATTTTTCATTAAAAAAACTAGCATCCATATGTGTATAACTTTTTATTCAATAGTGCATACATGTTTTTTAATAATTGTATATTTTTTTACACTCAATTTTTCATTAAAAAACTAACAATTAAATTGTATACATTTTTGTTCATAATTGTATATATTTTTGTTTATATTTATATACGTTTTTTAAAGTGGGTGCACAGTATAATTAGCATAAAAATTATCAATATAGAATGTAAAGCCATAAAATTAATTAAAATAAAATAATAATAACTACATTAAAATTTCATGTATTAAGATTATTTTTAACATAATATTTTATAATCTATTATCATTAAAATAACATACTAATTAATAGCAAATATATAAAACTACGTTATTAAATTTTTATTAATTTTATGATTTTAGATCTGAATTGATAGTATTATATATTTCTGATTTTGAATTGATAAAAAAAATCTTTCGAATCCCCAATAGTTAACCTATCTTTTGAGTTTTATATTGAAAAAACTCTTTTATACAATAAAAGAGAAAAGAATGTAATAATAAATAAATAATAAAAAATAAATTTTAAAAAATGTATTGGAAAAAAATATAATTTTTAAAATTAAAATCACTCTTTATCATTAGACATACACGATTTAACCGAAACCGCCGGTTTTAACCGGAATCAGAACCGGCGGTTCATGAACCGGTCATTTGGAACCGAAACTGTAATTTATACGATTCGGTTCCGATTCCAGAAGTCAAAAAACCAAAATCGCCGATTAAAATAGCAGGTTCCACTAAACCGCCGGTTCACAAAAAAATTATCGATTTTCTGTATTTTTTGTTTTTTTTTTGAATTTCCAAATTAACGGCCGAGATTAAATGGCAGTTTGAAATGAACGGATGGATCCTAACTAGCCATTGAGGCTGAACCGGCGGTTTCGGTTCATGCCCAAACCGATCATTTTGGCTCCAAAATTCAAATTTTCACATTTTGAATGGACGCACGTGATTTGCTGCCCGTTGGAGATGAACGGTCGAGATCATCACCTCCCCCACCCCGCTCCGGTTCAGAACCGTGGAACCGACGGTTCGCCGACCCTTTTTTTTAATTTTCAATGGATTGGATTAATTTATTTGAAATGGATGGTTGGATTATTTTGCATCCTTTATAAATACCCCTTGTTGGGGTTCATTTGAGCACACAACATCTCTACTTCTTCTTCTTCTACAATTCTACATCATTCTTGATCCAATTTTCAACAATTCTATACTACTCTCTCTCAATTTATGTTCTAAATTTTTTTTTCAAGTCCAAGTTTCATTACTTCATAAGCTCAAATCATTCTCTTAGTTCCAAGTTCCAATTCCAAATTTCCAACTTCCAAGTTTCTTAGATTAATGTTAGTTTCATAATTTTCATTCTCACTTCTTATTTCATACTTACTAGTTTCTAATTACTTGTTAGTTTACTACTTTACTTCTTCACTTCTTCTAATACTACTACAAAAAAAATCCAAAAAAAAATGCCAAGGAGGAGAGGTTCTTCTTCTTCCAGTGCCGGTTCTTCCTCACAATTTTCTAGAGAAAAAACATTGCCAACGTAGACAATTGTCCACTACCGGCTCCGTCACCAAATCAACAATTTCCATCACCACCACTACATCCTAATTTTCCTCCGGATATTTCTACCCACCCTCATTTCTATGATTTAAATTATGGAAACATACTCGGAGATGATATCGAGTCCGACGGTGATGAAGATGATGTTCAAATTCAAAGACAGCAAAATGAGGAAGGGAGCCAACCAAGTTCGGGTGGAGAAGGTGGAAGTGGAGTCAAAGTCGGAGTAGGAGGCGGAGGTGGAGCATCACCCGGACCCGGAGCATCACCCGGATCAACAAGTCAAAGTTCTCAACAAACTCTACGTTCGGATATATTCACCATTCACTTCAAGAAATAAGCTCTTGAAAATTCATCAAATTATAAAGTAAGTTGCAACTATTGTGGCACCAATTATAAATTCAAGCATGGTGAAGGATATGAAACTTTCATCAAGCATTTACAAAAGAAGCATCTGGATAAGATTGGCATAGCAACAAATCAAACGCAATTAGGAAGAGGCTTCACGGGGTCTTCGTCCGGAGAAGAAGGAGGTTCTTCGGGAGGTAATGCTCTCTTTAAATTTAATGAGCCAAATTATTTGAGATATTATCTTAAGCTTATGTGCACCAAACATTTGCCTTTCAACTTTGCGGAAAATATTTTTTTCAAAATTGGGTTAATCTCACTTTAAATCCATTGCATCGTAATAAATGTACAAATGGTCTTATAAGAGTTGTTTTGGAGTATAAATTGGGTTTAAAGCAAATTTTAACAAATTTACCTCATAAAGTTTCTATATATTCGGATATTTGAAGTAATGCTTGGCAACGTGCGTATTATATGGGTATTGCTTGTCATTGGATTGATAGTTCATGGACTATGCAAAAATGATTAATTGCTTATAGAGCTTTTGATGTTCCACATACCGCCGTAAATATTGCTCACAAAATTAATACTATTTTGCAAGAGTATAATTTGACCACAAAATTTTTTATAATTTCATTTGATATTGCTAGTGCTAATACGACTAGTTTAGAAACTCTTATTAATATTTGTAAACCATCAATTGGTGGTAGGTTTTTTCATGTTAGATGTATTTGTCATATGTTGAATTTATGTGTTCAAGATGCTTTACATTCGTTGAAAGAACATATTAGTCCTATTAAAGATGCTATATGATATATAATGAAAAATCCCTCCGTGACAAAAAAGATGGAAAATATATTGTCAATCTATTAATATTCATCCTAAAAAATTTCCTTTGGATATTTCTGTTCGTTGGAATTCAACTTATAAATTGTTGCAAGCATCTTTTCAATATAGAGAGCATATATGCAATTTTTATGCACTTGAACCCACCGGTCATACTTTATTTGCTAATCAATGGGATACATGCACAACTTTATGTGAAGTTTTGCAAATTTTTAATGAAACCACTGAAGAATTATCCGGTGTTTATTATCCTACTACTAACATTGTTGTTGATAATTGTGTTAAAATTACCATTACTTTTAGTGCTAATGAAATAAATCCAATTTTACATGATGCTATTCTTTCAATGAAATTAAAATGGTTAAAGTATTTTTTTAATATTCCGGACTTGTGTTTACTTGCTAAATTGTTAGACCCACGTATTAGAATGGATGATTTGGAATAATTGTTAACACTTTATTATGATCATTTGTATGCTAATTGTGATTTAGACATTACACAACAAACTCCTAATCCTAAAGACATTATAGGTAATACTTATCAACTCTTAAGGGAACTTTTTAGTGAATACAATCAACAACATAATTTTTCTAGTGATGATCAATTTAGTGGTGATGATAGTAGTGGAAGTGGTGATAGTTCTAGAAAGTATCAAATTTTTGAGAAATTTTATAACTTTTATGATGCTAGATCTCAAAAACGTGCAAGGGTTCAATCTAATCATTTTCAAGAACTTGATTCTTATTTTATTAACACATTTGAGTTTGAAGAGAACTTTGATATTTTGTGGTGGTGGTCAAGGAGAGTTCAATTCTTTCCTATTTTATCATTAATTGTAAAAGAGGTCTTTGCGGCTCCCGCCTCTACCGTCGCCGTCGAACAAGCATTTAGCCTTGGTGGCCTTGTTTTGGATCTTCAACGATCAAATTTAAGTGTTAAAAATTTAAAAAATCTTTGTTTGTTTGATGATTGGTCAAAAGCGGAAGATCGAAGTCAACACAATGATGATGATTACGTGACGGATGAAGAATCAATACGGAAGGAGAGTTAGATTGACATCACCACCCGAGTCCTGACCACCATTCGACAAGGTAAGTAGAGGTAAGTTACGAGAACTACGTGGGCTTTGATTCCTTTCGGGGATACGTAAGCAATTTAAATTTAAGGTTCAAGTTGATATTCAAATTGAAACTTAAATTTAAACTCAAGTCCTTTTTTTCTTTTTTTCCCCTTTTATTTTGTGGATTGTAATTTGTATTATTGAAATTTTTCTAGTGTTGTTGTAAATTGAAATTGTAAAATTTTATTGTACATTTGTAATTGTAAATTGTAGCGACAATGGACAATTTATTGTTAATATCTTATCATCTTATTCTAGAATTTAGATTATCAATAATCAATTTTTTTAATAAATTATTATGTTTTATAGAATATTATAATTTATCTACTTCAAATCTCAAAATCCAAATGATATTTTTAAAAAAGAGATAAAAATTTACAAATGCAAATTAAATTTCAAATTTTGATTTAAGTGTTTCATGATTTCATCAACAAGTTCAATGTCTCAAACTCAAACAATTAAAATTGAATTATTAAACAATTAAAACTGAAAAAACAAAAAAAAATCGAATTAAAAAAAAAACCCGGAACCGGCGGTTCAAAACCGAGCCGAAACCGTGGGATGGCCGGTTCGGTTCCGGTTCCACATTTTCGGGAACCAAAATCGGCGGTTCGGAACCGGAACCGGCAGTTCCGAACAGTCGTGCATGTCTATTTATCATATAATAATCAGATCATATATAATATAATATAATATATTAAAAGTGACAAATACTTGGGAAACATTTTTTTCCTACTTTGTCCCTATCTTATTTCACTATTTATCTTTTAACTCCAACATTATTTCACTATTTACCTTTTAACCTTATTAATTTAAATAAATTCTAATCTTATCAATTTAATTTTATTAATTAATACGAATTGATGGTGGCCTTTTGAAATTCACATTATTTCTTTTAACTTGTATATACATGCATGCACTACATTTAAATCAAACTTAATGAGCAAAGTAAAATAAATTGATAGTGCCTCTTGAACTTTTCAATTTGTTTCTTATTTAAGTTTGAAGAAGAAGAAGGAGAATATTGGTGCAGATTGGTTGATGGTTTATACAAAATTCTCACTAGATCATTGCAGAATAAAAAAACCTTTATATGTATGTTCTCTTTTATTTAACATTTTGTATATCAGTTACTGTACTATAGATATGCATGTTATGCCACGTACGTATGACTGTATTTTTTCTTAAGAATATTTCTTTTACGTTGTTTTTAAGTTTTCATTCACAAATCTCATGTTTTGCCTCAAGTATTGCATGTGCAATTTTCTCATAAATGGGTGGTGGTGAGGTTCGAACCTTGAACTTTTGTTAACCATGGGCTCTGATACCATATTAAACGACCACCTCATTTAAAAGCTTAAGTTGGTGGAGGAATGAACCGTTTAATACTTAATCGAGTCACACTAACAGAATATGAGAAAACGAGTGAGAAGAGTCTTTGCATTTTCGTCAGGTACTTTAATATTGATTAATTACAATGCATTTGTTGTAATTGCAACTGTTTTTTTTTATCATACTGTTATCTTTATTAAATTTTTGCTTAATGTGCTTGCTTTTTTATTTATTTTTTTCGATTATCAAATCCACGCCAATGTCTTCATGATTGATTATGGTGGTTGGACTACTTCATTTGAGACTTGAGTACCTCTTACACCTCAACTCTTTTATTATTGTTATTATTTTTTATATGCAATCGTTTTATTTTGTTAATCAAGTTGTGAATTGAATTTTCCAATTTTTTTATTTATTTTGTAAACACTTTCATGATATCTTTTTCCTCTTTCCTCGCCAAATAGGAGCAGAAGGTATGATAGGGGCGGGACCTAAGACATTAAGAGAATGAGAGTGTGAGCAAGCAAAGAGACAAAGATAAAAAGAGTGATTATCTAAATTTTTTATTTTTTAATTTTTTGTAAGTAATTGTAGGAGAAACTAGGTGATAAAATATCAGTATGAGTTATTTTATTTTTATTTATTTTTTTCGGCGTTCACTGTGTGTATATTGTACATGAAAATTTAAATATACATATATAACATATTTATAATTTGGGTAGTCACTGTTGAGTTTTAATAAAATTCTAGATCATTATAATTATTATTTTTTTATAATTAAAAGCAATCTATATCAAATTTAATTTTTATATACCACAAAAAAATTACATTACAAAGTGCAAAACACGTCTTATAAATACTAGTCATATGTCGGTCAACCGTTATATTAGCCATGATTTTCTCAAAATTTTAAATTATTTTTTATTAATATTATTATATTTTAAATGTGCCATAGACTTCAACACAATAGTTTGAATCTATATAGTATAAATCATTGTCATATATTCTTTTAATTTAGGTAAAGCTAATGTGAGAACGCACAGTGAAATCGAATACGTTTTTATAAATTGTCATCAATTTTTATCAAGTAGTATCACTACCAAAAAAATATTTTTTACCAACAGAATATTCCGTTGGTAAAAGCCTTAATTTTATTATTAAATTGACTTACTAACGGATTAACAACAGAATTCGTTGGTAAAATTCTGTTGGTAAAGTGGTGATTGGTAAATTTTTAACAACGAAAAATCAATTCCGTTGGTAATTTATATAATGATTCCCTTGGTAATTACCAACGGATTGAATTCTGTTGTTATAATAGAAAATAAATCCGTTGGCATTCCGTTGTTAAAACAAAAAATGTCATTTTTGTTGCTAATCCATTGATAATTTGCCAACGGATTGAATTCCGTTATTAAATTCGGTTACTAAAAAATATACTTTTTTATAGTGTATATTAATCCCTTAATTTTATAAATAAATTCACATTTTATTATTTTTCTCCATCTTATAAACAAGTTCATGTTTTTAAGAAATAACACACCATTCATATCTCATAACACACTTTTATTTCAAAAGAAATTATCACACTTTTATAACTCATATGATTACTTTATAATTTATTTTTACCTAAAAATACAAAGCTATCCTTAAAAGCAATTGAAAAAAACAACAATTTTAGAACTCTGTATTTAGGTAGTATAGCTTTTCATTAAAAATGTTATTACTATTAATTTATACTACGAATTACTCCATTTATGAAATAATTGAGTGCACGCACCACTATCATGTTTCATTAATTCAAGTATTATTTTTTTATTAAAATATTATCACTTTTTAATTGTCTCACGGAAATATTCTTGTGAGACGGTCTCACACATTTTTTGCCTTTAATTTGTTCTAAAAAAGTTACAAACTTCTCAATACAAATTATTTTTAAAAAAACATGGGTTACTTGCAAAAAAAATATTTTACTTTTATTACAAATTAATCTCTATTTTTTAGAAATTGCAAAAGAAACTACCACATTTAAGTATTGTTGCAAAATGCGCAAAAAAAAACCTACTTTTAATCATAAATTTAGTGCTTTTGCAACAATACTTAAATATGGTGGTTTTTTTATAATTTCTCAAAAGTAGGAATTAATTTACAATAAGAGTAAAATTTTTTCAATTAACCCAAAAAGAAAAAATCTATCCTATGACACAAAATAATAATATATGCCAAAAACTTGTGTGCACACGGGCACATTCCGTGCGCCTTTAGAATTTTGTGTTAAATTGTATACTCTTTAGTATAAAGATGTGTACCCTTTATTTTCTGAAGAAAAATAAAAAATATTAATAAAAAGTGTATAACCCTTTAGAACAAAATGTTGTACCTTTACTAATTAAAGTGTATAACCTTTAGAACAAAACAATGTACCCTTACCCATAATACTAATTTTAAAGGTGCACGGTACCCCGTATGCACGCAAGCTTCACTCATAATATATTCGATAAAACTTATTTTAAATTTAATATCATCCTCGCCTATTACACATACATAATGTATACATATATTGTTTATTAAAAAAAAAAAAAACTATGCACCAAATTACCTAAAAAACTTGCGTTTATTTTTTTCTTTAAATAATTTACATGGGAATTAAAAAAAAGTGACAATCTCTAAAAACAAAGAGAGTATAAAACATTGTCTATAACATGTAAGCATAAATTATTGTATTCAATTTAATGGTGCAACACATTATATGATACTTTTTTTGTTAGATACATATATTGGTCAAGACTGTAGTGTATGTTTCTCAAATTTCTAGTTCTTGGATTCCCCTTTAAAAGAAATTTGGATCACAAGTAAGGAACAAAGCTAATTGGAAGATGATACAAAAGTTTCTGTGGTGAGCTTTTTACAGATCCATTTTATTATTTAATTACTAAAAAAAATTGCTTCAAACAAGAATGAGTAACCATTACAATTCTTCCTCATGACTTCATTCTCTTTGATTATCTGTTAAATAATATATGATAATTATATATTAATGTGTGGTATCCAATTAAAGTTAGCCAGCTGTTTAAAGAAGTATCACACACCTGTTAATTGATTTTTTTCCTCTTTAATTTTACGTTATTTTCCCCCTAATTATTGCTAATTATAATGAGATGTCGTAAATACTCTATGAATGATATTTATTACCAACAAATTTGAAAACCATAATGCAGGGATGATGTAAAAAAGCAGATACAATAAATATATATATATATATATATATATATATATATATATATATATATATATATATATATATATATATATATATATATATATATATATTTTTTTTTTTCCCCTCCCCCATCTTTCTTTTTATAGAAAAAAATGTTATTATACACTTCTATATAATTAAAAATATAATTTGCTAGAATTCGTGCCATCCAAAGATTTGTGAAATTATAAGATAAAAATAAACGTAAATTATATATCATACCGAAAATTCATATAAACCGAAAAATTAACATAAATTTACATTGATCAATCAATTGTTGGAGAAATGATCCATAAACCCAATTACATCAATCACTAAATGTTTGTTTAGTCATGACTTTCATTAACAACAATTTTTTTTGCAATTTACGTTGACTATGAAATCTTAAATGGTTCCTTTTAAATAAATGGAAAAAAAGGTGACATCGTTTCACGAAAAACAATACATAAAATAGATAAAAAGTGTTAGATAAATTTTAATAAAAAAAAAATTTAATCGATGAAAATTAATAAAATGAACTGTTTTATGATCCATCAAAAATATATAAAATATATTTAAAGAAAAATATCGCTATATGATAAGAAAATATTCAAAATTAAACAATTTTTTGTGAAATAGTCTCACTTAATTTTTTTCTTTTAATAAATACTCTATGACTAGAGTTGTAAGTATTAGTCATTGTAAATTTTATTGTGAAACTTAAAATTAAATATTTAAATTAATATTAATGTGAGAAATTTTTTTTGCAAATCTGTGGCGTGTGATGCATGTTGTCACTCCACGATTATGGTTTGATCATTTGAGGTAACCTAATTTAATCTATGATTGAAGAATAATTGTTTAAGCTTAAATAGCATCTCGAAATTACGTCGAACCTTCCAACTTATTACAAACAAAATTAAGAATTGACTATTCCATCAATGAAAGGCTAATGCCTAATGTCAAGAGTGCTTAATATTAAATTATTCGTTTTCTTTTTACACGTAAATTAAATAGTATAATATTTAATGCCTAGGATATGAGTTTAAATGTTAATTTAACTTTTGTTTTTACTTTTGAATTAAAGTGATGATATATCATGTAATTTTGGATTAAGCCTAGATTATTTGATATGGAGTCATCTGGAAATGAATACAGTACTTTGTAAAAAGACGAATTAAAATAATAATAAGATACTCCCTCTGTCCGGATTGAAAGATGTTATTTGTTTTTTGGCACCGAAATTAAGAAAAATTATTATTTAATGTGTAGTGGATAGTTGTATTAGTGGAGGTGTGGTCTCATTTTTTAGTTGTATTAGTGGGTGTGTGGATAAAAAAGGAAATGAGATCTTTGGGGGCGGACGCCCAAAATAAAAAAATAATACCCTTGAAAGCAGACAGAGGGAGTATATTTAAAGGGGACGGAGGAAGTATTGTGACCAGCAACGTGAACTAAATAATGTTTATTCTCATTTTTTTAGCTCATTCTGTTACAAATTAAATAAATAGTAAAAAAAAAACGTATCCATCTATTTCAAGGGCAAGTCTTGTGTGATACCGTCTCACATAAGTCCTTACATGGATAAAAAGTGATAACATTATTAATACTCAATGATGAAAAGTGATAATGATGTTGTGAACTATAAACTATTGATAGTTAAATAAAAGATAATAATATTTTGTATCGAAATTAATAATGATATTATCACTTTTTATTCGTCTCACGTAAGAGCTTATATAAGACGGTCTCACATAAATCTTTACCTTATTTTAATAACTATTTTAAGCCTCAATAATATTATTATCATTTTCGTTTCAAAGTTTAAACCAAACGCTGGTTTTCAATAATTTCGTGATATTGAAGATGAAAATTTTATCAATTTAAAAATTTGAACATCCAAATTTGATTCATATGGTGCATTTGCTAGAAAAGAAATGTTTTATGTATGTTGCGATTACATTAAAACTTTGCCTTAATTAGTAGGTCCAATTAATAATAAATTTAGTAAAAAAATTAAATTGTATGTTACTATTACATTAAAACTTAATACATTTAGTAAAAAAAATAATTAACTTATAAAAAATTTGTTTTATTTCAATATTGAAAAAAACTAGTGTAAAACTGGGAATATTATATAATACTACAGGCCCTAACTACAATAGTAGAAGGTTATTCTTTAGAACAATAATACTATAGGGTTACCCTTTAGTTAAATAATAATAATATTATTGTTAATGAATTCTTTCCGGTATAATAATTTATTTATTTTAAAGAGTGACATTTCATAAATTAAAAGAGTAATCTTTCCCCAAACATCGCATGCACTAGCATCTGATGTTGAACAAAGTTAGCATTTCAAAAAGTATTGTTATTATACTTTAAATAATTAGATTTGAAATGACATCGTAATTGTATTCATAATACAATATACTCCTCACTTCTTAAATTTTATTTCTTAATATTTTGAAAAACTGTATAGCAATTCATTATATATTTAATCTAAAAACACACTTACAATTATTAAAAAAAAAACCATTAATTTTTGAACCAATAATTATTTGACAATTAATACGTACAAAGACAAGAGTATGCGTATGACTCAATTAATATACAATTATTTGGGATGTTTCAAAATAA
This sequence comes from Pogostemon cablin, assembly GCA_023678885.1. Lineage (NCBI taxonomy): Eukaryota > Viridiplantae > Streptophyta > Magnoliopsida > Lamiales > Lamiaceae > Pogostemon > Pogostemon cablin. The sequence continues at coordinate 4,744,723 of CM042976.1, forward strand.
TTTATTACTAATATTTTATAGATTTGGCCATGAACTGGAATAATGTCGAAGAAAACATGTTGCCAAGTATAAATTAAAAAATTAAAAAGTTGCAGGCTGATGATACGATTACACACTGTCACCAACTACCTACATTTAATGAGATCATGGGTTAGTATTAAAATAATGGTATTTATATCAATATTTAATTCCCTAAAATTATTATATTGAATATTTAATAACCAATGCGTTTTTTTTTTTAAGGTCTCATAACAAGTTAAACAGAAATAGTCAGCTTTAGGTATGTTTGTTGGGTTTTGAAAATCTAGTTTTAAATGCGATGGGTTTTGAAAATTTATACTAAAGTAATCTATGTATATATTTTAGTTTTCCATATCATATATTCACTAAGAGGAGTGAATTTTGTTATTTTCATTTGTTCCAATACAAGAAGTATATTTCCTTTGTAGTTAACAAGACAACACAAAACAATTTTTATACTTCATGGGACCCACACACTACTAATATAACTACACACAATATATTAAAATATAATTTCTCTCTCCTCATCTACACATTAACTATTATTTAAATTTTTGTTGAATTAATGTTTAAGAGATTGATGATATGTGTCAAAAAAATATTAATTGATGTTAGAAAAAATATGAGAAATTAGAGAAAAGAAAAAAAAAAGTAACAAAAATGCATTGATTGTTAAAAAAAAAACAAAACAAAACGTGTAAATTTTCAAAACAAAAAGTTGGTTTAAAAATTCAAAACAACCCTATGTTAGGATAGGTTTAGATTTCTCATGGCTAATGAGCGTCACTCATTTAATATTAGATACATGTGATGTTTTTACAAACATCACACAGACATTCCATTCTCATTTTTCTTTTACGGGAGGGATTAGGGTACAATAGCTGTACCAATTGAATTGATACATTCTTGGTCCACACAATTCTTAATTAATTCATACTCCTTCATTAATGTTGTTTTTTATTTTATTTTTAATTTATTTTATTTAAATGACTATTATATCTTAAACCCTAAGGATAAATTATACCCTAAACTACAAGAGTAAAATTACAATTATACCTTAAACCTTAGGGGTAAATTATACCCCAAACCACAAGGGTAAAATTGCAATTATATCCCTAAAATTAAATAATAAAAAAAATAGTAACAGCAATAGTTTAAAAAAAAAAAGGGAACACACACTGAAGATGAAGGAAGGAGGTTGTACGAGGTTGTACCAAAATGGAGGTTGTATACAAGTCATTGTCTTTTTTACATACTATTGTCATGTATTATTGAAGTCAAATGATAATATTGGAAGAGAAATATAATACTGATTGTGTAACCCACCCTCGTCGATAATGGGGGCAATTAGAGTGTTAAAGGATTGCTGATAGTTCGATCCAAAACATACCATTTAGTAGGTTATAAGAGGTTTGTTTATTGATGAAGCAGACCATTTACGAGACGGGTTGTGGGTTGGACTATTTATGGGGTGGACTTTGGATGAATTTTGATAGAACGTTGCAGGCCCATTTGGATATTATGATATTAATTTTTAATGAGAGCCTATAAATAAGTATAAGAAAATACTAGATAATTTGATTTCACAATTCAAAGTATATTTTTCTGCCGAATTATGCGTAGGGGATTATTAATTGGTGGTGTCGTTTAATGTATGGGCCTGAATGAAGCAAATTATATGAAATAATAATGTGGACTCTTGGAGTATGGGCTATTGCTGGAGAGGGTTGGTGGAAATTTTTAGAGGTTTGTGGAGATTAACCCATGGGTTGCTTCTAAGCGAAAGATCAATTTTAAAACTTAAAAGTTAATAAACTAATTCCAAAATTTTAACTATTTACGACTAGTTTGTTTGAAAATAAAAAATAAAAAATTTGTAGGAATAAAATTTATAAAATTTAAAGATATTTTGAATTTGGCAATTCCCTCTTGGCCCCTCATCATGACTCATGACCACCACCTTATAAAAAGATATTATCTCCCATCTACAGAAGTTTTCAACTTCCCTCCATAAATTTACAAAGGGATGGTGAAAACTTATACGAGAACGAAGGAGTAATTCATTAAATATATAACAAAAAATAATCTATATCACCAATCTGTGGGAAAAAGAAATGTTTTAGAGGAAGAACAATACAATTAGTGAAGCAACCCTAATATTCTTTGCCTCAATAACAAAGATTCAACAGTTGTACAAAAGAACATAGGAGGATACAGTAATATTAAGTAATCCACTGAAGGATGGCAAAAAAAGATGAAATAGCAAGAAAGCAAGAGCAGAGGATAATGAGTAACCAAATATCTTATAAAAATGTTTCCATTTAAATAGGCTTATAGTATTGAACAAGCAAAAGACTGATTACCACAAATATGGGATCAAAACTGCACCTTTGGTTTAAAGGCGACGTTGCAGAAGGCATGAAAATGTTTTATGTATTTCCACTCATTCTTCATCAGAGTAATTGAACTTTATCGAGTGAGACTGCAGGTCAATTTGTCCTCCTCTGTAGCTACCACGCTTCTTCTTGGTTTTCTCATGTCGAAAACCCCTAGATGAGACAGAGCAGAGACAGGAAAAATGAATTAAGTGAGGAAAATCAAAGTGACGAGAATTCATATTGTAAAACCCAAAACTGGAAAAAGACTCATATGTAGCAGCTTCAAGTTTTAAACTTATTATCCCTCGTCACTTCCATTATAACATCTAATTACTTAAAAAACCCAAACATAAGAAGAAAGGGAGAAACGAGAGCGGGAACAGTTGATTAGCAGATAACATATCTTAAGCCAAAAAAAAAAAAAGGCTGCACCAGCCTCGAGGTTCGTGATAATTTGAATAAATTTTATGGTAATAATCAAAATAATTCACCCAGCTGGTCTCTGTAGGCTTCAAAGTTTATTAACTTAATCAATTAAAGATATGTTCGTCTCTGTAGGCTTCAAAGTTTATTAACTTAATCAATTAAAAATATGTTCCTCACTAATGTGGTGACCCAGGTTCGATTCTCATTGGGAACAAATAGGAGGGGAGTTATAAGGAGGCTTGGAGAAAGGGGAAGTATGGGTGCTTGGTGAACTAATTATACTAACATTGTCCGATCAAAAAAAAAATTAAAGATATGTTCCTCTGCCCACCCCCACCCATAAATCTCTAAATTTAAACATTTAAGAAGGTTATTAGTCAATGGTCAGTATCACATGGAAACACACCTTCCCTTGACTTGCCCCAAAACTTCTTGTGCTTTTGCACCATAACCAGTCTCTGCACCATCCTGCAATTAGAATAAAATTTCACATTAAAAGTTCACAAGGGTCACAGATTAACGCAGCATTATACCATAACCATAGATGTATTTGTCCCTGTATAAAATTATAATTTCTAAATCATGTTTTATTCTACTCTCAGCATCAATATTTGAGTGAATTACCCATCCTCATCTTCATCAAATTTCTTAAGGATTCCTGGTTTAATTCTCTCCCATTCTTTGACCCCTTTTCAATTGTTCAACCATTTTATGTTTATTTAAGGTGCTAACTAATATTTGTTGGCCTAGTTGAAGTAGTGAACCGCCAAGCTCTTCAGCATTGAGGCTGGATATCTTGCACCTCAGGTACTATTTAACAACTTTAATATTAAGTAACAACAAAGTCACCTTGCTCTTTTATAGGGATTAATAAAAATAAAGTTATGAAGGTTCCTTGCATAATTATCTTAGTATGTTAGGGTTTTAGAAACAACAAGAACATAAATCTGGAGTCTTTCAAAGTTGAAGGCTAGTTCATTGAGAAACGAAAAGAAAAGAAAAGGCAAAAATTTGAGTTCATAATTAACTCAACCAAAAATTATGTAATAAAGCAACTGTTTGATTGAAAATGTTGGTACATTCTTCATGGATTCATTTCAGGTATTAAGTAAAATGGTATAAATCATGTCATGAGAGGTTAGCATGCATGCAATCACACAGCACACATAAATAGACAAGTATGTGCATATAAACCTAAAACTTGTAAGAAAACAAAAATAAGGGAGAACAACAGGAAGAGTGGAAACAAACCTTTGCCCAGTAAGAATTATCTTGAAGCCTCTCATCAACAAATTCCACCTCATCAATCTTCACTCTTTGAAATGCGTTCACTGTTTTTGGCTGCAAAATCCATGCAAATTTAACGATAGATAATCACCACTATTATTTTAATAACTGTTTCAACTTTATACACATGGACAAAGAGACTCTTTACATCTATCACAGAAATTGACACACTAAACAAAAAAGTGATAGAACACACACAAGAAACGGAATGAAAAGTAATCCCTCAAAGAGGGCCACAGAGTTAATCTCTGCCACAAACCAATTATGGTTGCAATTTTAATATATTTCTTCTTGTTCTCCCCACCGTAGAGTACATACGGTATATAAAGAGGCTCAAGGCCCATAATCCCAACCCTAATTCTAATTACCATTATGACAGGAATGGAAAATAGGAAACTTAATTAATCTAAATTAAGGAAATATTTGACTAAAATAACTCATTCCTTCTATCAAAAGACACAACAGAAACAGATAAATGCATTTAAATTCAGAAAGATGTGATCACCTGTGCATATATTTCCTTAGTAACATTCTGAAGATGCATGTATTCACATTGTATGCATGAAATTCCAGTCGGTAGAACAAGTAATAATGTTCAAAATTTTAAATGCAGTTATATTAAGAGCATCGCAACTACTGAATATGGTCTTGAATACCTTTGGGATGGAAAATGCAATACCGTGCTAACACAGAAACCATTTCTTAGCATGACTAATGTGACGTTCTCATATTACGAGCACACGTCAAGATAAAAAAAATGCCAAAAAAATATCACGCAATAAAGTAAACAAGAGAGATTTGAAAGTACCTCAGAACTTTTGGGCTGCCTGTTAGCACATTTTTGTTCACTTGATTTTTCCATGCTGTTGTTGGTAGCATTTTTATTGCTTTCATCTTTGCCGTCTTCCAGACCTTTTGAAATGTTAGTCTTGGGTTCTTCAACTTCTAATTCCTGATTAGACTGAATTTCCCTTTTTCTCTTTTTGGATGCCTTCTTAGATTCAGTAATACCATCTACGTCAGCCTCAGATGATCTCTTCTTAGATTTTGTATCAACTGTGGTTTCTCCATCAGGTAGTACTTCTATTCCCTTTGCATCAGCATGCAATAATTCTGTTGTCAACTTCCTTTTCTTTTTCTTCTTTTCTTTCTGGTTCTTAATGGATTGATCCTCTGCTAATTCCAGAACACCATTTGATGCCTTAGTTCTCTGGTCTTCATGACTGGAACCTGATGTCTTTTGGCTTTCATCCTTGTTGTTATACACATATGATTTGTTCTCCTTTTCACTCATGACCAAACCTTCATCAGTTTTATTAACTGCAGTATCCACTTTTCTTTTCTTTTTCTTCTTACCTTGACTTTCTCCATCCACTGCACCATTTGCATCTCCATTTTTTTCCGTTATGTTAACCTCCGGTTCTTCTAGAATGAATGGGAGAAAGAAAAGAAATTTTAAATCATGGAATTTAATATTGAACTAGTCATAAAGCAAAAACACAATGAACTACTGAAAATCAAATTGTAGTAATCTGTTCGTGTTACCTAGCTTATTCTGGGATTTAAAGTCTTTATGGGCACTAGCACTATTCCTGCAGAAAAGAGGATCTCAGCAATATGATAATCAAAATAGAGCCCCAGCTATAAAAAACACAAATCATCATCTCTGAGTCAACACAAAAGCAAGATTGTGGCCAACATTATTCTTTGGATTTGGTTTACTCATTTAAAAGTGTACATAGTTAATACATCTCACTCCCCCCAAAAGAAAAAGGGGAGGTAACAGAGGAAGAGAAACGACAAGAGAAACCAAGAGATGTACTTTCATAGTTTCATCATGATTGTGGTTACTCATTATTTAGATTCCACAGCACCACACAAATATCTTAATCTTACTGAAAGCCTGTGCAACTCACTGCATACCACAATTTAGTAGGATAAGAAAATTGACCCCGATAAGTTAAATAATAATAATAAAATGAGATTTCAAATTGATTAATCATGGACCTGTGCCACTACATAATCTGATCTTTACAATTGTTAAAAAACCATCAGTCCATCCAAGATCAAATCATGTTTATCTGAATGATTAATAACTCGTACTCATCAACCTAAACAAAAATACAATATGTAGTTTACAATGTGGATAGTGTTATGCATTTCAATTAAAATTTATGTTCAAAGTTCAGACTAAAACAAGAATAAGCATGGACAGCAAGGAAAGTATAATCCAAACATGAGGGCAAAGCAAAAGGAAATACATTCAATTTGAACATGATTTTAGCAGGAAAACGCAAAAGGCAGATTCATATAAGAACACAACTCCACAAATTGAAATGCATTCTAAACTAATGCGGCAGACATCATAATTAATATTAATTTATTATTCAAATATATATAGACTTTGTAAAGTGGTTGTTCAATGACGTACCAAATCTCCTGATATTGGGAGAAAATCTCATTCAAGTTAAGTGCCTTGGCTTTCCAATCAGCGTCCTGAACATACAAAGAAGGTCAAGTACAGAACTATGGAGAAACTAATTGTTTCATGGCACCACTCTTGAACAAGAACCAAATTCAACTAGCAAACAATGCATTACAAGCTTTTTTTTTTTAAAAAAAAACTGCTTATTTTATTAATTATTTATTTATTATAACTACAATTAAATATTATTTTCGGATTCCTGGACAAAGGAATTCATTTACAGTAAAAAAATTCAACCAACAGAGCAGAATTTCCCATGCTTAACCAGGATTTCAGAAGCATCAAGCAATCATAGTTGCTGCATTTTACATTCAACAATTCTCAAGCAACTTCCTCATATGAAAAAACATAGAAATCTTCAAGTTAAATCAAATTAACTCCATTAAGATTGTGCATTTCAGCAATGGGCATAACCAAAAGATTAAAAAAGCCCAATTGCAACTATTCACGGTGAACAATAACAAATCCGCATCGAACAACATTACAGCTCAAATGAATTCGTCACACCATTATCCTGAACTCCAATTATCATCAAACAATAGCATTACAAACACAAACGCATCAAAATTACGAACCTGAATTTGAGCTGCAGGTAGGAAGCGTTTGAGGACTTTTGAAAAGCCCTTATTTTCAAGCCACAAAGCGACGGAACAGGTCAGAATAGACTCATCCTCGGGCTTCAACTGGGCCGCTATTTCGGGCTTGTTTGTCGCCATTGTTGCGGGCAGTGGCTGGTTACTCTGCTGGTGCTCGAGTATAAGAACTTGGCGAGGCTTGAATGCTATGAGGGCCAACTGGGAAGGGCTGACCTCTGGGCCTCTACGCATATAAGGCGATTGTGTACACTTCTGAAAGGTTTCCCACCCGAGGAAGAAGGGTTTATGCTTGAGTTTGGTATTTATATACGATGATTGTTGTTCGTTAGGGTTTTGAAGTACCGTTGACGTTGTACCTTTGGGCAACTCAAGAGGGTTAGTTTTGGAGCGTTTCTTCAACTCGATTCACCATTTTTTTTTTTGGTAAAAATTCACCATTATTTTATTTTACTATTTTATTTTAAAGTTAGGTTTCTTGTGCACCTAATTATATACTCCTTCCATCCTTCTAATAGTTACGTTTATTTTTTATATGTAGATTAAAGAACATATTATTTTAATGTATTTTGAGGTAAGAGATATAACATTTTAATTTATAGTGGATAGTTGTATTAATATTGTAAGTAAGTCTCATTGGTTACGTTTGCTTTTGCACGTGAATCAAAGAATGTAGTATTTTAATGTATAATGAATAGTTGTATTAGTGTTGTAGGTGGGGTCTCATGAAGATATTTTAATTGTTTTGTATAGGTCCTATATACCAAAAAGAGAAATGTAACCATTAGGACGGGATGCCCAAATTGAAAATATATAACTATTAGGACGACATGGAGGGAGTAAGTCGTTTAAGGGTATACAATTTTGTTCTAAAGAGTGTACATTTTGCTTTATAAAGATATTATTTTTTTAATTAAAGAGTCAGTTAAAATATGAATGATATTAGTGTTCAAATAATTATTTTTTTTGAAAAATTAAAGAATATAAGTTTTTATACTAACGTAAAGACTTGTGTGACATTGTTCGTGAGACAGATAAAATGTAATAATCCCTCCGTTCCAAAAACAAGTTTCCGGTTACTGTAGATACGAAGTTTAAGAAAAAGTTACTTTTTACTTTACTTTTAGAGGTAGTTTGGTATTTTTAGATAATAAATAAATTATAAAGTAAGTAGTGTGAGTTGTAAAGAGGTGATAATTTTGAAATTAAGGTGTGTTGTGAGGTTATTGATTTGTGTGTATTTTCTTATTTGGGGAGTGTGAACTTGTTTATGGGACGGAAAAAATAGAAAGTGTGAATTTGTTTATGGGATGAAGGGAGTAATATTTTAATAAAAAAATGATACTCAATCGGTGAAAGTAATAATGTTGCAATGAACAATATTTTACGAACAAATTATAATTTATATAAAAAGTGACAACATATTAAAATCATTTAATACTAAATTGTACAACTTTCAGTCACTTCACCCCAAATATTACCTATTTAAAGTCAATACATTCCAACATGTTTTTTTTTTCATACCAAATTACCCATATAAAATTTATCTGTCTTCAAATCAATACATGTATTTTCAACTTCAAAAGAGGATGATCGGAATGATCGTGGTAATGAGAGGGTGTTCACGAAACTTTTTTCTGGTGATCTAACAAATCCATCTTTATTGTCAAGTTTTAAAAAGCATGAAGCCGTTATGATTTAGAAAAAGTGAAAACGAAATCTTGTAAGAGTTCATTGTCAGGTAACAAAATTATTAGAGTGAGATATTCCGATAAATAATAAGTCTAGAGCGTGGAAAAATTTATTTAGGAGCACAAGTATGTTGCATTGGTGTAGTTTGTCTTATCGTAGTTTAAACAAAGCTCTAAATGGTGCTTTTATTGAGAGGTGACAATCTAAGACCAATACTAGAAATGAAGTATATTGCACTTCCCTAGTTTTTCTTATTGTAGTCCAAACAAAACTCTAATCGGTGCTTTTGTTAAGAGGTGGCAACATGAGACCAATACTTTTCACATGCTATTTGGATAAATGACAACAATACTAGATGATGTGTATATATTGTTTTTAGAGCTCCTATGTCAAAGAAGATGATCAGATAGAATACAGGGAAAGCGTATCTAAGAGCTTGTTAGGAGTTAAACATGAGGATGCTGTTTCTGAGATCTAAGCACTTGAAAAGAAGCTCTCTAATCGTTACACGTGGAAAGAAGCTCACTTGCTATCAATAATGAATGACTCTAGTGCAAACTACATGGATGCCAATGTCTATCTTATACAATTATATGGATCAGTCTAGGAGCACAACTAGATAAAAGGAAATAATTATTTATTCTAGACGAAACTCTTATAATCGATGTGTTAAATAATTGTTGTAAATGTATTCTTAGGAGCTTTGGTATTACTCATACCAAACTTTCTTATCACTAAAATTTTACCTTATAAAAAAAAATCTTATGTAACTATTTATATAATGACATATAAGCGAGGAAATAAAATCAAACTATTGCCCTTAGAATTTATATTGTAGGGTATAGTATTGTCTCTGTTACATGCTAATCATTTAACAAATACTCCATATAAAAAAAAATGATACATCAAAATAACACAGAGAATTCTGATTGTAAATCATTGACACATCTAACACGTGTAACAGGAGATGTAACAGAAAAATGTAACAGGACATCCAACGCCGTAAAACATGTAAATTCTTATCATTTAAAAATGGTAAAGATAATTATACATTATATTTTAAATCCTAAATTAAATATTAAATTCTAAACATAAACTTATATGACTCCAAATGAGATCACCTGTTACACTCTCATGTTTCATTTAATATTCTATATATTAAAATCTTGACACGTGTCACGATCAATGATCAAAATTCAATACTTGCCCCAAGGATTTAATGGTAAATTATAGGGTATAATTTTATTACTTTATGAAATACTAATGAAACATGAAAAATGTAAAAAAATGACTGGTATAAGTAATTATGGAAATCCGATTTATCTAGGTTCAAACATTAAAAGAAAAAAAAATTAATAGGAATGTAGATAAAAGATGCAAGGCACGTGTAAGACATAGGTAGAGCAAAATGCATGTTTAGCTCTTGGCGAGACACGTGTCCACTAGCCATGGATCTATACCTTTTCAACATGGAGTATTAAGTATTTCTTCAAATCAACACAACACAATAATACTAAACATCAATTCTAGAAAATAAAACAAGAGTAAATGGAGGGTTTGAAGGAGAAAAAATCAGAAGATGAGCACAAGGATGCAGATTTGAAGAAGAAATTAGGAGAAGGAAAAGGAATTATGGGTGATAAAGCAAAAGAGGTGATTAGTGAATCAATTATCAGTAAAACCGATCATCAAATTGATGCAGAGAAGCCGGAAGACGTTTTAGCTTATTCAAGAACCGTTCATCAAACCGATTCTAATCTTGATTGATGTATTCATCTAGTTTATGTGTATTTTAATTTCTATATTCGAAGTTTAGGTTGTGTCCTTAATCTTTATATTTAAGGTGTTAGGGGTATGCTTGTTATTTTATATAGGGGTGTGGTTAATCTTAATATTTAAAATTTACTGTTAGTTTTCTGAGTCCTATTTGTAGGTAATAAATCCAAAATTTCTTATGCCTCAAATCCTATTATGATAAACGAGATCAAAAGTGGTAGTGTACCTTGGATTCAATGAATTCTCTGGGTGAAACATGAACTTGAGATCAATGTTTTATCACCTTTCTCAACTAAGCCTCCTTATTCCTTATGGGACCATAGTAATCCCTCCCGATAGGGAGAAGGAAAGACTGTGTGGCTTAGTATATTGGGGACCATAATCTGGTTGTCTTTATATACTACATAACTGGGCCACCCATTATCACTCAGTCATTTAACATTGGGTATCTACTCAATAAGCTCATATCATTTATTATTATAATCCATGGACATTTAACCTTAATTTGATCACTTAATTAAGTTCATAAAATAATTGAATTAGCTAATATAATTGCATAATAATATATTGTCCACAATTAGATTATATTGAAAATTAAAATTTTCCAACAATCTCCCACCTGGGCTATATATTTTCCCAAATAACAATTATATCAAGAGTCCTTATTTGCGCAACTTTATGATGTTCCTCTTCAAGCTAGACTTTACAATCTGGTCCATCTCATATATTAATATGGAATCACCACGGCATTCACACATTATAATTCATGGTTAAACCCCGACAATCACCAATATCAATATACTCAATGACATAGATCAAATATGGTGAGTAACATGGAAATTACATGCAATGTGATCAAAATATGTCTATTTCCAACTGGTCCAACTTTAAACTTTAGTGAGATCAATCCATAATGTAAAATATTACAAAAATGGAAAATTAACTTTAGTGAATTCATAATGAATTCAAAACCATCAACTTTATTCTGTAGAAAATCGAATTATCCAAAACAAAGTGTTTTAAAAACTTTAAAGAGCAATAAATCGAATTATCCAAAACAAAGTGTTTTAAAAACTTTAAAGAGCAATAAATTTAGACTCTCACTGAACAATGTATTCTAAAACCATATAAAACCCACATGAGTAGCTAGCTCATAAAATTACATGGTGTTGAATACATAACTGGCGGATCCGTAGTTTCGCAACCTTTATTTTATGATTAGATGCCCCTTAGTGTGCTACTATTTCCGTTGTCATGGTTAATGAGTTACAAGTGTTTGCTTGACACTGCATCATAATATAACTCTCCCGACCAACAGAAAATGTAGCCTAAAGTGGATCTTATACTATATTGGCATCCAACAAACTCAGAATCAGAATTCCTCATGATCTCTAACAAATCTGATCCCTGATGTGCAATCATGTTATCATTAATTCTATGTAAATACTTTATAAAGATCCATACTAGAGTTACTTAAATGTCTTCTTAATACACCAACAACAAAAGCCAAATTAGGTTTTGTACAGACCTCATCATACACAGCTTCCAACAATAAAAACATATAGAATATTTCTACATTTCTTAAATCTTTAGTTTAACTTTAGGGCACCTTATTGAAACTGTAGTTGTCTCCTTTAGTTTAACTTAAACATTCTCCCACTGAATCACACAATCATCTATATTTGTTTTAAAAACAAATGAGACAATTACCTCTTGATGATACTTGTGATTCCTTTATGGAAAAACTTACTTGAATGTATAGATGTATTCCTTTTTAGTTCTTAAACTATTGAGATTGTTTCATCAATGTTACTAACAAGAAAATTTATCTTTACATCCATCTAATATGATTCAAGATCAAAATGTGCTATTAATGTCACGATTATCTTAAAACAATGCATTCCTTCCCTTTTGAGTATAATCATTTATTAAGATGCAAACCTAATCATCTTGTATTGATTTATACTAATAACTTATAGCATTAACCCACTTTCGAGTATTTGGACCACGCATGGCTTGATGAACATTGTTTGAATATTCTACCATTAATTCAATAGTATCCTCATTATTTAGGAGAAAACTACATAATCATCGAAATTGTCTTTCTCTCAACTCTAGTAGTTTCTTTAGTGACATTATTTCTTAAGATTGTTGAGTTTGTATTCCTTAAATATTATTGACAATGTCATAACAATGTACTGTATTTACACACTCTTAAAAGCATAAGTAGGGGTCGAATCGACTCCCCCTTAGGGACAATGTCTATAATATCACTCTCTCCCCCCAAACTCAACATCCTCAAAGAATACAAAATTACCCGTGTCAAATATAATCCGAATAATGGATCATAAAACTTTTATCTTTATTCATAATTAATTAAGTAGCTTGTATTTATTTGAGTCCAATTTTCTTTAGTAAATCACAATGATCTAGCCTTAGTTGGACATCACCATATGTAAAACTCAAAGAGTTCTCACAACTACTTTAATTGAAACTTTATTGAGACCATAAGCTGCAATCTTTATTATTTTTCGTATTATTAACCTAATCTTGTGGAGTACTATATTTTTTTATTTAACTGCACCACAATACCATTCATGTCAAGTAATCTTAATGTGGTGTACTATAAAACAATTCCACAAGCCATTAGGAGTAAACAAAAGGTTGTACTTTAGTTGTCTTTAACATCTTTCTTAATGAGTTTTCTTGTATTGCCCTTATACTTTATTGAAATCAAATTTTCTTGGAGTCTACTAGTCTCATCTTTATTATTGGAGTTCAACCATCATGTATGAATGTGTTGTTGATATAGGCAAAACTTAATTAGCAGATTTCTTAATTGTACAGAGAATTATTGCAAAATAATTATTATGCTTGCATAAAACATTATAATCTTTCACAACTTAAGTAATTTTGAATCATCTCGAGGAATCAAAAACATTATTAGTATCAAGTCCAATGACAACAATACCAACTTGCAAGTGACACCTTCTACGTAGTAGTCAAATACTGATAATAAAACTGTCAAGCAATAGCCTTCCTTTGAGCCGACTTATTCCTCACATGTTAAACAAATAACTGTCACGTATTCACCACCACAGATGCTTGTGTATTTCTGGCCAAATATTAATCTACCTATGGGCCGATCAATACTCGCACGAAGATACACTTGCTCACAACATTATTTAATTGGGGACCCATCACAAGACACCTTGTGCAACATTAACCTCGTCTATGGACAAAAATTAACTGCAGGGGTAATCTTGGTGTAATAATCAAATACTGATAATAAGTTCTGTCAAACAAAAGTCTATCTTTGGATCGACTCATGTTCACATGAACAATTCAAAATAATTATCACATACTTATTATCACATGTGTGTTATTATTTTGTCAAACTGTGCCTACCTATGGGCCGAACATAGAACGCATAAATAATTACACACCATCTATGTAATTTCAATAAAGTCATACTCCACACACAGAGGCTGCTATGACAACATGAGACTTTGATTGACTAGATTGAGAAATTACTAGACCAATTAAACAAATACTTAAAATAAATATTTATGTTTAATTGACGACATTAAAAAAAATGTCTCCCCAAATTTAATTTAATTAATTTCCATAATCAAATGGGAATATTAGATGATTCAACTATCTAAAATAATGAAAGATTTCTTAATTTAAAGGATTCAATATCCTAATTTAGATATTTTACATAAATGACTTGAATAGTTATATCACAACCAGCGTGACACAAAATTACTAATTATAATCACCAAGCTAAAATACTCTTTATATAATTAATATAAAGATACCAAAAATTAGCATATGTCAATTCATACCAATCTGAAGCAATTTAAGATTCTATACTCATTTTAATGAGTTTCGATAAATTATGCACTAATGCACATATTTACCAAAATCCAAACTATTCACAATATTGATAGTGCATTTTCATAAAAATTCAGAATTTACCAAGTGCCTAATAAACACACTTGAAATAATTAATACACCTTAACCATTTTGTAATACCCAATCATCGTATCATAATACCAATTATTATAATCATCAACGCAAAAGTGATTAAGTATTAAACAACATAATGTTTATTATTATAAAAGTAGCTATGCCATATTTTGCGCATAATTAAATTATGAGCATTAATTAAAAATACATAGCAGCAACTAGGTAAACCTCCATCCTTTTATTTCCATATTTTGGAACATAAATCACATCTTAAAAGAAATTAACTATTTCCATAAAATGGCAATTGGCCCCAAAAATAAATTATTATCACTGTCAATTAATCGTGATGTACCAGTTTATCATCCATAATCCAAATGATAAAATTTATAACAATTACAATATCACCCATGATCCCTTATTAAACATGACCATAAATATTAATCTATTAAATATTATAAGATGAAAATGTATGTCATTATATACTTATATGTATATGAGTGAAACTAGATGACATACCATTTTCAAACCATTTAAGTGATTAATATATATATATATATATATATATATATATATATATATATATATATATATATATATATATATATATATATATATATATATATATATATATATATATATATATATAGGGAATAATAGTCATGAACCCTTTTTATCTTTCTACAAAATGAGAGTCACGAATATATATGCTAAAAAGCACTACTATCCATTAACACAGTCACAGTATTAATTAATCAAGATTAAGATGCTCATCCATGATTTTAAATTAAGAAATTAATCAAAAGCACAATCTCCTAAATTAAAAAGAACTCAAGTCCACTATGTGGCCGCAACATTGGATCCATAATTACATGGATTAACATCATTCTTAATTTTTTTTATTCGTTAATCAACACATAAATTCATGGGTGATTCAATAATCAATAGAACTTGTGCACAACCTGAATTAATAAGTGCCCATTAAATGATATGTTTACCATAAAAACAAGAACTATACTAAAGTTATCATATTTGTTAATATATATTAACATCCAAATAATTACCATGTGTATGCAATCAGAAGGTCATAAGCATATTGAATTGTTAATAAGTGATCGCGATTCCAAATTTCATAAAGCGCCTCTAATTAATGAAATAATCCAACCTTCTGGATTCATAAACGGTGAGCCATTGAAATTTAATTCACCTTTAAAATTTCTTGAAAAATCACGCAAGATCTTATTATCAAAATATAATAATATTGTTTCAAATCAGAGAATCATACATAGGGTGACTCTGATATCACTTGTAGGAAATAAATCCAAAATTTCTAATGCCTTAAACCCTATTATGATAAACGAGATCAAAACCGTAAAGCGAAAGCGTACCTTGGATCCAATGAATTCTCTAGGCGGAACATGAACTCGGGATCAGTGGTTTTATATATGACATTCCTCAACTAAACCTCCTTATTCCTTATGAGACCGTAGTAATCCCTCCAGATAGGGAGAAGGAAGACCATGTGTGGCTTAGTATATTGGGGATCATAACCTGATTGTCTTTATATACTATATAACTGGGCCACCCATTATCACCCAGTCATTTAGTATTGGGTATCTACTCAATAAGCTCATATCATTTATTATTATAGCCCATGAACATTTAACCTTAATTGGATCACTTAATTAAATCCATAAAATAATTGAATAGCTAATATAATTGCATAATAATATATTGTCTACAATTAGATTATATTGGAAATTAAAAATTTCCAACTATTGTTATTTTAGTATTATTTTTTTAATGCTAATCACAAGAAAACTTTAAAAGTCAAGTGTGTTTAACTTGAGACAATTTACTAATTAATAAGTAGCCCACTACAAGTTTTAGGGAGCGTATGGATAAGGGTAAAACATGCTAGTGAGTAGTAGTGATTGTGTAAGGATACTTGTGGTTTGAGAGAGTCCAACAATTGGTATCAGATAGATATGAGCATGTTTCGACTTAATGTTTTTGCATCCATATCAATACACATAATAATATTTTAATGTGTGGTGATGTGTAAGTAATAATAGCATGATGTGATGGATTTGATATAGGGATTGTAAGAATTACGTAAAAGTGATCAATCCAATACAGAACTCTTTAGACCATGTAACCTACTAGAGATGTTAAACGGGCCAGTCCTAACCCATTAGGGTCAGTCATATCGAATTTCGGGTTAATCGGGCTTCTGGCTAAATCGGGTTTGTTTAAACGGACTATGAAAAGGTGAACTTAACCCTAATCCTAACGGGCTACGGGTTAAACGGGCAAGGCTTGAGGGTTGAACGATAAAAAATATTTAAAAAAATATAATTTATAATTTATTATAAATAATATAACAAATTCAAAATTAACTAATACATTATTTAAAATTTGAGAGAATTAAGCTTAATACATGCAAAATATTGTTAAAAGATATTAATTAAAAGAATTTGTGATAATTAAATTAATCTTAATATATTTATTTAAGTATTATTTTATTTATTAGAGAAAATTGTGGGTTAAAGTGAGAAAAAAGATGAGAAATAGATGAAAATTAAAAGATGTTAAGAGTTTGTCCAACGATGAATTGAGGGTATGGTGGGATTGGGTTGCCGATGTATAGATTATGGATGTTAAAATTAATTAAACATCATAATAATATTAATTTCCAACCCTACGGGCTGGGCCGGTTAGCCCACGGGTTAATTGGTTCGGGCCAAAAAGCCCAAATTTTAAACGGGCCCAAATTTCTTGGCCCTAACTCTAATTTTTTTTCGGGTTAATCGGTTCGGACCCACGGTTTACGGGCTTATTAAAACTCTATAACCTACCCTTCCATCCAAGCCCTAAGGGTTTTTTTTTTAAATTTTTTAATGTTGTGCATACCACTTAAAGAGTCTCTTTTTCTATTTTACATACATGAGACACACACCTACTAATATCATTAAAATATGCGGTCTATACACTCATTAATATAATTACTCACTACATATTAAATAATAATGTCGCTTAATTTACGTACAAAAAGCAAAAATAATCTTTTACAAGAGAAAATAGTATACAATACTTAGTGGTAGATTTGAGTCGGGCTGACCGACTCAAAGTAAACAATTAGACTATCTCCATTCGTGACCGGTTGCTGAGGTGAAAATTGTTGTAAGAAAAAAAAATACAAAAATACAAATTAAACCACAACCGGTTGGAATTTTTGGTGACAGCACAACCCACACCACAAACCATCAACCTATCTATACAATTAGATGTGGACATTTTTTTTCAGGTTTCGGGTACCCGACCCGATTCAATCCGAAAAAATTAACCGAAAAATCCAATTTTTTTTGTTATTTTTGGGTTTCGGGTTTACCCGAACCCAAAACTATAATTCGGTTCAGATTTTGAGTATTGAAAATGTACCCGAAATACCCGATCGGGTACCCGAAGTTTTTTTTACACTCTTATATTAATTATAAAAAATAATTTAATTCATGAAATATTAAAATTTTGATGCATTCTTAATTTTTTAATCATAAAATATATTTATTATCCTTTAAACATTACTTAATTAAATTTATTTATTTTTTAAAGGGTCACTAACCAAGAGATACATACAATATCCTATTATTACTGTGAAATATAATCATTAAAAATTATTATTAATAACTACACAATTATATTACAATTTTCAAATATTATCCTTGTTTGATCAAAATATAGGTGTATAAAACGTCTCTGTTCTTAATAAATGCCCCTAATATATGTCCTCTGCACAATGTCAAATCTCTTGCCCAAAAAAAACTTTTGTTGCACATGTAGATTAAACTTTTTTTTATTTCATTCCTTACATCGTTAAATTATTAATTCTTTTTGTTTTTTATTTCATTCATATAACCTATTTTACCTTTCCCTTGTATCATAAAATTATATTTTCACCTTTCATTGCTATTTGTCGCTTCAAATACCATATGAGTATAAAAAATTTGTGTGCACCATAATGATTAATGATTATGTAAAAAAAAAATTATATGCAGCGTAAAATTAATGTTATGTGAATTATTAATATATTGTTCGGCGAAAATATTTTGTAAGTAAAAAAAGTGCTTTGTGAATGTAAATATTATTGTGTAAATCGTAAGTGTTATGTGCAACAAATTTTTATATTGCACACAAACATTTATATTATGTGCATAAAAAATATTTGTGTGCTGCAAATATTACGTGAATCATAAATTTTATGTGCACCAAAAATATTTGTGTGCAGTAAATTTTTTTATTGAAATATACTGCACGCAAACATTTGTGGTAATGTGCAGCAGAAATATTTGTGTACAATAAACTTTTTTAAAAATATATACTGCACACAAATATTTATGTTATGTGCAGCAAAAATATTTGTGTGCAGCAAATGTTATTTCAATATTAAGTTTTATGTGCAACAAAAAAAATTATACTAAGTGTTATGGATTGAAAAAAAAATATTGATGTTAGGTAATTTTTTTAAAAATGACGTATCTTATATTAAATTATAATGGAGTATATATATATAGGTACTAAGTGTGTATAATATGAAAATTATTTTTTTAATTATAAAATTTTCAAATTCATCATTTTCTTTTATCGATTGAATTTTTTTTTCAAGCACAGAGCAAACTATAATATAATAAGAATGATAATAATATTATAGTATATATATATATATATATATATATATAAAAGTTAATTACGAAATTGAAAATATATTGAAGATAATTCATTCAATTATAGGCGTGGATAGATAAAAATTGATGAAATAATCGTATATTGAACAATGAATATATTTATAAACATATATGTGACGATAATCTTAATTCGCTCCCATAATTAGTTTAGATATATTAGGAATGATTCTTTAGTTGAGGTTGAGGGCATATTAGGTATAACATTACATTTATTTGTATCTAGTAGTATTATTTTTTTTTCATGTATTTTAGATTAATTATAGTAGATAGTGTGTATTAAGTGGTAATAATCTCATATTATGAATGTAAAGTTAAACGATTTTATGAATACTTAAAAAAAAATAATAGTAATATATTTTTAATAAAAATTATACTAAAAAAATATTAGTCACATTAAACTATTTTATAAATAATTTGTAGAATTAAAAAAGAAATAATAAATATTTTTAACAAAAAAAGTAATAATTGCTTAAGAAAAAGTGAAACGGTATTACTATGACGTCACATAAGATCATCTTGACATTATTTTATATATATTTTTTAATAATCATATTAATTAAATGATTTACATTTAAGGGATTAATTCATTTTTATTTTATTTAAATATGTAAGTTAATTTTAAATCATAGTATTTAGTTTTAGCTTCGATGATTATTTGAGTGCTAATTGTTTAATTACTTTATTTTTTATATTTATAATATAAAACATATTGTTAAAATTATACAGAAAGAAAAGAAATAAAATAAATAAAAATGTATTAAATTATAAAAACAATAGAGTTCTATCTTTTTTTTAATCTTATAAATATTAAAAGTGGCTTGTACTAATTTTTTACCTTCACCATCGCTCAGGACATAATGCTATCTTCAAATAAAAAATTGCATCCAAATATAAAGTTTTTATTTTAAAAATAAAATATTTTAGGGGGTGTGTATTTATTATAGGGTGTGTATTTAATAAAAAACGGTGTGTAATTAACAATACTCTTTTAATAAATTCATCATTTTCGTTATTATATTTTAATAATTATAATATACTTTTTCTTGTGTTCTACTGTCTAATATAATATGTTATGTATACGTATATTTGTTATATTAATGTTAATACTAAGAAAATTTAAAAACTATTTTTTTATCTTTTTATTTTAGTACTTATTCCTCCTACTATATTCTTAGCATAATTAACAATATTAAAAATATATATAGACATTTTCTAACATGAAATTTTATTTTTTTAGTGGGATCGACGTCGAGTCTTACATACCTGATCCTGTGCTACAATTGATTGGGCTAGGGATTTTCACCTTTTGCCAAGAAATTATTAGGAGGTGAATGTGTGTGTGATTTAAGTGTATATGAATGTTATGTTTTCATTTTATAGTAGGGTGGGTGATTATGCTCGAAGTTATGTATTAGAAATGAATATGTAAGTGGGGTTCATGTTCATTAAGGGTATAAATTAAAGATTTCATATTTTTTTTGATATTTTTATACATACGAGAAGGTAAGTGTAAGAAGAAAAATAGATGTCCGTGTCTTTTTATATATATATATATATATATAGTATATGTATGTATATCCACCACCAAAATAACATGCATAACTGAAAAGGTAATCAACTGTGTATCAAATGCATACTAAAGATTAATTTTAAATAATACTCCCTCCATCTCCTTTCAGATGATACACTTTTTATTTTGGGTTTTCCCACAAAAGTTTGCACATTCCAAAAAAAGCAAAAAGTAAAAAAACTCTTTCTCATACACTTTATTTACAAAAAAATCATCTCTACCTAACATACTTTATCATTTATTTATTACAAAAAATACCATTATACCCCTAAAAGTCATCATTTTCTTAATCTCCGTACCGAAAAGAGGGGCGCAATCTTTTGTGGGACGGATGGAGTAGGATTTACACGAGATCCAGTCTTATATGTTTCATGATTGATTAATTTTGGGCTATTTTGTTATTTTTGTTAATTGAAGAATAAAATATGGAATATTGGATATGGTAGATAGTTAATAATCTCTTTGTTTTAAAAGCAGTCATTTGCCATTTTTTTAAAATACACTAAGTAGTTGTATTAATAGTGAGTGATGAGTTATATGTGGGGCCATTTTGTTAAAAATAAGAATGACTACCCCTTTGAAATGGACGTCTAGAGTATATATGCTTATTTGTATGGACACAAAGATTAGGAAATACTCCATCCATCCCGGCGTAAGAGGGCAATTTGCTTTTTTGCACTTAGATAAGGATTATTATTATTTAATGTGTAGTGGGTAGTTGTATTAGTGAGAGTGTGAGTTCCATATTTTAATAGTATTAGAGGGGATGTGTGGGTCCCATGTCTATAAAAAATGAAAGGGGACTCTTTGGGTAAGACGACCAAAATGGAAAAATGACCCTCTTAGTATGAGATGGAGGGAATATTTTTTTTTAATAATGATGAAAGAAAAATTAGGAGTAAGTTTATTTTAAAGAAAAAAAGTAAATAAATATAAAAAAATAAAGTAATAAAATATACTTCATAAAATAAGTAAATATATAAAATAAGTAGATAGAGTATTTATACTATTAATGAAACTGACTCCTTCCGTTTCATTCGGAGGATCTTTTACTTTTTGTATGTGGATTAAAAAGGAATTGATGTATTAGTGGATATATACACCTTATATTTTAATTGTATTATTAAAGATGTATTTTAATTGAAGAGATCAAAGATGTAGACTTGGTTCTGCACTAAGGTGGTAGTCATTAAATTTTGTTTTGAGCCAAGCAAGGATGCTTAAACAGAAAGTAAGTGTAAGAAGAAAAATAGATATTCTTATAAATATGAGAAAGTGTAAGAAGAAAAATAGATATCCGTGTCTTTATATATATATATATATATATATATATATATATATATATATATATATATATATATATATATATATATATATATATATATCCACCACCAAAATAACATGCATAACTGAAAAGGTAATCAACTGTGTATCAAATGCATACTAAAGAGTATTTTAAATAATACTCCATTAGTCTCCTTTCAGATATCACACTTTTCATTTTGGGCTGTCATACAAAAGAATGCACATTCCAAAAAAAGCAAAAAGTAAAAAAACATCATTTCTCATACACTTTATTTACAAAAAAGCAATCTTTACCTAACATACTTATCATTTATTTATTACAAAAAAAATACCATTATACCCCTAAAAGTCATCACTTTCTTAATCTCTGTGCCGAAAAGAGGGGCACAATCTTTTGTGGGATGGATGGTGTAGGATTTACATGAGACCCAATCTTATATGTTTCATGATTGATTAATTTTGGGCTATTTTGGTATTTTTGTTAATTGAAGAATAAAATATGGAATATTGGATATGCTAGATAGTTAATAATCTCTTTGTTTTAAAAGCAGTCATTAGTTATTTTTTTAAATATACTAAAGAGTTGTATTAGTAGTGAGTGATGAGTTATATGTGGAGTCATTTTGTTAAAAATAAGAATGATTACCCCTTTGAAATGGACGCCTGGGGTATATATGCTTATTTGTATGGACATAAAGATTAAGAAATACTCCCTCCATCCTGGCGTAAGAAGACAATTTGCTTTTATGCACGTAGATAAGAATTATTATTATTTAATGTGTAGTGGGTAGTTGTATTAGTGAGAGTGTGAGTTCCATATTTTAATTGTATTAGAAGGGGATGTGTGGGTCCCATGTCTATAAAAAAGGAAAGGGGACTCTTTGGGTGAGACGACCAAAATAAAAAATAGTCTGGGACGGAAGGGGTATTTTTTTAATAATGATGAAAGAAAAATTAGGAGTAAGTTTATTTTAAAGAAAAAAAGTAAATAAAATGTAAAAAAAAAGTAATAAAATATACTTCATAAAATAAGTAAATATATAAAATAAGTAGAGATGACAATGGGTAGGGTAGGGTAGGGTAGGGTAGGGTACGGGTATGACAAATCCACATACTACCCTATACCCTACTCATACCCTACCCTTTTACCTTAAAATAGAGCTTCGGGTAGGGTACGGGTATACGGGTAATTCGCGGGTAAACGGATACCCACAATCTTAGTAAATTTTGCGGATAATCCGCGGATACCCGAATCCACCCGAACATACCCGACCCGACCCGACACAACTTTTTTTTAAACTATAATCCACCAAAAAATAATTATAATACATAAATGAATAACCTAAAATAAAATATGCAAATTAGAAAACAAAGTCAACAACAATAACGTTTAAGTCCGTTAAAAAAAATCATAAATTCATAGTTAATCAAATAAAATTATAAAACAAACATCATATTCCAACAATTGCTTCCAAGTCCTTGGTTTAAGTATGAAAACTTCAAAGTCTTGCATCTCCTTTTTGCCACCAAGATATCTTAATTCGAATATTATTTTTTTGTTTAAATATTAAAAAAATAATTATAAATCTTAAAAATAATTATAAATAACATATAATATTATAACATAGAACAAGATTTATTATAATTTTTAAAAATTATTTATATTTATATCAGGATAAGAACATAAATTTTAATTAAAAATATTAAACATATTATAATAAATACATCATAAATTTTTCATCAACAATATTATTATGCTAAAAGAAATATTAGATTTAGACATTTAATTAAATATATAATACTATTATTAAATATATATATATATATATATATACATTCAGGTAATTTTCGGGTCGGGTACGGGTAAATTATAAGGGAACCCGTACCCTACCCTTACCCGCACAATTTTCTTCGGGTTCGGGTACTACCCGACCCATTACCCGATTTTTCTATACCCGCTATGCGGGTACCCGTCGGGTAACCCGACCCGACTGGTAAAATTGCCATCCCTAAAAATAAGTAGATGTATAGTATTTTTACTATTAATGAAATGGACTCCTTCCGTTTCATTTGGAAGATCTTTTACTTTTTGTATGTGGATTAAAAAGGAGTTGATGTATTAGTGGATATATACACCTTATATTTTAATTGTATTATTAAAGATGTATTTTAATTGAAGAGATCAAAGATGTAGACTTGGTTCTGCACTAAGGTGGTAGTCC
The DNA here is from genome assembly GCA_023678885.1 of Pogostemon cablin. Taxonomy (NCBI): domain Eukaryota; kingdom Viridiplantae; phylum Streptophyta; class Magnoliopsida; order Lamiales; family Lamiaceae; genus Pogostemon; species Pogostemon cablin. The sequence continues at coordinate 4,769,189 of CM042976.1, forward strand.
TTAAATTTTGTTTTGAGCCAAGCAAGGATGCTTAAACAGAAATTCTCATTTCTCAGCTAATTTATAAACTCATAGTTTTATACGGACAAAAAATATTACTCCATACGTCCCTTTGAAAGCTTACTAAGGAAGCGCGTATCATTAATGAAAGCTTACAAAGAAAGCGCGTATCATTAACTGCTCTGGAGGCTTGCTTCCAGACTATCGGAGAGGTTTATGGAAACTTGGAAAAGTTCCGTTTTATGTGATATAAATCGCAGAATAGATGTTGTTTGTGCCTTTCGTTGATTATTTTCTCACTGACGTTGATACTCCTGCTCCGGTATCTTTTGGTTTTATGTAGCAGAATGGTCAAGATTAGCTTCTTTATATCCAAACAGTCTTTAGATTTGATGAAATGTTTATAGAATCTGCAATCAACTGACATCTCTAATGTCATATGTAGGGAAATGCATGTCCAAGTAGCACCCATTAAGTTCTTGAATTATAGGGTAATTTTTGTATTTTTTTTAATCACGAGGCTGATTCATTTCGATATATGTTGATTTCTTCCTAGTGACTTCATTATAGGAGTTAAAATAAACAACATTTGTTTTTGGTCTTCCATCTGCCTTATATACTTCCAACCTTTCTGGCATTAGGAAAATAGTATTTATTGACTTGCTCGTTTCTTTTGAATCTTGCATGAAATAAGACTCTGCTTATGATGGTGGATTGATGAAACGTAGTAATTGTTCAATATCTTGTTTCTCAGGAGACATACTAAAATGAAAACGATTCCTAATTAACAAAGGACTAGTTTGAGGAGAGTCTAATCAAGTTCAATGGTTCTTGTGTAAATATGAAAAATTGGAAACAAATCACATTCTGAGCTTTCTTATTGAATTGAATATACAACAACATTAAGGGGTCGCTTAGTTCGAATTCTTCAATCAAACGGCAATGCGAATTCTTCAATCAAATGATAATGCTTATCATTAAGGAGGTCAATCACAATTTTAATTTCCATTCTTCAATTAAATGGCAATGTGTATCATTAAGGGGGTTAATCACAATTTTAATTTTCATTGGATAGCATCGATAATGGGGATCAATATACGCCACTCAATATTCATAACCAAGCACCTTCTAAGTGATTCAAAAAATGAATATAGTCTCATCAGGTCAGATTGTGAATTGTGATTATGTATGAAGAGTCTTTTGGTTATTTCATAGTCGGATCATACCCTACACTACAAAGGTTTGTTTACTTTCATTTCTAGTTGTTTTACCTTTTAGTGTTGGTTGGGAAATGGATATGAATGGTTTTCTAATAATCTTGAATTGTTCTTGATTTCCTTTCTTGGGGACCTTGATACCTCCAAGAATAAATAATCAGTCTTTTTAATATTTAATAATAATTGATGAACACAGGCTCATATGCAAATTTGTCATTTACCTAAGTCTAGTTAAGATAAGATAATGACTTAAGATAAGATTAATTGAAGAGTTGATATTAGGTACATCCGGATGAAGGGTGCACTCATATGTGTATAACTTTTTATTCTATTTTGTATACATGTTATTTTATTTTGTATACGTGTTTCTTAATAATTGTATACTTTTTTCACACTTAGTTTTTCATTAAAAAAACTAGTATCCATATGTGTATAAATTTTTATGTGATAATGGCAAAAAGTAGCCACTATTACTTAAAAATAATTTTAAGTGGCCACATGTGTTAAAAACAATTTATTCTAGCCACCTTTATGATAATTGACGAAAATGCCCTTGAGAGGGACCCACTCACCACATGTTTGAGGTCTCTTTTTGACCAAAAAGTACAAAAATACAATAATTTATTTTACGGTCTATTGAATGCATTAATTTTTTTTACATGTCTCATGATTATATTTATTTATTAAAATACAAAAAGATGCATTAATTTTATTCATATGAATTTTTTTAAAATTTTTTCTGGAAAAAAAAGTCTTGGCCGAATAGAACAAAAAGTGCTGGCCGAATAGAACAAAATTGTTGGCCGAAGAAGAAATATTTTTTCGAATATTTTTTAATTTTTTCTGGAAAAAAAAGTGTAGGCCGAATAGAACAAAAAGTGTTGGTCGAACAGAACAAAATTGTTGGCCAAATAGGCCGAATAGAAGAAATATTTTTTAAACTTTTTTTATTTTTTTTGGAAAAAAAGTGTTGGCCGAATAGAACAAAATTGTTGGCCTAATAGGCCGAATAGAAGAAATATTTTTTTCGATTTTTTTAATTTTTTCAAATTAATGATGCCCCACCAACCCCAATTTAATGATGGCCCACATTCCCCATTCAAATTTTAAATTTGAAAAATTTTAAATATGGTACACCCACTCATTTACTGCAGTCAAAACTGACATAATCATGACCCCATTATTTTCATCCTCTATCTGACAGTTATAGGGGCAATTTGGGGAGTCCACCAAATAGTGGCTAGTAAAAATTATATATAAGAGATGTGACTATTTGAAATTATACTTAGTGAATAGTGGTTACTATAAATTTGAACCGAATTTTTATTCAATAGTGTATACATGTTTTTTAATAATTGTATATTTTTAACACTCAATTTTTCATTAAAAAAATTAACAATTAAATTGTATACATTTTTGTTCATAATTTTACATGTTTTTGTTTATATTTGTAAAGTGGATGGACCCTGAGTGCACCTGGTTCACAATATAGTCTTAATTGAAAATTCAATAAAAATAAACTTGATGTAATTAACTGAAAATATATTTATATTATTAAAAAAAAGTTATTAGTAGGAATATATAACACTAAGATTTTGGATTGCTTATTTAATTTTTAAATGTTTAAAAGAATGGCTGAAAAAGAAAAAGAGTAAACTAACATTGTTATAATTATATAAAATATTTTTAATTATTAATTGTAAAGCCCAATAACAAACAACCCACTTGACAAGCCCCAAAGCAAATAATTAACAGTAGGGTTGAAAAATTGTCGTTTCTTCCTCTGATCATGCGAAAGGTGACCTCCGCCGCACCTCCACCAAACCATCAGTCTATTCGATAGCCACCAACTCTAACCCCTTCAAGGATGACATTCTTCATTCTCTGTTCGTAGGCAATCTCTAACCCCTTTCTAAGCCGCGAGGGCTTCACCAACTCCATAGTGTAACATGCATTTCTCATCTAAGCAAATCTCCAAATGATGCTATCACCACAATCTCTAGCAACTCCACCTAAACTAATACCTAAGCTTCCTAAGATAGAGTCATCCGTATTGATTTTAATGGATTCGCCTTAAGGTGGTTGCCAACCATGTTGCACACTGGGCGAGGGGTTTCTTTAGGGCATTTTTTGATTTTCGGTATTCTTGCAAGTGGCTTAGGGCAAAAGAATAGTAATGCACTAGGTCTAGATTTTTTTTTGGAAGTATAGTTGATTCCTAGCATATCAAACACTCCAAAGAAGCGTGACAAAAATACACTGAAATTCAAATGACTCATCATTTGCTATAGCTTTGATCTATTCAGATAACGTCGGAAGAGTCCTTCCGTCCTCGAAAATCATCTTTAATGGAAATTGGGCCCAGAAAGATCGATTCCAATGGCAATCTCTCAACGTATGCTCCTTAGTTCAATGTCAACACCACACCTAAAACATATAGGATCAACATCAACACATCTGCTCACAAGGTTATGCTAGCTGGTATTCCTTTAAGAGCGCCAAATGAAAATTTTTATTTTTGGAGTGATGTCAAGTGACCAAACCCAGTCCACGTTTTATCCTCTGTGTTTTGGATTGGGTCTGCCCTTGGGTGTTCTGAGTCCAACGCTGTGAAGTAGCCACTTTTAATTGAGTAGATTCCATCTTTTGTGAGTTTCCATCTAAGAAAATCCGGTCTGGATGTCCTCTTGATTGGAATTGAAAGAATTCTCTCCATATCACAAGGAGAAAAAACCGTTCTAAGCAAGTCCACACCCCATCCTTCGTCACTTGGAAGCAAGAACTCCTTAATTCTTGAATTTTCAGAGAAAGCACCTCTCGGCTCACACAAATTAGTGGGATTTTCCTTTTCTATCCATGGGTCTTTCCACACTCTGATCGTTTCATCATTACCCACTGACCATATGAGCCCCTTGTGTAGAATGTCTCTCCCGACTATCAAGCTACGCCAAGTGTAGCTGGGATTGTAACCAACTTTGCTGAGTAAAAGTCTCCTCTAGGAAAGTATCTTGCCTTGAGAGTTCTAGCCAAAAGTGTCTCTTGATTCTGGATAAGACGCTTGTTTTGCTAGCATAGCTTTGTTGAAAGAGGAGAAGTTTCGGAGCCCGAGCCCTTCTTCCTTTTTGGGTTTGAATAATTTTGCCCAAGAGATCCAGTGCACTCTCCGTTCAATTCCTTTCTGCCCCCACCAAAATCGAGCAATGGCTGAGTCAATTTTAGCAATGATGCTTTGAGGTAAGAGGAAACAACTCATGGTGTAAACTGGAATTGATTGAGCCACTTACTTTATCAAACTGTCTTGCCTGCTCTGATAGGGTCCTGCTCTTCCAATCTTTCATTTTCTTCTCGATTCGATTAACAATGGCCCTGATTATTGCCCCTTTGACCGACCAACGTTAGTAGGAATGCCAACATAAACTAATTGTCTTCAAAATATTGTTAAGGACATCCGAATCTAAAAAAAATAATAAAAAATAATGAAGTTTTTATTATACCCTCACTTTTAAACTTACTTATGCCATCTCCAACGCTTGCCTTATTTCCTCAAATTTTAAGAAATTGATGCTGAAAGTGTTCCAATAGTGGTATTCCCTCAAATTTGAGGATTTGATATTCACCCTCAGATCTGCTTCCAACCTCAAACCGTCCTCAATTTTATTTAATTTTCTTTTCTATTTATTTTTAAATTCTAAATAATATAAAATATACACCATATATATCATATGGAGTAATATATTTTACTGTATATTTGACAGAGAAGAATTTGGAAAGACTGCCCAAAAATTTTGCAGGTGCAAGGAAAATTTAGGTGTTTTTTTAAAAGGAATATATTAACAATGTATTGACTTTCTTTGTTATGATGCTGCTGCATACATTCTAACAACAATTAAGAACTCTATGTTTATTTGCTCAGCAGCATTATCATATGTTTGGAACCAACACAACAATGAAATCTTAGAGAAAGGATGAAGATTGGGACCGAGGGAGTATAAAGTAAGCAAAGTTTAAACTTTTACGCCGAATAGGCGAAACATGTTCGACAAATTGTCTCACAGAAAATGATGTATCGTCTTCACCGGAGTTCCGACGTTGTTGTTTCCTTCACTGCCTATTTCCACCCATACATTCAGATTCAAAAGCGTAATCTTGTCAATGTAAAGCTCAAGTGGGTAAAGACCCTGTTATTGATCCCGTCGTTTCCAATGGCGTTCAACTCAAAGCTACATGTACACTCGTTTCACTCATAGCATCCGACCCCAATTTTTCCCTTCCCATATATCTAATCTCCCGACATCGTGGCCAACTCGGTATCCCTTCAGACCTCAAAGTCTCCACCTTCATGCGGCGGTACCCTAATATTTTCCAAGAATCTTATCGTCCTGATTCTAGAGGTACCCCTGTTCCTTGGTACAAATTATCACCTGAAGCATTACATGTTTACCACCAAGAAATGCACTATGTATGTGAAAATTTCTACGTCGATATTTTGAATAGGCTGCGAAAATTGCTTATGCTTACGAAGGAGAGATTGCTCCCTCTGCAAACCATTGATCAGCTCAGATGGGAAATTTGCTCTTGAAGCACCCGGATTTATTTTCTCTAGTGAAACTTCTTGATGAGCGTGTAGGGGTGAAACTATTAGTTTGGGATGATAGTTTGTCTGTTTCTCATTTAGAGTTGAGAAATTCGGATCATTTGGATAAAAATGGGGCCCTATCATTTCCCATCGGATTCCCGAGGGGTTTTGGGTTGAAAAGGAAGTGCATGGAGTGGTTGAATGAGTGGCAAGAGTTACCTTACACTAATCCATACATTGATGCATCACATTTGGATCCAAGGACGGATGTGTAACACCCAAAAAACTTCAAGCCCAAGATCCGAATCCTTTTAAGCCCAACTTCTAAAGCCCAATAAGAAAACCCCTACGCAACGTGAAATAGAAAGGAGAGGAGATCTGATTTATTTTTTTTAAAAAGATTGCAGAATATCTCCAAATCCTGTCTTCATCTTATCACCCCGTAAATTAGGGCAATATGTTATCTTTCAAATCTTTTCCATACTTAACGTCGCTGCAAACACGTTATTACTCCCTGCCACCTCATATTTTTCTCCTATTCTTCTCACATCAATACGCAGCAACGCAAATTCTTTCTCTAAGGTAAAAACCTCTTCTCACTTTTTTCTCCACAGATCGAATTCTTTATGATTTCAGCCGTAAATCTAAATTGTTTTCTTTTCCTTCTTAGTCAACCATGAGCCTGTTCTTTTTCTTTTCATCCAAAAGATATATTTTCAATAATTATTTCGAATCCTATTTACGTCACCACACTATAAGTTATAGAATTTAGTTTCTTTACCAAGTTCTAGAAACAAGTTTGATCGTTCTTCCTTCGATTATTGTTGAGTATAGGCAGCGAGGGTAGGGCGAGTTGAAGGAGATCGGAGATTTCGTGTTGCTAGATCAAGTGTTTAAGGTGGGATTTATTATGTGTTATTTATGTGTTTAAAATCCTACATGATGTGATTATACATGAACATGATATGTTATCCATGAATTATTAAGTACAAGTCAAGGGTATTGAATCGCGATGCTTGCCAACATGGGTATTGAACCGAAAGGTGCTTACCAACATGATTTTAAATTTCAAGTTACAAGTGTAAGAATTTCAATTTCACTCGTAGTAGAATTTGAATGATAAATAGTGCATGATTAATTTCACTGAGCGGTGGATTGCTCACTCCCTATGATTTACCCCCTTTTCAGATTAGCGTGACGGTAGCGTACAAGTGGTGGTGCGTTGGCAAAGGAAGACTTAATAAAAATTTCAATAAGTTGCAGTCTATGTTTTTATTTATATTTTGATTTGCATTTGAACATGGAAAAATTTCATGAGAATTTCATTGTTTTGATTTACATGGTAACTACAAGCAATTCAGTATTTCGAATTTTGATGAAATAAGATGCACTTTATTTTATTTGAAATATTTCTGTAAATTGCTGTAGTGGATCTGTTGATTTTGTATTGTTGCATGGGTAATGTATACTTGAATTTTGAATAAAAAAAAAGGGATGTTGTAAGTTGTCGTCAATTTAGTGCTTCATTATTTGTGAAGTAATTACTTTGGGTATTTCCGTATAACTTACGGGATCAATTACTTTATTAAACCTTTTCTTTTCTTTTGCTAAGTTACCTGCTATATATTTTCTGCAAGCTAAGTTTTGTCTTAGAGGTTTATCAAGTCCTATATGTTGTGGGTGTTTGGATTTGAAATAAACTCGTAGTACTTTCGGTAACCATTTTTGCTGAATACTCTCAATAAATTAAATTTGCAGAAACATATGGGACTAAACCCTTAATTATCTTCTTTATACTTTGCATTAATTGTTTGAAGGTTGACTGAAATTATAGGACTTGTTCCTAATTTAAAGTCTCTTATCTTTGCTAGAAGAATTAAAATCATCAATTTAATTGAAATTATAGGACTTTGCATTAATTTAATTGTTTGAAGGTTGACAGAAGAATTAAAATCATCAAAAACTTCACAAGAATCTTTATTAAATTGGATACGCAAATTATCATCACATAGCTGACTGATAATAATCAAATTTCACGTAATCCTTCAACTAGAAACACATATGAAATTTTGGAAAACCTTCAATATTCAAAATACCTTTTCCAGTGATTTTACCTTTTGCTCCGCCTCCATAGGTAACATTACCTCCATCAAATTCTTCGAAATCAATTCTTTAGTACCTGTCATGTGGCGAGAACACCTGCTATCGAAGTACCAAGATTATGCAATACTACTACTTAAAGAAGTATAAACGACATTTTATGATAAATCAGATTTACCAATCCATTTGAGTTTAGTCTTTGGTTATGGAACAAAATGTGAAGACACTGGGGACGATATTTTATCAGATTGCATATCTTCTTTAATTTTATAGCAAAAAGGATGTATATGACCTCTAACAAAGCAGTAATGACAGACGTAATGTCTTTCCTAACTCCTTTTCTTTTTGGAATAGTATCTTTCTTTTGAACATCAGATAACACATCAGGTTTGATAAAATTCACATGTTTACTACTATCAACATATAAGTTAGGAAATACTTTTTAGGACTGTAACCTAAACTTGCCTTACTAGTTTGACCAAAAGACAACACTTCAGTTAGAGTATACTTACCTTTAGTCAATCTGTCAAAGGTTTGAGTAGTTTCTTCAAGCTTCTTTTTCACAGTGCTTAATTCCATGTCCTTCTTAGTGAGTGAAACTTCCAGACGAGTGGTCACCACTTTAAGTTCATCATTCTCCTTTGAAATTGAATCAATGATTTTGCATTGATCCTTCCACTTCCCAAGAAGTTCATCATATAGAACTTTAAGTTCATTGATAACTTGCAAGGCTTCATCATTCACCTCAAACGTATCTTCTGTCTCAAAAACAACAGATGAGTTAAAACAGTTCATACGATTAAAATTTTTATAAAAATACTATTTGATGTCGTGACAGATGATACGACATCGATGTTGTCTTCATCAGAACTGATACTATCATCGATGGTGGCAAATAGTATGTTCTGATTAAAATTCTCAGGTTCAGATCTATCATCATCACTCCAGGTAGTATTTAGATTCATCTTCCTTCTCCTTAGAGTATTTGAGCATTCTTTAGCAAAATGCCCAAATTCATGACAAGCTCTATATTGAATTGAATCCATGTCATTCATTTCAATTTGACTGCTTGGAGGATACCAGCTTGTCCTTCTTGAACAACCAGGATCATATTGTGACTTCTGCAGACCTCTCACTAGTGTATACCTTTTCGTCTGATGTGGTGCAAGAGGTGCTGAAGACACCTGAGGAGAGTTGTTAATTTGGATGCGAGGTTTTATGCTATTGCAATTTTGTTTATTCATCTTCTTGATGATTGTGTTAAACTTTTTCCTCAGCAACACAACATTCGCACATCCTTCATCCAACAACTCTATCTCATCGACTTCTTCTTCTATGAAACTTTCTTCTTTCACAGGTGTGTAAGATTTAGTTTTAGAGCTAGATTCTTACCTGTATGAAATATGTGTGGAGAATTAAGGTGAACCTATTTATGCCCAAAGTTGAGTTCATAGGTCTTCAAGATACTCATCAATTCTCCTAGAGGGAGAGCTGTAGTATCTCTAGCTTCTTCAATAGCAGATACCTTAATATGAAATCTCTCTGGAAATGATAACAAGACTTTACTGACAAGTCGTTCATTACTGATCGGATCTCCCAAAGTTTGAGCTTCATTTGCAATATCGAAAATCTTTTCATTGTATGAAGATATTGATTCACGTTCCTCCATATGAAGATTTTCAAACATGCTTGTGAGATATCTCATTTTAAACTTTCGAACACTCTCAGAAACCCTTTCTTGTAAGATTTTCCATGCATCTTTTGCAGAGACGCAAATTGTAATCATCTTGAACATGACTACATCAACAGATAAAAAAATTGAATTTAAAGCTCTTGAATTGTAATTTTCAAGTTGAGTTTCTTTTGGGGTGCATTCTCCTTCAGGATTAATGATTGTATCATTATCCGCATCGATTCTTCGAGGAGGACTCCAACCATTAATAACCGAAAGCCAAGTTCTTTCATCAATTGATTTGATGTGAGTTCGCATTCGCACCTTCCATATGGAATAATTAGTTCCATCAAGAATTGAAGGGCGTAAAGAAGAAATGGAATAATTCAAAATTTAAACATAGGAAAAATAGGATCTACACTTAGAATGAATCAAGTGTAGGCTCTGGTGCCAAATGAAATTGCTGTGGGGAGCGCCGTAGTTTGAAAACAGTTTTGCGATGGGCCAAAACGGCGTAGCGTTAAAACAAAAATAGAGTAGAATGTATATATCAATGTTTTAACATAAAGGATGTCGAGATACAGAATATAACACAAGCACAACAGAATAAAAAGAAGAAACCAGAATTAATTTTCTCACAAGTCTTATGACTTGTGATGCCTTCACCGGCGGAAAATTTTCTTATTAAAACTTCAATACGATTACAAAAACACACCACGAAAATCAAATACGAAAACAAATCATATTCTAAATCCTTAGACATAGGATTCACAGAAGGAATATCAAGAATGATATCCAACACAAAGAATATCAAAACTAAAACTAAAAACTCTCAATGTATAATCTCTAAATCTCTGTGTTTAGCTCTCTATCTAAAGTAAGAAGACAATGATCCTTTTATATGAATAAAAATCCTTGCTCTCCACACATATCATCCCACATTCTGCATTCTTTGGAGACCAAGTTCATATCCACGTTACCACTTCTCTCTTGATGTCCACGATGTTGCGTTCTCACATTCTTAACACCTGAATTTCACGTTGTTCTCTCCTGCAGAAGAAATAAAGAAAAGACTTTTTCCTTCCTAATAAATAGGAACTAACTCAATCCACAAGATAAGACACACGTTAAAGATTAGGAAAAAGCAAAACAATTAAAATTAGGAAATTTGAATAAATCAATTTCCAACAGTTTTCAAAACAGAAGGGTGGGATTGGACGCGGGCACGAACTGCTTTTTGAAGTAAGGCTCAGTACAACTTATATGGGTCCAGGTGCACATGAAACATTACATTCTAAATTTTCAAATTTGTTAATTTTTTTTTAATACTTCTATATGTCATATGTTTATTATTAGAAAATAAAGAATAAATACATCTTTTAAATATAAAAGTCGAATCCAATTTGATGCATATTGTTATTGATCCTGTAAGAAAGCAGGTGATAGATTTTTCATTTAGTTTTTTTATAAATGAATAATATTCATACCTTTCTTGAGAATGAATCTAAAGATGAATAGTGATAAAGAAATCCATCTATCTATATCCTTCCTTAATCGTATGCACATTCAATATTAACTTGGGAAGTAGATTTAAAAGGTAGCAAGTGGACAATGCCTAGAAGCTTCACCACTAAATTAAATTGCAATTTCGAAGCATGTGAGAGTGGCCAAATCTAAGGAGTGAATGGAGGATAAAAAATCAATGTGACAGCAATAATTTCCCTTGGATTTTGTGTAGTCTAGTTTTGTAATAAGGGAAAAAACGTAGCCATGACCACACCATATCATGCATAAACTCAGCTTTTCTATCCCTTTCATTTGAATATATATAAATTCCTCAAATCTTCACACAAATACATCTCTCTATATTCTACTCCCTCCTCCTCCAACAAATGTATATGATAAGTAGTAATTTTACATGATTATTTTGGATTAAATTCATTTCTTTACGCGTGAGTTGTGAATTATGTAATGCTAATTACGACTTATTTATATTTTATACACTAGAATTTTAATTATTTTATTTGTTATTGAAACAGGCCAAAAATAAGAGAAATTGTACAGTCACCATAATTTAATTTATGTGACTGATACAATAATTTTTACGGATGGAAATAAAGACTAGATCAAGATAAAATAAAAGAAAGATTTGATTTGGAGAGCAAAAGGAAACTTACCTAAAAGATTGGATATGCACTGAACCTGGACACTCTTCAAGAAGGAAAGAATTAAATTGGGACATATATGGAGATCAAATCTCAGCGCTACATATAGATTATTTATTCACGTTGCAGACACGTTCAGGATCACATGGATCATCACTACGTTGAAGGCGGATTGGCCTTGGGAAGAAGACGCACCATCAGTTGAAGAACACGGGTTTTATTATTTTTAATTTAATTTCGATTATGTAATTTCATTTCTAGTTCGAGGGTTGTGAACCTCCCATGAATTATTTATTTGATTGTTAGGAATTTTAAGTTGCAAACTTTTATATGAATTTATCTTATTGCATGCATTGAATTGATTTTACAATAATTTGATAATTGCTTTAGACTGGCCATCTAGATTAATTGTTAAATTATTTATTGCTATTTCATGATCCATAATTGTGGTGAGAATTGAATTGAGTAGCAAAATAGAGGAAGACCTTCTAGGTGTAATAAGATCTAGATTGTATGATTCCTAGTCGGTTTTCGTAACCTAGTAATTCGTTTGGAGTCTTAATGCATTTGCGAGTTCGAATCCATAGAGTCACTCGTAAATAGATCAATTTAGTGGATGTACCCTAATTGATGATCTTAAGAACATTCAGGTTAATTTGGTAGTACCATTAGCCTAGGGATTTGAGTTTGTATAATTGTTGGCATATTTAATTATTGCGATTTTATGAATTAGGATATGGGAGGGGATCAAATCCTTGGACTAGATTTTTAATTTTATTTATTTTATTTAATTTTATTAATTTTGCACTTTTAATTATTTATGTTTTTATATTTATTAGTTGTTAATTCAATTCAAACCCCCCCTGTTACTTTTAAAAGGACAATTAGTTCAATTGAAATTCGATTACTCCCTGTGGGTTCGACCCTTACTTACCCCACTACATTTTTAGTGGGTTTATTTGAAAAAAATTACAAATCTTATTTTTGAATGCCGGCGATAGCACATCAATATACTTTTGCTTATTGCATTTTTATTAAGAAAGATCAATTTTAATATGTAATAAATAATTGTATTAGTATTGTGTATGAATTTGTAAAGATATATTAATTTTATCTTTTTTGAGTCCTACTTGATAATATTGAAAATATAATTCTTACGTTGAAACAAATAAAAATGGCAAATATAAAAGGGAGTTATCTTTATTGTTTAATAATCAGATCATCTAAAAGCTTAAGCTAGTAATGAGATGAATCATTTAATACTTAATCAAGTCACTCTAACACGCCCCCTCACATGCAGGCATAAGCTAGTAATGAGATGGATCGTTTAATACTTAATCAAGTCACTCTAATAAGCTCCTTCACATGTAGGAGGGGTTACATGCGAGGTTACGTTTAATACTTAATCAAGTTACTCTAACACGCCCCTTCACATGCATGCGAGGTTAATTTTGAGGCTTCCTTTAATACTTAATTAAGTCACTCTAACATGCTCCCTCTCGTTAAATACTTAATCAAGTCATTCTAAAATGCCCCCTCATATGCAGGCGGTTAATTTTGCCGCAAGCCACTCTAACGCGTCCTCTCACATGCAGACGAGGTTATTTTTGCCGCCCCCTCTCGTTTACCCCAATACTTAATCAAGTCACTATAACCCGCACTCTCACATGAAGACGGGGGCTCAAGCCTTGTGAATTTTTTTCTCATTAAATGGGTAAGTCTTACATGTGGAATTTTTTTCATTAAATGAGTGGTAGTGAGGTTTGAATTTGTACCTTTGTTAACCATGAACTCTTATACCATGTTAAATGACCACCTCATTTAAAAGCTTAAACTAGTAGTGAGATGAATCATTTAATACTTAATCAAGTAACTCTAACATTTGTATCCAATTACATAATCTATTGCTAAAATCTGTTTTACAACACAATTATTGCTAAAGGGCGTAAAACGGAACCCATATCTCTAACTAAAAGTTAAAAATTTCTTTCCACATGTTTTTAGTAATTCACAAAAGGGCATCAAAGCTTTGATGGTAAGACTGGTGAAATTATTCTACTTTTTCTTCGTTTTTAGTATTAATTCTTTTTTTTAATTAAATATATTATCATATTTCTTTAATATTGTGAATTATTCATGAATTATTTCATTTGGACGAGCATCATTTTTCATCCGATAATGCTCTATTAATTCTTTTTTAATTAAATATATTTTTTAATTAAATATGTTAGCATATTTTATTTATATTGTGAATTATCCATGAATTATTTATTTCATTTGGACGAATATCAATATGGGTTCTTGTTAAAGAGCTTCTCTTATAACTCTTTTAATTGAAAGACTTTTATCTCCTTTGATATACATGCATTATGCATGGTGGAACAACCCCTTAATATCTCATACATTAAAGACAGAGGAGACAGTTGAAAAATATTATATTTTTTATTTTAATTATAAATTATTAAAAAATATTATATTTTTATTAAAAAATCTTATTAAAAAATCTTATTAAAAAATATTATATTTTTTATTTTAATTATAAATTATTCATGACGGCACTATAGACACCTTTTATTAATGGATTATCATTTTATGATAATGTTATCATTTAATCCCAAAATCTTTATTTCGCATTTCATTTCTTGAGTAGTTAATAATCGCACAAACAATATCATTTGTTTTTTTCGTTTTTTTAATCTTATGATTGATTAAAGAGTATTAATATTACTAAATATTAAAGAGTATTAATATTACTAAATGTACACAATATATTAATTATATGTGTAGTACTTCTTTCCATAAATGAGTCTAACAAAGTGGTGCAGCTACATCGATAGAATCTAAACTGTTGAATTTGAATTTTTAGTTAATCTAAAATTAAATAAAATAATTAAAAATAAAATTAACAAACTACTCACTATACCTACTTTTTAGCGCATTAGTTAGTTGTTAAGAAATGTTTTGAAACGTATTAATGTGATTATTTTATTAATTTTTTATATTTTTTTATTTCGAAAATCCTTTTCTTTTACATAATAATGAGTAATTTAAGTAAATCTTCAATTTAATAATATTAATTATGTAATAGTTTATTTATATATAATGTTTTTCTTCAAACAACTTTTTATACATAAAAAAACTCGAATAACATAGCAAACACTAAACACTTTCCACACCTATTCAAACATCATTTACAATCAACACATAAATCTCCACGACTTGTGAAGATTTCACTTCAAAATTGATTTAGATATTCAACATCAAAAGAACTAATGTACTTTACAACTTTAGTATCTCACATCCTTCGCAATGCAGTCGGTCTTTAAAAGTTTTAGAGTTGTATGAGAGGTGAAAAGTAGATAAAAATAAAATTTGTATTGAATAATGAAATAAAATGTATGATTGAAATATGAAAAGACATCATTTATGTTGGGTTAATAATTAAGTAGTTAATTAATAATAATAATAATAAGTATGAAAAATATTAGGATGGTAAATAGGAAAATATTGAATTTGAGTAGGGATATTTAAGTTCAAAATGTTTCTCCACTTTTATTATACTAGTTATAGTTATAACAACACGTTACATGTTACTTTTTCTATCGCATTATTTAAGAGAAATAACTATTTTGATAATTTTAGTTATTTAATTACTTTGGATGCTAAATCATTTTAGTAATAGTGGATGAAGCGTATGAAATACTTCAAAAAAGATATTGGGAGACGATCAGCAAGATGTAGAATACACTAAATTCTTATGGAATAAATTGGCTACACCTAAGACACAATTTCTTGCGTGGAGGGTAATACAAAATCTACTGCTGACCAAAGAAGAGCTCAGGAAGAGGAATGCCTTACCGGACAATGTTGACACGCTCTGCCCGGTATGTAATAATTATTCTGAATCTGTTTTGCATTTGTTTGTGGAGTGTAATAAGGTGACAAACTTGTGGGATAGAGTGATGGATTGGTTGGGTGTGGTAGGACCGCGCCAAAGAGTTTTAGAAAAGAATATTTTGGAGTTTAGAACATTTCTAGATGGGAGATTAGGAAACTTGGTGGCTTTTTGTATTTGGATTTGTACGATATGAGTTATTTGGAAAACACGGAATAACATTGTATTTAAAGATGAGGATTGGAGCTTGGAGAATTTATTGGGGTAGATTAAAACACAAGTTTGGGGATGTATTACTATTAAGAAGAATGAATTATTGAAAGGAGTAGATATTCAAAAGTGGAATGAAGATATTACACTAGCTTATCAATATCCAAAATATACATTTATCAATAAAAAATAATACACTTAATAATAAGAACTAATACACTTAAGTAATAAAAATGTATACAATTAGTTAAATCAATCTGGAATTTGAGGGCACTCTCATTAGTCCGAATACTCAAAGAAAATGAAATAACATGTTCTTCAAAGCACTGTTATTTGTCAGATACTCAAACAAAATGGATATTAGGGCTTAGATCTAAAAATTTCGCCGTTATCTAGCACCTTCTCATCGGAGAGAATAAATAAAAATGAGAAGAAAATGCGTCGCCCTCCGCCGACACCATCTCCCTGCCAACGATGACAAGAGAATATTAGAGGAAGAGATATAGCCGCCGCCTTTCGCTGCCTACTTCCGGTGAAGAATCAAAGAGAAATTGCAGCCATTTCCACTGCCCTCTTCTTAAGGGAAGAATGAGAGAGAAAAGAAGAACGGGAGAGAAAAGGGAAAAAAATGTGAAAAAATGAGAAACAGTAAAATTTGCGCTTTTATATCATAGGTCGGATTCTTTCTGTTGGATCGGGTCGACCCTGTTATTAAGGTACAATAGTAATTGCCTATTGTTATATGACTTGAATTGAGATATTAAAATTCATTTTATTGTAAGTATTGACACAAGTAAAATTAAAATGAATAAAGGGTAATATGGGAACCTGAAGCGGTGCACTTAGGATTTATATAAGTTAAACTTAAAGTATAATAATTAATTATAACTAGATTTTTTTTTTAAATTTAAATTTAAAAGTGAGATTCAATTAACTTAAAATTAAAAATTGACGGTACACCAAGTAACCACAATCAAACTCTATAAAATCAAATAAAGTCTAAGTTTAAATTTCAATCATAACTTAAAATTTCTACCTCCGACAGGAGTACACTTTTAAAAGTCGAAATACACTCAACAGAACGATCTCTCAATATAAGTAAAAGAAAATGTCATTCAACCTTTTTACCTAGCACAATATATTTTAAAAAAAAAGTTTTAATATTTTAGGTGATGATTGTTTTGAGTTTTTTTTTTTTTTTTGGGTTTTGAATTGAATTAATTGAATAGTGATGTATGCTTGTTTGAATTTTTTATAAGATTAGTTTTAACTTTACATTAAATAAATGCGTAAAGATGTTAGTTTATATAAGAAAAGAAATTAGGGAGAAAAGATAAAGAAAGAATAAATATTAATTGAAGAAAAAAAAATATAGAAGGTGGATGTTTTAAGAATTATAAAATTTTTAATATATATATATATATATATAAAAGAGTAAGTTTTGAAAATTAAAATCTAATTTCTAAAATCGAAAACAAGCATCACAAGTATAGTGAAGGATGGAGCAATAAATTAGAGTGATGGTCCAGAGTGTGTGATGGTGGTGCATGTGGCCTTCATCATACAAACTTTGAGTAATAAAGACTAGACTAATTAATGTCAGGATTACAACCCTTCACCTACCACAAATCACCTTTATTTTACTTGTCATTTTTCTTTATAATCCCCATTTTCACCTTCAATTTCTAATCTAACTTAATCAACAAACATTGCAAAAAGTCACTTTTTTCACTTGCTTTTAAGGTGTAATTTAATATTTTTAATAATATATAAATGGTAAAATATGTTATATGTGGAAAGAATGAATGACAATATTGAAATTGATTGTACTGTGAAGATAATACTCCTTTCGCCCCACCAAAAGGTCTCCATTTTACTATATTGGACGTCTCATTCAAAAGTCTCAATTTTCCTCTTCTAATAAAAAGGCCCCAATAAGCACCTCACTCATTACTAATACAACTACCCACTGCATATAAAATAATAATACTTCTTAATCTACGCACAAAAAGTATATGAGAATATTTGTCTGAAATGAAGGGAGTAGTTAAGTGTCATTTCTTTTTATAAAGTGTGAAATTGTAGTTAAAACAAAAAAAATAAAAAGTGTGAAGTTGAAGTTTGGGTGAAGAGAATACATTATTATCACTCCATCCCAAGATTTACTACATATTATCATTTTGAGACTCATTTAAAGGTTTCTATTTATTTTTTTTAAGTAAGAAATTAGGAGAAAAATGTTTAAGTACAATTAAAATTTATTTACTATAAATTAAAATAATGTATTCTTCCATTGTCTCAAGAAACAAAGAATGTAAATATTCGTATGAGGAGGAAATATAAAAATTTATAATAAAACCAATTACAAAAATTGTAATTCTTGTACAATAAGAAAAACATTACAAATTTAGTCAGTGGTGAAGCATCTGGATTTAAGGGCTACGTACACTCGTATTTTAAAATGAAAAATTTCTATGTACTAGTGTTAATATATATATATATATATATATATATATATATATATATATATATATATATATATATATATATATTATTCCCTTAAAATAAATTTATGTGTATGAGATTAATTTATATATATCTTTCTTTAATTTTCAACAATAACACTATATAATTACTTTTCTTAAAATATTGGTGTTAGGTTTTGTATTATATTATTAATGGATTTGATTAAATATTATGTTAATGCGTCAATAAATTTAATTTCATCGTGATTTCTTTTAAGTATAACACCAAAAAAAATATTTTTTACCAACGGAATATTCCGTAAAAGCCTTAATTCCATTGTTAAATTGGCTTACCAACGGATTAGCAACGGAATCCATTGGTAAAGTGGTGGTTGGTAAATTTTTAACAACGAAAAATCAATTTCGTTGGTAATCTGTTGCTAATAATTCCGTTGGTAATTTATATGATTATTATTCCCTTGGTAATCCATTGCTAATTACCAACAGATTGAATTTCGTTGCTAAAATAGAGGATAAATCCGTTGGCATTCCGTTGCTAAAACAAAAATGTCATTTTTGTTGTTAATCTATTGGTGATTACCAAGGGATTGAATTCCGTTGATAAATTCGGTTGCTAATATATATATATATATATATATATATATATATATATATATATATATATATATATATATATATATATATATATATATATATTAGCAACCGAATTTATCAACGGAATTCAATCCCTTGGTAATCACCAATAGATTAACAACAAAAGCTGACGTGTCGTCTTCAGAGCGTTCTAATGTGATGTGTAATTTTCTCAAAGTTTTAGATTTTTAATACTTTTTTAATATTTTCTTTATTAAATAATGTATTTCTTATTTTTAATGAAAATTCATTGCATCCACCACCAGATCTAGAATTGTAAACAAAATCATCACCACCAGCATCAATTTCATCGACACATCAAAGATTTACTATCTTAATTTTCACCAACACATGATGATCTTGAAAATTGTAGAATTGGAGAATAGCCAACCATTTGAGATATAGAATTAAATCCTCATACGAAGAGGTAGAGTGGTGGAGACAGAGAGAATCGAAGCGGCGACTCCCTACATTAGACTGCAGTGGTAGCCGCATCCGTTCTCGGTTGCAGATCTAGAGCAGTTTGGTGCGGCTACCAGAACATTGTCTTCCGGCAATGGCAACGAGGAACGGCGATGAGGAAGCACATCTATGAGAACGGCGGCGAGAGAGAGAGAGAGAGCAAAAGAGATGAAAGAGAGATGGAGAAGGGAAGCGGTGAGAGATGAGTCTCACAGCGATGAGAGAGAGAGGAGTCACAGCGAAGAGAGAGAGAGATGGGGGAGGGGAGCGGTAGAGAGAGGAGTGAGGAGAGAATGGGGGAATGAAATGAAATTAGGGTTAAAAATCCTTATATATATGGGTCAAAAAAATAAATTGGGTAGGGTTTGTTGGCGTTTGGATCTTTTGGTTAACGTAAATCTTTAGGGTTCCATACGTTTCTAAAGCGGAAGCAAGAAAATAAAAAACGTATTACCTTTCACCAGGGTATGTTGAAGAAGAAATATTCTCGTCGGCAGCCTGCGCAGCGTCACGGTTTTGACCATAACTTCCTCATCCAATCTCTGATTTAGGTGATCTATGCGCCAAAACAATCCTCTCTTCCGTGGCTTTCCAAAGGTATATCACACGTGCAGTTTGGACTTACACACAATTTTAGAAAATCGGTGAAGTTGACCACCAGAATCAACAAATGACCTTTTGGTCTTCTGTTGTATTCCTAAGCCACGTCTCGACGTTGTGTGGGCAACGATCTACGAGACGAACTCAATCTGCAGTCAATCTCTTTCTCACAGTTTTGTCATGTGTGTTAAGATATTTGGACTGCTGAGATTGGCTATTATATAGGCTAAAACAGGGACCAGGAGGAGAAATTAGGGTTTGGGCCTCCCATTGAGCTTAAGCATCCAAGTTTAGCCCAAAACTTATACTTAAGTCCAATAATAATAAATCATTCCACTAAAAAAGTATTATTGCACTGCCACCCTAATCCCAAATTACGTTTATGAGCTCCTTCTTATTATGAGCCCGTTAATCTCCCCGTGTTTAAGATTCAATGCCCATTAATTAATTAAGTTATTGACAACTCCATTAATTAATATAATTACCAAGAGTAGTACCACTCAACCTTATTATCATGCTGGAATAAATCCACCTGCAGGGTTTACTTGATAATCCTTTTGAGCTCCTCAAGGGGACATCATCAACCAATTCCGTTAGGACACGGATTCCTTCTACAATCAACATCACACTATAGAGACAACACCATCTCCTAACTCACTGAGCATATTAATTTAACAATTAAATCTCACCCATTGATGAATTAAAGAAATAAATACTGGCTTACTTACTTATCGAGGTTATTGTATAGAGATTAAGAGTACGAACATCCATAATAACATAGATCAAGTTCTATTATAAAGTCAGTATAAATCGAACGATCTCAACGGCGGTCCTATTCAATACACAAAGTGCACTAGTACAATTTTATAGTCAAGACAGACTAATGCCAAATCACACTACAACCATACCGATAGATAGTCCCCGTCTATCTCGATTGTGAATATCTGTTTATACTTTATAAGGAGCCGATAATATGATCTTCCGTGTGACCCACACACCATATTATCTACTGTATAAAGTAAATGGACTTTTGCAACAATAAATAATTACAAACGTTTGATCACATGATTCTCATTCCAAATATTGTCAAAACATTGTTCATACCAAAAGCAAAACTTTTAGTATACAATCCAACAGGGTTGACCCAATTGCACCTTAAAAACTATTGCACAATAGTATTTGCCTTCTTCAAGTTACTTTACAGAATTGATTTATGAAAGTATAAAAATTTATTTCGATATAGTGAATCAAGTAGAGATTCGATCTACCTCTAAAAAAATGATTCAAGTATTCTTCAAGAGGAAGATAATTGATTCAAGTATTATTGAATCGATTTACCTTTTAAGAATCAATTCTTAAAGAGGAAGATAATCGATTAAAGTATTCTTGAACAGATTTGCATCTTAAAAATCAAATTTTCAAGAGTAAGAGGATCGATTGAAGTATTCTTGAATCGATTTACATCTTAAAAATCAATTCTTCAAGAGGAAAAAAATCGATTCAAGTATTACATCTTAAGAATCGATTCAAGTATTCTTTAAGATCTACACCTCTAAAGTATTTATTCAAATATTCTTCTAGTGAAAGAGGATCAACGATTCAAGTACTCTTGAATCGATATTAATTCATGTATAGAATAGAAAGCTTAAGTTTTTTAAGTTAAATCATTATTTCATATCAAATAACATTAAAATTGAGTTTGTAAATATTTAATAATTTTTAAAGTTAGTATATTAATATTTATTTATTTACATATTTCTTAATTATTCAATTATGACATATGAATTATAAAATTATTTTCTTTAGTTGTTTAAATAATTTGAAATTAATAAAATTAAATAAAAAATAAAATTAATAAATTCATTACAAATTTATGAATATTTAAAAGAATAATATATATAAATTGATTATATATATATATATGTATATTTTACATTATTTACTTTTAATTAATTTCCTTATTTAATATTTTTTTAAATAATGTCTTTCTTAATTTTAATAATGATTAAATTTTCAATATTTTATATATTTATTTGGGTAAAATTAATTAATTACTAAATCTTTTAATGTAATAAATAAATAAATTAATATCAAATTAAATTATATAAATATAAAGGGGAAAAAGAATATTTCATATAATATTCTCTCACCCCACCTATAAATAAGACTTTTCGATTATTCATCCTAAATACACATATTCGATTCTCCAAGAGGAATAGAAGCTTTCTTCAAGTTCCTCTAGAGAATTGATTTAAGAAAGTATAAAAACTTATTTCGATAGAGAGTATGAAGTGGAGATTTGATCTACCTCCAAAAAATCGATTCAAGTATTTTTTGAGAGGAAGAGAACTGATTCAAGTATTCTTAAATCGATTTACCTCTTAAGAATCAATTCTTCAAGAGGAAGAAAATCGATTCAAGAATTATTGAATAGATTTATATCTCAAAAATCGATTTTTCAAAAGTAAGAGGATCGATTCAAGTATTCTTGAATTGATTTACATCTTAAGAATCGATTTTTCAAGAGAAAAAATCGATTCAAGTATTACCTCTTAAGAATTTATTCAAGTATTCTTTAAGATCTACCTCTAAAGTATTGATTCAAGTATTATTCAAGCGATAGATGATCGACGATTCAAGTACTCTTGAATCGATTTACCTCTAGAAAATAAGAGATTGAAAAACTAATTCATGTATAGAATCGAAATTTTATTTTAAGTTAAAAGTATTATTTCATATCAAATAATATTAAATTGAGTTTGTTAATATTTGTTAATTTTTAAAATTTAGTATATTAAAATTTATTTATTTTCATATATCTTAATTATTCAATTATGATAGTTTTTTATATAATTTAAAACTATTAAAATTAATAAATTCATTACAAATTTATGAATATTTGAAAGAATATTATATAAAAATTAATTTTATTTATATTATATATATATATATATATATCTTAAGTATACTATAGCAGAAACTTTTCTTACTTACGTTTCATTTCCAGAGTGCTCGAAAGTGAGGTGTAATTTTCTCAATTTTTTTATTTTTTTAATAGAGTACTTTTTTAATATTTTCCTTATTTACTTTTAATTAACTTCTTTATTTAATATTTTCTTTTTTAAATAATTTGTTTTTTATTTTTAATAATGAATTTTAATTAGGTAATTTAAAAAAACTTTATAGAAATTATGAACAAAATATTAATTAAAAATATTATTATTTAATTGTCTATATATATTTTAAGTATATTATAGCAGAAGTTTTTCTTGCTGACGTGTCGTCTTCAGAACGTTCCAATGTGACGTGTAATTTTCTCAATTTTTTGGATTTTTAATTTTTTTTAAATATTTTCCTTATTTACTTTTAATTAACTTCCTTATTTAATAATTATTATATAATTATAAGAAATACTAAATCATAATCATGAGTAAAAGTAATATTCCATTTAAATATTATTTATAATATTATGTATATCTTAATATATATATATATATTAAAATAATGAGAAACTCTCTTGTGAGACGGGTTTTTATGTGAGACGAGTTGACCCATTACTAAAGTACGCTTATTATATATGTAAAATATTCTTATTTATAGTTAAAGTCTATCAATAATGAATTATATTATAACACCCTAAAATCATACTTTAATTCATCATTTATCATATTTTAGAAAACATACTTTAACAACCCTTAAGCATACTTTATCTATATAATAAGAATACTTTAACACGTCTCATAAACCGTCTCACATATATAATATCTCACAAGAGAATTTGTCTAAGATACTATTATAAATAATATTTAAATGGAGTATTACTTTTTACTCATGATTATGATTTAATATTTCTTATAACTATATAATAATTATTTTGTTTTCATTAATTGTTATATATATATATATATATATATATATATATATATATATATATATATATATATATATAACAACTATTTAAAATACTTTAATAATTTTTTTAAATTAATTATAAAATGTTTGACCTTATTTTTCATAAATAATCAATATATATATTAAGTATGGTATTATAAAGTCCTTTGTCATTTGATTCGTTCATGTATAATTTTACTATTTATTTATTTTTCCTTACAATTATAAATTATTTACTTTAGTATCATTAATTGCAATCAATAAATAAATCATTCGATATAAATAAATTAATT
This sequence comes from Pogostemon cablin, assembly GCA_023678885.1. Lineage (NCBI taxonomy): Eukaryota > Viridiplantae > Streptophyta > Magnoliopsida > Lamiales > Lamiaceae > Pogostemon > Pogostemon cablin. The sequence goes on from CM042976.1 coordinate 4,793,389, forward strand.
AATATCAAATCAAATCATGTGTGGAAAAAAAGGAATAAATTGAGAATTTTTAATATATAATTGATATTTATTTTAGATAAACAATAAAATTAAAGATTTATTACTAAGAGTTACATATTTTGATCATAATTGCACTTAAGTACAATGAAAAAAATACTAACAACTATATAAATATACAACAAAGAGACAAAATTGTCCATATGTGGTTGCACATTTTTTTAAAGAGACATGTGAGCAAAAAATAGTTTTCAATTGTATTGTGTTATAAAGTAACATTTAAAAATATGCAAGTCATAAAGATTCTTTCAAATAATTAGAATATATGTACATATATATTAACTTTTTTACATGATTTAGTTATACGTTACATTATCAAAAGTCAAATCTTATAATTTGTTGCAAATTCTTTATATTGATGAAAGAAATTGTCTAGGTGTAAGAAAAAAAATCTCCTTAATTAATATTGTTACATTATATAATACGAATTACTTAATTACAAAAAATAAGAATAACTAAATAAATGATCCCGCGTTGTACGCGTGTTTCATAATAGTATATATATATATATATATATATATATATATATATATATTTAGTGTAATAGACTAATAATACTGTACGTTTAATTCATTGTTTGATTTAATATTAAATTAATATATCAATTATAATTATATTTACTAATTTTTACAATTATAATTAATGTTTTTACATAAATTTGTATGATTTTAAAAAATAAAATAGTATTTTCTCTATTCAAAGCTAATAAAGTTTCCTTCTGCATTGTTATACATAGTAATAAATATTATTATTTTATGTGTAATAAAAAAATATTGAGTATTAAATTATTTTATTAGCTTTACTTTTTAAAATAAATTGATTCATTAGGTGTTATTTTATGGAATTGCAAGAAATATGAATTTGTAAGTGTGGGGGGTCGTTTTTATAAAGAAAATTAATGAAAAAAAAATTGATACATTTATTCTAAACAAATGAGTAATTAACATATTTTCAAAGTCTGATCCGCTCCAGATTTTAATTATAACTTAGTTTTAGCGATCTTGTGTACCGGTACTTGTAAACTCTTGTAAATGTTATGATTTCCTTATTTTAAACACCCAACTAAGTATAGAGTATAATAGTGCGCCTTTAAAATTTTGTGTTAAATTATATACCCTTTAGTATAAAGATGTGTACTCTTTATTTTCTGAAGAAAAATAAAAAATATTAATAAAAAGTATATACCCTTTAGAACAAAATAATGTACCCTTACTAATTAAAGTGTATACCTTTTAGAACAAAACAATACTCTTACCCATAATACTAAATTCTAAAGGCGCACTGTGTGCGCGAATGCACGCAAGCCTCACTCTAATAGAATTGTAAAGGAGATTTCAAAATTTACATTATGAACTCGATTCAGAGGAGTATTTGTCTTATTATATATGTTAATTTTATTTTAATTTAATTTAAGAAGAGCCAGGGGTCCCTGGAACTGAAACGTATGTAATGAAAACCATTGTGGGTTAAACCTCCACAATAAGGCGGAGAATAAAATCAACGTGACAAAAGGCCCAATACTGTATAGGTTCAATCTCCTCCAGAAATAGTTGGGATTTTATTGTGTGATAATATATATTCACACTCCATTGCTAAATAATACTCTCTCCATCTCGTTAAAAAAAATAATCATATGAATTAAAAAATATAATAATATAATATGGAGTATATTTTTTTGTTAAATCACATTAATCTAAAAATGAAATTGATACTTTGTATTAGGGCGGACCAAAATAGCAAAATGGGGACAGAGGGAGTAATATGTTGGGCAAATCTTATGTGAAACTGTCTCACATGATACCATTTTAAGAAATAATTATTACTTTTTATCAAAGATATTATTAAGAGACGAAGGTTGTATTATTTTTTTGTTTATATTAAGAATTGTTCATGAAATAATCAACTGCACCACTATTATTTTTAGTTAATTCGAATATCATATTTTATTAAAATGTTATCACTTCTTATCCGTCTCACGGAATCTTCTGGTTACACACAAGTCTTTGCTTATTACGCTTATTGCATGTTTGCAAAATATAAAAATATTATATTTTAATGTGTTGATATAATATTTTAAGGAACAATCCATACTTGTATTAGTATTGTATGTGGGTCTTTAAAGATACATCAGTATTTGTTTGTGTGGATCCCACATAAAAAAGAGAAAAAGTGTATCACATTTGTGGGACGTCATGTTTTGTAAAATGTAACCATATCCATGGAACGAAGAGAGTATCACAAACACTTGTGTAAATTAGGTTTACTGTATAAACCTTGTGCTCCCCTTTCAATTCTATATATTGATATACCCTATGTATTGTTAAGCTGTTTAAATTAAGGGGACTACAAAATTTACAAGAGTTTATAATGTAAACCAGTTTATAAGAGATTAACTCATAGAATATATATTAACTAAAGATAAAAATGCAGGAAGATAGAACAAGAACACAAAACTTATAGAGCTTTAATCATTTTACGTTCTCTCTTTCTTCTCGAGGAGGTCAATCTGCCTTATCTAAAAACCTATTGTTATCATGCATCCATCACAAGATCTCATATAATCATCCATAAATAAATTAAATTTGTCAAGATCATTAATTTGTGGTGCATACAATATCTGGGCATCCATAATGGGTAATAAATGAAAATGAAATAAATATTTACAGATCATATAGTATATTTGCATGAATCCGACATTTACTAACATTTGGTTTGGTTGGTGAAATTACTATAAATTCTTGAGCAAGATACAGCTTTCCAAGCTTCCAAAACCTCTATTTTTATGAGTAATATTCTTGAAATTGGCATCAGAAATTATGGCTTGAATTGATTGAGTCAAATAATTAAATTGGAGGTACACTAATTTGAACACAAAAACTTGTGGGGTTTATTTGCACAATATTTCAAGAATATTTTCTTTTTAATGTAAAGTTTGGTGTGAATGATTTGAAAATGGTGTTTATCGAAACACTTATAAAAGATAGTCTATAATTCATGCCATACTCAGTCTTTTTGATTTTATTTTCTAATTCAAAAGTATATATACTTTTATCGGATTATTGTAAAATCGAATTCAAATCTCTGCATTATTCATATAATATTTTCTTACTTTAAATATTGGCAAAACTTGTGTTATAACATCTCATGCAAGTTGTCACGTGAGACTATTAATAACTTTTATAATTAAAAATGATACTAAAATATGAAAAGTAATAATCTTATTTCATAAACAATTTACAATATAAATGAAAAGTCATAACATTTTATAATGAAAGTAATAACTATTTTAAAAAGTGTAAAATAGTCTCACGTGAGACGGTCTCAAACAAGACATTTAAATATATATATTTTCTTTTTTTATTTAAATATAAATAATTTCACATACTTTTTATAAATCTTCTTTCTCTTACTTTTAATCATTTATTTATTATCATATCCCTTTAAGAGTAATCTATTGACCCGTGCAATTTTTAATAATGCATATATTTGAGATTTTCTTTTACAATTTATAAAATTGAGTAAATTTGCGATAAGGGTAAAATTCATATTTTTATTTGCCTTGAACCCACGGTGCAATCTCACACAATTTTTTTTTAAAATAAAATGTCATCAATTAAAATATACTCCTTCGTCCTATTTAAGAGAGTCATATTCAAAGTGGGTGTGTGTCGCTCCCAAGTGTGTAAAAAAAAAATACTCCCTCCATCCCATGGAAAGGTCATCATTTTACTATATTGATGTCACAATTTCCTAATTTTAGTAAAAAGGTACCACATGTGGTCCACTACTCACTATTAATACAACTACAACTATATATAAATAATAATACTTCTTAATTTACACACAAAAAACAACCGGTGACTTTTGAGCGAGATGGAGTGAGCAAGATTCTTTGAATAAGACGCTTAACATAAAAAAAAAAAAAAAAACTTTTAAAAGGGCCGGTGGTGGGAGTATAAAAAAAAAAGTAAAAAAACGATTCCACCATAGGCAACCGTGATGTTTCACAAAGAAAAAAAATAATGGAGAGTTTGGGTTCTATATATATTTTTGTAAGTCACTGGTCCTCACACCCGACACAGATTAGGTGAGACAAAAATAGGTTCTGAGAAAACGAAATTCTCAGTTTAGGATACAGCAGATGATCGACGGTGGAGATTAATCCAGCTTTCAAATGCTTAAAATAGGCATAACCATCCTGGCACTGCGAAAGCGATATATCTGAACATGGTTTCTGTTGGAATACCACCCATCATACTCACATCACGCCACTTTTTCACCGCCAGTAGAAAAACACCACCCCCGTAAAAACAAAATTACCCACCTCCACCTCACCTAGAGGCCGGAGTTAATACTCCCTCCATCCGATTCGGTATCAATTTTCTTTTTGCACGTGTATTAAGAAGTATTATTATAATATGGAGAGTCGGTAGTTGTATTAGAGGGAAGTGGTGGGCCATATTGTGTACTTTTTTACTAAATATAGGAAATGGATACCTTTGAAGTGGACACCAAAAATAGTAAAATGGATACATTAGAAGCGGACGGAGGGAGTTTTATTTTGACCATGTAAATTTTGTTTTATTTTATTTTATTAATTTTAGTCCTTTAACTTTTATTTTTTTATTAAATCCTTTTGCAAAATTTAAAAGATATTGTAAGTCGTTTGAAATTTTTATGCAAAATGACTAAAATTGAAAATATTTATACTCTCTCCGTCCGACGGTAAGGGGGACATGTGTTTTTTTGCACGTGAATTAATAGTGGATTAAAGAGTATTCATATTTAACGTGTAGTACTTAGTTATATTAATAGGTGTGTAGATCCTATATTTTTATTATACTAATGAGTGTACGTGGGTCCATGTGTGTAAAAAAAATGAAGTTTTTTGAACGTAAAATGACAAAATTATACAAATGACTTAATTTAAAAAACAAAAAGTTATAAGATCAAAATTGAATTTAACCAAAGTGAAAGGATCAAAATTGAAATTTTCTCCCTCGCATCTATGTACATATAAGGACGAGCAGGCACTCGTTATCCCAACCTCAAAGTAGTCAAGTGAGAGAAACACAGCATGATCTCCAATGAGAGAGAGTTGGGGAGGCAGGATGCGACGGGGGCCTGCCCCCATTGCGGCGGCAAGGTGGCGGCCGTCGACGTCGAGCGGAGGTGGAAGCTCTGCTTTTTGCCTCTTGGATTTGTGGTCAAGAGGAAGTATGTCTGCACTAAGTGTTCAAGGAGATTGGTGTTATATTCCTAGTTTTTATTTTACTTTTTTTATTTTCTTAGATTAATTTTCTTAGGGTGTTCAGATTAATTGCTGAGATTAATGTTATGGTTTCTGGTTAATTAAGACTGGTATTTCTGTTCTGTTCTGTTCTGTACTATGGTGGCTCTGAATACACGTGTCACTAATTAAATGCTTTGAAATTAATCTTTTGTTTTAAGCTAAGTGTGATTTAATAATTAATTTAAGGATTATGGTGGGTTTAGGTACATGTCTTGCTTTCGCTCAGAATTGGATCCAACTACATTCATTTTCTTATTTGCTCCAATTAATTTTTGTTCTGGTGTTATTTAGCGTATGGCTGCTGGGTCGGGTCGGGTCAAGTTTGCACCTACCCATACTCGAATTAAAAAAGATTGAGCTTAGCCTAATTGAATGTCTCATGCATGCATGTTGTAATCAACCCAAATATTAATCAATAACAAATTTATATAATAAAGTAAAAAAAATATATTCATGAGGTTACATCTCTTTAAACGTGTCTCATGAAATAGATAAAAAAAAGATACTAATTACATTTTCAATAAAAAATGATTATCGTATAATTGAAAAATATTTCATAAATTATTCGTGATTAGATAAAAAAGTATACATGATCAAGAAAAAATGAACAAAGTATACATGATCAAGAAAAAATGAACAACCCATACAAGACTTGCTCCACGTTATATTTCATCAATTCTATAAAAGTTCAAAATTTTCATTTATAATTATCTCAAGAGGGAAACTTTTTTGTAAAATGGATTATAAAAATGAGTTGCAAAATTAATTAAATCTCTCTTTAGACAAATTCTCTTGTGAGACATTAAATATGTTAGACGTTCATGAAACATGTTAAATTATGCCTATTATATAGATAAAATATGCTTAATGATTGTTAAAATATGTTTTTTAAAATATGACAAATGATGAATTATAATATGATTTTAGAATGTTATAATATAATTTATTATTGACATATTTTAACTACAAATAAGTATACTTTACCTATATAATAAGCATACTTTAGTAGTGGGTCGACCCGTCTCACAACCGTCTCACTAAAAATCCGTCTCACAATAGATATCTCAAATCTTTATATTATCCATTAATTAATTAATAATCTATCATTCATTTACATTAATCAACTCCATAAATATAGAAACTCCCTAATAGAATCCACCAAATTAACCGCCGAATTATACAAACTTCCTTTTCCCCAGTTCATCAACACTCAAGAATGCGAAATGAATACTTATAATATGATGAAAGGAGTTGACTATGTAAATCAATTTAGCATATACAAAACGTATTTTAAAATGCAATACTTTAAAAAAATCGGACATATTTTTTTTTTATAAACTAAAGAAACTTTTTCTATAATATCGTAATATAATATAAATGCATGCCATAAAATTTGAATAACGTACTCTAACACAAAACTGATAAATTTTACTATAATAAAAAATACTCCCTCCGTTCCATTGATACATGTGCATTTACTTTTCACACGTAAATTAATGGATATAATATTTTTAATATGTAGTGAGGTGCACTACAAAAAAACTGTTTTTTACCAACGAAATATTTCGTTGGTAAAAGTTTTAATTCTATTATTAAATTGGCTTACCAACAGATTAGCAACGGAATCCGTTGATAAAATTCTATTGGTAAAGTGGTGGTTAGTAAATTTTTAGCAACGAAAAATCAATTCCATTGGTAAATAATTCAGTTGGTAATCTGTTGCTAATAATTCCGTTGGTAATTTATATAATGATTCCCTTGGTAATCCGTTGGTAATTACCAACATATTGAATTTCGTTGCTAAAATAGAGAATAAATCCGTTGGCATTCCATTGCTAAAACAAAAATGTCATTTTTGTTGCTAATCCATTGGTAATTACCAACGGATTGAATTCCGTTAGTAAATTCGGTTGCTAAAAAATATATTTTTTTGTAGTGGTGAGAATAATTATAATTTAATGTAAAGTGTATAGATGTATTAGTGTGATGTGTGGGCCCATAGAGAAAGAAGTAATTAATTTGTGTGGGTCCCCTTTACAAAAAAAGAAAAAAAAATACACATTTTATATTGAGACTGACTAAAATAAGAAAACGTGTAGGTTTTAGTGGGACGAAGGTAGTATTATTTTAAAAGTATATCTAGTAGTATATGATGAATTATGTATGTTTCGTATTAGAGTACATTGTTGATTAATGTTAACTAAGATACTCTCTCTCCAAAAAAAAAAGAAAAAAAATACACTAAAGATACTTTATACTAGTAAACTCAACACAAAACTAACAGACATCAACATAAAATAGATGTATATTTTTTTTATAAATATTGTAATAAAATATGAATCCACACTTTACAGTATTGAACAATATTACAATACAAAACCAATTTAGTTTAGCATATACTAAACATATTTTTACATATAATAATAAATATAAAACATTTTCATCATCGTCATTGTCTTCTTCTTCTTTCTCATAATATGGAACAATATCTATGGTTTCTGGCAGATTTTCGATCATGGTGGAACAAGAAAAGTATATGTACAATAGAGGTTGGACGACGTAGTAGATGGAAGCGTAAATGGTAGTGGTCGAACGGAAATTAATTTGCATTTCAATGCTGTTTACTTTTTTTTTCTCCTAAAATTGTGTTTCTCCCTAAAGTATCAAGCATTCTATTGTAATATCTAGTACGCATGGCCAAGTATATATCGAACCCTTACCAACTAATAAAAATTGAAAATAATAAATAATTAAATTGAAATAATGGTGAGAAGACAATTAAACATTCCAAGATAAGAGACTAGTAATATTAAGGCAATTCAGTTCAATCATGCCAATTAATTCCCTATAATCGAAATTCACATTCATGTAGATACTTATACGAAATACTTTAAAATGATTACTTAAGCATGTCAAGCCACTATGATAAAGCGAGACTTAACAATCTTAAAGAACGAAAATTCCTAAAATCAATTAGATATTAATCCACTTTCCCTTTTCAGGTACTTATGCTACTACAATATTCCTTTACAATGTAATTATGTATCAACAAACTTTCCCAATAGGTACTACAAGATTTAAAATCTCATTATCAAATACCCAATAATGATATTTTGTAAGAAAATTGAAAGTCTAATAATTATAGGTTATATAGATTAATTCCCTTCAATTACCATTGTTGACAAATATGATCATGCATATATTTAAATTTCAAATTATGTATCAATTCGAGCTTATTTCATACATCTATATATAATAGGAACAAGAATTAAGAAATAAAATCAAATAAGTCTTAAAAATTTGCTTTTCAATAAAGGAATAAGTAATCTACTAGAATAATAAATTCGATGCGTATTTCATAAATCAGATATCATTTGAACATTCAAAATTCTAATACTACCAAAAAGAAATTTAGCTCATTGTGTTACAAGAAACAACCATGAAAAATGATGAAAACTTATACATGAGTCTAAAGACTGAAAAGTAGAAAGTAAAGAGAAGAAAAACCCTAATAGTGAGATTTTTCGTCTTTACCTCCGTCCTCATTAGGAATCTCGTATCCGATAAAGTAGACGAACACTTTCTTGAATCCTCTCTGATAGATGGGAAATATGGATGAAAGACGTAGTGGGATGATCACTTAGGGATTCAAGTGTGTATCAGATTAAATTGGGTTGGAAAACACATGAACTAGACATAAATTCCTATCTCGGTATCGAGGCCACGTGTTCGGTAGTGGGTGAGCAACATGTGCACGCCGGATGGCCACCTCACGACAACCTACTCAACACCGCGACACTTGTTCACAATTTTGTATGTGTCCCCAAGTGTAGAGAATCAATTGTAGTTCCACGTGTTACTAAGTAAAAATAATATCATACCCAAGGGATAATTATACATCTACTATTTAATCTAATTATTACTATTTTAATTTAAGACAAATATGGTTTTTAAAGAGAATTACCTAAATTAACTATGCAGAAAATAATTACTAAAAATAATAAAATAGCAACTAATTAAATATAGAAAGTATTCAAGAGAGAAGATAGACAGCACTAGAAAATCCAGTTAAATTGGTCAAATCAAATAACTAGACAATCAGTTAGAATCCCTTCAGTTCTTATGAAAGCGATCACTTAATTATATTAAATCCCTTTTCTAAAGTAAACTTAACACATAAATCTGGTTTAACCTCTCAGATGCAGAAGAATAATCTCTACTCCCTTTCTAGGTACTTCATGTAAAATTCTATTAAAGGCTAGTACACTAAACTTCCCTTTATAAAACCAAACCAATTAACCGAAATTCAACGGTTCGGTTCAGAAAATCGGTTTTATCGGATTTCTGCTCACCCCTACCTATATTAATTATTCTAATGAATAAAGGCTATATATGTTTAGATCTCTTTTACCCAGAATAGGTTGACAAATATAATTCTTATATAACACAAGCAATAAGCATAAGCATGCAAAAGACATTGACATACGCATGAATGAGGACAGATCATATAAGACAAAAATATAAGTCTCAAATCAAAGCATTAATAAAGAAATAAGTATACTGCAGATATCCAACCTTAAGTCTAGATCATCAATTCAAAACAATTTAACCTTCAAACCTAGCGCTATCCAAGGAGAACTAGCCCATGTTGTTACAAGCAACACACATGGTTAGGTATGAAAGCATATTATCTAAAATTAAGAAAGAAAGAATAAGAATAACCCTAAATATGATGCGATTCTCCGTTCTCTCCTCCGTGATTTTGAACCTCCTCGTTCTCCTTCTTAAGTAAGCAATACTGATGAACTCTCTGGAACGGGTGGATGGGATGGTGAACTGTGAAAATGTGTGAAGAGTTAGGGTTTGGAACACCCCAAGGACTCCTTTTATAGTTGAGAACTGATCCTTTCCGAATTCTGACTTAAAAGTGGATTTTTTCACATTAAAAACACGAACAGGCCAAAAAAATGACGAAACGACGAAATTGGGCCTCGCAGATAATTGGCATGAGTCATGTCACTTCCTGCACGAATCGTGCAGGCGCTTGGCGTGTGGATTCCTCGGCTCTTCTCGGCACACGACGCGTGCATCTCGACAGCACCCGGCGCTCGTGCTCGGCAACTATCGGCAGACGTGCTCGACTGTCGTGCGGGCGTCTCTCGGCAACATGTGCGGCACGACCTGCCCAGCCTTGTGGCACGACTGAGCCTTCCCGGCCGGCACAACTCATGTCGGCCCTTCTTCTCCCGTCTTCGTTCCCGACTTCTATTTTTGCTCTTTTTACCTCATTTTCCACCTAAACACACGAAATAACACCTCACGCGCATGTGAAACACAAATTTATACAATTCCACTACAAGGTGCTCAAATACGGATATAAATCCCACATAATGGTGCTAAATCGGACTCTAAAACACGCAGATTTTCACACTAATCAAACCACCAAACTTAAGATGTTGTTCATCCCCGAACAACGAAAAAAAAGAGCGAAGAAGAAGAAAGTTAGTGTGTAAATCTAAGGGAAAAGAAGGAATATGACAACTAGGCCATTCAAAAGACAATCGTCATCAACTCCGGTCATGCACTCTCATCACATGCAATAATTCTTCATAGCATACAAGTTAAGACAATCACCACCAATTAAAATGCTCCATTAACTTATTCTCACGGGAAGTATATCACTCGCACTTAAGTGTAGAAGATGTACACTTATAGGGTATGGTGTTTACGCTCAAATTCAATTCAAGTACATGCGTAATCATAAACTTGTCAAATGTCTCAAACTCTCCACCACTTAAAGTATGATTCTACAATGGGATCAAAAAGGACTTTTATTAGGGTGTAATGTTGGCTCTTTGGTTAAGATAAGGAATATATGGATAAGTGATTCAAAACTTGGATCAATCAAGTAGCGACCAATCTTGATCTTCATTCTTCTTACTCAATTCAATTCAAGCACATCATCCTCCTTTTCTCTTTAATTTTTCTATTCCACGCACAACATGTACATATATTTTTCCCTTCCTTTTTTCTTTTCTTGAGGTACTAGTTTCGGGTACTACCTCTAATATCTCGGGGTACCAGTTTCGGGCACTACCCCTAAGCAATTTATTTTTGAACTCATACTTTTCAGCTCATAATCACTTGTACAGCTTCAAATATTTTATTCCTTCCAAACTCCATAAAAATCCACTCATACACTTCGACATCATTTTTCTCTACTAAATATAAGAATTTAAGGCTAAAATAGGATATCAAAGTGACTATCTTCGTAGGTTGCCAAAAGAAATAAGACTTTTAGGCTCAAAAGGGCTAATTACGGATATATAATTATTTGGTAGGAAATTATTTGGCAAAGTGACTCAAAAAATCAAAGATGACCTAAAATCATCTCCCATTATCTAACATAACATGCGATCTCAAGTAAGACAAGAGGCAAGTTCGAGAATACACGCACAAGAATAATATTCACCAGAAAAAAAAATCATGTGATTATGTACATGATCTATAAGCTCAAAATCTCACATGGGTCTCTAAGTAACGGAGCATTCTTCATGATAAGTAATGTCTCACAAGTACACATAAAACTTCATACCACAATATAACTTAAGTACACTTCCTTCATCAATTTCAAGAGCATATGAATTTCTGGAGAAAATCTAACAAACAAAATCATAATAAGCACACAACCAGAAACCCAAACATAAGTACCTCAACTACTAAATAATATCCTCCACATAATATCTCCCAATACAAATCAAGATTGTAATCTGAACCAAAATTCGAATTTGAAGACTTACCTGGACCTACGCACGACCTCGGCACGACTCGTGCCACCATATAACATGGGTCGTGCCACCTTACCTGTCGACAGTTGGTGTGCTGCTGCATCACACGGCATGAATCGTGCTGTATTCCTCGGCGGGTAGTGCGCTCTCCTTCAGCAGCTTGTGCCGGCCACCAGTACCTGTGCTGGGCGGCACGCCTTGCATTTCCTACTCCATCAGCTTCGGCACGGCTCGTGCGCCTATACGACACGAGTCGTGCACCTCTAAATTTTACACCTGGGCACTTTTTCGAATTTTTTCACCTATTTCTTCGAATTTTCATCCAAGTTAAGCTCAAATACACTTAATTCATCAATAATATCATCAGGAAAACTAAAAAATTCAACCAAAAATTAATCACACCAAATCTAGGAAAAATAAACATGACCAAACAAAATACTTGGATAGTTGCAAAAAAATTCGAACATTCGAAATAAATTTCAAAAATTCTAAAAAAATCAACCTCCAAGCATCACACACAAGTGAAAGAAAACTTACCTCGGTGCTTCAAGACATTGGGATGCACGTCCACCCGCCAAACTTAGTTCATGCTAAGTGAGAAACTAAGTTTGCAAAAAGTGAATACCATAGACGACGAAGCATCTAATTAAACTTCCTACACCAAACAAAAAACATTAAAGCAGTAAAACAGGAGGGTAAGCCCCCAACAGACGCTCATATTTAACGTCGGAGAGTCACGACGTAATGCAGAATATGTAGACTACTGATTAAGAGAGCGATACTCTTTCACTTCACCTTCCAATACTTTCTCCCCCTCTTATCATCCACACTTACCTCCTTACTTTTCTTAGACACCATATGATCAGTAGAATCTCCTTTCTCAAGCGTTCTCGTCTCATTCCTGTCAATCTTCCATTCAAGTTCAGAATCATTCCTATCACCATCAAGATCAAAGTCAGGATAAAATTAATCACAAAATAAATAAAGAGAGAAAGGGCTTTCAAATTTGTGGGTATCCGGTGGTATATTAGGAGGCTTCAAGTAGGCATCACCTTTTTTTCCTTTGTCTACATCCTTCTTCTCAACCTTAACTACTACATCCTTCGCCACTTTTAAAGGTGTTGTGTCTCCTACACTTGCAACTATGAGGCTCTCAGCTGTCGGTTTAAGCTTTCTTGCTAAATCCCTGCAATCAGATTTCTGTAAGTATTCAATGTACCCATTAGAAAGCTCCTCATACCTATCATCAAAATCAGTAGAAAGAAAAGCAAGAAGTTTGCTTCGGCATTTTTCAACAGGATCCTTAGACAGGATCAAAGGCAAGCTTTCCTCCGCGGCTTCCTCTACTTCTTTGATGCTTCTACACTCTTGTATATCAGTAGGTCACTTCATAACTCTCTCAAGTGAAAAGACGACTTCTTCATCATTAACTTGCAACTTAAGTTCCCCCTTCTTCACATCAATGTTCGCTCCTGCAGTCGCAAGGAATGGCCTTCCCAAAATTAGAGGAACTCTGTAATCTTCGTCATCTTTCATGTCTTGCACAATGAAGTCCACTGGAAATATGAACTTTCCAACTTTCACTAAAATATCTTCAACTATCCCCATTTGGTAAGTCAATGATCTATCAGCAAGCTGCAATGCTACAGATATCAGCTTCAGCTCCCCCAAACCAAGCTTCTTGAATACAGAATGTGGCATCAAATTAATGCTAGCTCCCAAATCACATATGACTCTCTTAGCTTGTCTATGTCCAATCTCACAAGGTATGGTAAAGCTCCCAGGATCTTTCAACTTCGTATGAAGTTTCTTTTGTAGCATAAAACTGTAGCTCTCTATCTTATTCACTAACTCACCTCCCGTCAGACTCCTCTTCTTAGGCATGATGTCTTTCAAGAACCTTGCATAGTTGGGCATCTATTCTAAAGCTTCTGCGAAAGAAATATTGATATGGATCTTCTTGAATATCTCTAAAAACTTTTGAAAAATTTCATTCAATCCCTTCTTAAAGAATTGTTTTGGAAACGGAATCAGATGTTTTATCTTTGGAATGCCCCAAATATCCTTCTCAAACTCTTCTCCTTTTCTTTTTCAGCTCTTTCTGCCTTAGCTTTCTGCCACTTTTTCAACTTAACTTCAGATTCTTTCAACTTTTCTACATTTTCAAGGACCTGGGGATCATTCTGGACGAAATCAACAGCGCGAGGATTGAGATGAATTTCCGAAATTTTTACCGGAAGGGGACACGAGTCATGCCGGCCAGCAATGGAGTCATGCCACTCAGAATCGGCAGATTTTGTGCCTCTGCACGAGTCGTGCCGATGGATTGATGGGTCGTGCCACACATAGTAGCTTTCGTTGGCTGGAACGATGCGCGCGACGTGCTGATTTCAGGGCAACACGAGTCGTGCCCAGGGTGGCACGAGTCGTGCCGCATATCAGCGCCGACGTGCTCATTTTCTTTCAATTCTTCGGCCTCCATTTCATGTCTAGCTCGATTTGGTGGCATTGTTGGACCTTTGTACTTCGTTCCACTCCTCAGGGTGATAGCCATAACTTGCTCCTTTGGATTCGTCACCGTTTGGGATGAAAACTTACCTTGTTGCTCTAATCTTCCAACTGCAGCGTGTAATTTTTCAAGAGCAATATCAGTCTCCTTATGTTTTCTTTCATTCTCTTTCTGTCTGATTTCAGATTGCTCTTGATTAGTCACCGTCAATTTAACCATCAAGTTCATCTGATCCCCTTGCTGTTTCATCCACAATTTCATCTCATCATCCATGGGTGTTTTTCCTTCAACTGGTTTATGTGCTGGATCAATTCCTGGAGGATGCCCAACTGGTTTGGGTTTGCATAAGACAGATTATCATTCCTTTTTTGATTGTTAAAGTTGGAATTTCCTTGGTAACCCCCTTGCTGATTTTGCCGGTTGTTTCCTTGATCATTCCTTCCCCACTGCTGATTACTAGGCCTGAAATTCTGTCTATTTCGATAATCCCCTTGCAAGCTCTGACCTATAGCATAATTTGCCTCCTCCATCTGATCTTCATCTCCTTCATTACCAGCTTCTTCTCATTTGCTTCCTAGTGCCATGCAATCCATCTTCTTATGCAGTTCACTGAGTTGACTCTTGAGTTTTGACATCTCACTGTTGTTGACCTGAACTTCTACCTTAGCCACTTTATCAAAAGCAGCCCCATCTGATCTCTCCATAGGACAATCATAGGTGTTAGCTGCCATCTCCTCAAATATCTCTTATGCTTCATCTGCTGACTTTTTGAAGACCGATCCACCAGCTGTTGCGTCCACCAACACTCTTGATTCACTCCTCAAGCCTTGATAGGAGAAGCCTAAGTAAGTGTCTTTTGTAAATCCATGTTGTGGACCACAATGCAACAGGTCCTTGAACCTTTCCCACGCTTCATAGAAACTTTCCAAGGCTCCTTGTTTGAATTGTGTTATCTTTTGCTTCACCTTAAAGCTCTTGGAAGGAGGGAATTACTTGTTCAAGAACTTATCTGCCAACTGCTCCCATGTAGTACAACTTCATGCAGGAAGGTTGTTGTACCACTCTTTGGCTTTCCCCGTTAGTGAGAATGGGAAAATCATCATTCTGATAGCATCCTCCGGGACATTCCTATGATTCTGCGTCCTTGCATACTCATCAAATAATTGCAGATGCTCACTAGGACTCTCCAAAGGGATTACCACTGAACTGTTGTGCTTGTACCATCCGGATCAGTCCAAATGGTAGCTCAAAACTCTCCATAGTGATTGCGTGTCCATTCAATCCAGCATTCGTTGTATGCTTCAGCTTATACTGGTCCCGCATGGGAGGCGGGGCCCTTTGTTCATCTTCAGTCATCTCTACCGTCTCAGTCTCTTCAACTTCCTCCTCTTCTGATGAATTGTAAGTATCCGACTCCGGACTTGGAATGGGTGTGGCTGGATTCTTTCTCTTCTTACTGTTCAGTCTGACAAGTGCTTCAAGTTCTAGGCTGAGTGGTTCAATTGGGAGTCCACTTGACCTAGTTATCATACACATGTTCTCACACAGCTAATCAGAATAGTTTGGATGCAACTAAAAATAAAAATAAAAGTAATTAAATTTAACGTCCTAGAATAAAATAAATCACAAAAAAATAAATAAGTAAATCTAAAAACTATCCCCGGCAGCGGCGCCATTTGCTTGTTAACAATTTTGTATGTGTTCCCAAGTGTAGAGAATCAATTGTAGTTGCACGTGTGACCAAGTAAAAATAATATCATACCCAAGGGATAATTATAGATCTACTATTTAATCTAATTATGACTATTCTAATTTAAGACAAATCTGGTTTTTAAAGAGAATTACCTAAATTAACTATGCAGAAAATAATTATTAAAAATAATAAAATAACAAATAATTAAATATGGAAAGTATTCAAGAGAGAAGATAGACAGCACTAGGAAATCCAGTTAAATTGGTCAAATCAAATCACTAGACAATCAGTTAGAATCCCTGCAGTTCTTATGAAAGCGATTACTTAATTATGTTAAATCCATTTTCTAAAGTAAACTTAACACATAAATCTGGTTTAACCCCTCAGATGCAAAAGAATAATCCCTACTCCTTTTCTAGGTACTTCATGTAAAATTACATTAAAGGCTAGTACACTAGACTTCTCTTTATAGGTACTTAAGAATTAAACCTCAATTCCCACCTAACAATCTAAGAAGCCAAATCATCTAGAATGGTAATTAATAGATATATTAAGTGTCCTATATTAATTATTCTAATGAATGAATGTTGTATATTTAGATCCCCTTTACCCATAATAGGTTGACGAATATAATTCTTATATAACGCAAGCAATAAGCATAAGCATGCAAAAGGCATTGCCATACGCATGAATAAGGACAGATCATATAAGACAAAAATATAAGTCAAATCAAAGCATTAATAAAGGAATAAATATACTGCATGTATCCAACCTTAAGTCTAGATCATCAATTCAAAGCGATTTAACCTTCAAACCTAGCGCTATCCAAGGAGTACTAGCCCATGGTGTTACAAAGAACACACATGGTTAGGTATGAAAGCATATTATTCAAAATCAAGAAAGAAAGTATAAGAATAACCTTAAATATGGTGTGGTTCTCCGTTCTCTCCTCCGTGATTCTGAACCTCCTCGTTCTTCTTCTCAAGTAAGCAACACTGATGAACTCTCCGGAGCGGGTGGATGAATGGTGAATTGTGAAAAGGTGTGAAGAGTTAGGGTTTGGAACACCCCAAGGACTCCTTTTATAGTTGAGAACTGATCCTTCCCGAATTCTGACTTAAAAGTGGGCTTTTTCACATTAAAACACGAACGGGCCGAAAAAATGACAAAACGACAAAACTGGGCCTGGCAGACAATTGGCACGAGTCGTGCCACTTTCTGCACGACTCGTACGGGCGCTTAGCGTGCAGAATCATCGGCGCCTCTTGACGGCATGATGCGTGCGTCTCGACAACACCCGACACTCATGCTCGACAGCTATCGGCAAGTGCCCTCGACGGTCGAATGGGCGTCTCTCGGGAACATGTGTGGCATGACCTGCCGAGCCTTGCGGCACGACTGAGCCTTCGACTTCGCTCCCGACTTCGTTTCCAACTTCCGTTTTTGCTCTTTTTACCTTGTTTTCCACCTAAACACACGAAATAACACCTCACGTGCATCTAAAACACAAATTTATATAATTCCACAACAAGATGCTCAAATACGGATATAAATCCCACATAATGGTGCTAAATATGACTCTAAAACATGCAGATTTTCACACTAATCAACACTTCTCAGTAGTTACTGACAGGTGGTTTCTCCCACGACAATCTACTCTGCACCTGATGATGTTGCTCGATAATTAGTGACCAAAATGCTAGAACTCCACAATTCCTCTAGAGTCATACCGAGCTCGAGCGGCTATGATCGATACTCACCGTGCAAAATGCCCGAAATGCCGGACGCCTTCATTATTTCGCATGGCTATAACCGTGCAATATACATTCCGAGCGGAATGTATACCAACTTCAGATTTCTTTTTACCCCTCTTTTCCTGCTCAAAACTAAACAAAATACCTCAAACACACCAATTTATCATTTGTATGCAAAGTATCAAAATTAGTGCCAACTATATCACTCAAAGCACTCAAAGGGATATTAAATCGGATTTAAAAATACATAAATTTTAACTCGCATTATTCACATCCACAAAAATTCAATTATGTTCACATGTGTAAGCGTCGACGAATTGCAAAAAGTAAAGTTCTTATTATTTAGTTGTTGATTGGGTTGATTCGACTAAATTTGAAAATTCCTATAATTTAAGAGTTAACTAAGGTAAATTAAATATAAATTAATATTTAATTAATTGATAGATAAATATTTGACTTGTCTCACGCAAAGGACGTTTTAGAAGACACTTTGTCGCCCCCAGGGCATAGCTCAAGTGGTAGAGGGGAGGGTGGAAAAGTCTTCCAACTGAGCTTGGTTGCTGCAGGGTGGGGGTTCGAATCCTGCCTTTGGCATGGATTTGGCCCCTTACAAGCACAAGTTTAACAGTGAACCCTCCTGTGATTTACCTCCTCCATCAATCCCCAGGGCAGAGGCGGTGGGGGCCCCTAATGGTGGGTACACCATTTAGAAGACACTTTGTCCCACACAGAAGTTTTCATAATTCCCAAGCATTTAATACACTTTATTTTTAAATATTGTCTTGTTCATAAGTATAACATTCTTTACAATTTACTTTCATTAACATAAAAATTAAAATACCATTAAAAAAAGTATACATTCATCATCTATGTGGGCAGAATAAGAATAAGATAAACACTAGGTTCATTAATAATTAAAAGTCCATCATATAGGATATCATTTGCTCTTTTTAATAAGGAATAAAGAGTATTATTATTTTTTCAGAG
Organism: Pogostemon cablin; assembly: GCA_023678885.1. Classification (NCBI taxonomy): domain Eukaryota; kingdom Viridiplantae; phylum Streptophyta; class Magnoliopsida; order Lamiales; family Lamiaceae; genus Pogostemon; species Pogostemon cablin. The sequence goes on from CM042976.1 coordinate 4,812,470, forward strand.
TAGGTAGTTAATATGTATATTTATACAAGTTAACCTTACTCTAAAATTCTTGTATTTCCATGGGCACGGTGTATCCCGGGGTACAGGAGTTTTTGTCTAATTTTTAATGGAAAATATGATTTAAGTTGTAATTTTGTGAGTTTAAAATTAAAATTGTCTCATACAAATTTTCTATATTTAAAATAGTCTCAAAAAACTTTATATCTCTGAAATAGTCCCATAATTTTTAAATTATCATAAAAATGATCATTTTTACTTAAAAATATTCAATTTTTCTAATTTCATGGGATAAGACTGAACCAATTTACAAAGTTATGGGTCATAATTGGTAAAAGAAATGTTTTAAGACGAAATTGGAGCAAAATTGAAAGATTTGGGACGAAGATGAATGTCCGCACTATTTTATAACATTTTCAAATAAAATCAAAAAACTACGGGACGATTTATGTTTTAATCTCTAATTTGTTAAACTTTTTGAAGTATTAATTGTATATGTGAGTACCCCATTTAAAATAGAAAGAAAGAAAGAAGATACTTTAAAACGGATTTAAAAGAAAAAGGAAAATGGGTAGGGTAACTTTGAAGTGACAGGAAAATAAATTAATCTTTAATAAAAAGATAACAATATACATATATGGGAGTTGGGACAAGTCTTATTAATATCGATATCAAATTTGTCATACTGAATTTTGGTAAATTAGAATTCATACCAAAGTTTATTGGTATAACTAATCATACAAAATATTTTGCAAATAGAAAATTACTAAAAATTCATACCAAAGTACACTTAGCATAACGACTCATACAACATATTTTGCAAGTAGAAAAAATTCGGTATATTAAACTATATCTAAATTTATCATTAATTTAAAATAAAAAATTTCATCCGGTCTCATAAATAAGTTTACACACCAAATAAAGATTCCAATAAAATTAAAGAAATATATATTTTTTACGAAATGTCCCATATTACCTTTCAATTACCTTTTAATTAAAAAATTTAGGTGATTTTTTAAGTCAGATCATCTGACGAACTTGTTCTGAGTGGTGGATGTCACATGGAGATCTTTGTTGAAAACTTCATAAAAATGTAAATGCTAAGTTGTGTAAAATAGATATGGAAGACTGAATGATTCTTTCTTTCATTTACACCGTATATAAAATTACAGATGTATACAAATATGATAACTGTATTATTACATATATTTTTAATAATGAGCTACAATTAATTACAAATTGAAGTACAATAATTACACATAAATGCGGAAAAATTCCTACAATTAATTACAAATTAAAGTGCAATAATTACACATAAGATTAATCATATGATGTACTGACAATAATGTAATGGTGGCATCTCCTATGGAATTTAACAGATTTTCTAATATTTCTCTAACAGAAATAACATATATGTTGGAATTTAACAGATTTTCTAATATTTCTCTAACAGAAATAACATATATGTAAATGTGAAATAGCATCATAGTTTTAGGATTAATTTTGTTCTTTCAATATCCCCGTTAGATTAGGTTCTGATTGAGAAACAAACTCAGATACGCAAAAATATAATGGAAAATCTTTACGTCCACCATCGCGGCAGTCCTTTCTTCACGGAACAACATTTGATCAGTTTCTTCTTCAGGAGGATGCCCAGAATCAGTAATCGATGTAAATGCAAAATAATATGTAAATGCGAAATAACATATAGGGTCGAGGGAATTGGCATTGTGGAGCTGCCGTAGCGGCAGAAACGTGGAATAAAGAGAGGGAAAATGAATATTTTAATTAAAAGGTAATATAATTTTTAATGGGAGTATATTAATAAAACGTGTATATTTTTTAAATATTAGTGTAAGTAATTTAGTAATTGTAGTATGTTTCCCATTCAATAGCTAACAATAGAATTTAATTTTCAAATTATCACAATTTCCCAAACTTTATAATTGATTAATTAATTTTCAAATTATCACAATTTCCCAAACTTTATAATTGATTAATTATGGGATGAGAGAATCTATATATTTAGATTTAACAAAATGACAAATATAAAAAATTCTCTATTATTATAATACACCAAAATAGTGATTTTATTTACTCCCGGAGAGAGTATTTTTTATTTTTATTTTTTTATGGGCATACCCAAATATCAAGTCTCGAGTGTATACACATTGAATTTAAAATGTTAATTTTGATAGTTTCATTTTTATTTAATAATGTATAAGTACTATATATTTTTAATAATTATATAATTTTTATATTAAATTTTTTATTAAAAAAATTAATAGAAAATTCGCTAAGATTTTATAAATATATAATAAATATTTTACGATATATATAGTTATGATATAATAATAAAAGTTAATAAATAATAATAAAAATAAATAAAGAACATATATGTGATAAAATTTGGATATTTAAATAAGGATTTATTACGCATTTTAAAATCTAATAACTTTCAAAAACAAGAGATTTGAAAGCATGACATGATTTCATGTGCAGTTTCGAAGAAAATTGAGAGCATGTGATGATTTTCATGTGCAGTTTTGAGACAACTGCTACCAGTATAAGGTGTTTGGGGTGCCATAGAGCAAGAAAGCTGATGTCGTCGGAAACTATTAATTCAAGATTATAAAATCGCTCAAAATATAATATAACTGTATAAATTTCTAATTAATTAATACCTTATTTTAATAATAATATATTATAAAATATTATCTTGAAAAATATGTTTAATTAACCTCTAAAATTTTATATAATATAACTGTATAAAATTTTAATTAATTAATATCTTATTTTAATAATAATAAATTATAAAATATTATCTTAAAAAATATGTATTATTAAATTATGGCTTGTGTGAGACCACGTAATATATTATTTTAAATAATCACATTAAAATTTCTTATCTCCTGTCCGTAATATATTATTTTTATAATAACTACATTAAAAAATTTTATTTACTGTAACTGTAAGCTTTGTTATTATTTTTTGTTGTATAATATCAATATTAAATTTAAAATGTTAAACATATTTTTTAAGATAATATTTTATAATTTAATTCTTCATGTACGATTACTGTAAACTTCAAAAAAAATTTTGGTGTATATTTTTGAACTTTTATTTCCCAACCTCTACATAAGTTTACTAAAACTTTCAAATTAAGGATAGTATTATAATTTTACAGTAGAACATAGGCAAAAACTTGTGTGCACCTGGGCGCACGGGCACACTCCGTGCGCCTTTAAAATTTTGTGTTAAATTGTATACATTTTAGTATAAAGATGTGTACCCTTTATTTTCTGAAGAAAAATATAAAGTATTAATAAAAAAATGTATACCATTTAGAACAAAATGGTGTACCATACTAATTAAAGTGTATACCCTTTAAAATAAAATAGTGTATCATTACTCATAATACTAAATTCTAAAGGCACACTGTGTGCCCCGGGTGCACGCAAGCCTCACTCAATAAGGGTACAAAATATAATTTATGAAAAAATTCCATATAAAATAGGGACAATTTTGTTAATTTTGGGATACAACTGTATCCGTTTAATTAAAACTATTTACCAATATAATAAGTGGGTAAAACCTCTATTTGTAGTGAGTGATGGTTGGGTGTGCTTGTGTTTTGTTCACATGTTATTTAGCTTGTATGTTTAAGCTTACTGTTTCTCTATAGATTTTTTGTTTCTATGGTTAATATATGAACAAAATCCTATTATTTTGATTAAAATAATAATAAAAAAAGTAATGTATATTGAATAATTGAAAAGTATGAAACAGCGTATCTTTGAATTTAACTTAAATAAATGAAATAAGTTAGTATTATAGTATAATTTCATTAATTCAAATTAAGCTCCATGATACAATCAAAATAATTTTTTTCACTTATAAAGTAAAATCACACAAACAAAGCATTTAGGTATTTGTAATCGCTTTTGAGGATTCCCCTACATATGTTTTGGAGTGCTATACAATAAACTCTGGCATTTTATTAAAAAAAGACATAATAAGAGTTTGGAAGATTAATTTTGAAGTTTGAATGATGAAATATACTAAAAACTTGATTTTAACAAAAAAAATTAAAATAAAATAAAACAATGACCCTGACCTAATTTGTATCTTAGTTTAGAGTGGGGACTAAAACATAACAAGTCTTAGTTAAACCTCAATTTACTCAAATTAAAAATCAACTTGTGAAGGTTATTTGTTGTCCCTCTCAACTTTATGAAGGTAGGATTAATTACCTAAGAATATTATAGAGCTTCTTTCTGAAATCCAATGTGACATTTTGCTGATATTGTTGGAGTTTTCCAATGCTTTCCATCTAGATGTCTCCACCTTATATAGAATAATGTTATTTGAATCTGATTGATTGATTTAATTAATCACTTATTAGTGCAGTTATTGATCATTCTTATCTTTTAATTTAATAAGTTAAGTTCCATTTTTTTAAGGAGAAACCGTGCCCATTATTATTATACAGTAATGAGATGTTTGATTTAAATTTAAGATGATTTAATAAACTTGTCATATGTTGTTTTATGTTTATTTTTAGTTCTTGTAGTGTATTGGGGAGAGATTATGTAAGGTAGGGATTAGGTAAAATTAATAGGATTCGTACATGCATGTATATATCAGGTGATTTAAGGAGTAGATTTATCCCACTTTTAAGAAGTGTTAAAATGTCCTAAATTACTAAAAATCCTTGACACAGTATTTTATTTGATAAAAATAAATGATTTGATGATAAATATAACATATTTATAACTTGGTTGTAAATATTTCATGATTCGATTTATAATTATAATTCGGTTGTATTTATTTATGAGTCGATTCAAACTTTTAAATCAAGTTAAGAATATTTTCATTATTTTGAGCATTTAAACATTTATCAATAAAAATATAATTTATTAAAAAATATAGTTAGGTCACAATAATTTTTACCCATTTTTTAATCATGAATACCGTGATTAGCTTCAATAATTTTTTCAAGTCTTAATTAAGCAAGTATTGGGTGAGATCGCCTCATATAAGCCCTTACGCGAGACTGATAAAAAAATGATAGTATCATTAATGAAAAGTGATACTTAATCGATGAAAAGTGATAATGGTGCAGAAAACTATTTCATGAATAATTTATAGTATACATAAAAGTGATAACATTTTATAGCGAAAGTGATAATGATGTTATCACTTTTTATCATCTCACACAAGAATTTACGTGAGAAAGTTTCATACAAGTTTTTACCTAATAATTTTTGTATGAAAATATAAAAATAAGTTTTGTGCTTTTCATTACACAAATTTAGTATTCGAACTGACCCGAAAATTTTAAGTTATTATTAGTTTTTTAATATTTTTAAGGGTACGTTGGTTCAAATTTTGCAATGATAATAATAAAAGAAAATTTAAATGAAAATAATGGTAATAAAAATGAAATTGATTGAGAGTGAGGGTATACATTACATTAATGAAAATGATTAAGGATTTAGATTTCTGTTACCTCTTAAGCGTCGTTTACATTTAAGAATAAGAATGGTGTTCCCTTACTCAACCCTAGTTAAAGAGGGTTAAAGATGTGTTTACATTACATGTTAAGCCCGAAGGATAACACCCGGGCCCTTGTCGGCCCGGTGTTATTTGCACTGTAGCAAAGGATTATTAGACCTCCCAAATTGGGCGGATAAAACGTAGCCCTCGGGTTAATATACAAAAATTATTATTTTGCAAATACTTCACCCTTAAGAATGAGTAAAATTTCTGTCTCTCAAATTTGAAGGAATGCTGCTTTCATGTATTCCCGTTGGTATTACAAATCGAGCGAAGAAAATGCATAGATGCACTAGCACTGTCTCTTCTCTTTCTATTACTCACAAACCCAGTTGGGGATCTGATAATTTGAAGAAGAAGAAGAAGCCTATATTTGATAATTTGAAGAAGAGGAAACCATTTTTTTTAATTTTTGCAGATCTACATGGTCACCCAATTACCAGATCTCCAATTAGCAGATATCCATGAGTTTACAGAAAGAAAAATTGGAAAGGGGGATAACGTACATAAATTCTTTTGATTCCAATTGTCTTATTGTAGATTCAATTTCCGAAGAGCCACTGATAATTATGGGCTTTGTAATTTGGGGAATATATGCTCTATTTCTTCTTCTTCCTTTCTGTTTCTTCGTTCCTACTCTTCTACTTTCTTTCTTTTTCGTCTTATGAGGGGTTAGTTGGTAAAAAGCATATATGGTTGACAAGTAAAGTAAACGACAGAGGAGTTAAGGAAATGAAGGATTAACTTTTACCAAAGGTAAAGTTGTCCTTTGGTTAGGATATCCTTTCACATAAAAGTAAACGACGCGTTAACATGTTAGCCTGAGGAATGTGAATCATTAATATCTTTGTATTCACATTATCCACTTCATTACCCTTTACCAATGGTCCTCTTGATTATATATATATATATATTTAAGGTATCTATTTATTTTTTTGTAGATAGAATAAAAAATGTTATTATTTTATATAAAGTGAATATTATGTAATAGTAGTGAGTGGTGGGCCGTGTGTAGACTATTTTGCTAAAAATGAAAATTTGATAATTTTACCTATGTTTGTTTTCAATTTTGAAATTCAGTTTTTCATTTTCAAAATTTGTACAATTTTCAAAACCACCTCCATATACAATTACAAACCCTATTAACTCATAACTCATTTACCTTATATACATTCTCTTTCTTCAATTAATTCTCATTCTCTCTACTCTCAGTGTCTCACCTCTCTCATCTCATATCAACTTCCAAAATGTGAGAACAATGAGAATAGGAAACATTAATGCGCTCGCATTGTTGTTTAAGTATACGCTAAGAAGGAGTAGTTCAAAGACTTTGTGTCTGCTAAGCCACTAATATGCTCGATAGTGTTAGACTACGGAAAGTCTACCTATCTGAATACATTAGTGTCTCACGAGAACTGAATTGTGTGTCTGCATACCACTCATATGGGGATTGTTGGAGATTTAACTGGTTTAATGATTAATTAAAATTATTGATCATCAATTAAATATAATGGAAAGTTAGCGAAGTTAGGCTCACTTAGTTGAGAGGATCGATTTGATCATCCCACATTTAATGAGGATTCTATCTCATTAACGTTAATTGATTTAATTTCATTATGGTAACTTCAATTAGTGATTATGTTAATGACTCAATCATCCACTTGCGCGCTGCCATCCAGTCGGTTGTGCCGTGAGTTGTGGCCGTGACCTTGGATAAAAGTCGGGCTATACCTGACTCAGGGCCAATCAAGTTGTGCAACCTGTGTAGATCAAATCCTCTTTGCAAGAGATACATTGTATCTCAATTAAATGAGCACATGGGAGAACGAACTTGGGTATGTGTTGGTAAACTGCACATATGAACGCAATTGCTGATGTTTGAGAAATCTGCCATTATCAATCAAATCCCACAATTTTCGCTCCGTCAGCATTTAATGAGAGTGGACTAGAGCCCTTATATATAGGAGTTCATCTACATACATTCTACACACCACTCACAATTGCATCTCACAGTTCATAGTCCAAGCAATCCAGTTCTCATTCTCCTTTCGTTTGCGGGGTTCCTGCAATAGCGGTGCTGCCACACCAGCAACGAAGGACCATTTCACCTTTGGGGATGTTCCACTAAAAATTGGAGCACTACCTTGGCGTTTAATATCTTGCGTGAAGAGATCTAATCTCATCTCGATTCTACTTCAGATCTTGCATCAAGATCTTTCCATTCTACGTTTTCCATTGATTGGTTGGGACGTTAAATCTAGCCTCTACACAGTCAATAAAAAATGAACAACAAATTAGTATCAATATTTTTGAAAAAAAATATATCTTTTTACTTAAAATTTATATCGGTATTCTTAAAATACCTATATTTTATAAAGGAAAAAAGCATAAGTACCAACTTTCTTTAACCTCTATATTTTTGCCAACATTAAATTAAATAGTATCCAATTTTAATCAAATTAATGTGTGTGAACGTAAATACCCTTGGACCAAATAAAGTTGGCATGTCGATTTGGTGTCAGTTACCCACTGATAACCCGATCGACATTCGTCGATCCGTCGGATTGGGTGTCGGTTCTTGTCGGTCCTTCACCGATATCCGTCAGTTTGAGTGTCGTTCCCCCACAGACGAGTTGACCGACATCAGTCGGTTCTGGTGTCGAGATGTAGGCCCCCACCGACAACCCGATCGATATCCTTTAGTCCCTCACCGATGAGCCGACCGATATCATTTGGTCCCTCACCGACATGTGTCGGCCGGTCCAAGTGTCGGTTGCTATTGATCTTCCACCGATGAGCCGACTGACATCAGTCAGTCCCCCATCGACATGCGTCTGTTGGGCCGAGTGTCGGTGGTTGTCGGTCCCCCACCGACAAGCTGACTGACATCAGTCGGTTCAGATGTCGGTGGCTATAGATTCAGGTGTCGGCGGCTGTCCATCCCCCTTCAACATGCGTCAGTTTGGGTGTCGGTGATTGTCGGTCCGGGTGAGTAGGATGTGGGTGTTAATTTTTTATTTTTAAAGCAAGGGCATTTTTGTCCATCAAATAAAATTTGGTAAAAAATGAACACATATAATTGATTGATGACAAAGATTATTGTTTATTGAAAAGTGGTAAAAATGTCTATCGACACTTTTATAAAATATAGAGAAATTAAAATTTTTTGTTATACTGACACCCGGGAGAAAAAATTTACTGTACCTTATTTTTTATACACATTTTCTTCTTTATTCTATATTTAACACTATATTTTTTATACCTGAATTGACGAAAATACCCTTTACTCGAATATTCGAGTAATATATTCGAATAAAGTGTTCGAGTTAAACAATTTTTACTTGAAAAATTATTAAAAACATTACTCAATTTTTTCACACAAATACATTATTTGACTCGAATTTATTATTTGAATGCATTATTTAACTCAAATTCATCGGTCGATTGCATTATTTAACTCGAATTCATTATTTAACTTGAATTTATTACTCGAATATGTTTACTCAAAAAAAAATTTAACTCGAATTTGATTCGAAAATTATTCTTCATTTTAGTCGAATATATATATTACTCGAATACCATTTAGTGTGAAAATCTGCATGTTTTAGGGTCCGATTTAGTACCGTTTTGTGGAATTTATGTTCGTATTTTAGCACCAAATGGTTAATTTTCATATATTTAAGATATTGGTGCATTTGAGGTATTATTTCGTGTTTTTAGGTGGAAAATGGATTAAAAGTGCAAAATTGGAATGAAAAGTGAAATCGTGAAAGAATGCTGAAAAATGCATGTCCTCTCTGCATAATTTTTCTATTTTTTTTTTGTAGAAGTCCAAATTAATCATGTGATATATGGTTGAAAAGCTACAAAAGAGAAGATCATTTTGGTCAAGAAACACCTCAATCGGAGCTCAGATGAGAGAATTATGATCAAAAAATAGTGAAGTCGCGCAAGCTGTGCCGACCAGCACGACTCGTGCTATTTTTGCACAACTCGTGCCCTTCAAATGTTGGAATTTTTATAAGTTCTTTATATGAATAGAAAGCCAAAAAAGAGAGGATCATGTGACCGCAAAAATCACCTCAATCAGAGTTTGTATGAAGAAGTCATGGTCAAAATTGTGAGGTCGCACAATCTGCCGATGAGTGGCACGACCCGGCAGCCCAATTTTTGACCCGTTCGTGTTTTTGACGTGAAAAAACCCCTATTTTGAGGTGAAATCCTAATTTTAGCAGCCTTCAACTATAAAAGGAGCCTTTGGGGAGTTCCAAACATAACTCTCTACCACGCCCTTGGGCTACACAATATTCACCCATCATCTTTTGTCATCCATCTCTATCATTCACCCGCCTTTCACCTATCACCCTCATACTCAATCACGGTGTTTGCTACTTGAGAAGGAGAACGGGAGAGGATCATCAAGACGGAAAGAGAAAACGAAGAATTATTCCAAACAAGGGTTTTTCTTCCTTCTTTAATTTCTTATTGTTGATTTATAGACTCATGGGTAATTTTCTTTCCATAGACATGGTTATTGCTTGTAACACCATGAGCTATTACTTTTCTGGATAGTTCTAGGTTTTGAAGGTAGAATTGAATTGAATTGAATTGATGACCTAGACTAGGTTATGGATTTTTGCAGTATGTTTATTCCTTTATTAATGTTTTGAATTAAGATTTATATTTTTGTCTTATATGATCTGTCCTCATTCATGATATGTCATTGTCTTATGAATATTTATGCTTGTTGCTTGTGCCATAAGAGGATTATATTTGTCTATCTGTTATGGCTAAAGGGATCTAACCGTATAACATTTATTCATTAGAATAATTAATATTGGACACTTAATATATCTATTAATTATCATTCTAGAGGATTTGATTTCTTAGATTGTTAAGTGGGAACCGATGCTTAATTCTTAAATACATATAAAGGGAAGTCTAGTGTTCTAGCATTTAATGAAATTTTGCATGAAGTACCTAGAAAGGGAGTAGGAATTATTTTTCTGCATCTGAGGGTTTGAACCAGATTTATGTGTTAAGTTTACTTCACCAAAGAGGTTTAACATAATTAAGTGATTGCTTTCACAAAATCGGCAGGAATTCCAACCGACTGTCTAGTGATTTAGTTTGACCAATTTAAATTGGATTTCCTAGAGATATCTTGTTTTCTCTCTTGAAACATTTGTGATTGTTTGTGACTTTTATTTTATTTATTTTATTTAGTATTTATTTTCTGCATAATTATTTATTAATCTCCAAATTCTTGAAAAATCACTTGTCTTAATTAATAGTGGTTTGAATTATTTAGTGTGTATCTTATTTAACGCTAATCCCTTGGGTTCGATATTTTTACTTGGTCACACGCCGAATTGCAATTGATTATCTATACTTGGGGACACACAAAAAGGTGAACAAGCCCAAAAACTTGATCGCTATTTTCTTTCGAAAACATGAATCTCACCCTAAAGTATAAGGTATCAATTGTAGTGTGCGTATGACCAAGTCAAATATCGAACCCACGGGATAATGTCAGAGTGACAAATAAATCAAATATGATTATTTCTATTTAAGACAAACTCAATTTATGAAAATTAATTATTAAATAATAAAATAAAATAAGATACGCTGGCGAGAAAACAATCAAGTATTCCAAGATAAAAGACTGATAATACTAAGGACAATCCAGCTTAACCATGTGACAGATTATTCTAAACCTAAATTAATTACCTTCAGATATTTATAAGATGTACGCTAAACCTAGTTAAATCACCTTGATCGGGTAGGATCTAACATTTTTAATGAGCTGCAAATCCTATGATCAATAAGAAATTTACTTTCACTCTCTCTATAGGTACTTCATGCTAAATTCCATTAAAGAATAAAGCACTAAACATCCATTTCTAGGTACTAAATTATTAACCTATTTTGTCTCCTTACCAATTACCTAATAATAATGTTTTACCAAGTAATTAATATTCCAAATTGATTGTCTAACACTCTTAAAAATTATAGGTCAATCCCATAAGACTGTCACATGAAACAACAACTATCATGCAGAAATAAAGAATCCTATCAACTATCAATTAGTGATATCGTTATGAATAATTAAAGGAAATCAAAACTCATCACACAATAATATGAAGTCTAAAAAATACCCTCTTCAATAAGGAAATAATAATCTGCAGTATAAGAAATCCAATTTTAGAGCAATCAAATCAGACACAGATTAAATCATCAAAATTCTAACACTACCAAAAAGATATTGAGCACATGGTGTTACAAGCAACAACCATGTCTATGGAAGAAGACTTACTCATGAGTCTAAAAATTAGAAAGAATAAAGTAAAGAAAAGAAAACTTATTTGTTCGGTTTTCCTTCTTTAACTCCGTCCTCTCCAGAATTCTCGTCCCCAATCAAGTAGATGAATACTCTCTTGAATCCTCTCCAGATGGTGGATGGTGGATTATGGGTAGAAGATGAAAGGCGAATATGGTGGATTAGGGTTTAAAACCCTAGGTGATGTGGTGACAGATTATGCAGTTTCTCCATTCCTTTATGTGGTGGTGCACACCTTTATGTGATGGTGAGAATGAAGTATATATAGGTGTGAGAATGAAATAAGATAAAGAGTAAAAGGATGTGAGATCTTGAAAAATAAGGGAAAATATAATTATGGAAGATATGGAGGGATGTGAGATTAGGAAATAACTTGGCCACCAAGAAAATAAGGAAAAGAGGGTAATTTTCGTATATTTTCGGAATTCTCGCCGGCAGCTGCGCGACCTCACGGTTTTGAACATAACTTCTTCATTTGAACTTCGATTTTAGTAATTCTTGTACCCACGCGACCCCCTCTTCCGTATCTTTCCAACCATATATTACACGATCATTTTGGACTTCCACAGCAATACAGAAAAATTACGCAAAATGATTCTCTATTTTCTTGCATGTTGCACAATTAGTTCACCCTTCATTCCAACTTTGCATTTTTTTTATCCTTTTTCCTGTCAAAACACAACAAAATACCTCTCAATTACCTTTTAGTCAATAATCATTCAAAGTATTAAGATTTGAGAAATCAGATTAGGAATAGGATGAGAAACGATGTCGTTTTTGCCACCTAAAATTGGTCAAAGGGTGTAATATTTGACATGTCAGCAATCGGGCAAGCTCCGACTGTCCGATTGCTTAATTTGAAAAATAGACTTAAGATCAAATATTTATTTGTAAATATTGAAAAATTTGAATTAATTAAAAATCAATAAAAATACGGGAACTTTTGATGTAATTAACCAAAAATAAATGGTTAACTTTGATCGAACTATGTTATTAATTGCTTCTTCAAATTTCAATAAGTGAAATATTTTGAACCACCCAATTATGATTGAGACAAAAATGGTCCTTTTTAGAGGTACGTGTGAACACGGTTTGCTCGAGAAACCACTACGTCACTTCCTCTCTTTCTACTTTTTTCTTGTTCAAAAAGCAAATCAAACTTTTACACTGACATACATTAACTATAATAATATTTTTTTTCTTAGCATATAAGAAAACGTGTAAGTTGTGGTTTTAGCAACCCGTTTTTAATATTGAGATGATATCATTTGCGCGATGGATTTTTGGTGCATGAATGTACTTATATTTATATTAATTTTTCACAGGTCATTTATGAAATGAATGTGAGACGTCAATTCATCATTATAGTATGTTTATTGTATATATAAAATATATTTATTTGTAGTTAAAATATATTAATAATAAATTAAATTATAATACACTAAAATTATATTTTAATGCATAATTCATCATACTTTAACAATCATTAAACATACTTTATCTAAATAATAAACATACTTTAACACGTCTCACAAACTGTCTCACGTAAGTAACGTCTCACAAGAGACTTTGTCATTAATTTTTATGTAGTAGGAGTAATGTATATATTTCGTATTGAATGTATATATATTTTTTTAATTTTTCATTATAAAATAAATACAAAATTTATTAAAAATTCATTAAGTATAAGTTTTTATTAATTACTCCCTTCGTCCATTCCCAATCTATCTATTTGTTTTTTGCGCGTGAATTAAGAAGTGTTATTTTTAATGTGTAGTGGGTAGTTGTATTAGTGGAGTATGTAGGTCCCATATTTTAATTGTATTAGTGGGTGGGTGAGTCCCCTGTGTCTAAAAATGAAAATGAATAGATTAAGAGTGGACGTCTCAAAATGATAAAATGGATAGATTGACATTGGATAGGAGATTTATGTATTCATATAAATCGAATTTAAACTCCTACAATCCAATTATTCCTTATGTTTATATATATATATATATATATATATATATATATATATATATATATATATATATTTTTATAAAAGTTTTAAACGTGAATATATTTGAACACACAGTACCATTTAATATTACTGACAAGCAGTAGAAATAATTGACCAAATATACAATTTCTATTTTTTCGACGTCCGTGGATAGATGTGTGTGTATATATATATATATATATATATATATATATATATATATATATTTTTTTTTTTTTTTTTTTTTTTTTTTTTGTTTATATAAAAGTTTTAAACGTGAATATATTTGAACACACAGTACCATTTAATATTACTGACAAGCAGTAGAAATAATTGACCAAATATACAATTTCTACTTTTTTCGACGTCCGTGGATAGATGTGCATCATTTTAATTGATTTAAAAATAAATAAATGCATTTTGATACTCCCATCATCACCCGTTGCTAATCCATTTTTGTTATTTCGATTACGTCAACTTTATAGAAATTCATTTTCTTTTTTAAAATTAGTGGTCATGGTGCAAACAATACAATTCCATATTTTACATATAATAATATCTTTATTTAAGTAAAAAAAAGTAAATGAATATCCTGATAAAATCTTCGTATTGTTTATTAATTAGGGGCATATTTATTTGAGATATACTAGTGTGACTGAATGTATAGTGCACTTTTGTTTTTTTTTTTTTTTTTATATATAGGATTGTTCTTTAAAATATGAAGTGCTACTTTTTAAAATACACGGAATTGGTTTACTCGGAAAATTTCATAATTAAACAAGAGTAATATTAATCTTTGTGTTAAACAGTCATAAATGCTCCCTTCATTCCAACTTATTATGCACCGTCATTATAGATATGGAGTTTAAGAAAAAAAATTATGATCAGTTTTATTTAAGGGTAATGCAGTTTTTTTATGTAATAAATAAATTATGAGACACTCTTTTGTGAGATATGTTTTTGTCGACGGATTGTGAGACGTGTCGACCAATTACTAAAGTATATTTATTATATAGATAAAATATGCTTATTTATAGTTAAAATATGTCAATAATGAATCTTATTTAAAAGTGTTAATCGAGTAATGAATATGTACAAGTACAACCAAATCATAAAAATATATACAATCAAGTCATTTATTTTAACCCAATCAACAATAAGTTAAAGGATATTTTAATCAAATTGAACATTTTGGCAAATATCATTCAGTGGGATAATTTTTTTTAAATTTTTTAATAGTCATAAGCTTTATTATCCATTACCATAATTATAAATTAAGTGTTTGGTGAGAGTCGTAATTAAAATGTACTTTTATGATTGAGAACGTATATATATTTTTTTTTGGCAGTAAAAATTAATGTGAGACAACGAAAACAGAAAATGTAAAATTTAACTTGGTATATATATATATTAGGGAGTAATTAAATTACTCTATAAGAGTACAACGTGTTGTGTAAGAGTAACAATTTTAAAATTATAGTATACCATGTAAGAGTAGCAATTTTAAAATTATGATGTATTCTCAGGTTATAGATCTGAAATTTATTTTCATTTTGAATAAGACAAGTTATTATGGTTTGAACGGATTTAAAAGTGTAAAGATAATCTAGACAAAAGCGAATATCATCTAATTATAAAAAGTAAATATAACCAATGAATCATATTATAAAGATGAAAATGGAAAGAGGTTTAAAAGTGGAGAAAAAAAGATGTTCAAAAACAAATAGGAAGTATATTCTCCTCCTATCGATGCATGGCATCAGCAGCGGAATTTGCTTCCCCTTCGTAGATTTTGTTTATTCAATGGATTTTGTTCGAGATTTATGAATAAAATCTAATTTTATATTAAGTTTATGCATAGTAAAATAGAAATTCTATAAACTAACTCAATAAATTAATAATGTCCATAAAATTATTAATTTTATCCGGTCTCAATTTGAGACAAGTTCAAATTTAATACCAATTAATTAAATAATAAGATAATACATTTTAAAGAAATTTTAAAGAATAAGTAAGTTCTTAACGAAATTATAAATTAATAATTATTTAAAAATCTCAAATATATACATATATTATCGACTTCAATATTTAAAACAATCTATTAAAATATGAATTTATTGTTATTTTTTTTGTTAAACTTCTAATCTACGTTAATTTCATCTTTAAATATCTCGATTACACCCAAATTGAAAACAAATAAAATAGATCAATATTTTATATTGATATACTGCAATAATATATAGATAAATATTATATGATTGTGCAATTCATGAGATACTATACTAACATAATTGCTTTGATTTACAAGTAGTATACTATTATTTTGAATCCTAAAAAGTATGAATCATATATTCTAATAAATATATTCCTAATATATATAAATAAGTTATGAAGATTATATATATATATTTTTTATATAACCTTACTATATAATAAAATTTTAATTTATCGATTATATAATACATCTCTAAATTATTAAAATTCTCCGGTTTGGAATATATTAATTTATAGAGGTTTTACTAGATGATATTAATTGATGAGAGAGAAATGAAAGAAAAAGATTATTGAGTAAGTCTTCGAGTTTACATCATAAACCCTTGTAAACCATGTGGTCCCCTTAATTTAAATATTCTATCAATACATAGGGTATAGAATTGGAAGAATGGACCACCGTGAACCTTGTTTACACAATTGTTGGTGAAGATTATTAACTGAAAAGAGAGAACATAATAATAAAAGAAAATTTTGTTATAGTAAGATTTATAAAGAGATGTTTGATTTGGTTTTGAGTTGATTTAATGTGAATAATCCATGTTTGTTTCGGACTTTTGGCGAAATAGATTTGAACTTTAAGTCAAATCTAATATTAATTGAGGTGAGTGAAAAAGAGAAAGAAAATAATTAATGAAAGAAAAAATATCAATTAAAAAGAAATAATGTGTAATAATAATATTAAAAGCATTTGCATTGGTTAGAAATTTCCAAAATTTATCTCACTCTAACCAATGTGGGTCTACGAGTTTAAACTCATTGTTGCCTTGAGTTCCTTGCTATAAACTGAGTTTATTGAAGAAAAAAAATACAGGTAGATATATTTAATATAAAATAAGTATTTAAGAACAAAAGTAGAAATAATATTAGTTTAATGATTAGTTATAACTCAAATGTAAATGTGGTTGTGGTTGAGTTTAATTGAAATGAAGCAAGTATGCGGATGTTCGAATTCTGGAATCGCCTAGTTGTCTTCCGTTAAAGAAGTGGCTTGGCTGAAAAAAAAAAGTGAAGTGGAGGAGAGAGAAAGAGGGTTTAAACTTTAAGGTAATGTTCATTTACGATTTTCAAATTCAGGTTTTGCAGATTTTAAAAATCACCCCTATATATACCTAATACATTCTCTCTTCTCAATTAATATACTTTCTCTATTTATCTCTTAATACTTTGATTTGACATAAAGTAAAACATACCCTACTCAAAACTCAAAACAAATATAAAATACACTATTCATGATTTTCAAACCTCACATAACCCCAAATTAAACATCATTTAAGGGGTGTGAATGCTCTAATAAGTGAAGGTTATTAGATTGAAAAAAATTATTAAATCTAAATTTTGATTTTTAAATTCAAATATAACACCATACAAATATATACTCCTCCGTCTTATTCATAGATGATCTTTTATTTTTTGCATGTGCATTAAAGAGTATTAATTATTTAATATATGTACTGGGTAAATATATTAATAGGAGTGTGAGCCCATATTTTAATAGTGTTAGGGGGTATGTGAATCTAACGTGTATTAAAAAAAAGAGACTCTTTGATGTGCACTCAAAATGGAAAAAAAAAATCTCTTTAGAGATGTTGGAGAGAGTATAAAATTATTGTTTTATAATCAAATTCTATCGTCCAATGCGATAGGTTGAATCGGGAATTGAAGTCGGAATTGATAAAAACACCCCCAAAAACTAATTTTAAGGTTCGATCTCAGTTTGATCTGTTTAAGGTAGCATTTAAAATTTTAGGGCAATCATATTTGAGGACGTCTTACGATAAGATAATTTTATACATTTTAAATTAATAATAACAAGCATTTTAATCTGTGTAATAGATTTTAAAAAATAAAATTATATAAATATATATTTTTTGTAATAGTATATATATATCGTGGTCACATAAACACATATAATTACGTATTCCCTCCGTCCCATCCCAATATATATATATATATATATATATATATATATATATATATATATATATATATATATATATATTTGTGTATATATATATTTGCGTATGAGACCCACACAATTAAATAATTATAATATCTCAATGGCACTCATCCGCCACATTAATACAATCATCCACTGTACATTAAAATATTATTTATCTCACCTCAATACACATTAAAATACTAAATTTTTTAATCCCTGTGCAAAAAACAACCCGTGTAAAAAGCAAATATAACTATAGAATGGAACGAAGGAAATACATATGTACGGGGTTTTATATTATGATGGTATGTATATTTAGTTTAGTTCTTTATGTGTAATAAATTAAATAGTTCTTAGTTGAATCGACGTTATACGACCCTTATTCGTTTTTCATGTATAATAAATTAATGTTATTATATAAAACCAAATTTTAAAATTTTATTATATTTATATTTCATTACGTAATCATATGTTATAAACAATTCCAAATAATGTCTTAATTACTTAACCTTGTTTTCAAATACAACCCAAAATTTTCCAATAATTAACTCAAATTGAAGCAAATTTTAACATGTTAATTAATAAAAAAAGAGCATACAAAAATAAAATCAAAATCAAAGATAAATAAAAAAAGGAATTATTAATGTCTAGTACAAATATACCTTAATATTACTACCAGATACATTATATACTATTTTATTAATACCAGATACAAAAATTTCTAATAAAAAGTCCTAACTACCCCTTTATACATACCTAGTTGAATACATATATCTAGTTAATAGGATAATTAGAAATTCACGTTTAAATTATCAATTCATTTCCTATATTAGTTTTCTCTCTCCACAAAAATCATTCCCCCTCCATCGCTCTCTCTCCTCTCCAGCGATAATGGCCGCCGCTGTCCTCCTCAACATCCTTATCTTACTCTCCGCCATTTTTCTTTCCTCTGACCCCCTCGTCTCTGAACTCTCCGCCCATCAATCTCAGTCCCCCATAGGTGTTATCCACCTCATTGATGCACTCATCCGTCGCATTCTCTCTGGTCTTTTGTTGCAATCTCCGGTCAGAACTTCAACTCGAAATGCGAACCCTCGCTGCTGTTTCCACGTTGAAACTTGCTGCCATATGACATCAATCACGGACAGCAGTGTCGATCGAACCCCAACGTGCTCCAGCCGTCGAAATCGCAAGCTCCGTCGCCTGATCTAATCAGCTGCCACATCTATTGTCTGATTTCAGTGCCGGCAGCCAACACACGTTGACTACTAGAAAATGAGAACCTATCGCTGGAGACCGCTGCAAAAGTAGACCCAGCAACCGCCGTCTGTTGTTGCCGCGGTGCAAACCAACACGGTCAAAATCTGCCGACTCGTCACCATCATTCCTCATCTGAGCGCCTAATTCGCGTGTATGGTGATGAGATCTATAATTTCTTCCATTTCGGTCATGCTCCCTCCCTTAAATAAGCCAAAAATCTGAGGCTTTCTTCTTTGCTCTTGATTTTTATCAGATACGTTTAGAGATTTTTTATATTCAGAAATATTTTATCTGGAACCTATGAAGAAGTGTGTGCTACTAGGTATGTATTCATCTTTTGCATTTCTCAATTAATAATTATTAATTTAGGACTTTTCTTCTACTTTGTAATTGTTTATTGGTTAGGTTTACGATTTGGAATCCCGTCATCCATTCATCGTTAGTAATATAATGGTGATGACACGTACTCCCGACAACTATTATCTCTTCGAAGAAACAATTGATGTAATTCTGGCTCTCATCTCTCAGAAATATGAACACGAGGAAATTCGATGTACGAGGAAATTAAAGTTGAACACGAGAAAATTCTGCATATTCAATGACTCGTGTTCACATCTTTTATTTTTATTTTAGGAATTTAAAATTCTTCGTATATGTGAGGTTCAATTTGTTGGATTTTTCATCAACGATTTCAGCATTCAATGTGAGTTCAATTTCTTTATTTTATATTTTTCATATATTTGAATTTTTGTATATTGTGATATGTATTAAGAAGTGTTTTGAGATATGTATGCAGAAATAGCTTCATTAGGGTTTTAATGTTTGTGGGTGGAGATTCATATCTTATGCATCGAACAAGTTTATGAGATTAACACTATGTATTCAGAAATTTTCAGCAATGTATTCAGAATACATAAAAACAAGTTTATAAGATTGACACTACGTATTCAGAAATTTTCAGTAATGTATTCAGAGTACATTTAAATAACTTTATAAGATTATCACTATGTATTCAGAAATTTTCAATAATATTTATAGGGTTCATAACTATTAGGTACAATTTATACATAAGTATTCAGATATTTAATGTTCAATAATGATATATTCAGAAATGTTTTCTCCACAAAACATTTAGGGTGTATTCAATATATTTCAAATTTTGAAATTTTTTTTATTTAAAATCAATAAGTATTCAGGTATTTAATGTTCAATAACAATGTATTCAGAATATACTTCCTATTCACTCGCAACAACGTGAATGTATTGAAGGCAACTTCTATCCTATTTTAAGGGAGGAAATTATGGAAGATAGTTATTTCTTATATTAGATTAATTTCTCTACCATTTTAAATTATTTTTTAACATAATTAAATAAGGTTAAAAATGACATTTTATTCATCACTATTGTAGTGATTTATAATTTTTTTAAGATAATGTATCTACTAGTAATAGTTATATAGAAATTGTACCTAATAGTAATAGACCCATAAAAAAATTTATGTTTTTTCACTTACCAACTGAATACAATCATATGATAATAAAATCACATTGCTTCTCTTTCAGAGTTTCTAAGTAAGAGTAATGAAATCGATGTAAAAATTATGAACGATGATTATTCTATGATACATAAATGCAATTAATTTATTTCTTAATGAATTTATAAAAGGAAGATTTGACTAAATGTATTATTGGAATGCATACTAAAATTAATGGTGAGAAATTGAGTTTCTAAATGAGAGTATAAATGAAATCGATGTAAAAATTGTGAACGATGATTATTTTATGGATATATAAATGCAATTAATTGATGGGGGCGGCTATTTGCACCTCCAAAATTGTTATTTGAACCCCAATTATTTATAAAATTAAAATATGATAATGTAAGAAAACATAAATACCCTTTTATAAATAATAATAAATTAAGATTAAATATAATTAAATTTCTAAATGTATCTCAGTAAGATTTCTAAATGCACCCCAAAGTTATAATCACTAAAACACGATCAATTCTAAACCCTTCTGTATCAGAGTAGTATCATGGAAGAAGCAAAAACTAAGAATGATGATCATCCAGAATACGCAATAATAGTAAAGGATGAGAATAATTATGATGAGGTCAATTTTTAATTTTAAAATTTAGAAGTTTTAGTTTGTAGAACAGTAGATTGTATCGTGATGTGTTGAATCAAATTATCATATTCCACTGCAACAAATAAATAGAGATTAAGAGGGTTTATGTTTGAATAGATTCACAAATAGGGATTACGAGATTTAGGTTTGAATAGATTCAAGTCGTAATGCCAACATGTTGTTCGACTACAGAACTCAGAACAATATATTTTGTTCGACGGATCAAATGCCAACATGTTGTTCGACTACAGAACTCGAACAGTTTATTCTGTTCGACTACAAAACTCGAATATTTTATTCTATTCGACTGCTTTGATCGAACAGTTGGATCACGATTTTAACCTGTTCGGTTCATATAACCGAACAGATTTAAGTGTGTTCGGTTGTATTTACCGAGCACTATTTTTTTTCTTAAATCTGTTCGACTGCAAATTTGGGAGGCAGATCTTTTTAGGAGCAAAAACATGGCCAGTTGATAATTTCAGCAACGGAGCAGGCTTCACTTGTTTTCTGAAGAGTATTTAGTTTAATGGGCTCACCTTTCTGTTGCGCTACTGTAACGTGACAGTGGTTGCAAATGACGAATGCATAATGTAAGTCGTGTCGATCGCCAGCGACGTGCCTCTCCCGGTTGCACGTGCACCTTCTGTTCGACTGCTTTGATCGAACAGTTAGGTCACGGTTGTAATCTGTTCGGTTCTTATAACCGATTAGATTTAAGTGTGTTCGGTTGAACTTATCGAACACCTTTTTTTCTTAAAAGGGTAAGATTGTCCTTGTATTGGGTGCATTTAGTAACGTAAATATGTATTTTTTAATTTAAGTGGGGTACATATAGTAATTGGAATTCAAATAACAATTCAAGGGATGCAAATAACCGCCCCCTTAATTGATTTCCTAATGAATTTATAAAAGAAATATTTGACTAAATGTATTATTGGAATGCATACTAAAATTAATGGTGAGAAATTTAGGAGAAATTGAAGAGAAATTGAAAAGAAATGAGAAATTGAAGAGAGATTTTGACCCAAAAATTTGAGCAAGAAAAAGAGAGTTGAGGTTATGTGCTTTTATTAAAAATGTAAAAACTTTTCTTTAAAAGAAATGTTACATTTTTTAAACTTTGGTCTGAATTTTAAAAACTTTATGAGTTGGTGGTCTCTTGTGTCCTAAGGTGCACAAAGTGTGTAAGAGTATAATATTTTATTCTAAAAAGTATACACTTTAATTAATAAGAGTACACAATTTTGTTTTAATGTGTATATAGTTTTATTTATTTAGTTTTTTCAGAAAATAAAGATACACTTACTTATACTAAATGGTACAACATTTAGTATTAAAGTATATATGAGAGCACGGTGGCGTTTTTGCCAAACTTTACTCCCTCCGTCCCGTCCTAATAGTTAGACATTACCTTTTTGGGTGTTCTACCCCAATGATTACGTTTCCTTTTTTAGCATACGAGACCCACACAAATTAACTTTTTTCCTCTCCATAACTCCACACATCACACTAATACACATACCCACTTTATATTAAAATATTATTTCCCTCACCTCAATACACATTAAAATATTATACTTATTAATCCACGTTCAAAAAATAAACGTAATTATAAGAACAGTATTCAATTTTTTCTTGACCTCAAAAGTAAATTCACACTTTTCAAGTTAAAGATATTTCCGCTACGTGTAAATTTGATAATATGATTTTATCTTTTTTCTTCCAAAATTTGAATAAAGCAAATTTAATTGATGTACTATAAATATGCACATGTTTTTGTCGATAGAAAGTAGAAGAATTTTATAAATTCTTACGTTAAAAATTTATTACAGACCCAATGTTTCACGAAGTTTTAACATTTTTACCATTTTCACTTAATAAGTTGATTAAGAAAAGGTTAAATAAATAAACTGCCGATACAAGTGTTGGCTTGTATAGATCAATTCAATATGGATATCAAATTACATTTTGAGAGAAGAAAAAATATCTCACTAAATTAATTGGATTCGATTAGGGATGTAAGCTAAATGAAACCGTTATCAGACTATTTGATTCTCGATTCGATAAAGTGTTTGTTCATACTCTTTGTTAACCTTAACTTGATGAAATTATATTGAATCATTCGATCATACAATATCAAAATAATTCAGCCACACAAGAGGAGGGGGGTGGGGGACTAAAAGTAAATAATAAAAGAATGCTTCAATTAATCACAGTTAGAACACAGTGGGTATCCATCCAATCAAACATACAAACAGAGGAACCACATCACCAATCAACAAACAGTACACAATCACCCCCTCAACGTCACCAATCGAACGCAATTTCGAAACATTGCCGCCAAATTTGTGAAAACAATCAACAAATGAGCAGGAGTTAGATCTGAGAAGTAAAAAAAAAAGGGTCACAAAAAATCGTACATGAGAAGACGCTTAGAACAGAGCGCACATATATATCTGCGTTTGAATCTGAAGCAGATTGGGAGAAAGCAGAATCTCCATTGGCTTCCGACGTCGACTGCGTGCACCTTTCCGCCGCAGTAGGGGCAGTTCCCCGGCGCTTGCTGCCGCCGGACCTCCGTCTCCTCCGTATCGCATCCCAAAAAGCACATACTATGCGTACCTCTCTCTATCTACAGGTGGATTTTTTTTATTTCTTAAAGATATTGTTTGTGTGTTGTGAGCAGGTTGTTGAGTTTAATTTTTTTATGTTCATGGTGGGGGGTATTTTATAGAGGAGGTCCGTATCTCTAGAAGATTCGCCGATGGCCTCTATGTTTTCTAGAGGCATCGCGCTAATGTGCACCGGTGGCGCAGGTTTAAAATTGTTAGGTAAAATTTCCCAACTTCCTATATTTTATATGGCACGTTATGAACATTGAAAAAAAATCCAGTTTTTTAATGATTTAATATTTTAAAATATATACTCCCGCAATCTCATTTAAAAAGTTTTACGTATTGGATCTAAGTAATATAATATTTTAATGTATAATGATTTAAAAGATATACTTCGGTATAAGAGGGTCATTTATTTTTTACACGTAGATTAAAAAATATTATTATTTAATGTGTAGTGGGTAGTTGTATTAGTGAGAGTGTGAATCCAATATTTTAATTGTATTAGAGGGGGGTGTGGGTTCCATGTGTGTAAAAAAGGAAAGGGGACTCTTTGGGTGGGACGACCTAAATGGAAAAATGACCCTCTTAGCTTGTGACGGAAGGAGTATTTAATATTTTAATGTATAATAGGTAGATTAGGTGATGTTTGGTTTGAAATTATGTGCGGTTTGAAAACCATGAAAAGTGCGTTCTATGTTTGTTTTGGGTTTTGAGTATGGTAAGTTTTAACTTGCAAATCAATGTATTAATTTATTTAAAAAGTTAAATGAGAGAGGAAAGATAGAGAGGTAAAGTGTATTAATTGAGGAGATAGAATGTAGTAGATATATAAAGGGGTGGTTTTTAAAATCTGGATGCGGGTTTTGAAAACCGTAAACAAACATTGCCTAAGTGATTGACACATAAGAGGGAAAAATCAATCTAACCATTTGTACGTGGATTAAGGAGTATTATTATTTAATGTGTAGTAGGCAGTTGTATTAGTGAGGACAGTGTGAGATCCATATATTAAATATATTAGTGATGTGTGTGGGTCTCATGTGTTTAAAAAGAAAATTGTATACATTTGGTTCGAATGCTCAAAATATCAAAATATATACATTTCCGACGGATGAGATAAGTATCTGGTGTGGATGTAAATGTAACACTTGTGGCAGAGTATTCTAATTTAACTATTAAAGTACTCTATTCGTCTCGTTTCAATCTATACATTTTTTTTTAATTTTAGCATCTCACTTCAATGTTTATATTTTTCTTTTTTAGTAGATAAGATTAATTTAAAATAATTAATGTAGTATCTGAATGACCACACATATCACAAATACAACTACTCGCTATACATTAAAATATTACTATACTATATCACAACTTACTATACATTAAAATATTACTGCATATCCCTTAATCTTTGAAAAAAAAAACAAAATATAACTGTTGAAAAAATGGAATTGAGGGAGTATATTGTAAGGTTACTAGTCACACTTGTGCGACACATTCTAACGGTGAGACAATTTTATACATTTATAATTAATTATTAATTTTTATTAAAAATGCTATCACTTTTCATTTATACTTTAAATTATTCATGAAATACTCCCTCCATCCCACAACAAGGGTTTTTTTTTCTATTTTGGTCATCTCACCCAAAGGTCCTCTTTCCTTTTTTACACACATGAGACCCACTCATCCCCTCTAATACAATTAAAACATGGGGTCCATACTCCCACTAATATGACTACCCACTACACATTAAATAATAATACTCCTTAATCCACTTGTCAAAAAGAAAAAAACTACCCTTACCGTGGGACGGAGGGAGTAGTTCATAACTTTATTATCATTTTTCATCAATTGAACATTATTTTTCATTATAAAGGTTATCGTTATGTGAGTGAAAAATTAGTGACAAATTTGAAATTAATGTAACTTTTGGGGTGGTTGGATAAAGTGATATTTCCTTTTTTGGGGTGTGAAGGATTTTGTGGGACAAACAAATGAGGAAAGTATGAAGGGTTTTGTGGGACGGAGGGAGTAAAATAGTATACCTTTTATCCACTACAAATTATTATACTCCATTTCTTAATCTCAAAACCCAAAAAAAAAAAAAAAAATAGGTGTCAATATTTTTGGAAGGAGGGAGTATCAAATTATCCTTAAAAGAGGTAAAAACAAATTTTCTTAAATTTTTTATTTCTTGTATTTGTGAGCTTTATTAAGAGATAGGAGAGTATTACTTTTAGAAATATTTTTGGTTTTAATTGAATTAATAATATATATATATATATATATATATATATATATATATATATATATATATATATATATATATATATATATATATATATATATATATATATATATATATTTGAAAAAAATAATGTTAATATATCATGTAAATATTATTACGAGGGTGTAAGCATGAAATTCCCATTAATTTTATTGATTTTAAGAGATATATAGTAATTTATTTTCCTTTAGGTTAGAATTTCAGTAGATTCTTTACTTTTTACTAATGAATTTAGAAGTTAAATAAATCCATATAAATATATTAGTGTGCAAATTCTATTATATTTATTAATTTTTTAAAACATATTCAATAATAATAACTGAACTAAACACTCCATTATTTACAAATTACTCATAAAATAATTTCTTACAACAAATATCAACCATTTTGAGAATAGTATTATAAAAACTCGTTTTAGTTTACATGATTTCGTAAACGGCAAATACATAGACATTTATGAGGGTGGTGACCGAAAGGAAATATATATTCCCTCCGTCCGCGCTTCTAGCGCTTCTAATGTGTCAATTTTACTATTTATGGCGTCCGCTTCAAAGGTATATGTTTCTTCTATTTAGTAAAAAAGTACACAATATAGTCCACCACTTCCCTCTAATACAACTATCATCTTTACATATAATAATAATACTCCTTAATCCACGTGCAAAAAGCAAACGGATACCTTAGAACGAGACGGAGGAAATATATTTTATTGTAATTTTAAAAGTAATTTTTTCTCTTTCTAAAAGTTTTTTTTATTCTTTTCATCTTTAAAGATTGTTCACTATTTTCTCATTACTTAGTCTCATATATAATTATTCACTCCTCAATAAAATAAATAACATGCTAATTTAATATCTCAAAAGTAAATATTAATTAAGAAAATGTCACACTTTTTTCTACACAAAACATACTTTTTATTTTATTTATTATTTATAAATACTATGCTACTCCTAAAAATAATAAAATTAATAAAGATATTAATATTCAGGGTAGGTGTTAGGCTGGAATGATTCGCTTTCTATACATCAAGGAATGTATATATAAAAGAAAAGCGTAATCTACGGAAACTAAATAACAACCAAATATAAAAGATACAATAATATCAATCAGTAATATTATCACTAATACCCCCGCAAGCGAAGCGTGGGATTGAGGGGAACGCAGAGCTTGGATCGAAACATTTCCAAAGTCGGACATGGAAGACTCTTCGTAAAGATGTCGGCTCGTTGCAGAGCAAAAGGAACAAACCGAGTAATCAAACGACCAGATTCAACTAGTTCTCGCACGAAATGACAATTAATATCAATGTGCTTAGCGCGTTTGTGAAAGACTGGATTTTGAGTAAGAAACAACGTACTCTTGTTGTCACTGAGGAGAACTGGAGGGGAAGTCGAAGACGCAAGAAGGTCTCTAAGAAGGTTAGTGACCCACATGAGTTTCGAAGCGGTACTAGCAATAGCCCTGTATTCAGATTCACAGCTTGATCGAGAAACTATCGGTTGTTTCATTGCACTCCATGAAATAAGATTTAGACCAAGAAAGATAGAATAACCATATGTAGAGCGTCTAGTGTCAATGCATCGAGCCCAGTCAACTTCTGAATATCCAACAATATCGGATTGACCTGGTGAAAAAGACAATACGAAACCCAAAGCACTTTAACATACCTCAAGATATGTTTAACTGCTTGGAAATGCTCAATAGTAGACCGCTGTTGCAACTGTCTGACAGTATTCATAGAATAAGTGATGTCAGGGCATGTGATAGTCAAATACTGAAGTGCACCAACCAATGATCGATATAAAGTGGGATCAGAAAACTCAGTTCCATCAGCTGTGAAAGACGCCCCTAGGGCAAGAGGAGTGGAGAATGGTTTGGAATGAAGCAAATCAGCACGGACAAGGATATCATGTGCATACTTTGACTAGCTCAGGAATAGACCCGAGGAAGGATACGAGACCTCCAGACCAAGGAAATAGCCCAATCGCCCAAGATCCTTAATGGAAAATTCAGTGTACAGACGAGATAACAGAGTTGAAATTGCGACATTGTCATTGCCAGTGATAATTATGTCATCAACATGTACCAACAAATAGATGAACACAGACTGTCGGCATAAAACAAATAAGAACGTGTCAGCAGCACTGCAAATAAATCCAAGCGTCAACAGAACATTACGATGACGTTGATATCAGGCTAGAGGAGCCTGACGAAGACCATAGAGAGCTTTTTTAAGGCTGCAGACGTGATTTGGATACAAAGGATCAATGAATCCATGTGGTTGCTCCATGAAAACCGGCTTGGATAGATAGCCATTAAGGAAGGCATTTTTGATATCAAGTTGATGTAGTGACCAAGAACGCATGACGGCAAGAGATAATATAATGTGAACCGTAGAAGATTTTACCACAGGACTGAAAGTATAAGTGAAGTCGAAACCCAGGAACTTGGCTAAAACCCTGAGCAACTAGACGTGCTTTGTACCTATCAACAGAACCGTCTGCCAAGAATTTTGTTTGATAAACCCATTTTGAGCCAATCACATTTGAATCAGAGGGTCTAGGTACGAGATCCCAAGTGTTGTTATCTCGCAAGGCGGCCATTTCTTCATTAATCGCATTGACCCAATGAGGGCTCTTAAGAGCAGACTTGATCCCCCGAGGCTCAGAGATGGCAGTGAGAGCCGAATAAAGATTATTAGAGCCAACAAATACGACCTCCACTGGATAACGAGGTTTGAATATACCCGATTGTGCCCGCATTCGCGTCGGATGAGTGTGGATTGGTGGAGCAACAATTTCCTGTAAAGGCAAAGTGGGAATCTACGGTGGACTCGGAGGTGGATCAACATGAGGCGGCGGTACAGCAGGTGGCGCCTGTAGGTTTTCAAGTGGGCAAACATGACATGGTTGAGATGGAAAGGAACTTGGCTGCAATGGCGGAGCTAAGACAGAGGGTTCAACATGAGCGATTGGTGATAAGCTATCAAAAAATTCAGATATATCCAGCTGAGATGCAAGTTTGACGATTTGAATTTAGTGAAGGGAAGACAAGATTTGTCAAATTTGGCATTACGAGTGATGTAAACTCGTGCGGAAGCAAGATCGAGGCACCGAAAACCTTTATGACTTGTGTTGTATCCAATAAAAATGCACGGCAAACTGCACGGCTCAAATTTGTTCTTGGCATAATCCCGGAGACAAGGATACACATGACATTCAAATACATGAAATGAATCATAAGAGGGAATACGTCCATAGACAATCTCAAAAGGCAACTTTTTTCCAAGAAGTACAGTAGGAAGTCGGCTAATGGTGTATGTTGCTGTATTGAACGCCTCTACCCAGTAATGCATGGGAACAAATGAATGAAAAAGCAGTGAAAGACCCATCTCAGTTATATATCTGTGCTTACGTTCCGCTATGCCGTTTTGAGCGGGAGTATGGGGACATGACATAAGATGATGAATTCCACATGTGGCGAAATGAGATTGTAATCGATGATTTGTAAACTCCATCCTGCCATCACTTTGAATTTTTTTATTTTACGAGAAAGCTGATTTTCAACAAACGACTAAAAACGCATGAACACATCAACAAATTCAGACTTTGCACGTAACAGATTGAACCAAGAGAATCTTGAATGATCATCCACAAACAAAGCATAGTATCAAAAACCGAAAATAGAATTAACGGGTGCAGGGCCCCACAAATCATGATGTATCAATTCTAGAAGCTCAGAAGCTCGACTATCATTAAGGTAATCTGGCACTTTTAACCAACTGACAAGAATTGAAAAGTCTAGGCGTAGGCAAAAGTAAAGTGACAGAAACCAAACCAAGTTTATTTAATAAACTAATAATAGAGTTTGCCACATGGCCAAGGCGAGAGTGCCACAATTCGAAAGAAGCATGCAACTTTTTATTCTGAAGTACTGCAGAAAAGGCTCTAGCTTGTGAACCCAACAAATAAATGCCACGATCATGGGTTCCCGATTCTGAATGTGAAACTGTGAATCAGTGAAAAGCACTTGAACTTGACAATCTTGAGTTAGCTTGCTAACAGACAACAGATTTTTAGTAATTTCAGGCACAACAAGGCATGCAGGAGCGATCATACGAATATTTTGGACAGTCAAAAATATCATGGTCGGTTCCTCTACAAAATTAACACCAGGATGTGAAGTTGCGACGACCCCAGCCACCACCATTGTTTCTGCCACGACCCCGATCGTTGGACCAGCAGCCTCACCCTCGATTGTTGCTGAACCGCCTCGTCTCCATCGTCGATTTAAAACCGTGAAGGCAGCAGGCTGCGAAGGAGAATCATCTGAAAATTTTCATGGCTTTGTACCCGAGCCATTAGCGTGGTAAAATTCGAAAGGGGATATTGAGCAAGCTGATACGTCGATTAGCAGATAAGAGATAATCTTTAAGGCTGATTTTACGGGCCGGTATGCATGGATATTGTTTTGCAGCCGATCACAACAACCATGGATTCTTCGGTAAATGTCGAGACCAGAAATAGCTTCAACAATTAATCACGGGAGTGCCACTGTATATATTCAGGATTAACTTCTTTTCGGCAGAAGGCGATGAGGAAGATCCATCAACAAAAGGCATGAATTTCTGACTTATGGCTCTATCTGAGCGTGCCATAGATAATAATTTACAGTTACAGAGGTTAATTTGATATTCACCATGTAAATCTCTACATTGTAGAGAGAGGAAGAGAGGGGGTTTCTGGTTCTGCCATTGAGGATGATGAAGAAGTGCGGTGGCTATGGACACGTCATGAGTGGCCATGAAGAGAAGAGAAAGGGTTTTAACCCAATTAGGCATGTTACGCGGGATATATATTTTTTTAATAAGGAAAGTTCTTCCCA
This sequence comes from Pogostemon cablin, assembly GCA_023678885.1. Lineage (NCBI taxonomy): Eukaryota > Viridiplantae > Streptophyta > Magnoliopsida > Lamiales > Lamiaceae > Pogostemon > Pogostemon cablin. The sequence continues at coordinate 4,843,742 of CM042976.1, forward strand.
ATTAGATATATTAAGATATATACAAATAGAAGCGTAATTTACGAAACTAAATAATAATCAAATATAAAAGATATAATAATATCAATCAGTAATATTATCACTAATAGTAGGTGACCAATTTTATGGGAGGAATTTATATGGGGACCTAAAATCTATTAATTAATGACAAAGACGTGTGAAAACTTCAGTAATCGTATTAATTAATCAGGTGGCTAATGCTACTGAACTCCTTATAAGAGTGAGTGATTCATGTTCGATTCCCATTGGAAACGAATATGAGGAGAATTATAAGAAGGCTTGGACAACTATACTAACAACTAACTTTGCCCGATTTTTTAAGAGTGAGTGATTCATGTTCGATTCTCATTGGAAACGAATATGAGGAGAATTATAAGGAGGCTTGGACAACTATACTAACAACTAACTTTGCCCGATAAAAAAATCGTATTAATTGTCATAAACACTATGAAAAAACTTAAAATTTATTATGGTTTTGAATACGAAAATATGATTTTCAAAAAAAAAAAAAAAAAAACAGTCTTATAATTATTAGGAGGAGACCATTAATATATATGTTTGAGATGTAATTTTAAATAAATATATGAATAATTAGATGTACATAATACGAACTCTATTATTATAAAGCATATTCCAAAAATACCGTGGAAAAAAAATAAAATAAAATGGAGGTCTATCCCTAGACCACTAGTTATATTTAATAGGATACAAAAAACTGTTATTTGTCATGATTTAAATAGGAGTTAGTGTTTTGGGTTTAGGTGTAAATCATGTTATTTCATGGATTATACGATTTATATTGTGAATTTGATTTTTCTTTTAAATAAATCATAGCATCTAGCTAGGAATGGATTATATATAGAGAGTGAAATTGAGAATGAGCCCTATAATTTTTACTTGAATTATTTAGTTGTACATATTTATAATTTAGTTTTGTAGATTGATGATTCGTTTATACATATTTTACTACTCAATTTTACATATTTATAGTTCAGTTAAATTTTTTGAATCAACACAAGGATATTTTCATTATTTTTAACATTAAAATATTTATCACTAATCATGTGGCCTTATAAAAAAAAAATCCAAAATCTACATACATGATAATGAAACATTGGATAAAACAATATCTCGGCTGAGCTACTTTGTTTGATTTTGAGATTCTTGAAGATATAGATAGTCAGTTTGATTGTTTTAAATTTAGATTGATACGTTTGGTTAATTCTTTTGAATGTACTCCCTCCGTCCCCTTGATACGTATCCATTTTTTCATTTTGGTCCGTCCCACTACAAAGTATCTATTTTCTGTTTTGGATTGATGTGACCACATATGACTCCACACTCAACACTAATACAACTACTCACTACACTTTAAAATATTATTTCTCTCACATCAAAATACATTAAATTATTACACTTCTTAATCCACGTGTAAAAAATAAATAATTACATTTCAAGGGGACGAAGGGAGTACTTTGTAATTTTGGGTATTTCTCATACCCAATTGAAATAAATTCCCTTTTCCTGAAAAAAAAAATCTCAGCTGAGTTGGGCTGTTCCTACCCTTTATATATATGTGGGTTCGAATTTGGTGCACACGTGGAAATTAAACAAAGTGTAATTAAATTTTATAATTTTCGTCCGACATAATTCAATCAAATCATATTTTTTCAAAGTGACAGAATAATTCTCAATCACAAAAGTCTTGATGGATATACAATAATGTGCAAACAGAAATTCATTAACTATATAGTATTCCACCATCATATCCTATTTTTCTTCTTCTATTCACATTATTATATGGCGACAAGATATTCTATGACCTAACTTTTCTTTTGGAATGAATATTAAAGTGTCTAAATTTGGTCATATTAGCCAGCTATTATTTTATATAAAACTCAATTAATTATGCAGATTGTGTAAACATAGAGAGAATTTTTTAAAACCATTAATTAGAAATTGAAGACTTTGACATAAAGTCAGAAAAGTTACACTGAATTCCTAATATATATATATATATATATATATATATATATATATATATATATATATATATATATATATATATATATATATATTTAAAATGTTATAAGAGTGCTAAAAAGCATTGAAGGCTCATTATAGAGTGATAACTCGATAGACATACATAACTTTGACCGAACGATCACTTAGAGCTAGTGGCAAATCCATAATTTTTAAATTGGGGATATAATAATATATAATATTACAAATTTATTATAGAAATAGGGGTACAAAATGCAATTTATATATATAAAAAAAATCATATGGAATATGGACATTTTAATTAATTTGGGGTACAGCTAAATCTGTCCCTGCTTGGAGCAAGAGATCCAACGAAAGAAAATTTGAAAGATTGTATTTTTCTCATTTTAATGGACTATATTAAAATTATAACTTTAAATTTAATCTATAAACCTAAGGTACACGTGCATACCATATACAATAAAAAATACTCTAACTCTTAAGGCAAACTCTAAATCCTACTAGTAAAATTGATTATGAATAAATTAAAATTATTCCATAAAATTAATTACACTGAGGACAAATATTAAAATATAATATGGTTAAAATATTACATGAACCATTAAGTTTATAATAGATCGAGAACAGACTATAACCTATAGAAACGTGTGGTTCCTATAGAACTTGGATAAGAAGTAAGAAATACTCTAATACATAATCGCATGACACTTAAATGTAAGGGCAACACTTGTCTAACCCGTTTCACGTGAGACTATTTTTATATATTCTTAAATAGTATTTATTATTTTGTGTTAAAAATATTATCATTTTTAATTAAAATTATTATTACTTATTAATATTTATACTAAATTGTATTAGTAATGTGTGTGAGTTTCATATGCCTAAAAATAAAAATAAAACTCTTTAGAATGAACGTCTAAAATGACAAAATAAAATTCTTATCGCGGAGGAGGGAGTACTACTCTCAAAGAACATAATATTGCACTATGAAAGCTAGCAAGGGATGTTCTGTGACACATTTGTGTGACATCTCCTGTTACACTTGCTTATGAAATTATACGTGTTGTGATGGAGAAATCCAATCCCTTCCCCAAGGGTTGATTGGTTGACTTAGAGTATAGTTTCCCTTCTCTCTCTTACGTGTCACTCATCCAACAAAGTGACATAAGAGATGTCACATCAAACTGACATAGAAGATCTGCAACCAATTACACGAAAAGAAAATAAAAAGTAAAACCCCACAAATATATTTGAGAAAATGAGTTAATCATCTCAAATATATTTTGTGCTTATTATTGCAATGACTAATTCAACCAAATCAAACATCTTCTTCGCCAATATTTTTGGGCTCAGCCCAAAATAGCAGAAGCAAAGTGGCTATTTTTCTTGGGTTATTAGCCCATATGCTAAAAGTATACGATTTATAAGATCAGGCCCACCAGAACCTATGATTTATGAAGCACCTCGCCCATTGGGCTTTCTGTAAACGTTATATAGTATACATTCGGTATATTTTTTTTCTAAAGCTGGTCTCTCGTGATGATAAGAAAAGTATTAAATTTTAGAAGGGTTTAGAGTAATTAAATGAAAAAAAGTGAATAAAGTTGTTGACTCTTGATACAAAATATATGTCATATTTTTGTAATACTATGGTATCATGAGAATGTTAATATTGTGCAATATTATTATTTTAAAAAAAATCGTATATTAATTTGATGGACTGAAAGGAAAAATGTGGGGTAAAACATAAGTAATTTATTTATTTTTAACGAAAGAAGAATTGCTGAAATGTGAATTTCGCATTGATATATATAGTAAAATACAAGGTTTCTTATAAGGAAATACTCACTTCATCCCAACTTATTTTTCATCGTTATTGTAGATATAGAATTTAAGAAAACTCTATTTTTAATTAATTTTATTGATTTTTGGAGGGTTATGTAGTTTTTTAAGTAAATAAATAAAATATAAAATATGTTATGTGTATTAGTTGAGAGTGATAAATTTGTAATAAAATGTATTTTTAGGATTGATGTGATGCTTTTTTTTATGAAATTTAATATGAAATGAAAAAAACAAAAAGTGTAAAATTTAAGTTAATATTGAAAGTGTAATAAAAAGAGAACTTTGAAGTAATTGCGTGGTGACGGATTTAATATTATAAAAGAAAAAAAAGTTACGTTTATGGCCTATTTACACGTGGTTGAATGAATTGATTTCAATTACTTTTAATAAAAAAATTAAGACAAAAATTTCTTTTAAAGTGAGACAGATCGATTATTTTTTAAGTTTGATTATTGTATAAATAAAATATGTCATTGAACAGTTAACTATGATTTTCTAAACAATGAATCATATTTTAATATCTAATTACATTAGCATTCAAATCAAAGGGGTTAGTACCATATAAAGGTAAGATTTATTTTCTGATACTAGATCCACAAAAAACAAATAATATTTTTGTAAGAGACCCACACATAAAATTAATACAACTAATGACAACATATTAAAATGTCATATTCGTTATACACTATACATTAAAATATTATATATTTAAATCTACGTAAAAAGACAAACATAAACTTTAATGCGGGACGAGGGAGTATATAATAATACGTTTAAGTGTATTGTGTAATAATTTTCTATACAGTTTAATAAAACCTTTAATAAAATTGTGAAATTTTATTTCGTACGTAATACTTTATCATTTTTGGCATCATTTTTTTTCATAATGTAGTGTCCCGAACCATCATTCTTGTTTATTGCACCACATTATTTAAGAAAAATTGTACTTTTTGACTAATTATGTTGACTTTAGATGATATTCACTACAAAAAAAGTATTTTTTAGCAATAAATTTACCAACGAAATTATTAGCAACTGATTACCAAAGGAATTGATTTTTCGTTGCTAAAAATTTACCAACCACCACTTTATCAACTGAATTTTACCAACGGATCCCGTTGTTAATCCGTTAGTAAGTCAATTTAACAATGGAATAAAGATTTTTACCAACGGAATATTCCGTTGGTAAAAAATAGTTTTTTGTAGTGATTGTAATATTTTTAAGTAATAAAATAAATAAATTAATGATATGTGTGTGGAAAATGAATGACAAATTTGAAATTAAAGTAACTTTTGATGTTGTTGGATAAAGTAATGTTGTGATGTAATGGTTGTTGTGAGATGGATAAAAAAGGAAAGTGTGAAGGGTAGGGAATGAAGAGAGTAATATTTTTTCCTCCAACTTGAGTTGATCAAACTGTATAGATTCAATTATAAAAGAGTGTAACTTGGGTGGAACCCGTTCCACCAAATGAATTGGTGTGGTCTCCACTCTTCTTAATTAATTCCTCATCCTTTATTAATTTTGTTTTTATTTTTTTAAAAAATTTAATATAATTAAATGACTATTATACCCTAAACACTAAACTCTAGGAGTAAAATATACCCTAAACCACATGGGTGAGATTATAATTATACCCTAAACCTTAAACCCTAGGAAGTAAAATATATCCTAAGGGTGATATTACAATTATACCCTAAATCCTATGACAATTATACCCTAAATCCTAGGGGTTGAAATATATCTTAAACCATAAGGGTGAAATTACAATTATATCCTAAACCCTAAGGGTGAATATACCCTAAATCACAAGGTAGAAATTACAATTATACCCTAAATCCTAAAACGTATGAGTAAAATATACCCTAAACCATAAGGATTAAATTACAATTATACTCTAAACCCTATGGGTAAAATATATCCTAAGTGAAATTACAATTATATAAATCATAAAGCTTAATAATGAATATACATAAACCACAAGGGTAAAATTACAATTATACCTTAAAATTAAATTAAAAAAAAAAAACAGGAAAATAAAGAATAAAATGAAAAAAAAAAAACAGAAGCATAATTTATCGAAGCCGTGGGTAGTAAAGAAAGTGGAATGTTGTATTTCTAAGATTGCATTTCATATTCGAATAAATTTCGTAATCATAAGAAAGTGAGTTTTTTAGTTATGGGCCTAACAAAAGAAAAATTGGGAGCCTCTACTCTTATCCTAGCTTGCCGGAGAGCTAGATTTGACTCAATTTTTTGTCTCTTTCCTTCAGCTTTTCTCAAATTAGTTTATGCTATTTCAAGAGTTTGCTGAGCTTCTTGTGGATCAATATCACTACCCTTTTCGGTAAGACAGAAAAAAGTTATTATCATGCCCGTTTTGAATTAATTATCTAGTTTTACCATTTGATCAACTAAAAAGGTTATCAAATGAATTATAATTATAATTATAATTGAAACGATCGAAAAAGAAATGAGTTGTAGGACATATATTTGAATGTTCGCTCGGGTTAGCAGGGGATTGCTAGATAGATATTATCGAATAGCGCCTTTTGATAAGAGATATGAACAAGAAGCTTTCAGAAAACTAGAGATCATTTGGATTCCATTAATGATGAGGATTCGAAATATCACACATTGATCAATCAGATGAGATAAAGGTGGAGGCCCACGCACGGTTCCACATATTAAGAAAAAAAGTAAGGTGTAAAGCGTATTGTAGTTATTGCTATTAAAAAATACATATAAAAAATAAAATAAAATGAGTTGTGTTTATCGAGGCGATTCGAACCACACCTCCACCCAAACTACATGTGATCGGTCCTATTGGCAAGACAATCTACAAATAATTCTCTCTATCTATAACTCAATTTACTCTAACTCATCAAATGATGGATTGTGACTAAACATAATGTACTTATCTTCATCATACATGAAATCTTTAACACATCTTATTGATAGATGGAATCTGATTAAACATAATGTATTTATCTTCATCAAACATGAAATCTTTAACCTATCTTATTGATAGATGGAATCATGTAGTATTACTTAGTACCAAAGAAATAAAGTGCTCCAATGATTTGTCTATCATAAAATGTCTTCAAATAATTCCATAGACATGTAACACTCCTTTTTGCAGAGGTGAATGATTTTGTTATTTTTTCCAAATTTAAAATCAGGACATTTCTCTATCATGTGGAGACAATCCCCCACCTCCGCCGCTTCATGCAATCATATCTTCCTATTCTTTGATGAGTCAATGTAATGATACAACACTACAAAAAGAAATCAATTATTATTAATTAAAATTAAATTAAAATGTGATTGTCATTTAGTGGAGATCTAAAAGAGTATTCATGTGAGATCCCAAATTTAAACTTGCACTCATGACTCTCTTTTTTTTTTTTTTATATAATTATCAACATATGAATAGCAACTGCCAATGGTCAAAAGTGGTCATTTATTTGTGTTAAATCTTCTTTTGGTGGATATAATTGTTGCATAGATAACGTTCTTTATAGTGCAAAGGTGTTCAAGAAAACTTTGTGGGTTTAATTCTTTTTTCAAATACAAATAAATAAAACTCTTTTTTGGTGCTGAGTTATTGTATCAATTCTAAATCTCTACTCTTTATTTAATTAATGGTGTATATTGTATACATCTCATGATGACAAACCTAATTAATTGGTCCCAGTTTCCAGATGCTAATTAGCATGAGTCAAACTAGAAGATTTGCTTCAATTATGAGCCTATAGTTGTTGCCCTTTTTAATTCAACTTTTTGTTATTTTTATATCACACATAAGATTAATCATGATAACCCTTAGGAGTTGGCCTACTGATGAGAACCGGAGATGTCTTATGGTGAAATTTTCTAAAATCTCAATTTCGAAATTCATGGATGCAATCAATAACTATGCGATCAGTTCATACATAATAGTATAAAACTCTGGCTTAAAATGAGGTCCCCATTAGTGAATAGTAGGTTCTGCCTCCCCAAATTAATCACTCTATAGAGGACGGTGCATCAAAATAAGATTAATCATAATATATAAGGATTTTCTTGGATAAATGTTTCTTAAAGTTAATTTGAATGCAATCACACTTCCAAGATTGTAAATATGGTTTACTACTACCCCTTCTCCCAATTACTTGGAAAATGCATCCTAATACTATGCTTTAATCTGCCAAGTAGAGCTATAGTGATAAATATAACAGATGAAAACAAATTAAGCAGACATTGTATTTTAAAGAAACATTAGTAACTGCATCCTAAAAACAGGAATAGTTAATATATTACAAGGCCTTTGATCAACCTATGAAAGAAACTGGGATCATTATGGGAAGACATGTTCCCTTGAACCCATCCTTTGCACAACATTCCTCCTTCCCCACTAAACACAGCCTAAAACTAACCCTCTCCGTCTCCGTCTCCACCCTATTCACACCGCCTAAACACATCTGGAAAACGTCTTTCAGCCATTCTTCGAACAAGCTGTTGAGGTACCACCCCGCCCCTCGCAAAACTTCGTCTAACACCCTCTCGTCTACGTTGAAATTGCTTATGTTTGTACACCAATTTACTTCCTGGAAGGACCTTCTTAACCTTGACAAGAACATCCCTTTTGCCTGCCTTTCTTGATCGGAGCTCACATTGAACACAATGCGGTTCTTGATCTTTTTCAAGAACCCTAATGAGTTGTGCTCTTCGACTGAGGTTTCACGAGTAAGATCACTTGAAATGGGGCTCAAATCTCCCGGTTCGCCTTCCTTGGCTTCGTCTTCGTCTGCTTTGATGTTTAGGTCAAGAACATTTGAGCTTAGCTGCCTCTTGAATTCCTTTATCTGATTCATCACCCCAATCGAAGAAACCTCTTCCATCTCATTGCTCCTTCGACTCTTGCTACGTGGCATTGGATCCCACTCTGCCTTACGTTTGTGATCAAGATTAGGCGCCTCCGAACCAAGTGTAGATTCATCAACTAGTCTCATCTGAATCACAGAGTTCGTTTCCCCCCTCGTACCATAATAGCTCGTATCTCCACCCGTTGTCAACACGAATACAGCGCTACTCGAATCACTCCTACCCTCAAAGCCATCACAAAGAAACTTCACAAACTGAGGGTCAGCACAATCAACATCTTCCACAAGAACAACGAGCTTTTCGTGCTTTCTCAACGCCCGTTCCACCATCCACCGGTGTTCGCTCACCGAGTCCCCACTCTTTCTCATGTTCAAGTGAAACAGCAACTCCGAAGAACCAAACATGGACTCTGCAATGGCAACAGCCAATCTTCTCTTACCAATGGTATCATTCCCCTGCATCAGTACAACATTGTCTTCCTTCAATGCCTCTATGATCAAAGGAATGCTGTCTGATTGCCACGGCACGTTCTCTTTAAAAACACGATGCATGTCAGCGTCCACCGCGCTTTTCTCGACACTCTGAGCATCACCATACATGCAACTTCCAAGAGCCAGAGTGATCTTCCCTTCCTTTTCTTCCATCCCCTTAAGACAGTCCAAATTAGGCTTATTATTACCACTTTCATTGCTGAAACTGAACTCGATATGGCACGACTGCTGCCTCCGGAATCGAGGCACCGAACTCGGGCCTTGATTAGGCCTCACAGCAGGATGAACAAACGAGATTGTCTCAGAATCAGACAAGATATTGGTCTTGTTTGGCCAAAACGGATACGAGGAACTAAGGTAGTGATCATTCCTAGAATGATGTAGATTTTGGCACAACTTGTTATATTTTCTCTTCAACTGATCTAAATCTTCCTGAAATAATTCAATGACAAACAACACATATAATTAATTATACTCTTGATGAGAAAGAGACTCATATTATGTAGGAGAGAGAATATCAAAACAAGTCTTCATATATGACTAACAAGGAACAAGTAGGTGAGATTCATTAAAATTTGTACCCTGTGCACTAATGTGTGTACCTTTTCAAGTCCCCCATGGGCATGTGAGTTGAGCCAGTAGGGCAATTGGGGTGAAGCAGCTTCTTTTTCAAAATTGGACATACATTCTGGGCAACAATTCAGACCATCTACTCCCTCTTCCAGACAGAAAAGCTTCTTCTCTGTAACTGGAGATGAATTTTCTGAGAATGTAGTTCTTGAATTTTCCCTTCCACTGCACAATATTGAATAACATGAGTAATTTGAATAATAAAATTAACCAACATAATTAAAAATATTCTAATAGTAATTTAATTAAAAGACTGCAATCCAATTCATTCAGACAAGACATCCATGATCCATCTTTGCAGTTGAATATGAATGAAAGTTCAAATTTAGTCAAAGAGATGGATTGATATTATGGAAAACCGAGCAAAAATACTAATGTCATTGGTTTAAGCTCCAACTACTAACAGTCATGTCCAAAGGCTAACCTCAGCTACTCTGTCAATCTACAGATATCTTCAGAGTTGTAGCATGATGATGTAATATTCCACTTAACTTTTCACTTTCTTGAAATTCCACAAAAAAAAAAAAAAAAACTACCTCGCTCTGGATATTTTTTACTGTTAGTATGGTCAAGAAGATTAATAATAGAGTAAGTGTTTTTTTTTAAATTGTAAAAAAAATAAATAAAATTGTTGAGATGAGTAAATAATGCGTAAAAATAGTGTATTTTTATCATTAATAAAATTGGTAAAAATATTTAAAACGGAAAGAAGATAAAAATAAGTATTTTTTAAAATAGTTCACCTTGTAGCTGCATTGAGGCTCAATCCCAATCCACCTGAAGATGGAACTGAAACAGCTTGAAGACCCCATTGAACATCAAGAGGTGGCTGCTTCATCTGACACTTGATATAAGTTTGATAATTAGCAGTAGCCATAATCCACACTTTGATCATACTAGAGTTGTTGTAATAACACAGCAGCTTAGCTATCTCAGCAATGAGATGATGAATTGGATTATAAACACTGGTTGATTCCCTCTGATGAACAGCCCATTTCAAATCACCAATGTAGATAATCACCCTCCCAGTCCCACCTGATGCAACACTCTCCACCTTCCTCTTAAGATCAGCCACATTCATATCCACTTCCTCCTTGTTCATGAACATCAATGGCACGGACGAGAACTGGAACTTAATGAGTCGAGTCGAGTTCAACTCGTCCGGCACGTCCCCTTTCTCCAGCTTCAACAACAGCTCCGCAACTAGGGTTTCGGCCATGGAAGAAGAGTCGCCAACTATGACTGTATTATATTTTTTCTTCCCTGCGAGAATCTTTATTACTTCCTTGATATCGTCCTTGAGAAAGTGCTGCGGTAGAGGTATTTTTTTCTGATCGGAGGCGTTAGTTAGCAAGTGGGAGTGCCAGAAGGTGGTAGGGTTTAGTACCTCCCGCCGCGGTGAGTTGGGAGTGGAGAAGATTCCGCCGGAGGTGTTGTAGAAAACAATGTTGGAATCTTCTAGATTGTTCTTGACGGCGGTGCTGGAGAACCCAGCTTCTCTCATGACCCTACTGACGCTAGGGTCATCCAAGATGGAGAGAATGAGCTGCTCCAACTCGACTTTAATGGCGATGAGAGGGGGCTGAGATTGCTGCTGCTGCTGCTCAATGCAGCCTCGGCGCTGGTGGGCCTGGGCGCGTTTGAGGGCGGCGACGAGGGCATTGGAGAGGGAGGGTTGGGCGTGGAGGAGTGGGCCTGGGGCGGTGGGGAGGCGGTTGAGGGCGACGTTGAAGCAGAGGTCGAGGGCTCGGGAGTGGAGGGGGTAGGACGGCTGGTGGGGGTGGGATTTGAGGCAGGCGCGGCGGAGGAGGGTGGAGCGGGAGGTTAGGAGGGTGGCGGCAACATGGAGGGGAGTCACCTGAGCGTGGCCGCGCCGCCGTGCGAGGGTGAGGGAGAGCTTCAACACGGAGGCGGCCTCCGCGGAGAGGGTCTGCTGCGCTGTACAGGCTCCTGCACGCATAACTTGGCCAACACCCCACCCCAAACACCCCCCCTGTTGAAACTCTCTCTCTCTGCTGCAACTTTTGGCTGATGATGTTAATGGTGTTTCTCTCTCTCTCTCCCTTGGAGTGGTGTGTCGTTGGCTATGGTGTGTTTGGTTTCTGTTTTTGGAAATTTAAGACTTCTGTAACTCAGGTTTTTCAAGTGGCATCACTATGGAAACCTCCAAGGACATAAATAGCAACTGAGGTTACTTTTGGGACTTCATTATTATATCTGGGGCTCTTTTGGTAATTCACATTATCTATGCTTCACACACCTCTCTACACACTACGTACCTCGTAAAATACTAGTCAATTTTCAGGTTTGATAAAAAATATTAAAATTAAATTTAACATTTTATTTTAATGTCATCTTTTATGAAAAATGTATGCGGCGAAAGTACTTTAAATAGATTTATAACTCGATTTAACAATTTTAACTTAATCAATTTTCATCTAACATTCACAATACAATTTACATTTTTCACCTAATTGTATTAAAATATTTCATCCATAGAATTAATAAAAAAAAACAAACTCTTATCAAACAACGTTGAATAGTGCACATGAGATGAAAGAGAGCAATTTATTTAAATAGTGGCATCATTCATTCAAACTTATTATTGAACTTTTTTGTAAGGGGAGTAATTCCTCAAAATAAGGAGCTCTTTGTGTGTATGATTTGATCTCTATTAATCAATTGAGTCACTATAATTTATCTTTTCAAACCTCTACGAGTAGAGTGTAGAAACTTATAAGATGGACAAAATTGTTAGCTGCTACTTTTTTGAGCAGTTTCATTTATTTATTTATATTTTTAGTAATGTGGTCACTTTAGATAATAAAGTAACGCATTTTATGCTATTAGGTGAAAATAATATTTTTTAAAAATAAAGTTTTTTTGGTACTTTTATTTTTCTTTTAAAAAAATGGTGTAAAAATTGATAAAATATTCCTTGCACCCATGGCACAAAATAGTTTATGTTATATTATACCTTTGTTATTTTTGAGTTTATGTAGATTTATTAAATCATGAATAGTGATAATTTATATTTGTTTTGAATTTGATATGGTGAATTTTAATTTTATGGCATATTAATGTATAAGAGGTGTATGCTGATATGTGTAAAGAAACAGGAGAAAAATTGTGAATTAATTATGAGAGAGAATTCATGTGGATGGGTTGAGAATTTATAGGGTTTATAGATGTATTATTCATCCTTTTATCCTCCTAAGGAAAAATCACTTACAAGTGTACGAGATTTATTGTAGTAAGAGTATGATCAAGTAAAAAATTGAATCCATGGGAATAGAATTTAAACAGTATACTTGAAAAGTATAATTTGTATTACTTCTATTAAAACAACTAAATAAGATGATTTAACTATACTAATAATAAAAAATAACAATTAATAATAGTAATATGAAATAACAACCCAGAAAGAAATCAAATAAGTATTTTAAGAAATAAAGCATGTCGTTTAAGAGCAATTTAGTTTCAATAAGTCACATTGACTTCAATACACAAGTGAATCAGATTATGCAAACATTCGTGGAAGCAATCACAAAAGTATACTAAGCTATTCAAACCAAGCTAGCTAGTCTTAGTACGTACTATATTAACAAATAACAACCACCAGAGACCAGGGGCGGCCGTGGGGTAGTGTCGGAGGTGCCGCTGCACAAGGCCCCCGAATTTTTTTAATTATATATATATTATTTGAAAAGATATATAAAAATCTATATGTAGTTGGCATCATTTTATTATCTTATCTGTATTCACTTGAATTCGAATTTTATCGAGCGATATAGATGTCCTGATCTTAATTTTCCCTTTTCTCACAACTCTTCGTCTTTTACAATCTTTTTTTAAGAAAAAAAATTATCTTTATAGTTATTGCACAGAAATTGTAAATTTTAACATAAATACTTTAACTTCTTTTTATTTGATAAATTAATTTAATTTTTTTCTTAACTTTTTCACATAAATTATCTTCTTCTACCATTTTTTTATTTTTTAAAGTTACTTTTCTATTAAATTTGTTGAACAAAATCTGTATTTTTTTTATTAAAAAGTATTTTTTTATTTGATGCGTAAATTAATCAGATTTAATGTGAAGTTTTTATTATTATACATCATTTTATGTATTTAATAAATATAATTATATTTATATTATAATTTTATTTATTTAATGTTATTAAAAAAATAAAAAGCCTCAATTTTTTTTTTGCATAGGACCCTTTAAATTATAGGACCGGCCCTGCCTGCAGAGACTGACGAGAAATAATCTCTGTTCATTTTATAAGTACTAACATTCTCGATCAACAAATATTCTCAATAGATACTACAAGAATCAAATCTATAGTCTCTTTATTTAATATCGACACAAGGTTATGCATGTATGCAAAGATAATCAAGTATCCAATATTGACAGTTTTAATAATCAAGAGATATATATTGGTCAATCTACTTCAGTTATAACAAATCACGAATATAATCATGAAACACGTCACCAATATCAATCATACATTATTTATAGGTCAATTTCATTTATTAAAAATCTAATACTGTATAGTAAAACATAATTATACTTCAATAAATAAATGAATTTAACATTATGTAAAACCATCATAACTGATATTTTGATCTATCAATCCAACATGATTAAACCTTCAAAACTCTAAACTATCAAAAGAAATCTGACCCATTGTGTTACAAGCAACACTCATGACTATGAAATAATTCTTACCAAGTTTATGAAACTATAATGTAGAAAGAAAAGAGAAGAAAACCATAGGAGTAATCTTCTATTATGTTCTCGATAGAATCTCCACCGTTCTCCTTCTCAACTAGGCAAATATATATCTTTTGAATCTCTCTAAGTGTTGTGTGAGGCATAATGTATGTGTATAAGTAGTGTATGCAATGTATGTTATGTGTGGAGTTATGAATTGTAGTGGCTAGGGCTCCATTTTATAGGCTTTATTTGAAAAAGAGTATGTTCACCTCAAAATATGTAGAAACAGGTTTTGAAAGGTGGATTTTGATAAAAAAATTGGTGTCTCGCTCAACTCGAGCGGTTTGGCTCAACTGATCAAGCTGGTTGGCTCAGCTTGATTTAGATGCAGGGCATGGTTGAGCTAACTCTCAGAAAAATACCATGCCTTGGCTCGACGATGTGAGGTGGCTAGCTTGAGTGGTCAAGCTATGTCATCCAACTTGAGTTGTCTTCTCGTCAAAGTCCAACAGCATGTCTGGACATTCTGTGTCTTTTCTGGTACTCCGCTCGACCTGATGTTTTTCTCTCAACTGGGTCGAGCCGCATCTTATCTTGACTCTAATTTCATTTTTGCTAATTTTTAGTCTTGATTTCCACCTAAAACACAATAAAATACCTCAACTGCACCAATTTTCAAATTTACAAAAAGTAAAGATACTTGTGCTAAAACATGACAATAATCCTCACAAAAAAGTGCTAAATCGAACGTTAAAATACACAAATTTTCACTTTCAACATGTATGTATTCACCCTCAAGTATCAAGGGATATTCGTAGTATCTAGCAAGTGTAACCAAGTTAAATATCGAAGTCATAGATGTGTCAGAGTAACAAATAAATCATAATTATGACTATTTCTATTTAAGACAAATCCAAGTTTTAAGAATTAATTAATAAATTATGAAATAATAAATAATAAAATAAAATAAAAATACTATGACGAAAAATAATTAAGTATTCCAAGATAAAAGATTGATTATACAATCCAGTTTCTTATCTTGAAATACTTAATTATTTTCTCGTCATTGTATGTTTTTATTTAAATATTTATTATTTCTTTATTAATTAATTATTAAAACTTGAATTTGTCTTAAATAGGAATAGTTATAATTAGTAGTATTTATTTTTCACTCTAATACTATCTCGTATGTTCGATATTTAACTGGGTCACATTCATAAGATACTATGATAAATTTTTTATAACACTTAGAGGATAAATATTCTATTTAGTAAAAAAAGAGTGAGCATATGATTTTTAAATGTTAGTAGATTTTGAAAATTTAAATCTATTTTATTATATAAAAAACAGACATAATCTTAAGGTTTAATATTTATTCTCACAGTTAATATTAATTTTTAGGATATGATTGTATTATCATTATTATTTATAGCATATCTCATTATTATGGTTCATCGACATATTTAAGGTATAATTGTCAGGAGCACATTGAGTTATGGAGTCCTTGTTTATAAGTTTATACCCTTCTATATAATTAAATGTTACTTCCTGTTTAAAATAAAATAAGTTAAATACTATTGCTCCATCAGTTTCAAGAATATTTGTGCACCCTAAAAATAAAAACAATAAATAATATCAACAATTATATAATAATACAATATTATAAAAATATTATCTTTTTGTTTACACACAATGTAGTTGAAGTATATTATATCATGCACTTAATTCTATTCAATTACCAAAAATAACAAATATGTATATGTATTTTCTGAAAGGATGGAGTACATTATTTAAAGTGCCAATTAGCAAAAATAATAAATAACAAAAATCTTTCGCAAACATTAAAAAACTTGTAATCAATTTTAACCAAATTTGAGTTTTTGAACTAAAATATTCTTGTCGATTTTGCTGACAGCCACCGACACCCAAAGTGACGCATGTTGATCGGCTTGTTGGTGGACTGACACCCGAACCAACGCATGTCGGTGGGGGATCGATTAGAACCGACACCCAACCCGACGAACCGACAAATGTAGGTCAAATTGTCGGACCGACATGTAAACTCTATTTAGTCCAAGGGTAGTTACATCCAGACACACACATTAATTTGGTTAAAATTGTACTCCCTCCGTTCCAAGAATACTTGCACACTTTCTATTTTGGTCCGTACCAAGAATATTTGCACCCCCTAAAAATGGAAACAATACACAATATCAATAACCTCATAATACTACAATATTACAAAAATGTCACCTTCTTTTTATACATAATTAGGTTAAAGTCAACTATATCATACGATTTTTCTACTCAATTACCCAAAATACCCCATCTCTTTCTTACAACACACTAACAAAAAATTACTTTTCTTAAATCCCGTCCTACCAAATACGCGAATGTATTCTTGAGACGGAGGGAGTAAATTTAATGTTGGCAAAGATTTTGTACTAAAAAAAGGGTAATATTGCTTTTTTTCCTATTTAAACTACAACATAAATGATGTTATGCTACACTTCACAGTAACACTTTTATTATACATAACACTTAATTGTAACACTATTTAAATTTTAATAATATGTAACACTTAGTTTATACGCAACATCAATAAATAACATTTTTATAAAAGTAACACTTTTTAAATAACACTTTTATAAATATAACACTTTTCAAATTACATTTTTTTATATGTAACATTTTATTAGTATCATTTTTCATATATTACACCTTTTATGTAACACTATGAAATATTTAACACTATCATATTACATTTTTAAAAACATAATATTTTATATAAATGAAATATGTAATATTATATAGTTTAAATAATTAAAAAAAAACTAACAAACTATTAAACAATTTATATATTATACAAGTTGAAAAAAATATATGCTCATATAAATAAAATGTTTATTATGTAAAATATTTATTATATTATACTCTGTATAAAAATATTAGTAATGTATGAAAAAATATATTTATATTTATTTAAAATAATTTTAATACATATAAAATTATTTATAATAAAAATATATTTTAATTATACAATATGATTATTTTTAATTATTTAAATTATTATATTTCTTAATAAAATTATATCGTATAATATAATATTTTTTTAAAATTAGTTAGTATAATAACAACTCAAGTTTAAATGTATTAGATGATTTTAAAAATTATATTTTATTAATAATTTAAATAAAAAGTGTTGATGTAATGTATAATAAAATAAAAATTCAAAATAAAAATAAAATTATAGTTAGTCAAGGTGGTGGAAGTAATTTATTCTATATAAAAGGTAAAAGGTTCAAACCCGATAAGTGTATTTTTTTTCCTTATGTGTTACATATAAAGAATACACATGTAACATTTATAAAGTGTTAAATAAAATTTTTATCATTTATAGCAAGTTTTGTTGTAGTGTATAAAATGTATATTTAGATAAGCATGAAATGGCATAGGGGAAAGAAGTGAAGAAGTAGTATTTAATTGTGGTGTACATCAACGGTAACTTTTTCGTTTTAAAGACAAGCACTGTAGCTGCAGTACAGTTGCCAACATTTTCGTATAGGTAATAATCAAGAAAGGCTACTTTAGTCATCAATCATTTAGCTGACGCATTCATATAATATTACTCCACTTTTCTTTTCTTTTCTCTCTATTAGTAATTTGTATATACTATGTACTATACTTGAATTAATTCAACAATAGTAGTGTCTAAATGCTCATATTGATTGAAATTAAAGCAGGAGAGAGAAAACTAAAAGGGGAGTAGGAAAAAAGAGAATTAAAGGTGTAAGAATTGATTTGTTGTGTTGCATATAAATGTGTGCTAGTTCCTTTGCTTTGTGGTGTAGTGGAAAAGATTTAGTATCACGCCAATCCTCGTAGTGAGACACTGTGTTTTATTCCCCTCCTTACCAAAAAGCAACTCTCTGTCTCCTCTAATATTACCTACACTTTCTCTCTCTCTCTCTCTCCCTTTTTGGCTTTTGGATCATGAGAGAGAAAGAGAGTGAGTTTGCATCTCCAACCCACCCACTTATATCTTGCTTTTTGGAAAATCAAGAGAAGATAGTGAAATCCATGCTCTCTTTTTTATTCACGCTCATGGTAAAATCTATTTCTTCTTTTTCCTATTTTCTTTTTTCTTTTTTCTTTCAATAAACATTTTCTTTGTTTTTCTAATAATCGCATCATCCTATTACATGGCCTTGCTTTTCTTTTGAAAATATATTCTCATCTGTAGAATATTTCAGACATTTACTTTCGTATAGATAGAACAACTCGTCGCTACAAATTTAAACTTTTAAATTAAGGACTTGATTATTTAACGATAATATCAAGTTATGGCAAGTAATTAAGGCTGGAAACGAGGATCTGGATTCTCTGTTTTATAATGGTATTCCATAACTAGTTTCCTATTAAAATACTATACTCTAATTAATGATCATTAAACCCTTGCACATGTAGCGAAAATTTAGACCTTGATTATAACATATGTCAAGAACCTAATGTATGTAATAGTAGATGAAACATAAAAGTGGAATATGTGATCTCATTTGTTGAAAGGATGAGATCTCTAACACAATTATTAAATACTTGAAAATATTTAGTATTGATTGTATTTTTACCAACAAATTATGTTGTTAATCTGTTAGTAAATAATTTAACTATGAAATTAAAGTTTTCACTAACGAAATATTTCGTTGATAAAAATAATTTTTTTTGTTATAATGTGAGAAAATATTAATTGATGTAGAAAAAGATATTAAATATATGATATTAATTTAGCAGAAATAATGTGTAAAATGTGTGTGAATTGATGATTAATAGAGTATGTATAAATGTGTGAAATGTGTGTGAATCTATGATTAATAGAGTAAGTATGTATATTAATATTTACAATGACAGTTTTGAAACCCCATGTAAGAAAATTGCTGAGTTTTAAAACTTTTTTTTTGAAAGCTGCTGAGTTTTAAAACTTGATTAATATTAAAAGGAACACATTAATGTTTCTTCAATGGTGTAAAATTGGTTTATTTGCTTATTCTTAATATTGTTCCAATGATCAACACCAAATTATCACTGTTTTGGTGAAATGTTTTTGATCACAATTTCTTATGAAATTTATGTTTACATTATTTTTCTTCAATATATTTCCTTTTAATATATTTTTTATGTGCACTTTTAATTATAAAAATTACTTATTTTTATATCTTATTTGATACATTAAACTAGTATATAAATAATATATTGTAAAAAAAATTAATATTTTTTAACTCATTCTTCAATGATTTGTAAAAAATTAAAATAAATATAAAAAATACCATTTAAAAATACATAGATTCAACTTTATTAAAAGAATATATTAATAATAAAATACATTGCACACTAAATACATTACTCATTTAAATGTAAAATTTTATAATTCAAATATTGTATTGAATTAATTGAGTATAAGATAAAATATATTAGAGTATGAAGAGAAATGACAGTTGATTTTGGAAAAATCTACTTATTACAAATTTTTTGGGAAAATGTCACTTTTTTTTTAAATTTTAGATATAAATAATCCTAGTTCATGATCTCTTTTGCAACTACGTTTGCAATCCTATACGTAATTATATATGTAACTATTCACATGTCTTATTTACTATGCACGATCACTACAACGATTATATGTACGACTAAATATGTAATTATGTATTAGTTTATTATATAATGAAGTGGGGTAAAGAAAAAGTAAAAAAGTGATATTTAAAAAAAAAAGTTAATGTTGAGTGGCATCTTCCAAAACTAACTAGTTAAAAATGACATTTTTTACGATTTATCCATATATTAATTATAAAGTATTAATAATTAATTAGAGTAAGTATTATGATTATAATATTATCTGATTATAATATTATCTACTCCACATTTAGAGGGGAAATACATATTTGTACAAATATTGCAAAATCTCCAACCTAACTCTTTTAAATAAAATTTTTATTTTTCCATGATTAAAAAAAAATTGCAAAATCAAAATAACATGTAAAACAAAAATAATTAATCTAAACTCGGTTGTAATTATGGCAAGAACAACTTTTCACAAAGTGAAAAACAATTACTACACAACTTTTTAGTCAAAGTCATAAATAGCGTCTAGATTATCGAATCAAAAGTTTTTGAAATTGGATAATCACTTAATAGTGACTGTTAAACATTTTTTTAACACAATGCAAGATTACATCAAAAAGCCAAAAAGTGGATTTCAGCTTTGATCATCCATTACTAAACTTAAAATTGTACTCAGTATTTTGTTTTGGTGGGTGTGTGGGTGGGGGGTGGGGCAGTTTTCTTTAACTTAATCTGTGCTTTAAATTTAATCAAGGAGGAAAAATAAACCAAAAATATAAAACCTAAGAAAAGGGATCAATGAATGCATTCAAATCATTGGGAAATAATCTTGGAGTTGATCAAAAATTATAAAGATGGATGCATAGTCATATATAGTTTGCTCTTCTTACAAGAAAAGTATCATCTAGCTTTTGAATTAATTCAATTCATGATTATCATCTCTTTTGAATGAGCAATCTTTTGGGGTTCTCAAATGATTTTGTTTTGCTGTTCCCTATAAATATTCAAGAAAGCGTGACTGTGAAAATAGTCGCCACAAACTGTTAAATGAGACACTTCAACCATATTCAAACTCACCTTAGTCACCTGAGATTTGATTAAAATTTATTAATATTCATTTTTATTATAAAGTATCAAATTAATTAATTAGTTTATTTAATATAAATGACACTCTCCTATAAGCTAGAGATCTTAAGACATGTATGTGAGACAAATTAAATTTGAGATTCGATTTGCTTGACTTTTATGAATTTAATTATTATATGGTAGTTTTTATTCTTTTATGTTGTGGAGGGATATGCTTGTTTGATATTGAGGTGAGTTAATTTGGGTTTTGATCTCTAAAAGCTTAAACTTATAGAGACAAATAAAGAAGAGCATATAAAGAACAACACATAATTTACGTGTAAAACTTCAAAATTGGAGAAAAATCACGGATCAAGAAAATGCGACTATGTGAAAAATTTGTAAAATCGCACAGGATTTATCTCTTCTAACCCCAATCTCTACACTCTTACAAATCGTTGATTAATTCACATCTTTCTCTCCATTCTCACAACCGAAAATGCAAGAAAGGAATTTAAAAAAATCAAATACGAAGATTAAAGTGCACTTTATTGGTGCACTTGACATCAAGTTCAAGGGTCTCCTTATATAGCACCAAGGATCCATCCCCCTTTGCTCTTCTTTCCGATGTGGGACTAAAGCAAAGAAAAAATCCCTTCTTTTATTCTTGACAAAACCAACAATCTTCACATTATCAAAATAAATGAAGACTCATTGTCTTCACCGAAAATCCATTCTCAATCCCGAGAATCACTTGGAATCAATCATTCTAAGAATAATTATCTTCACCGACAATCCATTCTCAACCCCGAGAATCCTATTACACCATTTGAGTAGACCACTTAGAATCAACCATTCTAAGAATTTCATGTGGAACATATCGAAAAATACCTTCTGATATTTATGGTGCTACTTCCATCTCCTGGCTCCCATTAGAAGTCCATTAGCCATCGATATACATCCACCACACACCCTACATCACCTGCCAAGTCAATGTCTGTGTGCAAACTTGTGGACCAGCTAATATTATTACATCATTTTCCATAACAACTGCATAAGGATCCCCAATAATATTAACTCAACATTCGGAGTTGTTTCCGCATCAGCTCCTCCTTGACCAGCAACGTCACTATTGCTCCACCATAAACAATTACCATGCCATTGCTCCACCTTGAGAAATTACCACACCATTGCTACACCTTGAGCAAAAATCACAACTGTACTGACATGACGTTGCTGCCTTTTACCGTCAAGCTACATCAGGTTTGACCAAACCCTTTTCCTACGGAAAGTGTCGTCACCTGAAGCCGATTCTAAACCTTCAAAATTCACGATGCTTTCCCACTTGTCGGTCCACTACTCTTTACCGATCTAGCGCCACTGATATCAAGTACCACATCGCCATCTTCCTTGTTGAATTGTCGTTTTCCCACGCCACCATTCATTACCGGAAAAACTTGTTCCTTTCAAACATCCTTGAACTGACATCCATGGAAAATCCCATGCCGCTGTTAAGCCAACTCCACCACCGGGGTCCCAATACAATGCTGCAGGTCCAAAAACTCTGTCAAAAACTGCTATCCCGCAAATCATACCCCTTGTCACACCACAGTCCGGTGCCTTTCACCGCAAGAAAGGAGATACCACCTCATCCATATGATCTTCTGACCCCCTTGTGCCACTAGTTTTTCCTACTTCTTTCATGCCACTCTTAGCTTAATGAATAACCCTCTCATAAAGTCTTTTTTGATGTGGAAGGTCAAACTATGCTGCAATCACAGAGCACACTAAGAACTTTATAAGCGCCTGAAATGGGCTCTGATACCACTTGTTGGGATAAATAGATCCTCATTCATTCCTAAGGGACAAATAAAGAAGAGCATAAAAAACACAACACAAGAACTTACGT
The DNA here is from genome assembly GCA_023678885.1 of Pogostemon cablin. NCBI lineage: Eukaryota > Viridiplantae > Streptophyta > Magnoliopsida > Lamiales > Lamiaceae > Pogostemon > Pogostemon cablin. The sequence continues at coordinate 4,866,907 of CM042976.1, forward strand.
GGTCAACTCCAAAACTGGAGAAAAATCACGGACCGAGAAAATACCACAATGTGAAAATTTTGTACAATCACACAAAATTTCTCTCTCCCAATCCCAATCCCTACACTTACAAATCTTTGACTAATTCACATCTTTCTTCCCATTCTCACAACCGAGAATACAAGAAAGGAATTAAAAAAACAAATACGAAGATTAAAGTGTAGTTGATTAGTTCACTTGATATCAAGTCCAAGAGTCTCCTTATATAGCATCAAAGATCCCTCTCCCTTTGCCCTCCTTCCCAATGTGGGACAAAAGTAAATGAAAAATCCCTTCTTTTATTCTTGACAAAACCAACACTTCTTTCTCTTCGTCGGGGTGATTCCTCTTGAGGTTTTTGATGATTTATATGTTTAGATGCTCTAAATATATGATTAGATTGAGAAATCAATTATGTGATTAGGACATTTGAGTGAATCATTTCATCAAACACTTTATGTGCATTATAAATTGTGAAGAGATTGAGAAATCCTTTAGAGTTTAGAACCCTTTGATAGGACATACGGTTGGTTTGATCGAGAGATTGATTAATTGTGTGAAGGGATTCTTATTTCAAGCTTAGTACCTAGTTGAAATTGTTTGAATGAGAACCAACCTTTGTGCTAATTGAGATTAATATCCTATTCATCTTGAGAAGGAGTTTAGGTGAATTTAGAGTTGACCCTTAATCCATACCCTTGATTCATATGAGTTTAATGCATGTATCCTAAGATTTCCCATTACTTAATTGTTGTTAATCCCACTTTTGCTTAATTTGGAAAACAACTTTACATTACTTCATTTTAATTATTTGCTCATACTTTGTTTACTTTATTTGTGTCATTTTAATACTTGTTCAACAATCCCACTCGATGATTAGTCTCTATAAAATTATGATAAATGTGATATCACTTAATCTCTAGCTCCAACCTCCCTGTGGTTCGATAAATTATTTTAGTTGGTCATCCCTACTACAAAATAGCTAATCAAATGCGCCAACCTCCCTTTGGTTTGATACTAATATTGTTTATGCATAAGTGATAGTTCGTATGTGAGTCCTTTGCATGTTGTGACTAAGAAAGGAGGATTGACCATTGTTAAAACATAATTTGATGAAGAACTTGCTACAAGGGTAAAAATGGGTTGGAGAGTGTGTTGTGATTATAGGAAGCTTAATGAAAACACTCATAAAGATCATTTTCCTTTACCTTTTATTGATCAAATGCCTGATAGGTTGGCGGGATACAAGTATTATTGTTTTATAGATGGTTACTCGGGGTACAACCATATTATGATAGCCCCCGAGGATCAAGAGAAAACAACTTTTACTTGTCCGTATGACACGCTTGCTTTCTATAAATTGCCTTTTGGGTTGTGTAATGCCCTCTCCACCTTTCAACGTTGCATGATGGTCATCTTTGGAGGATTGATTGAAAATGTGATGGAAGTGTTTATGGATGACTTTTTCGTCTTTGGGTCTTCATTTGATAAATGCTTGGCTGATCTTTCTATGTTTTTACAGCGATGTCAAGATATGAACCTAGTCTTGAATTGAAAAAAATGTCATTTATGGTTCAAGAGGGTATCGTACTTGGACATCATATATCGGAGAAAGGTTTGAGAGTTGATAGGACGAAGGTTGTAGCCATTGAACATCTTCCCCTACCAAAAAATGAAAAAGGGGTTAGATCGTTTCTTGGCCACGCCGGGTTCTATCGACGTTTTATAAAAGATTTTTCTAACATAGCCAAACCTTTGTGTAAATTACTTGAAAAAGATGCTCCGTTTGAATTTAATGATGAATGTCTTAATGCTTTTAGGGTGTTCAAGAAAGCTTTAATTTCGTCTCCAATCCTCGTCTCTCCCAATTGGAGTAAGTCTTTTGAGCTCAATTGTGATGCAAGTGACAATGCATTGGGAGTAGTGCTTGGTCAAGTTAGGGAGAAGAAGTTTCGAGCTATCTACTATGCATCAAAGACATTCAATGCCAATCAAAAGAATTACACCACAATGGAAAAAGAGTTTTTATCCGTGGTTTATGCTTTTGAAAAATTTCGTCCATACCTAGTTGGCATGAAAATAATTATTTATACGGATCATGCCGCCATTAGGTATTTGATGAGTAAGAATGATACTAAACCAAGACTAATACGTTGTGTTCTTTTGTTGCAGGAGTTCGATGTGGAGATACGGGATAAGAAGTGAGCCGAAAATATCATAGCCGACCACTTGTCACGTTTGGAAAATGTTGATGAAGAGGGAACCATGGAGTTCATTAAGGATGTATTCCCGGATGAAGAGATCCTTCAAGTTGATTTTCAAAGGATGTATACTTTGTGTGAGACCGGGAGGCCGTGGTATATGGATTTCGTGAATTATTTAGCTTGTGGCCTCAAGCCGGATCATCTTACCGAGTCTCAAAGGAAGAAATTCTATCATGATGTTAAGGAATATTTATGGGATGATCCTCTTTTATTTAAGAATTGTCCGGATGAAATCATACGGAGGTGTATCCTGGAGGATGAGAAATTGAGTGTCATTGAGATGTGCCATAGTTCACCTTGTGGAGGACACTTTGGATTTCAAAAGACGGATAGCCAACTTTGTTCAAAGATTGCAAGGAGTATATCAAGGGATGTGATAGGTGCCAAAGAATTGGAAGTATAGGGCAACGTGATGAGATGCCCATGAGGAACATTTTTGAGGTTGAAGTGTTTGACGTATGGGGGATGGACTTCATGGGACCATTTTCGCCATCCAATGGGTACTTGTACATTTTGCTTGCAGTGGATTATGTTTTTAAATGGGTAGAAGCAATCTCGACAAGGACGAATGATGCTCTACTGGTGAAAGCCTTCTCGAGGAAGAACATCTTTGCTAGATTTAGAGTGCCAAGAGTGATGATTAGTGATGGGGGATCTCACTTCATTAACAAGATCATTGAGAAGCTTTTGGTGGGATATGAAGTTAAGCACAAGGTTTCAACACCTTACCATGCTCAAACCAATGGCTTGGCGGAAGTGTCAAATAAGCAAGTAAAGCTTGTTCTTGAAAAGACGGTCAATGGTAATCGAAAAGATTGGTCTTCAAAGCTTGACGATGCTCTATGGGCTTATCGAATTGCTTATAAGCTCTTGGATTTTCACCATATAAGCTTGTGTATTGAAAGGCATGTCACTTGCCCGTTGAGTTAGAGCATAAGGCATTATGGGCTTTAAGGAAATTGAATTTTGATGAGAAAGAAACCAGAAAAAAGAGATGCCTCCAATTGATTGAACTAGAGGAATTTAGAGAGGAAGCTTATTCAAGCTCGAGGATTTTGAAAGAAAAACTTAAAAGATGGCATGATCAGAGGATTAAAACGAAGGAGTTTATTCCGGGGGATAATATTCTTTTATTCAATTCAAGACTTAAACTATTCCCCAAAAAACTTTGTTCTAAATGAACCAGACCGTATTTGGTGATTGAGGTTAGAGAAGATGGATCTTTGTGTGATATGTATTTTATTGGAAGCATGAACTCTTTGTGTGTTTGAACTAATTTGAAAATTTTCTCTTGAGTTCGGTGTGCTTTTGGTCCGTTTGGTTGTGTGAAAGTAGATGATAATCCATGTTTTGATACCTAATGTTGAGCTAATGTTGTTTTTAAGTTGTGACCATGAATAGGGAGTATTGGAAGCATGAAAAATAGGGTTTGAAGTTAAAAATTAGAGAAAACAGGGCAAACAGTACACGAGCCGTGTGCAGTACACGACCATATAACAAGTGGCCGTGTACTGACATCAGACTCAGCAACACGGGCAGACACAGGCCGTTTTACGCAACACGGGTCGTGTCCTGCCATGAAGCACCGGTCGTGTCGTCAACACGGGCCTGTAACAGATGACCGTGTGACGATATTAGAACATTCAACACGGTCACCCCCTGATCGTTTTATGCCACACGACTCGTGTTGAGTGCAGATACACGAGCCATGTGAGCAACACGAGCAGTGTCGCGTTCTGAATCAGATTAAAAGACGGGCTGGCCTCTTCAAAACGGTTCATTCCTCTTCGTCATCTTCAATCCTCTCACTCGAAAATCTCTCTTCCAAACTCCACAAACCTTCAAACAACATCCAATAGTGGTGAGAGTAAGTGATTCCCAAAGTTTTATCATCCAATCTTCCATTTGATTCCAAGAAAGAGGTATGTCAATTTGAACCCTAGTCTTCAATTGAATATTTGAATATGTGAATTCGTGTATGGGCTTTGAATGACAGAATGTTTGAAGCATGTCCATGATTGTGAAACATGAATTAATTTGTTTAATTGTCGAATTGTGTAGAATTGTTAAGGAATGAGGGTTCATGGAAAATTTGAATTTGGGGATTTTTGGAAATCAATGAAATTTGATGCAAATTGTGCTATGGTTTGATTGATGATGCTTTCATGAATTTGTAATAGTCTATAGTAGCTTGGGTATTGGGTATTTGAGCATGAATGAGATTGAAATTAGATGCAAATGGTGATTGTGAAATACATACATGCTAAGTGTTCGATGAAATGCTTGAGTGAAGTTTTGAGTTAGATTGAGAACCTATTGCAAGTATGAAGCATTGTTGATTTATATTGTGCACATAGAAAGGAAAATATGATGATTTGATGAAAGAATGGAAGAATTGGTAGGTTGGAATTGCTTGAATTACAATTGAATGAATTGTTGAAATGTTGTTTGGTCTTAAATATAATCATCCTTAGAGGAATGTTATTGTATGTGTTGATGTAGGCTAGAATTACACTTAGTTGAATAACAAGTGTTGATTCTACGCATTATGAGATGTTTTGTCTAAGAGTTGAAAATGAATTTAACTTGAAACATGTTGAACATTGTAAATGGCTGAAAGAAGAACAAGGAAACGTAAGGAAGACTTTATCATTGTTGAGACAGACATGGAGCTATCAAACATTGATGCTCAGTTAATGATAGATCAAATACACCCTCAAAATTTTGGAGTGGAATTCTCGGAGTGGGAGAAGTATGCACTAAGGAGGCAATACATAGTGACCAAGATTAGGCCAACGAGATTTCAAGATCAGGCTACTATGGAGGGTCTTGGGATTGAGAATGATCTGAGGGCTTTATTCAGAAAGGTAGACATGGAAGAATTTTTCGACAAGAGGCCTCCCACCTATTTTCATCTCACAGCAGAGTTCATGAGCACGTTGCAAGTTCACAAAGATAGGAGCAATTTTCCCTTAGCGATCACATTTCAGCTGGACAATGTCATGTGAGAGAAGGTTCCTATAAATGACTTGAACAGATTTTTTGGGTGTCCAGTCATGAGAGGCCATCAGAACATCTTGCCCGGAAGGGGTTTCAATCAGCAAACATGATGGAGAAGGTTAGTAGAAGATGGGACTGAGCCTCCGGAGTACATATCTAGCTCCTCAAAAGGGACAACAATCAGAAACTCAGTGATGAGGTATCTTGAGAAGATATTATCAAATACTATTCTGGGTAGGTTTGAGAGTGGAGCTGTCAGCGAGAAGTGGTTGTACATTATGTTTAGCCTCTATAAAGAATTCAGAGTCAACATTGTGGCTCACTTTGTTCAACATGTAGAGAGGATAGCCAAAAGAGAAAACACTCGAGGGATTATGATAGGGGGTTTGGTCACGATGATTGCTCAGGGACTAGGTATAGATGTGAGAGGTATGCAACATCGAATGGTGAGTGAAGGGCTCACACACACAGAGATTGTTAGGATAGAGTTCCTATCAGTTATAGGAAATGTGTACTGTTTGAAGCAAGAGAAGGGAGCTTCATTCCCTCTACCAGCTCCGGAACTCACCACAGTGTGAGGTCCACGAAAGGCCCAGAATTTGACTATGGCATGCCTCAACCACTCCGCAGTGGTAAGAGTATTTTACAGATAAAATAGAGAAGGAGGGGACACAGTGCTCCAGCAAATGAGGGTAGAAGAAGATCGAGAGCTAAGAGAGCTTAGAGTCGAGCCAGCCGATATGGAGTTAGGGGATGAGGATGAGCAACCTCATCACATTGAGTTTGAGGAGCAAGCACCAGAACCCCCGATTTTTGAGCAAGAAGAAGAATTCCAAGAGGATGAATTTCAGCAGCAGCTGCAGCAGTACATGGGACCCGGAGTGGCTAGATGGAATTTCATGGAAGATAAAGTTTAAGGGATAAGGAACACTCAGCAGTCATATGGAGACCAGAATAGAGAGCTCAGGGAGGAGCAACAAAGACATGGTGTAATACTGAGGGAGATCCAAGAGGGGCAACGCAAGAAGGATTACAACGATGAGCAGACACGTATTCATTCAAACAACATGGAGGAGATGCTCATGATGATGTTTAATTTCTAATTCCCGATGTCACCTCGTGCTTACAATCCTTGTGCCCCATACCAGCCGGCACCTCCTCCGGAGAATTGAAGGGAGTACTTTTATTACTCATCACTTCATTAGCCCATTCATTTTAGTTGAATTTGAATTGTGTTGGATTTGATACTTTTGATTGTTTTGTTTTGAAATGTTTAATTTCGTACTTTAGTTTCATTTTTAATTAAGGATTGAGATTTATGGTTATTTGTATTGATTATGGATGGGGGGAATCCTATGTTTTATTTCTTCATATGGTGTTTTGTTCTTGTGCTTTTGGTCCTTTGTTTGTCTTGTGTTTGTTGGCATTTTTATTCTTGTTTAGGGAATGTGTTGGTGGTTTGTTTAGGGAGGTTGTGAGTCATTTTTTTTAACAACAAGTGATGATATGTTGTGGTAATGAGTGATGACAAGATATGATTAAGAATCTCTACATTTTCAAATTGTGACATGTTTTAATTAACTTGTTCAATTTTGAGATGAATGTGGTGTAATAAGTTCATTAAAGTCTAAGCATAAGCTTGTGAGCATTTGAAGCCTCAACCGTGCATACATGTTTTCTTCATGAGTGGATTGATTGTGTTTGATAAGTTAGAACTTGCTCAAGAACTATAGGAACGAGCCCGATTAGTGGAGATTAATGACATGATCTAAGGTCATCCTTGTTGTTTATAGTCATTGTCATATATTTTCATACCATGAACATCATCCCTAGTCAACCACTTTGAGCCTTTAAGCCTTTTTCTAGTGAATTTAGCAAATTGCAATTCTTAATTAAAATAAAAGAAAGAAAAAAGGATGAAAAGAACATAAACAAAAATGAATAGGCAACCTCATAACAAGAAAATGAGCAAAGTAACAAAATGCTCAAGGAAATCATGAAAATCAAAGAAAGGAGGCATGCATTGAAAGAAGCTCAATTCAAGAAAATTTGATGATAGTGCTTGTGATCAATTAAAGAAAGAAAGGAAAAAAGAAAATGTAAAGGAATGGAAGAAAGTAGCTACCTCTTCGATTACTTACACATGATTAGTCACTATTATCCATATTTTTCCTACCCTACCAAAGAGCCTATCATTACATCCTAACTAAAGACCTTTTTGATCATTAATGAAAACTTTGGTGGTCTGTGAATATAGTCCACGAGCAAGCTTATAGCGAGTCGAGTCAATTGATTAATGAGTATTGTTTTACCTTACTTTATAGAGTGTTAAATGAAATTTATGACATATGTGAGGCTTGGACTAAAAGGGGATTATATTACACTTTTATTCTCTTTTGATTGAACTTGTTAATATTTGCATGTTATGGTTTTATTGATGTAGGATGTCTTAGCATAGTTTGTAATTCTTATTGTTATTGATGTGTTATTTCTTGTGTACATTTAGTCTTTTCCTAGGTGAAAATCACTCTTCTTAGTTTATCATTTTCGTTGTTTGGGGATGAACAACACTTTAAGTTTTGGGGTGTGATGAGTGATATTTTCACCTAGATTTTAGTATCTTTTATGTATGTTTTCGTATATTTTTATCCGTATTTATATGCTATTTGGTGGAGTAATGTATTTTTATGGAATTGAGTGCGAATGAACTTAATCGTATGTAAAACAGGTGAAATCGGAGAAAATAGAGAAGGGACACAAAAGAAGGAAGAAGAAAACAGGGCAGCAAGAACACGGCCAGCCATTTCAAGTACACGAGCCGTGTCGTGTTACACGAGCCGTGTACTACAAACGGGACTGTAAGAGATGGCCGTGCAACGACATCAGAACGCACAACATGGCCATCCCTTGGCCGTGTTGCGGTACACGACTCGTGTGCCGTTGTAAGTTCGCATTGACCCAGAAACCCTGACACGACTCGAGGCGTGTTGCAGCACACGAGTCGTGTAGGTGCCTGATCAGTAAAAAAATTAAATTTCTTCTAGAAGACCCCCAATGAATATAAATACCCATCCATTCAACCTTTGAAGAGAGACACGAAATTTCAGCTGCTCACACACCAATCCTTTGATTTTACACCATATTCTTCATCCCCTTCATCCGTACTTTGATTCTACATCATCTCTCCATAAATTCTACCATCTAAATCAAGTGAAGAAGCAAGGAAGAGTGGGTGATCACCAAAGGAATGGAGGTGATTCAATTGGAATCAATCCAAGGGAGTTTTCATCCCAATTTTATGTTAATCCTCTAGTTTACCTTGATTTGTAAGGTTTTTAATGTCTATGTTAAGGATCCTATGAAGATTGTAGGTTAATCTCCTTATGGGATTAGTAACATAAAAATTGTGGTTAAATTTTGGGATCTATGTACTTAAATTCATATGTTGATTGGGTTAATTGAATTCCATTCATTGATGCTTTAGATCTTGAGGTTTTTGATGATTTATGTATTTAGATGCTCTAAATATATGATTAGATTGAGAAATCAATTATGTGATTATGACATTTGAGTGAATCATTTCATCAAACACTTTATGTGCATTATAAATTGTGAAGAGATTGAGAAATCCTTTAGAGTTTAGAACCCTTTGATAGGACATACGGTTGGTTTGATCGAGAGATTGATTAATTGTGTGAAGGGATTCTTATTTCAAGCTTAGTACCTAGTTGAAATTGTTTGAATGAGAACCAACCTTTGTGCTAATTGAGATTAATATCCTATTCATCTTGAGAAGGAGTTTAGGTGAATTTAGAGTTGACCCTTAATCCATACCCTTGATTCATATGAGTTTAATGCATGTATCCTAAGATTTCCCATTACTTAATTGTTGTTAATCCCACTTTTGCTTAATTTGGAAAACAACTTTACATTACTTCATTTTAATTATTTGATCATACTTTGTTTACTTGATTTGTGTCATTTTAATACTTGTTCAACAATCCCACTCGATGATTAGTCTCTATAAAATTATGATAAGTGTGATATCACTTAATCTCTAGCGCCAACCTCCCTGTGGTTCGATAAATTGTTTTAGTTGGTCATCCCTACTACAAAATGGCTAATCAGCTAACTTCCCAGACAGCCGCATGGCTCTTTCTCCTATTCCCGCTTTCCAAGATTTGTTGAACCAGACTCTGATACTATGTTATATGACAATCTCATCAAAAGTTTAAACTTGTAGAGAGATAAATCATTTAATACTTAATCATGTCACTCTAACAGTAAAGATTTGTTAGAGACCGTTTCACACACTGTGAGATAGATAAAATGTGATAATTTTCATGAAGAAAAGTATTATTCAATTGATGAAAAATGATAATGATCTTGTAACTATTTCATAAAACAATATTTAAAAATTGATAACGTTTTTAATAAATAGTGAAAACTAACTATGAAAGTGTAAAAATGGTGTTATCATGAGACCTTATCATGCAAAGTGTGCCCTAAAGTTTTTGGTATAATTATTAAATTCTAAATTTTAGTATAAAATAAAAAATGATAGGTCATATACATAAGAGAATAATAATTGATTTGAAAGAAACACGGGAGATGAGATAGAAAACATATTAATTAATGAGAATACATGAAATATTGGTGGGATTGAGATTAAGAGAAAATATCACAATTGATATGTAAGTATGGGTGATTTCAATTTTAGTTTTTTTTTTTAATTTGAAAATTTTAATTTTGGTCTTTTTTTTAATTTAGTCATTTTCTCAAATTTAGTTTTTCTCTCTCTTTTTGTCAAAATTTAGTCCTTTCCAAAATTGATAAAAGTTTATTTAAAATTTTGAACAAAAAAATGGATAATAAAGAACTAAATTTTGATAAAAAAGACAGAAAATAGAATTGGAAATAATAAAGAACTAAAGTAGGAATACAAGCAACACCATGAGTAGTATTTCTTTGGATAGTTTTAGAAATTCAAAGGTTTTATTATATCAGGATGATAGGCCAGACATCGTTTTTGATGATTTTTGCAGAATGTTTATACATTTATTCAAGTATTGGAGTGAAATTTATATACCGTATTCTACATTTCATTTCGATTATTTTTATGTTATTGATCTATGAGTGGTTATGGTTGAGATTGTTATGTGATTTGAGGATTTTATGAGTAAACTTCTATAATTTTAAATAATTGATCATATGACTCTTGATAATTAGAATTAGAATTGTCAATATTTGATGAATATTTAACCATACATGACCATTTTAGGATATTAGATTAGGAAACCCTAGATTTATTTTTTTTGCTCTCCTGATATATTAAAGCATAATAAGTTATCCAAATTACATTTTGAAAAATATGATGTGTCATGATAAGGTGAATTGTGTATTTATAATTTTTGTAATAATAATGTGATGTGTCATGATGAGGTGAATTGTGTATTTTTAATTTAATTTGATTTTAAATTGATTTTAATATAATTTTTTTCATACATATATTAAATTAAATTCTATTCTTTTATATATATTTTTTCTCCAACTCTCAAATTCATGGAGAATATTTTTTTAGTTTTATTGAATTTTTTTATATTTTTTAAAATTTTTATTAATAAAATTTTAAATCTGTTAATTTAATTTCTTTAAATATTTTAATAAATTTTTTTCTCAAATTCACGTTTTTTCTTTTTAATTTTATTTATTTAATTATAATTATTATTCAAAATTTTAATTTCTTTTGATTAATACATATTTTATTTAAGGGGTTTATTTATAAAAATTGTATCATATATTTAATTCTAATTAAAAGGGTAAAATGGTTATGCATGCATGAGATATATTGATGTTTGTTTATTGTAATTTTAATAGGGTGTATTTAGCATTTCAGATTTGTTTAGTAGTTTTAAGTCCACACATTTTTGACATGTGGATTGTTTTTCTCTATTGCAGGATAAAACGTGCTAAATTAATTGATGAGAAGCCGCAAGAAAGAAGATCAATTGACTTTGATCAATTTAAAAATTGGAGATGGAGAAATCTGCATGATTGGTTTGATTAATTAAAGAAGGATTGATAATTAGAAGATTGTGTGATCTTTTTTGGAAAAGATTTCCAGCAGGACAAGAAGGAAGAAACCCAGTCTGTGAGGAGGATCGCTGTTATTATCGCTTTATGTTGTTTGAGTGGCTGAATTTGTTCTTTCTTTTAGAAATTCAATTAGAAAGATTTTTGTTGAGTGAGGGTTGTGAGAGATTGTTGTATCGAAGATCAAAGAGGGATTCTTGATCACAAATTCTAAGAATAGACCAAAATCGAAGTTAAATTCAAACGAGTTAAGTAGCTGTGATAGTGTTGTCAAGTTATTGTCAAAGTTGTGTTGTAAATTTAATGGAAGGTTTTGAGGGAATGACGAGTACTTTCCGTTTCAATTGTGAAATGTTCTATAACAAGTTATTCTATTATTCGTGCATAAAACATCGATGTTAAGAATTACAAGTAGATCGATGGTGCAAATAACAGCTCTTTTTTCATTTCCAAATATTGTTCTCTTAATTAATTATGACACAAATCCTACTGGGTGAGTGCTTAATTGCATATTCTATTTCTTTAAATTCGATCATAATTTTCTTTAGTAATATTGTTTTAAAAGAGAGAGATATATTCGATTCCACGCCATTCATATTTAATTACTTTAGTTTTGACATTTTTAAGATATCAAACTTATGTTTTTTCTCTGTGCCACTAACGCATTTAGCCACTATTGTAATGGATATGCACCATTATGATTAATTAACTATATCATTTTATATGACAGTTAAATATATAATTTTAACTATATCATTTTATATGACAGTTAAATATTTAATTTATTGTTGCTAACATCTTTCTTATTAATTAGTATTAACCTTTGGAATGCAATCACGATTCATGGGATAGAAAAGTTGATTAGTGAAATTATAATTCAAAAAGTATGGAGTGGAAAGAATAACTTGGAAAAGCTGATTTGTATAGTTTAAAAAATGGAGAGACAAAATGGGTCCATATTAATACCCCTCTCTCTATATATATGATTAGAAAGAGAAAAATAAAAAGTGGTATTAGATTAATGAAAAATAATAATTATTTAAGTAAATTATTTTACAATAATAATTTAAGCAGAGTTGATCTTTTATGCATTCATGTCCACATGGTGTTAAAGGTAATGTAATATTAATATTTCATTAAGAAAATTATTATTATTATTTTTAATAAATTAAGAGTATATATTTTTATATTAAAAGATATAATATTCAATACAAAAAAATACTCCCTCCATCCCATTGAAATGTACAAGCTTCCTTTATAAATTACAAAAGAAACGTGTACGTTTCAATGAAATGAAGGGAGTATAATACTTGGATTTAGGTTTGACCTGAACACACGGACCTAAATTTGTATGCCCATCCTCAAGACTTTGCCTTCACATAGGATATAAGAAAGTAATATTCCCTCACAAAGTATTTCATACTTTTTCTTATTTATTTGTTCCACGAAATATTTTGACTTTCATTTTTTCTAAAAATGATATAAACAACATATTAATAATACTCACTTTATACACACCTTTCAATATTATTCTTATTTTTTTATATATATCCAGATAACTTTACATACATTTGTAAGTAAATCACCTTCATATTTCTCTTATTTTCTTACTTCATTGATAAAAAATTATTTTTCATGAATTCCTCGTAAAAAATATGTGAAATACTTTTTGAGAGGGGTGCTTAACTGCCTACCATCTTAAATACTACTAATACTTTCCTCTGTCTTTTAACATCGTATCTATTTATTTTTTACACGTGAATTAAAAAATATTATTATTTTAAAAGAATATGAATACCATTAAAGAAATTATTTCCGGAGATAGGGAATATATCATATAACCGATTAAGAAAAATAAAATGGAAGTGATGTTAGAAAACATTTGGTCATCAGTATATAAAAAAGCATGTATATATTTCTAGGGATCCGAGCAAAAAGAGAGGTGACAGAGTCTGATGTTAGGAGGAATAAAAAAGATGTAAAAATTTGCATGCAAAATGTGAAATGGAGAAATAAAGGAAAGAAAGCATGAGAAGTGCATCCTTTTTCTTTTTATTCCTTTTACAATATCCTTTCACTTTCTTTGCTTTCTGGTCACCCCTTACCATCCTTATCTTTTTAATTACAAATTAAATAAATCTATATCCCTCTTTGATTTCAGTACCAAAAAGCTTGCCCGAGTGAGCTAGATGGAATGAAGCTATATTGAATTTTATTGTTGATATTTGGGGCATGTTTAGTATAATAAGAATTTAAATAAAATATTTATCATTTTCAAAATCTTAATAACTACTCCACACCTTTTAGAAAATATGTTTGTTTAGGGCTTATATGGGTTTAAAAATCATGAATAATGATAATTTATGTTTGTTTTGATTCTGGCCATATAGTATTTTAACTTTACGCCAGTTTAATAGATATATATAGACACACACGGTGGATGATGATATGTATAAGAAAGTATTAATTTATGCAAGAGAAGAAAAGAGAGGAAAAAAATAATTGAGAAAGACTAATTACACTATGCACCCGGGTGCACCCTAAAATAGGGTGCACAGGGGTCGGCCCTGAAATTTTAGGGGCCCGTGGCAAAATAAAAAATTGAGGTCCCTCAAATTTTTATTTTATTTTTTATATTAATAAATTTTATAATAAAAATATAACTTATAAAATATGAAAAGGAAAAAAATCATTAAAAAAATTATAAAATGAAAAAAAATTACCTTTCATATCTTTAATACATTGACCATATAAATAAATAGTATTAAAATGAATTAGTAAAATGGAGAATTGATGATTAGAATGTTAAATTAGGTATTTTAAATTACTAATTTTGCAAGAAATATAAATTTTGTGTTTTTTTTATAATTTATGCATAAATATTGTTAGCTTTTCAAAGAAAAAATAAAATGTACAACAATGATTTTGTATTTTTTTGAGGGGATAAATGATAAATCTCATTAATCATTGATTCAATAAAAAAAATTATTAGTTTGATCCAATAATATTAAATAATTTGGTAGCATTATTACATTAAATAAATTAAAAACTCAATTTGTAAATAGTTAGTTGGGTCTAAAATTTAATCAAATTTAATAAATAAATATATATTGGGCCTAAATTTTAATCAACACAATAAATAAATATATAGAGGTATTAAAAAAATGGGGCCCCTAAAATTTTGGGGCCCATGGCAAGGGCCCACCTTGCCACCCCTCAGGGCAGGCCCTAGGTGCACCCACTTTAAAAAACGTATACAAATATAAACAAAAACATATAAAATTATGAATAAAAATGTATACAATTTAATTGTTAGTTTTTTAATGAAAAATTGAGTGTAAAAAAATATACAATTATTAAAAAAAATGTATACTTACACTATTGAATAAAAAGTTATACACATATGGATGCTATTTTTTTAATGAAACACTTAGTGTGAAAAAAATATACTATTATTAAGAAATACGTACACAAAATAGAATAACATGTATATAAAATAGAATAAAAAGTTATACACATATGGGTGCACCCGTGCACCCGTGTGCGCCTAATATTAACTCATTGAGAAAAGAGTCTATAAATAATACTCACTTCGTCCCACCCAAAGAGTCTCTTTTTGCCATTTTTGATGTCCCACCCAAAGAGTCATCTTTCATTTTTTACATACATGGGACTCACACAGACCCACTAACACAATTAAAATATGAGGCCTACACTCCCACTAATACAACTAACCACTACACATTAAATAATAATATATAAGTATTTTTTAATCAATGTGCAAAAAACAAAAACAACCCCTTGCCCGGATGGAGGGAGTATATGTTTTGAGAATTAATAAGATTTGTACATGTATATATGGTGGGTTTTAAAAATTAGTTGTTGATTTTGAAAATCAAAACCTGATTCTAAAACCAAAAATAAACATAACCTTAAAGATCTCTATTTTCATTTAGATTGACTTCCTCCTTGATACTTAATATTATTGAGATTGCGATATTTGAATCAAACTGTCCTTTTTTAATTTTTTAAATTAATTTCAATAATTTTCAAAATTAGATAATTTAATCCGTTAATAAGTTGAAACATATCACTTATCATGTAATTTTAGAAAAATAAATTTTATAGAGAAGTAGTACCTCATGTACTAAATTTTAAAAGTGATATATATATATATATATATATATATATATATATATATATATATATATATATATATATATATATCATGGTCACATGTTACAAGTTTAGATTTATTTATTTGTCTCAAATCCCGCTTCTAGCCGCCACAAAGATTTTGAGACGAATTAAGTGTTTATTTTAATTTTTGAGATGGTCATCATTTTTATGAAAGCACTTGAGTTCGTCTCTCAAATCAAATCACCTGAAAATTCATAAAATGGGTTTCAACTTTCAAACCCTAAATTATCTAAGTCGATTATTTCAAACCAAGTTTGAGTGTGGTTGCAAGGGATCCAAATCCAACTTTCTTTAAGAGCTTACTATTTGACTTTGGAAGGAATCAAAATTAATATCAAAGATATGATTCGAAACCCCACTCTATGCTACCTGCTCAGTTGAAAAGTTATTCTAGTCTCCCTTCTACATTTGAGCTATGCCCTGAGATCTCTCGTTTTATTTTCTTGATGCATTTGTACAGGTTATTAAGTTTAAGTCCAGCGTGCATGCCCTTACGACTTGAGTTGTTCTGAGTCGAGTTTCGAAAGTCGACCAATTTGTGCTCAAAAGTTGAGAGCCTGCGTATGAAATACGTAAACTACTCCCTGCGTCCCGAACTTAAGTTCACCGGCACTGTAGATATGGAGTTTAACAAAAGTTACTTTTTGACCAACTTTATTGATTTTTTAGGGGTATTGTGGTATTTTTAGGTAATAAATAAATTATAAAGTATGTTATGTGTATTAGGTAAGAGTGATATTTTTGAAATTAAGATAACTTTTGAAGTTGTTGGTTGATGTGAAGTTTCCTTTTTTGGGTGGTGAACATAAGTGTGGGACGAACGAAAATGAAAAATGTGAACATAAGTGGGAGACGGAGGGAGTTCATGTCAAGAGTAACATCACCGGAGTCGAGTTTGACTAAAACTCAAGCAGAGTTATAAAACTTTTCACAGTATATTAAATTGAGTAGCATGTCTTTTGGATCCACTTTTCCACACATTTCACACACTAACTTCTTAATTTCCATATTCAATTTTCACCATAGAATTTTTCATCGGTATTTGTTTTGTATGAATTACATGACTAATTTCATGAATTTATTAATTGTATTTGTACCTTATGTTAATATATGTTTTCCCCACCTGATGTATATCAATTATGTGAATGGTAGTTAGAGAATAACATCATATACCTCATAAATGAATGCAATAAATAAATCAAATAAAACCACATATTTCAAGGAGACCAAATATAAATTAAAAAATAATTAATTTGGATATACTCATCAATACTTTAAGGCCCTTGGTTATAATTTGGGATGGAAATAATAATTGGAGTCATTGAGTAGCCAATCACGATGGGGTTATTACGATTAAAGCTAATGATATAATTTTTAAAAGAATATGAATATTGTTAAATAAAATTTGAATCTAAATCTCTATACATACGAAGCATGAGAAATTATAATCAAGTTCTATTTAATAACACATGCATTACCCAATTAATCAAGCCCCCTAATTTCTTTTTCATTAATTACATGATATCTTGATAATTTGGTTCACAAACACCAATACCTGATTTACATAGTTTATTATGTAAACTCTAATTTTTTTCATCCTAGGTCCTCCCTCTTCCAATCCTATTATACTCTATGTATTGATAGAGATTTAAATTAAAGGTGAGAATTGAGTTTACAATAATTTATAATGTAAAAGAGACTAATGCAATTTGGATATGCTCGTAAAATATTTAAACAATTTTTTATTCATATTTTGGAATTTTACGAGGAAGTGAAGTGAGAGAGAGATTAATATTCTAAACCAAGAAGCCTAAGATGATTTAAGCCTATATATAGCATGAAAGAAAGATAAATGTCAGATTATAGTATCCTTGGTTAAAAAGAATGAGGAGAGTGACATGCCACTATAGTGAGGGTGTAACTCCAATGCAAAAAAGCTTAGGAAGACAAATTCCCATGTAATGGAGTGAACAAATAAAGGGATGTTATATAGTTGCATCCACCCACTATTCTAGTCAAAAAGTTCTCTTCAACTTTACATTCCTTTTCCCCTTCTTAATTTAATAATTAGCAATAAATCAGTATTCATTATATATCAAGAAACGATTAGTAAAAGCCCTTTTTTTTTTTTTTTCCTATTTCTCCACTTCCTTTAATGATACATTATGGGATGTCTCTCTCTTTCTCTTCTTTTTTTTTTATGGGAGTATTTATATGCAAAATGTATTGTATACCGGGTGTAGGATTTAAATTTGTACGATCAATTTCAAACCGTTTCAAAAAACACTTTTATGGTTTCTTGTGAGATGAGTCGACTCATTACTAAAGTATGTTTATTATGTAAAGTATACTTATTTGTAGTTAAAGTATGTCAATAGTAAATCATATTATTAATACTTTAATTCAGCATCCTTTATAGTTAAGAAAATATACTTTAATAACTATTAAGCATGCTTTATTTATATAATAGACATATTTTAATACGTCTCACAAACCGTCTCACAAAATTAACATCGAGACTTTGCAAAAATAATATCATAATTATTTAAATTAATCACAATTTAGAATAAAATTAATACTCTTAATTTGTAAATCTGTAAATCAAATACTAATTTTTCTTGGCAAGAGACACTTCTACGCAACCGATTAGATGTAGGCGTTCGATCTTTCTCTAAAAGTGTTACTCTTTAGATCGACAAGTTTCACTCTTCTCAAATATGTTATTATAATTTATCATACACAATAAAAATAATATAATTCATAGCTCTAAAGTATAAGCAGAGCAAGTGACTTATTATACCTCAGGAGCGAGTAAGCATTTGCCTTACATTAATTCTCTCGATATTTAAATCTAATACTTTTCCAACAAAAAATGATATTCGAGTTATTATTTGAAAAATATCTTTTGAAAGTAAATATAATAATACCCTGAATACTAAACTAATTTTATCAAATTGAATTCACTCTAAAAAAAAGCTTTGATTAGAGACCAAAATTAGAGACGGTGTGTTAGCCGTCTCTATTTAAGATGATTTTTGAGAATTAGAGACGATATTCTCATTGACTATTGGTCAATAATAACAAATTTAACATTGAAACGATATTAAAAACGGCTTCACGTTGAGACGGTATTAGAGACGATTTTTTCCGTCTCAATTGGAGACGGTTTCTTGTCGTCTCTAATTTGAGACGGTTTTAAGTTGGGACAGTGTTAGAGATGGTATTTTTCCGTCTTAATTAGAAACGGAAATTTTTCTTCTCTATTTGAGATGGTTTTAGAGACGGAATGTGTCGGCAAGCTAGAGAACCGGATCGTGTAAATTTGAGATAATTTCAGACCGTTTCAATTATTGAGATGGATGCAAACCATCTCAATTTGAGACTGCATTAGAGACGTTTTAAGTTGAGACGGTATTAGAGACGATTTTTTGCAGTATCAAATTAGAGACGATTTTTTTGTCGTTATAAACTAGAGATGATTTATAGTTGATACTGTATTTGAGACGATTTTCTTCTGTCTCAATTAGAGACGGTTTTTAGCCGTCTCTAAAGCCCTCTCTAACCATTAAGTTTGCTAAAATTAATAAATCGAGATTCAAACCATGTCCATTATGAGCAGAAATAAGTGTATGTACACATATATAGTGTAATGAATACATAATAAGAATAACTTCTAGCAAAGTTGGCAAACATGATGCCCATAAGGGCTCCCAATGCCTATAGATCCGGGTTCGAATCCTCTTCAAGGCTTGAAATTACAATATTATTATAATTAAAATAAAAAAAATCTGGAGGAAAAAAGAAGAAGATGATGCTGGCCTGGTAGTCTCGATCCTCAATCAGGGGCATGGTAGCCATGGTTCAAACCTTGATCCGTTCATTTTTGCAAAGCTAGTAGTTAGAGAGGGCTTTAGAGACGGTTTTCATTTAGGGCTTTAGATACAGTTTTTATTTTTGCAAAGCTAGTAGTTAGAGAAGGCTTTAGAGACAGTAAAAATCGTCTCTAAATCCGTCTCAAATTAAACCCACCGGTTTGATTTACAACCGTCTCAAATTCCGTCTCAATTTTGAGACGGTAAAAAATCATCTTTAATACCGTCTCAAATTAAGCCGACCGGTCCGATTTACAATCGTCTCAAATACCATTTCAAAATACAACCGTCTCTATTCTAGCTACGCACAAATTGTAGACGACTATAAAACTATCTCAAAAACCGTCTCAAATCATTAAAAGTCGTCTCTAAAACCGTCTCTACTCAAGGCTTTTTTTGTAGTCAAGTGCTCATGGACACGAGACAAATATAAAAATTATTGGGGGATTACATTGATTTATAACTACAAATTTTACAACATACAAAGAAAATTATATATATACGATCTCACACAATTCATTACCAAAATAAAATAATGCATGTATATGCTATTTTCATATATATATATATATATATATATATATATATATATATATATATATAAAGTACATAATTTACTAAATTTGAGATTATTAATTCATAGAGTAATAGAAATACATGTCCTACCGAGACAGAATTTGTAATTTGCGAGCCTCTTGCCTAGCAGGCAAAGAAAAGATTTACCTGCGTGGAAAGGATGATTCATTTGGATCGAAATGAGAGCCCAACTACAATGCCCGAATCCATGTTGTCTATTTGAAAGAGGTTGACCTCCTTGCTTCTCTCATATACACGCCGAGCCCTTTTCTCCTCAGCCCACAGAGACAAAATGTAGGATTTGTGCCAACAGTTCATCACGGAAGAAAGAACTCACTAAGCCGGGATCATTAACTAATCTAAGTCACTAACTAATACTAATCTAATATAATAGAAATTATTAATATAATAGAAAAGAATTGTCTTTTCTGTATACTTTCCTCGGTTACATTGCTATCGTGGGCTTTACGCAATCGATCGGATTAGATAGATATCCCTTCAACATAGGTCATCGAAAGGATCACGGAGACCCACCAAAGTACAAAAGCCAGGATAAAAAACGGATTTCTATTCGAGAAGAGTGCATAACTGCATGGATAAGCTTACACTAACCAGTCAATTGGATATATGTACTAAATTTGAGATTATTAATTTATAGAATATTATTTTATAGAGGATCTACCCAATTATAGAAATAGAGGGAGTAACTTTTTCCCTTATTAGGATCTCAATTTTTCGTTAGGAGGGAATTACTCTGAATCTATATAATATCATAAAGAGAAGCAAGATTAGCAAATTAGATTATAATGAAAGAAGAATAAAGGAATTAAAACATACAGATTGTTTCGTAGGTCTAATACTTTTATAGTCTCTTCACACATTCTACAATGTATGCTCTTTTTGGGGCATATTATGATATCCAATGATTTAAGGTCCATTAAATTCAAATGATTTGAGAGAGAAAAATGTAGTTGAGTGAGTGATTACTCCCTATTCATAAGTGATGAGTTATGTTAGTGTCAACTTGAGTTAGTTGATCCGCTACTCACATCGAATTTTATGAGTGGTTTTCGTGTATTATCTCCCGTGTCGGACGTTATATGATTTACATGTAAGAGAGGAAGAAAATTCAACCATTATCACTAGAGTTTACGCTTTCCTTTTTAGGATATAATTTCCACCTCTTTCCTACGTGTCATCCATCCAACAGTGTGACACAAGAATGATGCATTTTATCTGAGACATGTATATTCATGCTTTCTATTAATTCATTCATCCATGTAAACCTCAAACAAAAGTATATGTTAATAAAATTAAGATTAAAATTCATCGGTATTAAAATTCAAAATATTTAATATTTTAGAGAGTAACCATTTCGAAAAGATGCACTATATACTCCGCTGCACACTAACATCTCTATGTCTATTATATATTATACTCTCTCCATCCAATAATTTTCTTCACACTTTTTGTTTCTATGCGTTCCATAATAATTTACAATATCCAAAAAACGAAATACTATTTCAATTCAATAATATCAAAATACATTTTAATTTTAAAAGAAAAATATATCACTTCCACTTAATAGGCATGACATATTTTAACATTTTATTTACTATTTTAAAAACTAATCTATGAATTTTTTTTTAAAATCAATTAATTTAGTAAAAAAGTAACTTTTCCTATGCTTTACAGTATCTATGCAAACAATCACATAATGAAGCATTGTATAGCATCCGACAATACCAATAAAGCAAGGAAGTGAAGGATGGATGTTTGTTTCTTGATTTGAGTGTTTATTCGTATTGCCACGATTACAAAAGAATTCATACAGTATAATAATTTGCATGAAATAAATGGAACATAAATAAATAATACTTCATCCATCCGCTTCTAAGGTGTCCATTTTACTATTTTTGGCGTCCGGTTCAAATGTATCATTTCCCCTATTTAATAAAAAAATACACAATATGACTCACTACTTCCCTCTAATACAATTACCGACTTTAATTATAATAATAATACGCCCACATGACATAGCTCAAGTGGGGAGATTGAAAAGACCTTAACTTTTGGTTGCTGCAGGTGGGTTCGAATCCTGCCTTTGGCATGGAAAAAAAAAAAAGTTGTGAGTAAAAGAGAATATTAGAAAATGACAAAAGGAAAGAACCCAAAAGAAGTAAATATTGGTAGAGTGAGTTGAAAACACGATTTTCCAACAAATAGCAGCTAGATCGTATTCGTATCTACAAAAGATTGAAGAAACGCATGCCTATCATGCTGACATTGTTTTTTTCTGGGCACGACTTTTCAAGCAACCATTCTCTTCGTTCTTTCTTTCTTGCCAATACAAAACCCATCACTTCATCATACACATACTATACACTACCAACATTCCTCCCTTTATTTTTCTTTTATTTTACTTCATTTGTATTTCCCGTGCTTGCTTACTTGGAATGTTTAATTAGGAATATAATGACTTTGCTATATTTGAGTGCATAAGAAATAGTCGAACTCGAGTTCGATTGACAATACTAAGCAGATAAGAAATGTAACTTTTGCTGACACTGAGTCTGACATTCGATGGTATGACAATAATGTGATATATGATTTCGGTATCCTGTGTCAGGTATTTAAATAAAAATAAATAAATAAAAGGGTGGATGACATTTTAGTCCAAAAATGATTATTTAGGTATAAATAATAAAAAATTTAATACTCCCTCCGTCCTGGGTATTTTTACCCGTTTGTACGGGCATGGAGATTAAGACGTTTTATTTTTTAATATATAATGTAAGAGAAAGTAGAGATAAATTAGTAATTTAAAAAGAAAAAGTGAATAAAGTTATTGATAATGATGAATAAAGTGTTAAAAAGTAATTAAAGTTGTTGGGATTGTAAAAAGTAGGTAATAAAATATTATGTATTTTTGTCAAAAATGGAATGGGTAAAAATACGTGGGACACCCCAAAATAGAAAGTGAGTAAAAATACGTGGGACGGGGGGAGTAATAATTTTTAACTTTAAATATCCTGTATATAAAGCCCTCTTAAATTATACACTCATGTCTCTCATTAGCAAAGACTCTTATTCAACATTAAGATTTTACCCCCATTAGCAAAGACTCTTATTCAACACTAAAATAAACTGACTCAACGGTGTTGATCACACTTGTACGTTTCAAACTTGAAACTTAATAAAATTTCAAAAAAAAAAAAAACCCTCAAATCCCAAAGCTAACCAGTAAAATATTAATCTCAATATTTTTACATCCACTTATCTCAATATATGTAATGGTGTATCGCATAAACATAATACCCTCCTCATGTCTCAATATACTCCACATAATAACCTCCTACATGAAAGAAATGCTACTAATTAATACTAGAGCCGTAAAAAAGGGTTAGGCCCGCGGGCCGCCCCGCCCCGCCCCGCCTCGATAAATGTTGGTTGGATTGGAAATTTTGCAGCCCGTTAGGCGGGCCTAGGTGGGTTGGCCCGTTTGGGCCAGTCTAAGATTTTTTTTAATGGTTTAGTATTTAATATTTCAAATATTTGTTGTTACTTTATTTAATCATTTTTTGAAATAATGAATTAAATTATAAGATTAATATTCTAAGTATTTTGTACCATAGATTAGTATGCAAAAAATTCGTAAATAATTTTAAGTTATAATTTTCTTAATTTGAATTTATTTTAAATTTTTGAAATTTTAATAATATATAAATGTATGTATATGAATTAGAAGCAAATGCAAATGATAAATATTTAAGACATCTAATCCTTTGAAAATTGACGAGAATATAATTGATCAACATAAAGATTGAAATGTTTATATTATGATGTTATGATGGATGAGTTTTGAAAAAAGTTTATAATTATGTTTTGAGCTGTGTGATTGACCTTTAGAATTAATAAACTTTTGTGATTTAATTTGTCTTATTTAAGGATAATTAGACTTACGTTGTTTTATTTATAGTTGACCTTTTAGAAATAGTAAATTTTTTTATTTAATTTGTATTATTTGAGGATAATTAGACTTTCATTGTTTTATTTATATATAGTTAGTAAATTTTATTTTATTTGATTAATGATCTTTGTTTATATTTAGTTGTTCATGGGCTATTTTGTAGAATCTATATTTATATTTTAATTATCTAATTGACATTATAATATTTTATAAGAGCTTCCATAATTTTAATATTTTATTTTCAAATAATGATAATTATGTTGGCCGCCATAACCCGCAATCCGCCTCTAAATGAGTTGGATTTCATATTTCCGGTCCGCAACCCGCCTAGGCTCACCTAATGGCGGGTTGAGGCTGGTTTTGGGCCGGCCCGCCTTGTCGGCCCGTGCTGGCAGTACTATTAATAACCTCCTACATGAAAGAAATGCTATTAATGATTACTCCTTTCGTCCCCCCAAAGTATTTCATACTTTTCTTTTCATTCGTCCCACAAAATATTTCTCACTTTACTTTTACTAAAAATGGTAAAAAATACACTATAACAATACCTACTTTTTACACATATCCCAAATAATACTCACTTTTTCACACATTCCAATAACTTTACACACCCTTTTTATTAAATTAATTAAAATATTTCTTCTCTCTTACTTTATACATAAAATAATAATTTTTTCTTAAACTCCGCACATAACAAAACGTGAAGTACCTCGGGGGATGGAGGGAGTATTAAATTAATGGGGCAGTCTAAGATTCTCTAGGATTACAGCATGTTACACTATTTTGCATGGGAATGAATGATTAGAGATTATGTGAATGCATTTTTTTTTTATAAATAAAGTTTGGAAGGGTCCCACTTTAACTGCATGATTAGGGCTGGGGTGGGCCGGTGGGGATATAACTTTTTAGGGCAGAGCAGAGGATAAAAGAATGTTTATTCTTCGCTTCCACTTCTACACTTGATTTTTCTTTTTCTTTTTTAATTTTTTTCTCTTTCTGGCTCCACCTGCTTTTGGAAGGAGCTTTTGCCTTTTTGGTTTAATTGAGTTGCTTTTCATTATATTTGTTTTTTCGGGGCAATATCACATAATTCTTCTAGTAAGTAAAGTTTTTCATAACCTTGAAAAATCACCTTATTTAATTTAATTATGTTTATGAAATTTAAGAAATTTTATTTTAATTGAATTATTTTATTAAAATTTTAAGTAATTAATAAAATATTAAATATACTCCCTCTGTCCCACAAAAAGAGTTTCTTTTTGTCATTTTGGTCGTCCCACTCAAAGGGTCATCTTTCATTTTTTACATACATGGGACTCGCACACCCCCTCTAACACAATTAAAATATGGAGCACACACTCCCACTAATATAACTACTCACTACACATTTAATATTAATACTCCTTAATCTACGTGCGAAAAAGCAAAAACTACTCTTGCACCGGGACGGAGGGAATATTGTGTGTGTTAATGTGGCAATATTAAAATTAAGACAAAATTTTATGCGAGACCATCTTACGAAATAACTTTTGTGAGATGTGTATTAAGCGATAACCTAGTAAAAAGTACTACCTCCGTCCCATTAAAAGAGTTTTTTTTACGTGAATTAATATATATATAATATTTAATGTGCATATGATGAGAGGGGAATAATATTTTAATGTATAGTGGATAATTGTATTAGTAGTATATGTGGATCCCATGAATTTTTATATAAATTGTTTTGTGTGGGCTTCATTTACTAAAAAGAAAATACACCTCTTGTAATGGAATAAATTAAAATAACAAAAATACATATTTTCAGAGGAACAAGGGAGTAATACCCAATTATTTAAAAATGATAACAGTGCTGTGAGCTATTTTCTTGAACAAATTATAGTAAAAATGAAAAATGATAATATTTCTAACAAAAAGTGATAATTAATTACAAAAGTATAAAATTGTTTCATTGTGTGAAGGTTCAACACAAGACTCAATACAAAAAAGCTCATTTTTAGCAATGGAATTTACCAATGGAGTTCAATCCATTGGTAATTATCCACATATTGTCAATATATTTTTCTTTTAGCAACGAAATGTCAATTGATTTCATTTTTTACCAACGGAATAAAATCTATGCTATTTACCAACATAATCATTATAAAAATACCAACAGAATAAAATTTTTGTTGCTAAAAATTTACCAATCACCACTTTAATAACGAAAAATTACCAACGGATTTCGAATTTAATCCGTTGATAAACTAATTTAATAATTAAATTAAGACTTTTACCAACATAATATTCCATTATTAATTTTTTTTGTATTGACTGCTCTAAAATTAAAATGTGTCGTAAAGTTATTATGTTGGTATATATTTTTTAATGTAAAGATAGTTTTAAGTCAAACAAAAGAAGTAAAATACACTAAAAAAATTATTTTTTACCGATGTAATATTACACTGATAAAAATATTAATATAATTGTTAAATTAGATTATCAATAGATTAATAACAAAATTATTTGGTAATTTTAAATTGGTAAAGTGGTAGTTGGTAAATTTTTTATCAATAAAAAATATCTAATTTCACTGGTAATTTATATAATGATTCTGATGGTAAATAACAATACATATTATTACATTGATAAAAATATTATATACTCCATTTATTAACATCATATTTTTAAAAGACAAATGTAATTTTAATTGACATTTTATTGATAATTACAATTATATATTGAATTTGGTTGGGAAATTATGTTAGTAAAAAAAAAAAATTTCAGCAGTAATATGTATTTTTATGAAAAGAAATAGGAGTATAATTTATTTACATATTTTAAGTTTATAAAAAATGAAAAATGATTACGGATGTTTTACAGATTTGGTATACACACTACAAAAAATTTGCTCGACAGTGACGGATTTTTGTGATGAAAAATTTACCTTCATAATTGTGACGGACTTTGTGACGGCATTTTAAAAATAGTGACGGCTAATAGTTGACCGTTTAAAATTTTGTCATTCTCGATATTTGTGACGGCATTTGTGGAGGAAAAATTTATGACGGACTTTTTTCCGTCACAAAATATTTTATTTTTATTTATTTTAATTAGTGATGGAAAAATATGGTCACAATGTAAAGGGTCTCATTTGTGACGGATAAAGTCCGTCACAATTTACAGTTTAAAAAAAATCATTAAAATTGTACTTGCTCGTTACACATGTACATTACGCTATTTAATTTAATTATATAAAACAAAAGGTTAAACTTACATTTTTTTTAAGAAATTTTTATTCTTTTAATATGTATTGTGAATTTATTTAAATTTAAATAATTGAATATATTGTATTGTTGTATATAATAAAATATTAATTTTAAAATCAAAATAATTATAAGAACAGAGTTACTTCTTTTTTTAAAGAAATTATTACTTTTTTAATATTTATTGTGAATTTATTTAAACTTATATAATTGAATATAGTGTGTTGTATATAGTAATATTAATTTTAAAATCAAAATAATAATGAGAACAGAGTTTATTTTTTAAGAAATTATTATTCTTTTAATATTTATTGTGAATTTATTTACCTTGAATAATTGAATATACTGTGTTGTATAGTAATGTTAATTTTAAAATCAAAATAATTATGAGAACAGAGTTACCTTAATTTTAAACGACCATGAGTTGTATGAATTGTTATAATTTAAATATTTATGTGTCTTGATTTTTATTAAATAATATAGTCATATGTCTTGTAATAGATGAATTTGTAATTAAATAATAAAACTTTAATGTGGTATTTAATTTATAGATATACATAATTTAAAAATATACATGAATAATACTAATAATAATAATAAATAAATAATTAAACTAGTATTCTAACTAATAAAAAATGGCAAAAACTTGTGTGCGCCCGGGGGCACGGGAGCACATTTCGTGCGCCTTTAGAATTTTGTGTTAAATTGTGTACCCTTTAGTATAAAGATGTGTGTCATGGCAAAAATATGTGTGTGCCCGGGTGCACTGGAACACATTCTGTACGTCTTTGAAATTTTGTGTTAAATTGTATACCCTTTAATATAAATTTGTGTACCCTTTATTTTCTGAAGAAAAATAAAAAATATTAATAATGTGTATAACCTTTAGAACAAAATGATGTACCTTTATTAATTAAAGTGTATACCCTTTAGACCAAAGCAATGTACCCTTACCCATAATACTAAATTCTAAAAGTGCACAGAATGTGTTCCCGTGCGCCTGAGTGCACACAAGCCTCACTCATAAAAAATATGATTAAATGTGGTATTTAATTTGAAGATAAACATGAATAGCCCTAAAGAATTAGTATTCGTGATTTATGTATATTAATTAATATTTTCTCTATTTATATAGTTTTTTTTATGATATATATGCTTTTATTGATTGGTTTAATTATCTATTTGTAACCAAGAAAGAATAAAAAAAAATTATTAGTTGGATATATTTTTATTGATTGACTTGATTATCTATTTCCAATAAAAAATATAATTAAAGATGATATTTAATTTGAAGATATACATAAATAATAATATTAATAAGTTGGATATATCTTATTGATTATCTATTCCTTAACCAATCAAAAAAATATGATTAAAGATGATTTTAATTTATAGATATACATGATTTAAAGATATATACATGAATAATAATAATAATAATAATAATACTCCCTCTGTCCCGGGTATTTTTACCCGTTTATACGGGCACGGAAATTAAGACGTTTTATTTTTTAATATATAATGTAAGAGAAAGTAGGGATAAATTAGTAATTTAAAAAGAAAAAGTGAATAAAGTTATTGGGAATGATGAATAAAGTGTAAAAAAGTAATTAAAGTTATTGGGATTGTAAAATGTAGGTAATAAAATATTATGTATTTTTGCCAAAAATGGAATGAGTAAAAATACGTGGGACGCCCAAAAATGGAAAGTGAGTAAACATACGTGAGACGGAGGGAGTAATAAATAAAAGTACAAAGATTATATATGTAATATTAGAACAAAAAATATACGAAATTTATTCACGTTGCGACACCTCGTACTTTTAAAAATTTATTTATAGCAGTGTATTTGTAATTAATATATATAAGATATATATATATAAAGGAAAGTTGATGATTAAATTTAAAAAAAAAATCGTGTATTTAATTGATAAAAATAAAGTTTTTGATTGGATTAAGAAAAATATAAAGATTATGTATTTTCTAACAAGAGAATTAAATTGAGAAATTAGGAGAATGTTATTTATTTTAAGCCTAATATCATGTGTTTTTCTACCTTATTCTGTCATGTAATATTTCGTGGATTTTCTAGTTTTGCTTAAAATCTTGAGCATTTTGTATGGCTACTCAATTTCTATACATATCTTGGTGAAATCAGCAGAATGCTGCGGCGCTACAACAAAATCGTAAGTACAGCAATGGCATGACTTCAAAACCTAGTGGACTGAGAATCGCCGAAACCTGGCGGCGAAATCAGCGATGGGCTGAGAATCGTCGTGGTGGGAGAGAATCGCCGTGGTGGGAGAGAACTGTTGTGATGATACAGAATCGGGAGAAGGGTTTGACGTATGAATGAATTTTTTGGGCTTTGTTTTAAGTTTTATATGATCCATTTAAAATGGATCAACCCGGTGCACAACTAAAAAACATAAAACTAGTTGCACCCAATATACACTCTTATTTTAATGCAAGTTAACCTATTTTTCATCTATAAATAAATAATATATTTAGATATTATTTATAGATTGAGAATTTAAAATTTATAAGGATTTTTTAATTTAATTATGAAAATTTTAATATTTGTCTTAAATAAATAATAAAATTAATTAATTAATGTTTTATAATTATTTGTCATATTAATGTATATTACATTAATCAATATTATCACCTTATTTATTTTGAAAGTTGGTTGATGTTATTTTAATAAAAATTAATTGAATATATACAATATTTATTAAAGACTAACACAAAACACATCTAGCCAAATTGGCTCAACACTTGCGCACAAGCACTCTTGCTTAATACCCACCCAGGTTCAAACCCGGTTGGGGGGAAATCTATTTTCAATTGGTGCCCACATCCGAATAAAGGAATTCTTCTAATAGAGTTATCTTCGGTGGCGCTACCTTCTATATCCGTTGGGGGACGATCCCTTGACATACATTCTGAAGCCCTTAGAGGGTAGCACCGGTGGCGCTAACTGCCTACTCTTTTCCATTTTCAATTGGTGCCCGCATCCGAATAAAGGAATTCTTCTAATAGAGTTATCTTCGGTGGCGCTACCTTCTATATCCGTTGGGGGACGGTCCCTTGACATACATTCTGAAGCCCTTAGAGGGTAGCACCAGTGGCGCTAACTGCCTACTCTTTTCCATTTTCAATTGGTGCCCGCATCCGAATAAAGGAATTCTTCTAATAGAGTTATCTTCGGTGGCGCTACCTTCTATATCCGTTGGGGGACGGTCCCTTGACATACATTCTGAAGCCCTAAGGGCACGTTCTGATTGACTGTTTTAGCTCATCAATCACGAGATGATATCTATTCTCTATCCTCTTTCAGTTAGAGGGTAGCACGACCAAGGAACCTAACTGCCTACTCTTTTCCATTTTCCATTGGTGCCCGCATCCGAATAAAGGAATTCTTCTAATGGAGTTATCTTCGGTGGCGCTAACTGCCTACTCTTTTCCATTTTCCATTGGTGCCCGCATCCGAATAAAGGAATTCTTCTAATGGAGTTATCTTCGGTGGCGCTACCTTCTATATCCGTTGGGGGACGGTCCCTTGACATACATTCTGAAGCCCTAAGGGCACGTTCAAGCTGCACTCGCATGAGCAACAAGGTTCGAATCTTGCCTAATAAATTTTTTTAGAATTTAAGTTCGAATCTTGCCTAATAAATTTTTTTTAGAATTTAAGTTTGTGACGGAATTTTCCGTCACAAAGTCCGTCACAAATGAAATATGTCACAATTATTGGTTAAAAGAAACCATTACAAATTCCGTTGTGACGAAATTTTCCGTCACAAATGAAATCCATCACAAATATAGGTTAAAAGAAACCGTCACTAATGTTTCCATCACAAAATCCGTCATTTTTTGTGACGGGACCATCACAAACACTTTGTGACGCATGTTCGGGTGACGGGCGCTTTCCCGTCATAAAGTCCGTCATAAAGTCCGTCATTGTCGGCCAGTTTTTTATAGTGACAATGCGAAATGGAAGGAAAATTTACGGTTTTGGTATCAACTATTGATCTCCTAGTCCCGGATGTAGAAGTACTTCTCTCGATATCCTAAATTATTTTTATAGTAAATACTCTACTCTTTCTGATCATGTTAAAAGAAAAGAAGATTTTCCTACACCTGATTTTTAGTTTAAATCTCCATTTAAAACCTGATTTTATATGAAAGTTTCAATTTAAGGTTTGAATTTTTTTTTTAAATTAAAAGTCAATTTTTATATTTTTTATTTTTTTTTCTTTCTCATTTTAAGACTTGCTATAAATTTTATTTTATCATTTCAAATTATACAAAATTATTTAAAAAAATATATTATACACCTTCAAATCAAATCATTATATTAAATATATTTTGTTTTTATTAATATTTTGTATTATTCTATAATATATATAGAATATAGAAAAAAAATTACGATAAACGTTATTTTGAGAAAAAAATTAAAATTCAAACCCTCAAATAAAACACCTCTAAAATTAAGTCCAAATTTGAGAAATGATAAAATCAATAGTCCTACTTTTAAATGTAATTTTTTATTTGAGTTGGTCTCTTGTGTCTTCAGGTGCACAACGTGTTTAAGAGTACAACATTTATTCTAAAGGATATATACACTTTAATTAATAAGAGTATAACATTTTGTTTTAAAGGGTTTCATTAATTTTCTTTTCAAGAAATAAAAGATACACGTCCTTATATTAAAGGGCATACCATTTAATACTAAGGGAGACACATAAGTTTTAGCCTTTTTATTTTTTATTTTCCAACACAAATAAAATCATTTTTTTTACCGAAATTAATTGGTTTGTATCCAAATACCTTTGATTTAATTGATTTTCAATCGTGTTGAAGAAAAAATAAGTCTTTAAAAAATTAAATAAATAGACCAAAAAAAAGGTCAAATATACATAAAACAGGGTTAAAAAGAGTGTGTAGGAAGACAAAATTTTAATCTGAAGATAAAAAAAAGGACCGAATAGATAAAAAATTAGGCCGAACAGGCCAGATAAAAGGGTAGAATAGAGATGCATAATATTTTCGTTGACATATTTTAAAGATTAAAAAAAAATATATCAAATTGAGTAAAAATTTTGAAATATATAACAAAATATAAGTCAAATAGAAAAAAAAAGCCGAATAGAGATTCATAGTATTTTTGTCGACATAATTAAAAACCCAAAAAATATAAACTGAATAGAGTAAAAAATTTCAAGACAAATAAACAAATAATAGGTCGAATACACAAAAATAATTCATTAAATTAATATTTATAATTTTCTCACCGAACAAACTATAACATAAAAATATGTGTTAAATAAAATAATAATAATAAGTCCAATAAATCAAATTTGACTCACCGATAATAAATAAGGATATTTTTAAAATAAATAAAACAAATTGGGTGGAAAAAATATTTTTATTTTTAGCGAGTAAAGAAAATGTAATCTATTTGGGCTGGGTACTTTTACACATTTCACTAAAAAAAATAGCTCATCTAGTGATTTATGCATTTACTTGATGATAATAGTATAGATTTGTTTTGTAATTATTTGTATTGATTGCTTTTACTATTTTGGGATGCGTAAACGTTTAATGATATTCCCCACCATTAGGGGCCCTTACTGGCACTGTCTTTGGGATTGGTGGAGGAGGTAAATCGCAGGATGTGCCACAAGTGACTTGTGCTTGCAAGGGGCCAAATTCATGCCAAAGGCAGGATTCGAACCCCATCCCCTGTCTTTGGGATTGGTGGAGGAGGTAAATCGCAGGATGTGTCTTAAGTGACTTGTGCTTGCAAGGGGTCAAATCCATGCCACGGGATTCGAACCCCCACCCTGCAGCAACCAAATTCAGTTGGAAGATCTTTCCACCCTTCCCTCTACCACTTAAGCTATGCACTGGGGGCACGAAAATGTTTAATAAGGATTCATAAATGTGTCCATATAGAAAATATGAAAAAGTAATGAGAAATCTCATCCTGATTATATTTGAGCAAAGAGTTAGCCTACTTTGAAGCATCGAGAAAGATTATTTTTTTTAGGCCAAGAAGTTGATAGCGAGATTTCAATTCAACTTGTGCGACCAGAGGTCCATACAATAGGCCAAGTATATTTCAGTATCGATGATGATACCAAAGATCTATATTTATTTATAAACTCTCCTGGCGGATGAGTAATACTCCGAATAGCTATTTAAGATGCTATGCAATTTGTGCGACCAGAGGTCCATACAATATGCATGGGATTAGCCACGTCCAAGGTATTTTTTATCCTGGTTAGAGGAGAAATGACCAAATGTCTAGCATTCCCTCACGCTTGGCGCCAATGGGGTTTTTTTATTTGAGAGAAAAAAGAGGAGTTTACACATGCACCATATTTTTGCAAAATTATTATTTAGAAAGATGAAGTATTATTCTTCTAAATGAAAAATATTGCTCATTTCACCAAAAATATAAAAAATTACAACAAATCAAAACTTGAAGAGTGATATTTTTCATTCAAAAGAGTAATATTTCATGCCTTTAGAGGGTAATTTTTCATATACTAAGGAGTAATCGGTAATCAAATTGCAAGAATTTGAGGGATAATATTTTCATTTAGAAGAGTAATTATTCATCTCTCTAAAGAATAATTTTTAATGTACTTGAAAATAATGGTAAATTTGGATGCAAGTGTGTGTACTCTGTTCATATAAGTGTTTGCCCTATGTACATATTGATTAAATAAAGCACGAAAAAATAACAATAATAATAATAAAAAATTACAAGACCATGATTTTAGATTTCACAGGTTCCTTCAATTTAATTATTGATTTATAGATAAATATAACATGCATCTAGGTCAATAATTTATCATATACAGAGCAATCTGATAATATCTGATCAAATCATTCAATTATAAACGCATGTAGATAAATTAAGAAGCACAGTATTGGCCTAATAGCCATTTAACTAGGTCCAAATAAAAATAACACATTGAATCACTCACAATGTTTATCTTCTAAAGGAAATGAATCAAACATATTTCCTTTGAATGAATATACCTGAATCTTAGTAGCAGTTATGTTTTCTTTCCAAATAGAAGTTCCTTCTGAGCAATTGTCCCCCTATTCCTGCATGAATGAGAATAGCAGCAACGTACGAAAGTTAATTAGCTCTCCTAGTGGTAATATGCACATCTCTGTGGATGGTTGAGGCAACAATTATTTTCCACTTGTGCTCTTAGATACGTCAAGCAACTTGATCCTTTAAAGCCATTTTTCTCGAAAAAGAAAGAACAAAGCAAATACAAGGCTAGCAAGTGTTTCAGGCTTCATGCTTCTCTCTTCTCATAGATGATATAACTTATGTTGAAATACAACCTATTGATACCTTCCAAACCAACTAAACAAACGAATTGATTTCCAAAACAGGACAATATAATATACACAACTGTTCAACCACACTGCCACAGAGGATTTGAATAAGTTGTATACAATACGGGGTAAAATAAAGATCCAATACAACTTATAGAAGGCAGAGTCACCTCTATGCTGATCAAGACTCCTTTGACAGAAGTTGAATTGTTGGCAAATGCTGAAAAACTAGATGATTGCACCAAGTTCCCATCTCCGTTGGGTGCTGGCTCTTTGATTTCAAAATAGGTAATATCTAAAATAAAATGGGTTACACATGACAGCCGCAATCAAACCTTGTTATGTGGATGCAAACCATAACTACTATGTCAAGATAGGATTCAACAATTAAATTAAAAAAAAAATGAATATAAGCAAAAAAATCAAGAGGTTGTTGTGTCTCAACACTATATAAAGTTTCAATTACTCTCATTTTGGATCCGATGCAAGTGTCAAGTTATGTACTCCATGCTAAAAGAAATAAATACTCTAGTTTTTTATTTCTCTTAAAAATACATGACACCATTGATAAATGTAAATCAATTGAATCTTTCATTGTAGAATCATGGATATATCATATACTTCAACAAAACTCTGACTTGTTCAAATTGTTGATTCACTTGATTGAGAAGAGAAAAAAAAGGGCATTACTGTAACAGGATAAATAATGTTCCCTCAGCTACCGAATGTCTCTACTTTCCAATAACACAATGATATTAAAATAAGGAGCTCCAATTATTGACCTACTCGGTTAAAGTAGAAATGTCATTACTAACTACATTGATGCATTCACTTCTAAGAACCACAACTATATCCTTTTTTAAACTCTCCTCTAACAAAACTTGAGATATCTTGCATTCTATGTTATTAGAGTGCTTTCACCCAGTATAAACCTTATCATGAAACAGAAAATGTGAAGCCTAGACCTAGCGACGCAAGTTGAAGTAGAAAAATGCAAGGGTGAGATAATGGAACAAGCCGATTGAGATTTACACGGCAGCATATTACCTTTCATATAATCAACCATAGTTCACAGTATTAGCAGTTTAAAAAACAACAATGTGATCAAACCAACACTCAAGAAAGTCAGAATGATCCACAATGTTTCCACCTTCGTCGATCAAATCCTCAAGCTCATCACATACCTGATGAAACATACATTGCATAAAGAATACAAGCTATGATTGAATCTCAAACTGTTCCCTCTGGAACTAAGGCTCAACATCCCAAGAAAGTATGTAGATTACTAGCAAAATTAATAAGGAGTTCAACTATAACCTGCTAAGCTAACCCAAGAATACTGTGAATTTGTAGAATTAAGGATGTCAAGAGAAAATTTACTCTGTTTGGATGATCAGTAAGAAAATCATGCATATAGAAATTTGGAGTGCATTGCAAGGGCTGTGAATTGGGGATCAATAATTTGGAATTGAACATTCAACCCTAAATCGATTTTGCCTAATTGTTTGGTTTGGATTAAGCAATTGAATAATTCCACTTTCCAAACAGGAAAATAAATAAAGAAAATAATGAGTGAAAATGTTAGAGAAGATAGGGAAGCAACGACGATACCAAGAGGATGAGGTTCCTGTAGATCTGTGTGAGGGAGTTGAGCAATTTTCAACTGATTTAATTCCCCAAAATGAGGGAATTTGGATATTCGGCAGGGTTTCTCCCGGGGCACTAAGCCTGTATCTTCATCCCCCTTGTGTAAACTTCATCTATATCGACCAAACGTTTACTACAAATTGTTTGTCTGAGTTGCACTTATGACATTATTGGTATAGCTGAAAGATCTCATCCTTAAATTAAGTTCTAAATTCTCCATCATTTAATTAAATTTTTTCTTTAAAAATTATATAAAATTAATTACTCATTATTATCTAATTTAAACTTATCAAGACTTCATGTATACCGATCTATAAATTCAAGATTCAAAATGAATATATCCGAATGATGAATTTTATCTTTTTTAAGTTATTTTAAAATAATTTTTAAATTTCTACTCAAACCGTAACTGAATTCTTTTTTTTAACAAAAAATATTTTAATAATACGGTAAAACTTGTTTGCATCCAAATTTGACACGGGCTGAGAATTTTACTCTTCGGAAAGATTATCATTTTCTTTTTTGCGCATACATGCATTAAAAAATATTATTATCATTTTACGGGTAGGAGGTAGTTGGAATAATATTTTTACA
The DNA here is from genome assembly GCA_023678885.1 of Pogostemon cablin. NCBI lineage: Eukaryota > Viridiplantae > Streptophyta > Magnoliopsida > Lamiales > Lamiaceae > Pogostemon > Pogostemon cablin. Next base: position 4,903,751 of record CM042976.1, read on the forward strand.
TATTTATCCCTGCCTTTGAGTAAAATATTTAAGCAAGTTCAATTTAATCTTATCTTTCAAAAAAAAATAATTAAAATTTATTTTAATTAAATAGTGAATAAACTATAATTAAGCAAAACATTACAGAACATTAAAATTCAATTCTCATCACACTTTTTTGCCACTTGTATGATAACCAAAAAAATACAAAACATGATTGAAATTACATTTTCATTTCCATCCCACACATTAAACTTAACATCATAGTTCCTCCATAATCAAAGTTTTAATTCCCTCCTGCAATGAAAAAACCTGCCAGTCTTGTCATCACCTAACACACAATACCCTCCAGAAACAAGTTATAATTTTCTCATAATTTATATCATAAATATATTTATTTCAATGCAAAAAACAGGTGTTTCATGAGTAAAAAAAAATCTAAGTAGCAATGAACTAAATATCATGCTCAATTCATGTTGGAGGGCTCATCAAATGGCAAAGCAGCACCTGATAGGATCACTTTATTCACTTTTACATTTGGTATTGACAAAAAAGTTGTTAGAAGGATATGAAAAAGAGCAAAGGAACAAACGACAACTAATGCAATTTCATTAACGATTTAATAATCAATGAGACCACATGGTATTAGCAAGATGTTTGATAAATAATGCAATTTCATTAGCAAATAAATATTGCAATTAATTGAAAAGCATTCCGTTTAAGAATAGAGAACCATTAGATATTAAACAATAGATATGAAAACATCCATGAGTGCAGTTGGGAGGTGGCAAAACATGGATGAATTAGAGCTCATACTAGTGTTATAAAACTATTTCTCACAAAGAAACATAAGATTAACAGGATGAAATTCAGTCTTTCAGCATTGTAAGTTAATACCGAGCAGATCATGATTAAATTTAAGAGCATATCACAAATGGTTCACATGACTTCACGAATATTGTTGAGATTTTGTAGAATTTAATTTAGTATTTTAATTTTAACTCAATAATAAAAATAATTACACCAAGATGAAAAGAGAGTTAGAAAATGAGATACCTTAAATAGCCATCAAATCCCTTTATTATCTCATTAATTAATTAAATGCATCAAGGTTAATTTTTAAAAAAATTCAAAATTTTTAGGAAATGACAATTCAATCAAAATATACTCTTGACACTTTATCAAGGATAATTTCTCTTTTAGTTTACTAATAAAAGATTTTTTTAATTTAAATAATAACTCGATAATAGAAATAATTGAACGAAGATGAAAAGAGAAGCTTAGAAAATGAAATACCTTAAATAGCCATCAAATCCCTTTATTATCACATGAATTAAATGCAGCGAAGGTTAATTTTTTTAAAATTTAAAATTTTTAGAAAATGACAACTCAACCCAAATATACTTTAAAGTTGACACCTTATCAACTAGAAATTCTCCTTTAATTTACTATCTTCCGAAAATAAAATGACGAATACATACTAACTGTTTCTTTTAATTGATTATGACTTGACATATTTAGTAATTAATTAGTTTTACTATCATCTTTACAAGAGTTGCAGTAAAAGTACTGGGGGGGGGGGGGGGGGGGGGTCTCCTCTTCTGGCAAAGACAACGTTGGCATATTAATTTTTTGTCACCACGTGACCAAATTAAATGGTACAACAACTTAAAAGCTCAATTATTACAAAATAGATTAAATTAATTAGTACCCAAAATTAAAGAGGGCCCCCCTCCCCCTTGTCTCTTGTGCACATTGCACCTCAAGAGAAAGGCTATACATTCTCTTAATTATAATGGTTATTATCACAATTATAGATGTTGCACTTCCATTAGGACCAAGGAATTGGTGAAGGAAAGCATATAGAGGGTATTTGAGTGTGCTTGCAAGGGGTCATTTTTTCATGCCAAAATCAAGAATTGAACATCATTTGTAATTGTTAGTTCAATTGAAAAGATTTTTCACCTTTCTTCTACTATTTATGGTCAAGACAATGATGATTATAAGTCTATCATTAAGGTGATTAGTGTTTATTTTAGTCCATACCACATGATTCTAATCCTGTCTTCCTCTTTACTAGCTACATCATCATATGTTTTAATAACCTAACAATAGAACACTAGATTAAACATGTAACAAGTACTTCTAACCGATTTGAAATAACTTGTTTCTCACCTTTACTGCATCCACTATTTCATGAGGTTCAGGTGTGGATACATCACCTATTTTTCACATAAGTGATGTAAGAAATGGGTGATTTGTCCACACTTCAACCCAAGAAACAGAGGATGAAATAGGGTGTGGAACAGTGAAATGGAGATTGTTCTAACCAGAAGGGGTGACATGAGTTTCCCATGGTTGGACACAGTGGCACCCAGGCAGTGGTGTAGAGAGAGCTATGTCCTTTCCATGTTAGAATCAGCATGTCCTCATCCCTCTTCATCCCCCACCCCCACCCACTTGCATGCTCATCCAGCAACACTAACTTCCTTAACACTCTCCTCACTCCATGGAACTCCACCAAAACCCATGCTCTCCATTCTCTGAACCAGCTTCACACCACACTCCAACCTCTCTATCCTCTGCACCCCCTTCGATCCGATGATGTTCTCGATCTTCTCTCGGACATCCGCCTCGTACTCCATCCTCTGTGGGCTGTTCTTGGGCAAGAAAGTATCCAATGCATCAAAAGGGATCCACATGTAGTTGAAACAAGTAGCAATTCTCGACGCCAATCCGCTCGTCGCAATGCACGGATTTAGGCCTTTGATGGTGTCGAGGAAGGAGTCTCGTACTGAAATCTCAGCGCCGGCCTGGTCGTCCGGATGGAGCTTGAGCTTGGTAGGATTAAGTTGTCTAAGTAGCAAGTCACCATCAACAAGAGTGCAATCTTGAGGAATACTAATCTCAACAACGTTGAACTACATCTCTATATTTGGCCTATTTCCTCGATGGTTACGTTGAGCAAAGGAGGAACACTAGGCCTCCACGAAAGAACAGACAATCTAACCCCAACAATGGAGGCCCTTTAGCTAAAGAATCTATGAGTGTTGGCCAGTGAGTGATGGTGAGATCCAAGATATGAACACACCCTAGAAGCCTTCGACACGAAGGAAGTACGAGGCTAGCCTCTGGTTCGGGTCCCTGGTGGAGGAGGCGACGTTGTTTAACACCCACATCACTTGTTGTGCCAGAGTAACGGAGGAGCTTCTCGATGCAGCCTCCGGAGATTGAGCTTTGTGAGGGGGTGACAAGGGTATTGATGGATCTTCTTACCTCTGCTTTCATACTTGTATGTCTTGTTTTCATCAAGTTGTGGAGAATGAAGCACTAGGAAACTAAGTAATCTTCAAACAAGTGGCTAGCTAGGGTTTATTTATAGACACCAAGGCAAGAATGATCTCTCAATCAATTGGTAACTAGTACTATGTGTGAAGACAAAATAGAGCATCCACTAACTTTACTCACAACACAAGATTTCAACAATGTGTTGTTCGTGTTTCTTCTTACAAACAAGATTCTTGTATTTTTTGGGAGAGGAAGGACTCGACTGGGATCAACTATTCGGTTTTCCTATTTCACCTACTATTTCATTCATTAAATACAAATGGTGTTATAATCGTTGCTTAAATTAATGTTAGCGTGGAAAGGTTTAAGTGATTTTTTATTATTTCAATAGAAATAAACCCGTTATGAAATATGGGATGGGATGGAACACAAAATCAGAACTAGCTACATGGTTCAAACTTTTGATGGTTTTTCTTGTAAGTCGGGAATAGTTTTAAAGGTGGTATGATTTCTAAATTAAATATATTACACAGGATAGTTTTAAAAAGTTATATATTAATGAGTTAAAATTAAGAGTTGATATCACAATGTTTGTATACTGTGCACACACATATATATATATATATATATATATATATATATATATATATATATATATATATATATATATATATATATATATATATATATATATATATTCATTAAGGTATTTGTGATCACTTCACTGCATCCCAATGGATCAGACCAGGATCACTCATAAACCTACTTATCACACTCATCAAATAAGCTAAGTCTGGTCTACAGCATACCATAGCATACATCAGACTGCCCACTGCACTTGCATATGGTATTTTACTCATTTCAAACTTTTTTTTATCTGTTTGAGGTCCTTGTAGAGATGATAGACTCAACCCTTACTTAACTGGTACTGATGCACTCTTACAAAGATTCATATTATACCTCTTTAGCACTTTATCCAAGTATGACTCTTGAAACAACCTCAATACTCCAGCTGATCTATTCCTCTCTATCTACATTCCAAGTATCATCCTTGCCTCTCCAAGATTTTTCATGTCAAATTCCTTCCTCAAGGTATCCTTTACTGAATTAATTTCTATCATATCTCTGCAAGCTATCAGCATATCATCTACATAGAGTAGTAGATAAGTGTAGCTTCCTCTATCACACCTTATGTACACACAGCTATCATACATGCTTCTGATAAAACCATTTGAAGTAATGTACTCATCAAATCTGAGATACCACTGTATTGGACTTTGCTTCAGACCATATAGTGATTTAAGTAATAAACAAGCCTTTGAGTCTGCTCCTTGTAGATTAACACCTTCAGGAATCTTCATGTAAATCTTCTCATCTAAATTTTCATGCAAGAAAGCTGTTGTTACATCCATTTGATGTAATTCTAAGTCCAACTGAGTAACTAATGACAACAAGATCCTTATTGAGCATTGTTTAACTACTGGTGAGAAAATTTCATTATAATCTACACCTTCTTGTTATGAAAACCCTCTTGCAACAAGCCTTGCCTTATATCTAATTCCTTCTTCCTTGCTTGTAACTGGTTTCTTCTTATATATCCACTTACATCCTACAAGTTTCTGGTTATCAGGCCTGTCAACAATCATCCAAGTATTATTCCTTTTTAAAGATTGCAGCTCTTCTTCCATAGCATCCAACCACTGCACACTCTCCTTACTTGAAACTGCTTTTGAGTATGTCCTAGGTTCATAGATATCAATATCAGATGCTACATATAATGCATATGATACAATGTCTGCCTCTATGTACCTTATAGGTGCTTTGATCTGCCTTCTCAACCTATCCCTCTGATAGCTACTAAGAGTTCTTCTTTCATTTTATCCAGATGACTCAGACCTCTCTCCAACAGCAATTTCCTCATGTACACTATCCTCTCTTTGATCTTGATCATGCTGTACAACTGTTTTGTCATCATGCTCCACCTCAAACTCACACTTATCAGTAGTTATCACTTTATCAGATCCTTTCTCCAACAAAGGCATCATTTCTTCATTGAATGTAACACATGTCTTGACTCCACCTTCAGAGGAGTCCCATGCCATTGCTGTATCACGTTTAAACGATTCTGGTACTACCTTGTATCGATTCAGTTCTTCGAAGCTATACTGAACCTCAAGCTACTTATGACTCATTATCTCCATAAGTGATCCACTGATAATCATTGGAAATTGTCCACCTATGAACAATGTTGCTTTCCCTTGCTGAAATCAACCCAATATGTGAACCCAGCTGCCAGCTTCATCATCCACCGCAGAGAGAAACTGTTGCCACTGTCCATTTTTCGAGCGCCGCCTGATTCCGTCGTGCCACTGTGATGTACTCCAACTCTTTCCCTACTGCATTGCCATTCTCAGATATGGTTGGAGAGTTCTACTGCCAAAGTTCATTCTCACCACGTCACCCGCGCTACTTCACTCGCCCGAAGATTTATACGCAATTACCATGGGAGAATTACCTATGCTGCCTCCTCTCCACGTCATCATCTCGAAATCTCATCACTGTTGAAGAATTCCCGCTGTTGGTCACCACACATTACGGTTGGGCATGCCGGATTCTGTTGCTAGTCTACGTGCTGCTCAAGAACTCATTTTCCTTTCCAAACTGTCGACAAATCACCGCCGCAGCAACACGCTACCATCATGCCGGAGAATGACGTTGCGAAACCAAGAATCTCACCGGTAATCGCGACCCAACCTTCTCACCGGAACAGATGGACACACTGATACCCCTGAAAGTCATTGCCGGTCGTCGATCCTGTCGAATCGCCATCTTGTACCGCAGTGTTACACCTTTCTCGCTGGAACTGTATCTTGCCACGCTAGTTAATTTTCACGTGTAGCCCACGATCAACAGGTTCCAATTGTCGGAAATCGTCGATCGCTACCGCTTCTTATCTGACCACCGATCCTATTCCAACCACTCCAAATCTGTTGCTGATTACGCCAGACAACACTTGCAGAATCAAGAATCCCGCTGCTTTCGACGCATCCATCTCCGAAGAGAATCTTCATCTTCCATCTGCCTCCGTGTTCTTCTACCTCCAACCACCACCGACTGTCCGCCGATCTTCTGCTCCGCTGGAAACCAAAACTCCTTTTCTTGCAGATTTGAGAACCCCCGTCGGCTTGGTTACATTAACCCACTTTTGACGTTGCTTCACTCTCTCCTCTGAACTGCCGTCCAAAGAACGACCCTGAATCCCACTCTCCTTGATCTGCAAGAGTCACATGCTTTCTTGCATCTCACCGTTCTTCTTCATCGTAACCACCTCGGATTGGATTTCATCTTCGGCCCGCTGTCAATCTTCATGGAAAACACCATCTTGATCTTCAATCACGTCCTTCTTTTTTGGCCTGCCCTTCTTCCCACAGACGGCGCCAATTTTTGTGAGATTTTGGCAGATTATCGAAGTAAGAAACCAAGTTAGAAACTTAAACATTGAAGGATAGATCCTAATCTATGAATGAAGAAATGAAACGAGAACACGAGGGTTTTTTAAAGTGGTTCGACTCACTAACGAGCCTACGTCCACTATGGAGAGAATATCTTATTCCATATGAGAGTGTGAGGAAGATTACACGCTGAATAAATCAGCAAACTAGAAGCTATATATATACAAAGATATGTAACTAGCTAACTTACGGGACTAACTCGCTTAAGCATCTTTGAGTCTTCAGTTGGAGTATCAAACGGTTACCAAACTGAGTGAAACTACTTCCAACTAATAACTTATGTGTCAAGCTTTCCAGCCATATGCTCAAACGCTCCTAACTAATCCGTTTAGCCACCAAACAAACTCCTCAAACTTTCCTGCTCACCTTATGCACCGGTTGTATCCTTTTGCTGTCATCTTGATTATTTAACCAACATGATGCATCTGATTCTTCTATACATCATGTCTATATGTAATCTAAGACATATGCAAACTTAACTATGATTGAATAAGGTTTATTCTTCACAGGCATGTATTGAATTTTGGACATTGATTATGACACATGTCAATAACTTAATGAATGGAATAAGAGATATATGGAATATGGAAATGGAATAGGTGATCCCATTTGATCCACCATTATATACAACTAAAATATAATATGAGATATTTCACTAATACATTTATCTACTATATATTAAATAATAATAATTCATAATTTACGTACAAAGAAAATTAATACATTTAGAGAGAACGGAGAAAGCATTACTTTATATGTAATGAGTATTTGTGTTAATGGTGTACGGGGCTATTGGTAAAATCCTTTTACAAAAAAGTGGAAATGTGAACTTTTAACTGAACGCCTACAGTGATAATTGTAAACCTTTCAAGATGTAAACCTTTCAAGTGGATGGAGGAGTAATATATGACAAACTATAAAGCTTTTTTAGCACAATTAATTTTGCTATTATATATATTTTTTTCATTTGATATTATCTTCATGTCATAATGAAATTCAAAGTTACAGTAAATGCAAAGTTTTAGAAAATTTACTTTTTGAATAAATTAAAGAATCTTATTTTTCTATTTTAAGTACCAGCCCTAAAGGTCTCATTTCCCTTTTTATATATATAGAACACACACCCACTAATACAATTAAAATATAAAACTCAAACATTCATTATTATAACTATCCACTCCACATTAAATAATTATAATCCTTAATCCAAGATCAAAAAACAAATGAGTCTCTTTGAAGTGGACGGAGGAAATATAAATTAAGTTATGTGAGTTATAAATGAATACATTTTTAAAGTGTGTTGCATGAGGTTATTGAACTATGCGTTATTTCTTTATATGTAGATGTAAATTTGTTTGTGGAATGATAAAAATAATAAGTGTGAATTTATTTATGATCGGATGGAGTAATATACATAAAATTAATACATCACCCTTGTTTTAAAACATATGTTTAAAAATCTTGATTTTAGATGGACTCGCAACACATTAGAGATGACAATAAAGAATAAGTCACAATTACAATTCTCGGTGTAAGGCAGAACTACCAAACAGGATGTCCGGTGTCTAGTATGATTCACATGAAAATATCAAAATTCATTCTTTAATTATAGTGTATTTCAATTATTTATTTTATTTTTTTAATTATCAATTTTAGTTATTTTTTTGTTCGATTTTGGTCATTTTTGTCAAACTTTATTCCATTTTTGTTTAAATTTTAAATCAAAATTGAACAAATTCTGATACAAAGAATTAAATTTAGATAAAAAATTGAATTAAATTTAGATAAAATTGACCAAAATCAAACAATAAAGGTTCAAAATTGAAAATCACAAATAAAAACTCTACCTTGTTTAATGATTAGCAATCCAAATTGGAAAAAGATTATAGAGACAGATGCCTCTAATATAGGATTTGGTGGTATATTAACCCAAATTAATCCGGATAATAAACAAACATATCTTGTTAGATTTCATTCTGGGAAATGGAATGATTCTCAGAAAAATTATGCTACTATTGCTAATGAAATTCTTGCAATTGTCAAATGTGTTTTAAAATTTCAAGATGATTTATATAATCAGAAATTTACTATTGTAACAGATTGCAATGCAACTGAATTTATGTTTCAAAAAGATTTTAAACATGATGTTTCTAAGTAAATGTTTGCTAGATGGCAGGCTCATTTAGCCCCATTTGATTTTGAGATTGTTTATAAAAAAGGAGAAGATAATATTCTTCCAGATTTCTTAACTCGTAAATATTTTCAGGTATGAGTACACGAGACAGAGGTCTTCCTCTTATAGAGGAAGAGGTGGCAAAGGAAAAATGCCTGAGATAATATCTCAACATGGCAATAAAAAGCTCGTAGCAATGAATAGAGCTGAAGAAGAAGCATATCAAGAATTTCTTAATAAAAGAAATAAACAGCATAAACCAAATGAAGAAAGTAATACTTCTTCATCATCATATGCTCAAGTAGTTGAGAAAGAAGAATATGATAATATTGGATTCATTCAAAATGAATATAAAGAAATAATATTTCTTTTAAAAGAAAGAGATTTAAAATGGATCAATGATCCTTGGACTTTAATGCAAAGATATATGGATAATAATTCAATGCAAATGAGGACTTATAAGTCAAGATATCTATATGAACAGATATTACTTCAAACTGGTTTTTGTGATATTACACATTTTACAGGAACTAGTAATGAAATTTATAATTTCAGTAAAATAATAATTAAAAAGGTAATATCCTTAGAAGATTGGGGAATTTCTCCATTGAGAGAAAAAGATGTTATGAATAATAAAGGAGTTCCAATGAAATATAATTATTGGGATTATTGTGATGCCTTTATGAAGGTACTTAATTATGAAAATGATAAAAAGAAACATACTTGGTTTATCAAGATATGTTCAAATGTTTACAAGGATGATATCCCACACTGGTTTATAAACTGGTTTCATTGTTTTGGCCCCACTTCAATTATTTTACCAGAAAATATGAAAATTTCATTTGATAGATGGGTGGATATATCCCCACAGCTTTTAAAAAAGCAAGAATTAAAATTATATATTGAGGGAATAGCCTCATGTTACTTTTTTATTGAATTTTCAATACCATGGATATTTAAATGGTCTCCAGAAGTAGGTAATACCGAAACAGGAATTCCATGTATATACAGGACATTTTATACTAAATTTTGGGATAAAATGTTATGTATAGATCCCAAAACAAATCAGATTTATGGGATAGAGACAATGGATCTCTTGGAGAAAAAATTGAAATTGTATAGTAATACTTATAGAGAAGTTCATACTCCTTCTCCATATGATCATATTTTGAGAAAATCCAAAATGAAATCAGAAAATTTGACAAGAGAGCAGATGATAGCTGCTTATATTGAGGAAATGAAGAAGGAATTGATATCTCAATTTGGAGATGATAATAAATCAGAATCTACTATGGTCTCTGAATAAATGCAAGATGCACAAGATCCAAATGATGTGGATTTAGATGAAATTTTTATGGCAATTCAGGATGCTCTGATAGAAAAATTTACACCTGAGAAAGAAGCATCTTCATCATCATCAATTCACAAAGGAAAATAATACTTGAAGAAGATGATGTCATTGCTTACGACCTCAATAATACTTGAAGAAGATGATGTCATTGCTTACGACATCAACAGTAAGTAGCTAGACAGAATACTGTTCATAAACAGTAAAGCAGCGGGACAAATTACTGTTCATCAACAGTAAATTATTGTATACTTTTGACTTAGTGTAGCACTTTATACTGTGTAGACCAAAAATTTTGATTTTTTACTATTTATTTACACGTTTTCTACTGTTGGGACTCGTTTTCTTATTGTATAAATAGGTTAGAAGTTTTTCATTTTGAGGTATCGATCAGAAAAACTCTCCTTTCTGATCACCCTTGTAAGCTCATGTGTTGAGTATCCCCACTTTTGTAAAATATAAATTTGTATTAATAAAAAAAAGCATTCTGAGTACATATAATCTGTAAGTATTTACAGTTTTTATTTTTATTTTTATTGTTTATTTTATTTAAAGATCATGTTCATGTTTAGTCTAATAGGCTAAATTATTCATGTGTTGATTCATAACTATTAATTGTGCTAGCATGGAACTTATATAGTTTATGGCTAGGATATTCTAATAAGAATCTAATGGGTTAGATAAAAATTAATTGACCTTAAAACAAAATGATGCCATAAATATGTTGCTCCTGTAAGTCCCAGTTTTAGCCGTTTAAAAGGCGTTGTGATGGACATGAAGGTTTTATTGGGTATGATTTTATTTAAAGATGCCGGTTTTATTTCCATTCTGTAAAATATCCTCAATGATTCTAGTTAGCGATCCTGTCAGTAGAATAATAATAATAATAATAATAATAATAATAATAATAATAATAATAATAATAATAATAATAATAATAATAATAATAATAATAATTAATAAATTTTTTATATTTTGGATTAATTTGGACACTTGTTGATTACTGGCCTGTGATGTCTATAGCACATTCCATCTTTGTTTTCAGGGATTTAAATGTTGCTTTTCAAATTCGTGTAACTCCACGACAAAAGATAACTGGTCCATGCAATTCAAACTAATTTTTCTAATCCCCATTTAATATATATATATATATATATATACATGCACGACGGTTCCGAACCGCCGGTTCTGGTTTGGGAAAATATGGAATCGGAACCGAACCGAGGGTAGGCCGGTTTCGGTTCCGGTTTTCTCTTTTTTTTTTAAATTTTAGCCTTGAAACGTAAAAAAAAAAAATGAAAAAACCGCCAGTTTGGAACCGAAATCGCCGGTCTAGAATCGGAACTGCCGGTTCCGGTTTCACAAAATGAGGAACTAGAACCGAACTAGAATATATCCGGTTTCGATTCCGTTTAGGCCGGTTCCGGAACCGCCAGTTCCAGTTAAAATGTGCATGTCATATATATATATATATATATATATATATATGAAATCCCTTACTCTAAAATTATGTTCCGCATACATTGGTGTTTCACACTAATATATGGTTGACACATCAACATTTTTAACTTTTTGATGGAAGTGTAGTGTGTCAACCATATGTGTTGTGAAACACTAAAATGGAACACAATTTTGGGTATGAAATCTGCTCTCATATAGACATGTACACCAATTTAGAAACGTTGGTTTCCATTCCTGGGTATGGGGAATCGGATTCGAACCAGGGTAAGAAGGTTTCAGTTTGATTTTGGAACCGATGGTTTCGATTTTTTTTAAGCATTAAACCGTAAAATATATATATAGAGAGAAAGGAATTGTCAGTTCTGATTCTAGGAAATGAAGAATCATAACAAAATCGGAATATATCCGGTTTCAATTTTATTTTGACCAATTTCAAAATCCACAATTCAACTTATTCTGTGCATGTTTTTATATATACATAAGCGCCCGCTCTTAAAAAATAATGGAGTAAACAAAAAAATTAAATAAAAAGAACATTACGTCCATCGATCTCTATAGAATATATAAAGCGAGCAAGCCAGATCTATTTTTTATGTTCCATCAGGTTTTTTTTAAGAGTCCAAAAGTTTCACCCTCATAAAATTTAAGAAAAAACATATTTTACTCATTTCATATAAGAAGTATACTACCAGAAATTTAGATTAAAAAAATATATGACACTTATACTAAATTTAATGATACAAATCCAAATTTCTTTATGTGAATTTCATTTCCTTATCTCAAAATTCATTGCTTCTTTCATTTTGAAATATATTGTTTCATCTCACACATAACTTTATTTCAAAGTACATTAATACATTATCTTATTATAATTAAACTTGTTGCTTCATGTCAAAGCTCATTTTGGCCTTATTAATTTTTCAATTCTAAACTCATTGTTTATCCAAAAATTCGTTGCTTCAAGCTAATTGCCTAATCTAAAAGTTTATTATCTTATTTCGAAATTCAATACTTCATTTCAAAACTCTCATCTCAATTTTCTTACAATATGGGTAGAAAATATCTTTAGTTATAGGGTACGTAATTTAAAAAAAAAATCTCTTATAATAAATAAAAACTTATATAAAATTGTGTAAAATAATTTCATGACTGAGTATAAGATTCAATAAATAGAAGAAAACATTAAAAAGCCCTCTCTCCCAGAAGCCGAAGGGAAATGCCCAAGCCATCGCCTCCACATACGTTAAATTTTCGCTACAAATTTCATGATTGATATCTGAATTGAAGAAAAAATTACGTAAAATAAAGGAGAAAAGGTAATGTTCGATGTTCAAATTTGTTAAAGAGGGACAAAGAATATAGTGGCGCTGAACGAAGAAGAAGAGAAAGTACTCTCTGATATTCAAATATGTTACAGAGAGCAAAATTTAAAATATCGATATCAGTAAAAATATTGATACCTCAAATTTACGGATATATCGATTAATATATCAAATATCGATATCAGTAAAAATTAAAAAAATTGCAGAAACTTGAAAAAAAATTTATTTACTTAACTTTGGAATATATTATAACTAATTTTAATATATAAATAAAATTTAAAATCACAATAAAACTCATACTATATAATAAGTGGATTAATAACAACATACTGTATTTAAATAGTCTGAAATCATATAATAATTATTACTAATTATTTAATACATAATAACAAATACCAAAATGATGATATATGACTATGAGGCTCAAATGTAAAACATGTCATTCCGTCTTAATCTGAATAATATTGGTATCAGCTCATCGAATATAGAAATTTTAAATATAGTTCTGATTGTCTATTAGTATGTCGTTTTATCTTATCCAACTGTACCAAAGTATTTGTATTTTTAATCAGGGCGTATTATGTACGTGAACCTTCTTTATATATTAGTTATAATATTTTTAAAGATAAGTTATAATAATTTTAATAAAAAAAATAATTAAAAAAACATAAAACAATCTTACTATGAGATGGTTTCACGCAAGTATTACTTTATTTTTTTTAAATTGAATAAATTAATGAAAAAAATGAACTATTTAATTGATAAAATTAACATAAAAAATAATAAAAAATTCCTTTAAAACTAAAGATTCTTTTTTATATTTTCGATATATCCTCGATATTTTCACGATATATCTCGACATTCGAAAAATTTTGAACTATGATAAATCGATATTGATATTGATGCCGATATATCCCGATATTTCCTTGATATCAAAAAAGAAATACTCCCTCCGTCCAGCCCAAACATCACCGGTTGCTTTTTGTGCGTAGATTAAGGAGTATTATTATTTTATGTGTAGTGAGTAGTTGTATTAGTAGTGAGTGGTGGGCCAAATATGGTACCTTTTTACTAAAAGTGGAAAATGAGGACATTTGAATGAGACGTCCGATATAGTAAAATGTGGACCTTTCGGTGGGATGGAGGTATATTTTTTTCTCAATATCGATATCGGTACTCTCCAAAAATGGATATATCATAGAAAATTTTCAGATATTTTAAACCTTAGCTCCAACCTGCAATGAATTCAAGACCTATTTTATTTCAAGGATTATAATGTTAATTTGGATTTTAAATTAATACTATTAGATTTACCTGAGAAGGACTGCCATGATGAATGCAACCGCGGGAAAGGACATTAGTCATTGCACTTTGAATGTTGCGTTAGTGTACTTCATCCCTAGAATGTATAAGTTCGTAGCTGCTACTGGCATAATTTAAGAGAGATATATGTCATACTAATTATCAGTTAAAAATAACTCACCCTAAAAAGCTCAAAAGGGCCATCTTCAGGAAAGTAGCGACAGTCATCCGGGGCCTTCTTCCCCTACGTTTAAAAAAAAAGAAATAAATAATTAAGTTATGAAAAAAATAGAGTTTCACACTACCTAGGCTGCGTTTACATTAAGGGTAGGGGTCAGGGTTTATAAACCTTGGGTGAAGATTTAGTGAAGGTTGAGTGAAGTTAAATTGCTTTAGTTAAGGTTGAAGTATTGTGTTTACATTGAAGGTTTATTTTAAAGATTTTTACTATAATACCCTTTATCAAATATAAAAAAAATAAAATAAATTAGAGATATCAATTATTTTCCTTTCAATCAGATATCGTCATCTCCAAATCACAATTTGAGCATTGCTAATTCCACGGCAATTTTTCCAAGATCACACTCCAATTTGAGTAAATCAAACAATACAACCATGAGAGATATAGGTTCAATTGTACATTCAAGAGGAAAAAGTGCATTGCAGGAGGGAAGAGGGGTGAAATTGAGAGCATGGGTTCTGTTATATGATAAGGGGTTGCAGAAATAACAATGTTCTTAATTAAGACCCATCGACACCTAAAAATTGAGAGGATGAAAGTCAATGGAAGCAATCGGAGTAAGAAAGATTTATACCTTGACTATGCAGATCTATAAAAAATGAGAGAGATGTGAAGAGATCTGGCCCAGCTACGTGCGCTAAGATTGAGATGGAGAGATTGAGGGTGAGGGAGGATTCTATTATTAAAATAAGATGAGAGATTGTGGATGTAGATGTTCAGATGGGAGAAGAGAAAACGAAGAGAGAGATTAAGGGTGAGAAAATTATTACACCGATGGTTAATATCACTAGCGGAGAAGATGACGACCTTTGTCTCCCCTCTCACCGCCTCCATTGTCGGTGCTTGGCGTCAGCGTCGTGTAGTGAATCGCTACTTTTTGGATTATCGATTGAGCTTTGGATATCAAAATAGGGACAAAATAGGAATTTCAGATGCATAACCCTCCATTCTATTTCTGTCCGCCCCAATTTCGATGGATAACATAGCCCTCACAAAATACTCCACCTCAGCATTTCACACCGAGCTGACAAGGGCCAGAGGGTTATCCCTTGCCATTGACTTTAACCTTAAATGTAAACATAGCTGGAATGCATTTTAACGAGGGTCTGAGGAGGGATAATCCTTCCAAACCCTGAATGTAAACACAACCTTAAGGTTGTATACCTTTTAACATATAGAGGCAAAGGAAAAACATTGATGGTGGCAATACTGTTGGGGAATTTAATTGGTTAGTAAGGATTAATTTAATAAATTAGTCACCAATTAAATAATAATTAAAGTGAGTGAAATTAATCTCACATGTGGAATTGATCATATATGGAAAATTTGATCAAATATGGTAATTGATCAAATATGATAGTGATCACGATCACTACTTAAAATAATAATTGATCAAATACGGTAAATTTGATCAAATATGGTAATTGGTTAAATATGGTGGTGATCACGATCACTACTTAATATAACAATCATATCATATGAGATTGATTTCTGAAACCTATAAATAGGATCATTGTGCATTCATTCAAAACACATGAAAAATACTTTTGACATTAAAAAACACAAAGCATCTGCATACACTTGCATAGTGCATAGTCTAGAAGATCTAGTCCTCCATTCTCTCTTAGTTCGCCGGAGTTCCTGCGATAGCGGCGCTGCTTCGCCGGAAATGAGAAGTCGTTTCACTTTTGGGGAAGATCCGCCAAGACCGGAGCACTACCGGGGCGTGTTTCTTCTTGCGGAAAGAGTTCTACTCGACTCGACTTCGCCCATCATCCCGAGACGTTCAAGATCCTAGATCCAAGATCCAGAAGGCTTTATAGCACCTGGTAATGAGAAAAAGGTGTGTAAACTAGTGCAATCATTATATGGATTTAAACAAGCTCCAAAATAATGGCATGTGAAGTTTGACAACACAATGATGTCAAATAGTTTTCGAATCAACTAGTGTGACAAATGCGTGTATGTGAGAAATACACCAAAGAGATTTGTCATGGTCTGTCTCTATGTAGATGATATGCTTATCATGGGAAGCAGTAATGATATAATCGTTGAAACTAAACGAATATTGAATCGGAACTTTGACATGAAGGACATGGGTGGTATAGCGGATGTGATACTTGGAATCAAGATTCAAAGAACATCTGATGGAATTTCTTTGTCACAATCTCATTACATTGAGAAAGCGTTGAAGAAATTCAAAGCATTCAATGATTCACCGGCTAAAACACCCATGGATCCAAGTGTACACCTTAGTAAGAATAAAGGTGAATCAGTGGCTCAATCTGAGTATGCAAGGGTTATAGGGAGCATAATGTACATAACCAATTGTACGCGTCCTAACATAGCGTGTTCAGTTAACAAACTAAGTAGATACACAAGTAACCCAAGCAATGAGCACTGGAAAACATTAAGAAGAGTGTTGAGATATTTGAAATGCACTCTTGATGTGGGGCTACACTAATCAAAGTATCCAGTAGTACTCGAAGGGTACAGTGATGCAAATTGGATATCTGACACAAAAGACTCGTTTTCCACACGAGTGGATACATATTCACTATTGGAGGCGGAGCAGTATCTTGGAGGTCAACAAAACAGACCTGTATTGCACGTTCCATAATGGAATCTGAGTTTATAGCTCTAGATAAAGCCGAGGAAGAAGCAGAATGGCTACGTAATTTTCTTGAGGACATTCCATGTTGGAACAAATCGATCCCTACGGTGATGGCACATTGTGATAGTCAAGCGATAATTGGAAGAGCATATGTAGAATGGAAAGTCTAGACATATCCGTAAACGACACAACACGGTGAGACAATTAATCTTGAGTGGTGTAATGTCAATTGATTACGTGAAGTCAAAAGACAACATAGCGGATTTGCTTACAAAAGCAGTTAATTGAGATCAAATGAATAAATTGCTAGAAGGAATGGGGCTAAAATCCATAAAGTAATGGGCCAAAACAGTGGAAACCCAACCATGATTACTGGAGATCCCAAGAACTTGGTTCAAAGGGACAACGAAACTGTAGAGGTTCAAGTAAATCTCGGTACATACCATTCCTTAGTCATCTGATGGAATTTCTTTGTCACAATCTCATTACATTGAGAAAGTGTTGAAGAAATTCAAAGCATTCGATGATTCACCGGCTAAAACACCCATGGATCCAAGTGTACACCTTAGTAAGAATAAAAGTGAATCAGTGGCTCAATCTGAGTATGCAAGGGTTATAGGGAGCATAATGTACATAACCAATTGTACGTGTCCTGACATAGCGTGTTCAGTTAACAAACTGAGATACACAAGTAACCCAAGCAATGAGCACTGAAAAACATTAAGAAGAGTGTTGAGATATTTGAAATGCACTCTTGATGTAGGGCTACACTAATCAAAGTATCCAGTTGTACTTGAAGGGTACAGTGATGCAAATTGGATATCTGACACAAAAGACTCGTTCTCCACGAGTGGATACGTATTCACTATTGGAGGCGGAGCAGTATCTTGGAGGTCAACAAAACAGACCTGTATTGCACGTTCCATAATGGAATATGAGTTTATAGCTCTAGGTAAAGCCGGGGAAGAAGCAGAATGACTATGTAATTTTCTTGAGGACATTCCATGTTGGAATAAACCGATCCCTACGGTGATGGTACATTGTGACAGTCAAGCGATAATTGGAAGAGCTCTTAATGATATGTACGATGAAAAGTCTAGACATATCCGTAGGCAACACAACACGGTGAGACAATTGATCTCGAGTGGTGTAATGTCAATTGATTACATGAAGTCAAAAGACAACATAGCGGATCTGCTTACAAAAGCAGTTAATCGAGATCAAATGAATAAATTGCTAGAAGGAATGGGGCTAAAATCCACAAAGTAATGGGCCAAAACAGTGGAAATCCAACCATGATTACTGGAGATCTCAAGAACTTGATTCAAAGGGACAATGAAACTGTAGAGGTTCAAGTAAAACTTGGTACATACCATTCCTTAGTAGAGCAATTCTACCAAGTATAGACCCGTATTGTGGTGAGGTTAAGTCTATGACTTTTAATAATTTCTAAAAGGCCAAACAATGGCTGATTGAGTATAACGGGGTACTCAAGATAGGAGATCACCTATCTAAGTGTGAAGTGAGTGGCCGCTTCAAAGTAAACACTTATGAATCCAAAGAGGGTCCATGGCCGAAACGGGCCAAAACGTGAGAACAAGGAGAATGCGAGACATTGATGCGTTCGCACTATTGTCTCAGTACACGCTAAGGAGGAGTAGTTTAAAGACATCATGTCTACTAAGCCACCGGTATACTCGATAGTGTTGGACTACAGAAGGTTCAAAATTACAAACTACCTATCCGGATACATTAATGTTTCACGAGGACTAGATTGTGTGTCTGCATTTTATAGGCGCTGAATTTCACTCATGTGGGGGATTGTTGGGGAATTTAATTAGTTAGTAAGGATTAATTTAATAAATTAATCACCAATTAAATAATAATTAAAGTAAGTGAAATTAATCTCACATGTGGAATTGATCATATATGGAAAATTTGATCAAATATGGCAATTGATCAAATATGATAGTGATCACGATCACTACTTAAAATAATAATTGATCAAATACGGTAAATTTGATCAAATATGGTAATTGTTCAAATATGGTGGTGATCACGATCACTACTTAATATAACAATCCTACCATATGAGAGTGGTCTCTGGAACCTATAAATAGGATCATTGTTCATTCATTCAAAACACATGAAAAATACTTTTGACATCCAAAAACACAAAGCATCTGCATACACTTGCATAGTGCATAGTCTAGACGATCTAGTCCTCCATTCTCTCTTAGTTCGCCAGAGTTCCTGTGATAGTGGTGCTGCTTCGTCGGAAACGAGAAGTCGTTTCACCTTTGGGGAAGATCCGCCAAGACCGGAGCACTACCGGGGCGTGTTTCTTCTTGCGGGAAGAGTTCTACTCGACTCGACTTCGCCCATCATCCCGAGACATTTAAGATCCTAGATCCGAGATCCAGATCTATAAGAAAGGTTAGTAATTCTCTACTTTATTTCAATATTCATTGTAATAGTGATTGATTAGTGGGTTTCGAACGCTTTTAAGTGTATACAACGCTAGACACTTTAACCAAAGCTTTTGTATTGCAAGTAATTGCATGCTATATATATATATATATATATATATATATATATATATATATATATATATAATAAACATTGATACCTCAAATTTATGGATATATCAATAGATATATATCGAATATTGATATTAAAATCGATAAAAATTTAAAAAAATTGCGGGAACTTAAAAAAAAAGAAAATTATTTATTTAACTTTTGAATATATTATAACTAAATTTAATATATAAATACAATTTAGAATCACAATAAAACTCATAATATATAATAAGTGGATTAATAACAACATACTCCCTCCGTCTCGCATTAAAATTTATGTTTACTTTTTTCACATAGATTAAGAGATATATTATTTTACTGTATAGTGAAGTGAGAGAAATATTATTTAATTTGAGGTGGGTTGTTGTATTAGTGTTGTGTGTGGGCTCTACGTAAACCTTAACGCTAGACAGAGGAACTATTTAAATAGCTTGAAATCATACAATAATTATTACTAATTATTTAATACATAATAACTAATATCAAAATGATGATCTATGAGGCTCAAATGTAAAACATGTCATGACATCTTGATCTAAATAATATTGATATCAGCTCATCGAATATAGAAATTTTGAATATATTTCTGATTGTTCTAATAGTACGTTTTTCTATCTCATCCAACTGTACCAAAATAATTGCATTTTTAATCATGACATACTATGTACATGAACCTTCTTTGTATTTTTTTAATCCGTAAAAAAAAATTATAATATTTTTAAAGAAAAGTTATAATAATTAAAAAAAATATTAATTAAAAATATAAAACAGTCTCACTATGAGATGATTTCACGCAAGTATTACTTTATTTTTTACTTTATTTTTTAAAATTGAATAAATTAATGACAAAAAAATGTACTATTTAATTGATAAAATGAACATAAAAAATCATTAAAAATTCATTTAAAATTAAGAAAATATATTTTTTGATTTTGATATATCCTCGATAATTTATTGATATTTCCACAATATATTTCGACATTTGAAAAAATTTGAACGGTGATAAACCGATATCGATATTGATGGCGATATATCCTGATATTTTCTAAATATCAGAAAAAAATATCTTTTTCCAATATCGATATCGACACTCTGTAAAAATAAATAATTGTGAAAATATCGAGGATATTTTTGAATATTTTAAACCTTGACAAAGAGAGAAGGCAGCGGGGCTGAGTGCTGAGAGTAGAACATAAGTAAAAAAAAATCTAAGGGCAGTACTATTGCCACTCGACTCTTTACTTAGGGCACCCGAATATTTAATTTATTTTTAGTAAAAATACAATATTAGCCCTTCTTAAATTAGACAGGATTTCTTCCATTTTCACCCAAATTTTATTGCTTTCCCCACCCAAATCTCATCTTCAAAATAATTAGAAACTGGACATGGAAAGAAATTAAGAAAGGGGATTGAATTTTAATGAAGATTAAGTAACCATGTTTTTCTCATTTATTGTTTTCTGGAATTTTAAACAGCAAAAATAATCTATGGGACCTTTAATTGATTACCTTTACAACAACAAAAAACCCAAATCACCATCAATTTTTGTTTTTGTCTTTGCTTCGAAGTTCTTGTAAGCATCAAGTGATTTTGATTTTTTCCCCTCTTTTCTGAAAAATTATGTAATTATAGCATATATGACCACCCAAAATCTAGAATCATATCCGTTCATTATGAATGCAATATACAAATTTTCTAATTCTCTTTCACCTTTCTTAAAGTATCAGTCAAACTTTGCTTCTCTATTGCTAAAACTGTAAAAATCTAACACCAATTACAGATTTTCTAGAGGCATGTGAGTTGGTGGTGAAGCTTTTTGATGTTGGCAAGAGAATGAAAGTGTGTTCATGTTTTGTGTATAATTTAACTAGTGGTAATATGGTATTTTTACTAAAAATAAATTTAATATTCGGGTGTCTTAAGTAAAGTGTCGGGTGGCAATAGCGCCGCTCTTAATCTAAATATTTAGTGGACAGGTGGAGTATTAACCATTAAGTGGGCTTTAATTTGAAAATATTTAGGTAGACTTTATTTAAAGTTGCTAAGTGGGCTTTGCTCTAAAGTTATTTAATGGGACTTTATTTAAAGTGCTAAGTGGGCTTTGCTCTAAAGTTATTTAATGGGCTTTGCTTTAAAAAAAATGTAAAACAGTTATAACAACCTAGGTTTCAAGTTTGAGGAGCAGTAACAGTGGCTGCAATTCTTGTGCTAATTGATTTATCTTTCTTAATTGAAACGGACTTAGAATATAAACGTCTCATAGATATCAATTAGTAATATTGACACTATTTTAATCCTATTCGACTGGTCACATTGGGCAACATTATTATCAGTGATGGTGCCAGGAATCGAAGTTAAGGGCCCAAAATCGCACTACTCCATATGTTTTTTTAAACTTTTCACCTTAGATTAGATATAGAGATTAAGAAATGCAACTTTTTGAGGATATTATGATATTTTTTTATTAATTATAAATAAATGATAAAATATATTAGGTGTATTAGATATGGATGATATTTTTTGTAATTAAGCGTATGGGAAAGTAATTATTTTGACACTTTTAACTTTTTTAAGAGCTTAAAATTTTGTGGGACTCATAAATGGAAAAGAGTACTTCCTCCGTCTCACTCAAATAACATCATTTTAATATATTGAACATCCTGTTCAAATTGCACAAATTTTCAAAAAGAGTCCATGGCCGACCACTACCACAGAGCTACACAGATGCTAACTTAACACTTCTTTATATATATATATATATATATCAATAGAAAAGGGAGAGTTCACAGGTTTGGTCCCGTAAACTGCCAGTTGCCCGCTTCCCTCGCACACAAGATTCGGCCACGTGTAACTACGTCGTCCCTGATCTATCCACCTGCCCCATATCACGTTGAAGGCCAGTCACACCCTTTTCTCCCTCTTTCTTTTTCTGCACTTTTTGAGTTTACCCCATTGTCTCTTCTTCCTGTTTTACCTTCACTGTCAAGCGGATACACCACAGCCACCTTCCACCGGCACCGTGCGCAACCTTCCTCACGGTATCAGAGGAGACGGGCAAGCGGTGGCTGCTGCGGCAGGGATGGTGGTCGGCGACGGTGGTGTTGCTCCTCCTCATCCATGTGTTCCACCCAACAAGATCGGAAGAGCTGATCTCAAACCATTCCACCAATTTGGAAGCCCTAAAACCTTGCCTTCAAACGCGAATTTCAGTTGGAATACGAATACAGTCAGTCCGGCGCTGACATCGTGGAATATTTCCACAGTTTCTGAAAGAAAAGTAGCAGAAAGCATAAAGGTGGAAATGATGACAGCCATAATAAAATGCAAAAGCAGAAAATGTGTGAATGAACTTTTTTTGATTGATTGATCACAAGTTTACAGAGTGGTGTATATATTGAGTAGTCATGCTGCTAACGTTTTACAGCTGCAAACAAAAGGACAAATATTCTAACAAACTTGTACTGGAGTAATCTCCACCATACACATGGCAAAATCTTGATGAGGTGTATCAGTGGTGTTTGCTAACATCTCCCCTCAATTCAAGGGAGTCTCGAGGAACAACATGCAGTTTGTTTCGAAGCCGAGAGAAGAATTGGATCTCAGTTGCTTTGTGAAAATATCCGCAATTTGGTCCAAAGAAGCTACGTGTTGGATGCGAAGCTTCTTGTCGGTGATGATATCTCGAACAAAATGGTAGTCCAGCTCAACATGTTTTGTTCTGGCATGTAAGATAGGATTTGACGCCATAGCTATTGTTCTCTTATTATCTACCCAAATAACAGGAACTTGAATTTTGAGTTCTTGAAGCAAAGCCATTAACCAAACAATTTCAGCCGCGGTATTTGCTAAACTTCTGTACTCAACCTCAGTGCTTGATCGAGACACGGAGTGTTGTTTCTTTGAACTCCAAGCTATCAGATTGTTCCCAAGATAAACACATAAACCTGATATGGATCTTCTATCATCGGGGTCACCTCCCCAATCAGAATCAGAGAAACCAACTAAATTAAGATGGTTATGCCTTTGAATATGAAAACCATAATCGATTGTCCCACTAAGATAACGCAGTATCCTCTTTACAGCTTTCCAATGTGTGTCAAGAGGATTAGACATGAATTGACTAACTTTGTTGACAGAGAAAGCAAGTTCAGGTCTTGTGATCGTAAGATACTGAAGGGCACCAACGATACTTCGATAAAGTCTTGAAGTAGTGATAGGACTTCCTTCATGCTTTGACAAAGATGGAGATGTGATAATTGGTGTTGGAAGAGACTTTGCATCAGACATGTTAGCTCTCTGGAGTAAATCCTTGATGTACTGAGCTTGAGAAAGATGAAGACCTTGAGAGGTGTATGTGACTTCAATACCCAGAAAATGTTTCAAAGTACCACGATCCTTCATAGAGAAGTGATGATTGAGTTGGTGTAGAACATGGCTGATCTCGGAGCCATTATTTCCGGTGATTAATATATCATCAACATAGATGAGAAGATAAATCATGGATTGAGTATTTTGTCTGTGGAACAAAGAAGGATCGGCTTTCGAATTGTTGAAGCCTAATCCAAGAAGAACACTCTTTACTTTGAGAAACCAAGCTCTCGAAGCTTGTTTCAGCCCATAAATAGCTTGGAGAGCTTACAAACAAGACCAGATCCATTTTCAAACCAGGGGGGTTGCTTCATATACAAATTCTCCACAATGTCGCCATGAAGAAATGCATTATTCGCATCTAACTGTCGAATCTGGCAATTGTTAAAGACAGCAAGAGTTAAGACAACACGAATGGTGGTGGGCTTCACCACTGGGCTGAACGTGTCTTCATAATCAAATCTTGGGGTCTGTGAGTACCCCTGTGCTACCAATCTTGCCTTAAACTTTGAAATGGATCCATCTGCATGTCTTTTTATTTTAAAAATCCATTTGCAACCAATAAGATTTTTACCTTCAGGAAGAGACGTCAGAGTCCAAGTATTGTTCTTGGATAAGGCAGTGATTTCCTCTTGCATAGCTTTTGTCCATTGGGGATACTGTAAAGCTTGAATTGCAGAAGATGGAACAATATCTTGAATAGAAGTCGGAACAATACCTGTAACAGAAGAAGCCTGAGACAAGTAAAGTTTGGGCTTGAAATACCATCTTTTCCTCTGGTAATCATTGTGTGTTGATTTTGTATTGGGGCTTGAGAAACAAAACCTGCATCACTAGGAGAGGAGTGCGTAGCACATGTATATTCATTACTCTCATCAGTAATTGCATTAGACAAAGCAATGTTCTCACTAGAAGGTAAAGGGGGTGAAATAGGTGCAGTATGATGTGAAGTGGTAGGATGGGGTGAAGGAGGAGGAGATAATGAGGGAGTGGAAGATGTACGAGTAAGAGATGGAGGTGGAATGGTAAGGAACGTGTCATGGATGGATTGATCAATGGGAGGAGGTTGTGTAAGAGCAAAGGAAATACAGATTCATCAAACACCACATGCCTAGTAATAATAACTTTTCCAGAGGGTAGAAGAACTTTGTAACCTTTATAAGTTGAACTATAGCCAATGAATGTTGAAGGGGATGATCTGTATTGCAATTTATGTTCATTATAGGGTCTAAGATAAGGAAAACATAAGCATCCAAAAGCTTTCAAAAGTGAATAGTTAGGAGCATGGCCATGAATGATCTCCAAGGTGTTTTGTAGTGAATGGATTTGCATGGTATTCTATTGATAAGGTAACAAGCTGTGACAAAGGCATCATCCCAAAATTTCGATGGTAGGTGAGATTGAGCTAACAAAGACAAACCCATTTCGACAATATGTCGATTCTTTCTCTCGACATGTCCATTTTGTTGGGGTGTGTATGGACAAGATATTCTATGGTGTATACCTTTTTCTTGAAAAAATTGTGTTAGTGCTATGTATTCCCCTCCCCTGTCACTTTGAATGGCTTTAAGAGTGGTGTGAAATTGGTTTGTGATAAGGTTATGAAAGTGAATCATGGCTTGTTTGGCATCACTTTTTCTTTTAAGAAGATAAAGCCATGTGAACTTACTATATTGATCAACGAAATTCATGTAATATCGAAAACCATTTCTTGATAAAATAGGAGAGGGTCCCCAAAGATCAGTGTGAACAAGATCAAATGATGAAGTGTATACAGTACCAGAATCAGTGAAAGGTAATCTGTGAGACTTAGAAAGAGCACATGGAGTACATAAATGAGAATTGTTTTCATTGCTAGAGAATGGGATATTACAAGATATTAAGGCATGCATTACTATTTCTAGAGAGCAATGGCCTAGTCTTTGGTGCCAAGTATGTAAACTTGCTCATTGATCCACAGTATGTACACTAGCAAAATAAACGGTAATGTCATTCCTATTGAAAGACAATGGTGATGGAAAACTAGTTTGAGAAAAACAAGGACTGGTTCTAGTGGAGGGTGAAACCTTCGTGGTGGAATGAAGATTGAAGTAGTATAAGCCATCTCTAATAGTTCCTTGGAGCAGAGTTTGATGAGAAAGAAGATCCTTCACAAGACAAAAAGTAGGGTGAAACTCAAAGTATACTTTATTGTCATGAGCAAACTGAGAAACACTAATGAGATTTTTTGTAACAGAAGGAACATGCAATAATTTTTTTAGGAGAAAAGGTTTGTCATGAGATTTACTTTGAACTAATGAATTACCAATATCAGTGATAGATATACCTGTGCATTTCCCAAGTGGAGTTTAGCGTTTCCCAAATGTTCAGAGGCACCAAGATTCAAGTTGTTGAGGTCATTTGACACATGATGTGTGGCTCCAGTATCGGGAAACCATGAGGTGGCACAACTTCCTCTCACCACCGACGACACATGTACCAACGACACATTTTCTTAACTATCATAGCTGATTGATAATTATTTTTTATGTTTTATATGTATTGCATGTTGTTTCCTTAAATTATTTCCGTTTCCCCTGACACGTGCACAACTTGGTGTGTTTTGATTGTGTATTGATGTTTACATTTTCCCTTGTATGCATTCTACCAGCATGCCAACCCGCCTACTAAGTGATCGACGAATTGCCCAAATCAAATTTTCATATTTTGGCAGTTGTAACTTTCATCTTTGGCTTACAGAGAATTCTTTGGATGCTACTTTCACTCTTATATACTCACACTTCACTTCAAAATTTAGGTGAGACTTTGCAGATAATTGTGAGGGTCTAATACAATTACAGAAAACGCTTAGTTTTATTGGTTGTATTCTATGAGAGTACCGAATAATATCCATCTCTTTGGTGATGACTATATGGGATGGCAAAATTTGTTAGTAAATTAAAGTTAGTCGAAAGATCTGCACCTGTTATGCATTGTTTGGACCTCCGTGTACCGAAAATTAGCTAATTTTAGGGAACTGAATTGCTTTCTCATTGTAAAGATAATTCTAGACTACTTTGAACTTCTTGATGGTAGACAATTTGCTGATTCATAATGTAGGATTCAGGGTATAAGATTCTCCATTCAAATACTTCTCTAATCTTGTGTTCTACAATTTATCTTTCATATGGCCGACCGTCTCTCCTTCCCACGTCTCTTTAATTTCGAATTTTAGGTATTTTTTGATTTTCCTTTGCAGTTCCTTTTACTTTGTGTAAGTTAATGTTAATTTGATGTCTCAGCAACCTTCTTGTACTTGTAACTATTTGTTGTATATTGTTTGGGACCTTGATCATTTCTTCTTTTGAGACTATTTTGGTTGGTTTTACTCACCTTGAGAAATAACTTATAAGGAAATTACGTTGCCTCTATTTGACAGAATTACTAAATAGTTTGGTTAATGGAGTTGCATCATTCTGTTTGTTTATTCAACTACATGGAAATGACTTCTTATTTATGATCTAAAGCATTTTACACTGTTTTAGATCATCTAACTTTAAATTCAAATGAGATATGATTCCCTTCACTAGAACACCGTACGTCACACTCAATACATTTAGGACACCATTACATCTTGCCTTGGATAGGCCCAACCACCTTATCTTTAGTCATTATAATTGTTTGAATTATGATATCACTTATTAGAAGCTCTATCCAGTGCAACTCTTGCAGTAATATGGCAATTCCTGGAGGCTGCCTATCATTCGAAGATACTAAGGACTCTATTTTAAGTACTTATTTGTAGGATGTATTTTTCAACTCTTTGAATCAGTATCTGACCAAGTGAACGTTCTCTACTATTTAAGTTCAATTCCTCAGAGCATGGCCTCTGTCAGTCTTACAATAGGCTCATAACTTTATTTGTTAAAAATGTTTCAGGAACTACTATCACTTTACTATGATCTTGCGTATGGAAGAACAATCCGCTCACTTGCCTATTTACTCAGCTCAGTAAAAGGATGTATAAATCTACTTTGTCTCACCGGAGGTAGTAAAAATGAAGGTAAGACTATATATTGGAGTTGTTTATATAATGGGTTTGAAATTTCTATTAAATATTAATTTCTTCCAAATTATTCATTTCTTTTTTTTTAAGATCATGGGAAGAGAGTGGGGATTTAATGGAGGTAGCTTCTAAATGTGATGTGGTGTACCAAACCCGCATTCAGCAAGAAAAATTTTCCGAGAGAATTGATCGACCCATCTTTCTTCCTCCTTCTCCTTGCGACTCTAGCCAATACTCGGTACAACTATTCCATCAATTCTTAATTATTTTATTTAATTTTAAGATTATGTTTGAGGGGCTTAAATGATCATTTCCCCTATTTCTTCATTTCCATCAATTCTTAATTATTTTATTTAATTTTAAGATTAAGTTTGAGGGGCTTAAATGATCATTTTCCCTTTTTCTTCTTTTAAATTATGATTGGTATGATTAAAAAATGACCATCTTTCTTCCTCCTTCTCCTTCTGTTTGCGACTCCAGTCATGGCACCCGTGGCTTTATCTTTTTCGTTGTGTGCTTGCCGCCCACCCGACTCTGAGGTTCTCCACTTTTTCCAACTGTGACGCACGAAATTCGGATTACTAATCTTATCTTAAGCCATCTCCAATCCTTGACCCTTTTACCCAAATTTTTGGGTAAAAGGGTTTTGTGACCCTCCAATGGTTACCCCTTTTACCCAAATTTGGGGTTTGTGACCCAAATTTGGGTGTTACCCAAATTTGTTACCCAAATATTTTTTTTCTTTTACAATTATTTTTAATGTTCAATTTAAATATAATTATATTTATATATATTTTTAACCACTCTTAATAATTATTTTTAATTGTTAAATATATATTTATGTTTTTATATTTTATATAATTAATATAGAATAAATTATGTGTCATTAAAATAATTTAAAAAATTACTTCTTGCACAATTAAAATTACATGTTACATTTAAAAAAATTACATTGAATATTAAAAAAAATAGACATACAGATACATTAGACACTAGAAATATAAATAAATATCCTAAAACTTAAACACTACGAAAAATAAAAATACAAATACAAACACAAACACAAATACTTAAAAAATAAAACAACATAATTTTTGTTCACAACCCACCAACCAGTCTCAACGGTTAGGATTGAAAGCCACCAACCCAACGGCTAGGATTGAAAGCCACCAACCAGTCTCAACGGCTGAGATTGAAAGCCACCAACCAATCTCAGCGGCTATGATTGAAAGTCACGAACCAAAATTGGATGGTTGAGATCGAAAGCCATCAACCACAATTAAGGGTTGAGATCAAAACCTCCAACAAATTTTTTATTATATAATGGGTGCATTGCTCATCAATCATTAATATCATTTCCCATATTCTTCTCATCATTTACAATTCTCTTATTTCTTTTGTCACAAAAAGCTTTTTAAGATGAACCCACAAAATTCAACGGGCCCTTCACACATATCATCCTCATTATCAGACTCTTCTAATGATGATGAGTTTGAAGCATTTCGTATTAGTGTCATCAATCAGCAACGATTGGCTTAGCAAGCAATGCATAATAACGTTCGTTGGATGCAAATGATGAGGCAAAGTCGAACCAACAATTCTTCTGTTGGTGGTTCAGTCTTTGGGCATAAAATGGTCAATCGTGATCGAGAGACTGCAGTTCAAAATTTGTATATCGACTATTTTTCTGAAAATCCCACCTTCGATGAAACAATATTTCGTCGGAGATTTCGAATGTCTCGAAGTTTGTTCATTCGTATTGTTAATGCAGTCCAAGATCATGATGACTATTTTATCCAATGAATGGATGCCATAAAGAGACGTGAGTTATCAACACTTCAAAAGGTAACAACTTCTTTTCGTATTTTGTCCTATGCAGTGCTAGCTGATGCAACTGATGAATATATTAAAATCGGAGAATCAACAGCTATTGAGTGTGTGAAAAGATTCTATCGTGCAATTGTGGAGATCTTTGGAGAGCGTTACTTAAGATCTCCTACTGAAGAAGACATTGCTAGACTCTTGTATATTAGTGAGCTGCGTGGTTTTCCAGGTATGTTAGGTAGCCTTGATTGTATGCATTGGAAATGGAAAAATTGTCCAATCGGATGGGCAGGACAATATGCAGGTCGCAGTGGACACCCAACTATTATTCTTGAAGCTATTGCTGACTATGATCTTTGGATATGTCATGCTTATTTTGGTATGCAAGGATCCAACAATGATATCAACGTACTAGATTCCTCTTCTATTTTCTCTAATCTTGCTAAAGGTGTTGCTCCTCCCAAGCGTTATGTCATTAAAGAAAAAGAATATGATATGGGGTACTATTTAGCCGATAGTATATACTCCAAATGGGCAACTATTGTGCAAACCATTCATGAACCACGTGGCCGTAAAAAAAAACTTTTTACACAAAACAAGAAGCATGTAGAAAAGATGTGGAACGCGCATTTGGGGTTCTCAAAAGTCGATTTGCTATCGTCACAAATCCAGCACAATTCTGGAGCAAAGAAGTTTTAGGAGATATAATGACAGCATGCATAATTATGCACAATATGATAATTGAAGATGAACATGATCTTGATGCACATATTATTGACCACGTAGAATCACCGACTATAAATATTGAAATGGGGGATGATGACGATTCTCAATTTCAGGAATTTCTGGCTCGATTTAGAAAAATAAAAAATCGAGATGCTTATATGAACTTCGAGATGCATTAATTGATCATATTTGAGAACTGTATTCATCTGAGGATTAAAATTTATGTCTTTCATTTGTATGTGTTGTATTATGCAATTATCAATAAAATGTGTTGTTCATATATTTCTTTAATTTCATTTTGATATTTATTTTGATGTAATTTGTAGAATTTATAAAACATTAAAAATTAAAAATTAAAATTAAAATATTAATTAATACAAAATAGAAATATATTATTTAATTAATAATTTAAAATTAGAGGGATAAATAATTAATTTAGAATATTATAATTATTTAAATTTAATAAAATAATATTTTAATAAGATTCTATAGAATATTTCTTTTTGCACCAAATTTTGGGTAAAAACCATTGGAGGGGATATGACCAAAATTACCAAAAATTTGGGTATTTGGTGATTTGGGTCATATTGCCCATTGGGGTTGCCCTTACGCCTTTTTCAATTACAAATTAGTAGCCAATAATTTTTTGTTATCTTTGATATCTGACATTTAGGTTTCAGTTTGTTTTTTTAAATTTTCTTGAACCTCTCCCAGTTTAGCCTTTAGCAGGTTGAGGGAATGTTCTCCGTCTTTTGTTCTACCTTGCTATTCTATTTATTTTTCGATCCTCACCTCCCCATCTTGTACTCTTCTCGATTTCTTCACTACATAACGGCGACCATTTATTTAGATTAGACCCTTTTAATGCATAAAAAAAATCTATCTTATTGGTACTGTGTGTTTCGAGGGAACGTACATAAAAATAATAATCTATCTTATTGGTACTATGTGTTTTCGAGGGAACGTTTTGATTTTCTTTATCTCCTAAATTGCCCTTTTTTTATTCCTTTGCAATCTTATTGGTATCGTGTGTTTGTAGTGCTCTTCCCTTTCGATTTCAAGCTTTTCTGTTTAAATTTGTGAGTATTTAGTATGCTACAGAATGTTCTAGGACAGTATATTAGAGTCTCTTATGTTTCAATAAATGTTCAAAATAAGAATATTAACTTTTGTTTATTTGCGTTTTGATTCTTTCTTCCATTTTTTTCTAAAAAATCAAATCCCAAATGAAATGGACATTATAATACCAAAAGAGAGAAAAACCAGTAAGGCCCCAGATGTAACCACTATCCTATAAATAATTCATTTATTTCATAGGTTTCAATTTAATTAAGTGTATGGAAATAATTCATTAGTTTCATTTAATTAGAGAGCTAGGCGCTTTATTTAATTTAAACTTTTGCTATTCTATTACAGTATGTATAGATGTTCAAGAAATAATGTAAACTTCTTAAAACATTCAAAATTCTTTATTAATATATTGCACCTTTTTTTTTTCGTTAGTATGAAAAGCATTAAAGAATTTATCTTTCCAATCAACCCTACTTACTAGAATATTACAGCAAATTAAATTACCAAATACTACAGCAAATTAAATTACCAAATACTTTCTTTATAGCTTATCTAGAATTCTAATTTCTAACCCACTTCAACCTCAACTTATTTAAATCATAGGTGATTGTGTGGCGCATAACCCACTTCAACGTCTACTTATTTAAATCATAGGTGATTGTACGGCGCATTTGGTGCACCGATTGCCCGGAGGTTAATGAGTAAAAAATAGGATGTAGTGACAGCTATTTCTTAAAATTATAATTATTTTACTTTACTTTAATCGACGGGGGAGATCGAATTAAAATTTAATCTAATTGTTAAAAAAAATAAGATATAGTTGAGCTTGTTCTACCTTGATGCTATTCTATCTACTACTGCATCTCAGCATCTTCTCCTGTTCTCGATTTCTTCTCTCTCCATGACTACGAAACGACACTTTTTAATTCCTTCTTTGCATACAATCTTAAACCTTACTTTTTTATTCATTTCTTCCATAAAATCTTAACACTTTTTTATATTCTTTTTTGCATAAAATCTAACTGGTACTGCGTGCTTGTGGTGCTGTCCCTTTCTGAAGAAAGTTTCGATTTGCTTTGTGTGTTGAATTGAGATGAACTATTTTTCACTCTGTTTGTGCGCATAACACAGTGTTGTCGTTGGTGAGGTTTATGTGATATTATTCTGTTTTTTTCCACTCGCAAATGTGATCATTTTTCTTTTAAGATGAGCACATTTTATTTATCTGGAATAGAATCGTAGGATTTCAGAATATTTTGTATTGTATTCAGTAGAATTCTTTAAGATGAGGACGTTTTATTTATCTGGAATAGAATCGTAGGATTTCAGAATATTTTTTATGTCTGATTGTCTATTCAGTGATTCTACTTCTATTTTAAAAATATTATTTTTTGGCTAATTATACCTTTCCTTTACACTCTGATTATGGATTGTGAACTTTGTTGTTGGTATGTCGAATATGAGGTTTAGTTTTTTAGAATATTAATTGTTAGGGTAATTATACCTTTTCCTTTACTATTCTGCGTAGGATTTCAGAATATTGTATGTCTGATTATTTATTTAACAATTCTACTTTTATTTTAAGAATATTCATTTAACCTTTTCCTTTACTATTTTGCATAGGATCAGAATATTGTATGTCTGATTATGTATTGAATGATTCTATTTTTATTTTAAGAATATTAATTTTTAGGTTAATTATACCTTTTCCTTTACAATTCTACTTTTTCCATTGCATGTTACCTGATTATACTGGGAACTTTATCGTTAAAACGGGGGATATGAGATTTCGTTTTTAAGAATATTAAATTTTAGGTTAGTTATACGCTTTCTCTCACTATTCTACTTTTGACACTGCACATTATCTAATTATGTATTGCGAACTTTGCTGTTAGTAGATTTAGTTTTTTAGACGAGTTTGAGCATGTACGCTCTGCTCTTCATCATTACTCAGATTTTGACACAGCATGTTATATAATTATGCATTGGGAACTCTGTTGTTAGTATTGTGGATAATTATATAAGAATTTGAGCATGTATATTGTGTTCATTATCATGCCATTTTGACATGTATGTAGTAACAAATTCTAGGCCCAGTTCTGCCACATTTATCTCATTTTTGTCTCCCACGTGTGAACTCTTCTCTTCCCCACTAATGTTAATGTTATTTCATGCTTGTGAAGCTGAATGTAATATGTTCTCACACCTCTAATTTTCTTTCATAATGTACGCAGCTAATGGGTCGTTCTGAAATGATGCCTATTACCTATGTGAGAGTATAATTCATGTTTAAGGCCTGAATCTTGAGTTTTGAAGTATGTATGACTTACTAATGTAGTATAATCATAAGTTGTTCATACTTTGTGGGCAACTTCTGTAGAGTTTTGGCTAAAATTCTATCCGTTTTCGTTTATATAATTGCTCGAACCCTATGTTACTTTATCGCAAACAATCAGATCTTGAGCGGTGTTAACTAGCTAGATTATAAGTTAATTCATGTTGAGCTTCTGCTTTTCGTTTTCAGTCCCCTTTTGGAGATCAGTAGCCAAAGAATATGAAGTAACGGGTCCTCCTACAGGATTCCAAGGTATCGAATTCATGTTAACCACTTTCATTACTACATTCTTGTTGTATAAAGGTTATTGTTTATCTAACTCTGGTTAACTCAGGTCTCATATCATGGCTCTTCCTTCCTCCAATCGCGGCAGGGTTGTACTTTGATGTTCAAGTACAAAATTCCAGAGTCGACGTTTATGAAACATTATCACCTCAAACTACACATGTTTTTGATCATGTATGCTTCTTTTGTTGTAAGGAGAGTACTTGTATATCGGTGTAGCTATCTGTATGGTGGTATTTTGCATCATTAAGATAGATAAGCCTAGCAAACCGCACAACTTTGAACCCAATATTTACAACATGGAGAGAGGTGCTCGTGATAAATTGATATCTGATTACAACACCATGGACATATGGGATTTCAATGAGAAATACGGTGATCCGTGGGATTTCACTATGAACAAGTATGACATCATAAAGAGATAAGCATCACATCAGTTTAAATAGTTTTAAGCTCTCTTGTGTATATACTCCTTTTCGAATATGTTACATCTATTCATAAATAAATGTGTGCACTTATTTGTTTCAACCTTCATATCTTCGAATTTTATATTACAATAAAAATGCAAACGTACCTTATAAATTAGACTTTCTCCCGAGTATATACCTTACGAAGTAAGATTCTTTACACTAATATATATATATATATATATATATATATATATATATATATATATATAAATTATTCTTAAAATTTCAGAGGTCCAGTGCCCACCTTTGACCCTACACACCATCGTGTACGTCGTTGATTATTATCATATTTAATACTTAATTATATAATTGGTGAGGGGATCGAGTATGTGACCTGTGAAGGGCAATAAATTTATTTTTTTTAATTTAATTTAATACAACCATTCACTTAATAAATAGAAAAAATAAGTTTAAAACTTATTTATTATTATAAATTAATTAATTTTATTATATAGTTTTTCTTGGGATATTCTTTAATTTAATACAAACAATCACTTAATAAATAGAAAAAAAAAGTTTAAAACTTAATTATTATTATTAAATTAAATAATTTATTATATATAGTTTTTCTTAGGGATATTCTCGTGTGGAACGAGTATATGTGATGACTGATTATTAAAGTATGATTATTAATAGTTAAAGTATGTTTTTTCTAAATCATTTTTTAACATCTTAAAAAAATATGTTATTAAAGTATGGTTATTAATAGTTATAATTAATCATACTTTTAAAAAAAATAATTTAATTATCAATAAATATAATTTATCTATATATCATTCATATTTTAACACGTTTATCACTTGAGTAACGTTTCACAAGAAATTTTTGTCTTTTTCTATAACTAAAATTCATTTATTTTATCAGGAATATTGATACAAATTTCTAACACTAAATTTAAATAAAATAAATGACTCCCTACTCATTCCATTCTCAAAAGAAAAAAAAAATTACTCCTCCGTCCCGTTTCAATGTTTACGTTGGTTTTTTGCACGTTGATTAAAGAGTATTCTCTTCATCTCATTTCAATCTTTACATATTTCTATTTTGGGCGTTCCATTGAAATCTTTATGTTTTTCGTTTTGGTGGGACCCACTTAAAACAATTAATATAACACTATGAGACACATATCCAACACTAATACACCTACTCATTTTATATTAAATATTATATCTTTTCAACCACTATCCATTAAAATACTAAATTTCTTAATTAATGTGAAAAAGGCAAACGTAAGTATTGAAATGAAATTGAGGGAGTATAATATTTTAATAGATAGTGGATCGATAATATTTAATGTAAAGTGGGTATGTGTATTAATGTTGGATGTAGGTTCCAGGGTGATATATTAATTGTTTAGGTGGGTCCCATATTCTAAAAAGAAAAACGTAACACACACTACAGAAGTCTCTTTTAAGTTACTTCCTCAATCCCAAAAGTATTTGCACACTTTTTATTTTAGTCTGTCCTAAAAATACTTACACACTCGAAAAATGGAAATAATATACAATATCATAATATTAAAAAATACTATTTTTTCTACAAATAATATAGTCAAAGTCAACTATATTATACACTTTATTCTATTCAATTAAAAAAATACTCCTTTTTTTTCTTACATCGTTACAATTGTTTTTTTTTTACTCTATACCACTGAATATGGGTATGTATTCTTAGAAACAAGGTAGTATAAAATTAAGACACATACATGAATAAAAGTAAGGTTAATGGCATTAAAATGTGACATTAATTAATGGGGAGTGAAGTGGGCATATTAATTTATTATTGTATGTAACAATGGAAGGCGCACACGTGTTACATCTTGACATGAGCTTTCACATTGATTATAGTGTGAAAAATGGCGTCTTTATGTCAAGAAAACAAAGCCCGCTATTTATTTTTTTAGCCACCGCGCACAACACGTTTAACATAAGGCAAAAACATGCTTTTTTATTTATTATTATTATTTTTTTTAATTCAGTAAAAATATTCTTTTTTTAATAAGGTAAATAACATTACCACTTTGTGGGAGGCGCCGTTTCCTTAATAATAGCTTTATTGAGGTTGGTACTCATTCTTTTATGTTTCATGCGCAAACTCATATCTTTGAAGTGATAATAATAAGGTTATAATTTTACACCAAGATGAAGAAAAAATTTTAGTGTGATTTCATAAAAATTATTTTGAGTAGCAAGAAGTTCTTGTATTAAGTTGTGTGTGAGTAATTCTTTCAATTGGCATCAGGAGTTATAAACCTATTTACATGTTATTTTTTCTGGTCACGCTTGTTTATTAATCTGATGTCATGAGCACCAGAGAATCCAGATCCATCACTAAATCGCAGTTTTTCGATGGATCAAATTATTCACACTGAAAATCTATGATGATTGTGTTCTTTGCAGGCACAAGGAGATGGAGTCTGGAAAGCTATTGAAAATGGCTGTAAACAACCATCTGATTTTGATATGTAAGGGAAAATTGTCCCTAAGACTCTTAGACTTACTTATGAAAATGTGAGGCTAAAGTGGACAATAGCAAAGCTCTATATTCCACACTTACATATGTTGATATAAAGAGACACTGCTTGATTGTTAAGTGCACAGAATAGGGAAGCACGAAAAACTCTTCAACTTTAATTTGAAGGTATTGATTCGGTTTGTGACTCTAAACTTCAAATTCTTCTTGCTGAATATGATGGAATGAAGATGAAAGAAGATAAAATGGAGTCGGGAATCGAAAACAGAAAGGAGTACAGAACTCGACGAGACTCGACTCGAGTCGAGTTGGTGTTGAAGCTCAAGTCAAGTTTTGCTGGCTCGACCTCCGATGGTCGACTGTACACATCAGATACACCTGTTCGGCCTCCACTGCTGCTCGAGTTTAAAGCTCGAGTCGAGCTCCGTAAGAAGCCAAAATCTATCGAGAAATGAGACCCGGTTCGAGTCGAGCTGTGCCAGCTCGAGTCGAGTCTGAAAAAATGTTGGATTTTGATCCGAAGGGTATTCTAGAAGGTTCTAGGCATATAAATACTCCATTTGCGTGATTTTTATATAGGAATCAATTTTGGATCAGATCTACACCTAATTCACACCATTTTTCATACACTTTCCCCTTCATTCCCTCTATCTTTCATCTCATTCACCTATCCTTAAATACATCTATCCAAACCATCACCCAAGTAGTTAGAGAAGCAACAGAGAGTGAAGATTGCAAGAAGAAGAAAGAGAAGCTCCATTGAAGACCTTCAAAGGGTGATTCTATTTCTAATTTTTGTAGACTTTTTTATAGTTTATCAATGGATTTTGGAGATACAATGTTCTATGTTGTTTCTTTAAGACTATGATTGGCTAATCTCCTTTGTGAGATTAGCAATATGAATTGTGTTGGATAATTTTGAGTATTTTGCAATTGAATGATTCTATTAATTGGGCTTATTAAATTTCTATCATTGATGTGAATTGCTTGATGCATATGAGTGATTTGTGTAGTTAATTGTCTTGAGCATGTGGTTAGAATGAGAATTCAATTATGTGATTGCGATTGTTAATTGAATCATTTCATCATACACTTCATGTGCATTAGTATAGGATGAGATAGAGATGTCCTCCTATGCTTAGAACCCTTTAATATAACACTCCGTTGGCTAGATCGAGAGGTTGGTTGATTAGGTGAGGGGAACCAACTCAATTGAACATAATACCTAATTGGAGGTGTTTGTTGAGACTCGATACTATGAACCATTTAGGGATCATTGTAAGGGTCTACATCCTATCCATTTCGAAAGAGAGTTTAGGTAGAATTAGTGATTGCTCTTATTCTTAGCCCGAGAGATATATGAATTCATTGCATGATACCTAGATCTTCTATACTTTAAGTATTGCTAGTCTCATTCTCTATCTACTTGGCTCATTTTTCCATCTTCCATTCATCTATCATATTGTTTATCTTTCTATTTAATTGCTTAATTGTCATTTATTGATTAATCTTACTCTTTTTAATCATCTCTATAAAACTATGACAAATACGAGATCGCTTAAATTCTAGTGCATTCCTCCCTTAGATTCGATAATTTTATTTCTTGGTCACTCCATAATACACAATGGTAGAGTATTCTTACTCTATTTACACGTAAGGAAAATTACGATCATACCAGAATGATGAAACAACATGATAATTTGATGCGAGCATTAAAGGAAAATGATGGTAGATTAGAAAAAAACTCTTATTCTTAGCCCGAGAAATATATGAATTCATTGCATGATACCTAGATCTTCCATACTTTAAGTATTGCTATTCTCATTCTCTATTTACTTGTCTTATTTTTCCATCTTCCATTCATCTATCTTATTTTTTATCTTTCTATTTTATTGCTTAATTGTCATTTTTTGATTAATCTTACTCTTTATGTCCGTCTCTATAAAACTATGACAAATACGAGATCGCTTAAATTCTAGTACGTTCCTCTCTTAGGTTCGATAATTTTATTTCTTGGTCACTCCATAATACCCAACGGTAGAATATTCTTGCTCTATTTACACATAAGGAAAATTACGATCATACCAGAATGATGAAACAACATGATAATTTGATGCGAGCATTAAAGGAAAATGATACTGGATTAGAAAAGAACAAGGAATTGGATGAACACAACCATTCATCGACTAAATACAGGAAAAGCAAAATTTGAATGAGATTTTGACAGCAAGCAATGGGTATGGGAAAAATTTTCTAGGGTATATTGAAATAAACGGTGAAGAAACACCCACTGTGTTCGTTAAAACCTTTAGAAAGTGGACCACAACCTCCGAAATTGATCCCATCAAAATAAAACCTAAGGGAAACATTGGTGGCACTGTGTGGAAGAAGAGGAATGATCCACTCAGACAGATATCTAGATCTAATCCCATTGAAAAAGAAGAAGGAACATCAAGCAGACATAATCCATTCAACTCAAAAGAAGCTAAACCTCCTATAGTATGTCATTATTGTGGTATACTGGGCCTTATCAAGCCAAGATGCCACAAATTAATGATCCATGACATTCACTCTGAAATGATATGCAGATGGAATCTCCTAGGAATTACTATGAAGATTGTAAGCAGCAAAAAAAATGTCTCTCTTCTATTTTTGGAAATAAGGGTGTCACCTCTAAGTCTTGGTACTTCGACGACAGTGGATGCTCCAAGCTCATGACTGGGCAAAAAAAATCTTAAAGATTGCCATTTATAACGTTGGAAGCAATGTCACCTTCGAAGATGGAGCGGAAAACCAAGTCATTGGTGAAGGAACCTTGAATGTTCCTGGATTGTCTGAGCTAAAAAAGTTTTTTCTAGTGCACAATCTCAAGGTCAATCTCATCAGCATCGGTATGTGTGAGCAAGATCATCATGCTAAGTTTAAATAAAATCATTTAAATAAAATACGATGTCGAAAATTATAAGTATTTTAAGATAAGAGACTAGTAATGATATCCGTCTAATATCATGCCAATTTATTTCTTGGGCCCAAAATTATGTTCTTGCAGACACTTATATGAATAATCACTTAAGCAAGCAAAACCATAATGATCAAGTGAGATTTAACAATCTAAAAAATATAAAATCCTAGGACTAATTAATAAGATAATTTTGTATTACCTTAAAAGGTACAGAAGAATTTATATTCACATAACCTTCATTACATTTCTAGGTTGACTCATGCAAAATTTCTTAAAAAGCTAGTGTACTATCTACACTGTTTTGGAACTAAAAGAATTTTATGCAGATTTCCTTCTAAAAATATTCCCACAATGATGTTTTGGAATAAATCAGACATCCAATATTAATTGTCTAATAATTAAAGGTTATGTGGATTAACTCCTTCAATTACCACATATAATGAATATAATCATGCACACATTCATAATTCCAATTATATAGCATTCGAGCTAACTTAATGCAAATATAATAAGAAATAAAAATATTTAATAAAAAAATCATATAAGTCTTAAAATCAATTTCAATATAAGAATAAGAAGTCTGCAAAAATAATAAATTTGATGTTTAGGACATAAATCAGACATGAATTAAATCTTTAAAATTTTAGCACTACCAAAAAGATACTTAGCACATGGTGAAAGATATAGAAGCATGAATGATATAGAAATTACTTTTTTTACAACGATATAAAAATTACTTAGCCTCAAAGAAATGAGAAATAGATCATAATTTTCGTGTATTTTCGAATTATGCCGGTAGATTGCGTGACTTCATAGTTTAGAGAATAACTTTTTCATCCGAACTCCAATTTACACGATTCATATGCCAAAATGACACTCTTCTGTGGTTATCCAACCACATAAAGAATACTCAAATAATCTTATAAACCCACATTTCATTTTGATCTTTTATTCCTACTCATCACTTCAATTAAGACACAAATCCTTTTCTAACTTTATAATTTTCCTTTCCTTCACTATTTTGAATGAGTACCAGCTTCATGCACTATCCAAATGAACCCTCAATAGGGTACTAGATTTAAGTACTGACCTAGGGTGTTTGTCTCTTTGGAGTAGTAGATTTAACCAATACTGCATGAATTTTTTTTCTTTTGATCATTTTTTCATCATCCTTCTTAACTTCAATTTATTCACACTTTTCTTCTAACCTCCTTAACAATTACTCAATTGATCCAATTAAAACAAGAAAAATTCAAGTATTTATTTAGTTCAAACGAGTTATTCAAAAAATGAATTTTTAAAGCTCAAATGGCTAACTATAGATGAAATGAATACAAATTAAGTATATGGGAAAATATGGGCTAAAAATAAAAAAATGATCTAATATTATTTTCATAATTCACTAGACTATTTTTAAATATTCAAGGAGACACAGGGCAAGTTTTAGAATACACACACAAGAATAAAAATATCATGAACAATGTATTCATGATTTAGAGGCTCAAATCTCACAACTTGATTTTTCATAGTATGAACAAGCATTATTCAGATCTACGCATATATCATAACAAACTCATTAAGAACTGAAACACTTAAATATTAAAGCACGTTTCTCTTATTAATCATACTCCCTCCGTTCACTGTTAATGTATCTATTTTACTATTTTGGGTCGTCCACTATTAATGTATTCATTTCCTCTTTTAGATATATGGGACTCACACACATCACTAATACAATTAAAATATGGGACCACACACCCCACTAATACAACCACCCACTACACATACAATAATAATATTCCTTAATTCACGTGCAAAAAGTAAATGGATACATTAATTGTGGACGGAGGGAGTAATAAACATCTTAAAGGTGAAATAAAAATAAAAATAAAAGCTCATAGATCCCATGAAATTTCAGGTTATAGACTATAAAATCTCATTCCCTCTTATTCATAAGGATTCAAAATACATAGAAAATTAAAATAAGGAATGAAATAACTCAATTTCAATCTCCTTCAAATTTGGCACAAGTTCCTCAAGTTGTTCAATTCCGTCGGGGATTAGGCCTCAGTTGCAGAACTTACTTCCTTACTCCAATACCTTTTCAATCATTACAACTCAAAAAAATCCCATCATCATAGGACTCAACAGTAATAACACAGGAAACATATGAAAAGTCACAAAAAATAAATAAAAAAAAATAAAAAAATCGCAAAAAAATGGACTCCCAAACTCATGGCTATAAAACAATGCAAAATGAACATACTTAAGTGCAGATGGAACTAGGGAAGAACATTACACCCTCTAAACTTAGATGAAAACGTGAGTTGAATCTAAATTTCAAATTATGTAATTACATTAACTGTAAGCATGCACGCGGGCTAACCGAGTCAGCATGTAAAGCTGAGAGTTATTATTATTATTATTATTATTATTATTATTATTATTATTATTATTATTATTAATAAGTTACCTTAAAACCTTGTGATAGGCGTTGCTCGACTGGCCCAAGAGGAAGCCTAAAGAGAAGGCCATGCGGAAGAAAAGCCCAAGCCACTTGCAGCTGCACCTTGGATAGCCCTACTGACACATACCACTAGCAGTGTGGTAGGAACGACCACAAGAATAATAAAATTGCCTCCGATCAGCGGATGCAAAGCAAGCGTGCTCCTCAAGCGCCCAAGAGGACCACCATAGCGGGCCCACCTGAGACCATAGGGTAATTAATGCTTTGGGTGCCACCTACATTGATTACCCTAGCCTCATAATGCTATACATATGTAAATCCAATTATGGACAATTCATTTCATTCGCTACCCACACATATTGTAACCCCTATATGTCACCTCTTATGGAATCTCAATTGTTAGAGGAACAGAAGACGGTAAATAAAATACAATCTTTCTGCCTCCCAGAGACAAGAGTTGGGAGGAATTCCTGCCCCATCTAGCTATTATGTTTGATTAGTTGAGAATTGAACACAACCACAATATTTTGCATTATTAATTTTAATTCTCTTAAATTTTAAACAATGTATGAGTTAATTTCGAATTTGTTGTATTATTTATAACAACTATAAATTTATAATTTTATAAACATTTTTTATCATACAACCCGCAGGCTCAGCCCGTTTAGCCAGAAGTCCATTAATTTTACAATTGTGAATCGGAGTATCATGCTATGACAAATGCTTCAGCTGAGCTCATTTGGGTGACGAATCTTCTTCGTGAACTTCAAGTTTTGTCTTCGTCTCGTCCTATTCTTTTATGTGATAACAAGAGTGCTATCTTTCTCAGTCAGAATCCTGTTGCTCACAAACGAGCTAAAAACATTGATCTTGATTATTGCTTCATTTTCGAGCTTGTGTCCTCTGGGAGATTAGTCACACAATTCGTACCTTCTCACTTGCAGCTTGCTGATATGTTTACGAAGAGTCTTTCCCGTCCCTCCTTTAAATTTCTACGATCCAAGCTTTGCGTGTGTCTTCATCCCACGCAACGCTTGAGGGGGGTAATAGGAGTAATTAGAGGGATTTTAATTTAATTAGGAGGATTTTAATTGTTCATATCTTTTATTTATTTGTATGTATTATCTCCATATATAACTCTCATAAATTGTGGAGTTTGTTGTATCATTTATCTATATATAGTGATATTCTCTACATCACCAAAATACACGG
Organism: Pogostemon cablin; assembly: GCA_023678885.1. NCBI lineage: Eukaryota > Viridiplantae > Streptophyta > Magnoliopsida > Lamiales > Lamiaceae > Pogostemon > Pogostemon cablin. The sequence goes on from CM042976.1 coordinate 4,947,811, forward strand.
TGACAATCTAAATATTATTCACAGATTTACTTTTCAGTAGTTCAATTAATTAGAAGCACGATTAATCCAAAATCCGTTAGAGATAACCCTTATAGATTGTGGTTGCACTTTTAATATCCATTAATTGTATGAAAGGCATTCATGAGTTTCCCATGTACAAGACTTTGTCGTGGCTAGTAATTAATATTAGACAAAGACTTGCGTGAGAACGTCTCATATAATGACTTATTTGAGACGGGTGAAAAGTGATAACTTATGTAACGAAAAGTGCTACTGATAATACTATTTTATTAACAATTTAAAGTATAAATGAAAAGTGATAACACTTTATAACGAAAGTAATAATATTTCATTGCGAAAGTAATAATTATTTTAAAAAGTATAAAATGATCTCACATAACACGGTATCACGCAAGACCTAATCTTTAGTATTAAAAGCTGATATAGTTATCTAGATTCAAATATATATTTAATGGTAGCCTCAATAATGATAATCTATAAGTCAAAATTTTAGATTAAAAAAGCTGGTAGTTCGTATTTGGGCGAGTAATCCTCTTTAGCAAATGAGACTATATATATGGTTCAGTTACATTCTAAGAAAATTTATCTTAATTATTTTTAAAAAAAAATTGATGTTAATATTTTTAAAAAAATAATACTCCATAATCATTCTATAAATAAGATGCGAAACAGTTGTGGGATGCCTCGATAGTCTTTCCGCGGGGCCCAATAGGCTAAAATACCCGTCCATGATTAACGGCTAGGATTAACCCTTGGAAAAGTGACAAATTAACAACAGTTTAAGTTAACTACAGTTAAAACCCACGCGATAAATAAAAGTGTGACTATAAAATGCCCCCACAAATGATGGAAAAGCTCACATAACAACTTATTTCTTGTTACTCTATCTCTCTCTCTATAACACGAAAAGCATCATCTTCTCTCTCTTCTCACTCCAAATCCACACACTAAAAATGGAGAACATTGATGATGAATATAGGAACTATTGGGAAACCAACATGTTCCTCCAGACTGAAGAACTCGACAGGTACACCATCCGTCGCGTACCGCATCATACAAGTCTGGTTCTGTTCGTCTAGACGTACAAAACCAAACATGTCCTGATGTTGTACGCAACGATCAATCAAAATTAACTCCTAATTAGTATATTTTCAGTCACACATTACAAACGAACAATTTAATTAAAGATACATGTGTGTGTATATATATATGTAGTTACTTCGACGAGGTGATATCGGTTTATTACGACTCGAGCTCGCCCGATGGAGTACAGTCGTCTATGGCGTCGAAGAACATCGAGTCGGAGAGGAACCGAAGAAGGAAGTTGAACGAAAGGCTTTATGCACTAAGATCAGTGGTCCCAAATATTACAAAGGTAATGTCACACCTATGATTAATTAATTAATTATGTATGATTAATCAGCTACATTATGCAAATAATGGTTTTATAAGCCCCACGGGGCGTTCATTTTTCTCTACCATATCTTATTAGTTTAACCATAATCTAATTTAATCATTTAAAATGATTATTGATCGATGACTCTACTAATTTAATATACGTTACAACTATACATCTCTATAAAATGTTCTATAAAAATATGTCCTTTAAATATTATAGACCAAGAAGGGCATTTATTTTTAGAAAGGGGGCCATAAAATATTTGATCTTGAATTTATTTTATTTATTTATTTATGAATTATACCTATATTTGTTCTTGCGAATTACAACTATATATATTTGTTAAGATGCCCTACAAAAGTCTGTCCTTTATAACATTAAATAATTTTAGAGCCAGGAGGGCATTTATTTTTAGAAATGGGGGCCATAAAATATATAAAATTGAAATTACTTATTATTATTACTGATTTTTTTTTTGGGTATATAGATGGATAAAGCATCTATTATTAGGGATGCAATTACTTATATCAAGACATTGCAAGAAGAAGAGAGAAAAATCCAAGCAGAAATATCAGAAATGGAATCAAATAGTGGAATTTCTGAGATTGATTATCAAGAAAGTGCAGTTTCTTGTTCTAAACCTAAGAGAACAAGAATGGAGCAGCCATCTCCCATTGAGGTTCTTGAGGTCTTTAATTATTCCTTTTATACTCCTTAAATTAAGTGATTTTTTGTGAAGATTTTAAGTTTTATTTTAATATTAAAATACTCAATTTTAGAAGTTTCTCATTTTGGAGAGTCAATTGTTTTGTTTGTTTGGCTTTTTTCTATTGGGAGATAATAATTATTATTATTTTGAATACATGTCATACATGACGACAACATGAAATAGCATACACCTACAATTTTTTAATAATTCGTAATAGTATAAAATATTATATAGAGTATATTTCACCATCATTTTTTTATTGTTTTTCATAGCTTTTAAGCGAGGAAGGAAAAAAATATTGAATTGATGCACCTTAAAATTGAGATTTAAAATTCAGACAAAAGTTTGTTTCTAGATAAAGTGTGATAACATTTTTTAACAAAAGTAATGTCTGATGGATGAAAAGTAATAAACATCAAGTTAAATTATTTCATAAATAATTATTAAAAAAGTAATTACTCCCTCCATATCAGGAGATCTTCACCTTTCATTTATAATTTACTAAGAAAAAGTGAACGATCCCTTCAAGACGGATGAAGTACATTTTTAATGAAAATTAGAAAAAGGGTGAATATATCTTTAAAGAATTTCAATTGCTACTATCATTGGGTAATTACTATCAAAAGTTATGATATACTCCAATATATAATTATTACTTTTTAAGTCCTAATATTCCAAGGGAGGATAAAAATGGTTTGATTGAATAAATGAATAATTGACAGATAAGAGTATCCAAGATGGGAGAGAAGGTAATGGTGGTGAGCTTGGCTTGCAGCAAAAGAAGAGACACAATGATTGGGTTATGTGAGGCTTTTGAATCATTAAAGCTTAAAATCATTACTTGCAGTATCAAGGTTTTCTCTGGGAGGCTTTTCAAGACTGTGTTTCTTGAGGTACCCCCTCTCTCTCTCTCTCCAATCTCTTTCTCTCTCTTAAATTTGTGGTGTGGTGTGGAAGGGCATCTTAAATCTAAAGTAGAATGAGGATATAATGGAAGAACATTACATGCTTTCTTGTCACTCAAGTTGTCTTTTTGTGTAACCAAAAGGTTAGCCTTAATATTATTTTAGCAGCTAGATAATATTGTTAAATGAGTAATGCAAACATTTAAGAATGGTATTAATTTGTTTAGCATTAAGAGGGCATATATCAGTTAATAATGCGGCTTTTGGGGGATCATAACTTATTTTATTTTATCTCAATCATTGATGTATTCATTAAAACACAACTATAGATTATAGGGCAATCCTATAAGAAAAAACTTATGTGAGATCGTCTCATGTAGACGGTAAAAAAGTGATAATTTTTATATAGAAAAGTGATAATAAATTCATGAAAAGTGATGATGTTATTTCATGAACAATTTATAGTATAAATAAAAAATGATAGCATTTTATAGCGAAAGTGATAACGTTTTAACCGAAAGTGATAACTATTTTAAAAAGTAAAAAATAATCTCACGTGAGACGGTCTCACGCAAGACCTACCCATCTTATAATGAGTGTATGTTTACATTATTATAATTATTATTAAAGTATGATTATTATATAATATATGTATATTATGTTTATTGATATTTAAAATATGTTAGTAGTTAATTATATTTTAATACCTTAAAATTATATTTTTATTACATTATTTCTTATCCTTTAGAAAAATATACACATCTCACATAATATATGTATCATCACACATGAGACTTTTCTTGTATTATAATTATAATATACATTATTCTTGCTTATTAGTTTTGTAAGTCGAGAATAAGAAGTGATAATATTTTTATAATAAAAATAATATCTAACCGATGAAAAGTGACACCTTATTATTTTAACTATTTTGTAAACTATTTGTATGATAAATTGAATGAGGTAAATTTGTGTGAGGCGATCACACTATGAGACCATTTTATGCTTTTGTAATTAATTATCATTTTGTATATTAAAGCTATTATTATTTTTCTTTTAAAATGTTATCACTTTTCATTTGTATTATAAATTATTAATAAAATAGTTAACAACACTGTTAACATTTCTCATTAGTTAGCTAGGTATCACTTTTTATTATAAAAGTTATCACTTTTTACTCATTTTACATAAGTCATTAATTTCTTGGAGCGGTCTCTTGTACCCATAATGAATAATATTTTTACTTATAAAAAAAAATTAATTATGATATAAATAAAAATTAATATCCTTTATCAGATTTTTTACTAATTTGGTTATCCATGTTATGAGAATAAAATACTCCATACAGTTTGTTATTCCCTCGCAATCCATCTAGACTTGTTATTATAAATTTATAATAATCTGAATTTAGAAAAATGTCGTAGATTTATGGTCCACTTACGGATCTCTCCAGTATTTAATTACTTATTTCACATTAATAATTCTTACCAAACCGACCCTCCTTACAATGATTTCAGCGATATCTAATTTTCTTATTTACTAGCATTTGACCAGTTCGCGGGAATATAAGTTATCACAATGTTATTAAATTTTATTTAATAATTAAAATTCTATTTGAATTGAAATATATTATGTGTATGTAACTATTAATTTTTTTTATATTATTTAAATTCTACGTTATTATATTTGGAATTTTTAATATCTCAAACTTATAAGTTGTGATATGGTGATTGGAGTACTTCATTCTTCCTACGAATGTTGTTATATTTACTGTGTTGTGTGTGGCTCCATGGAGATATATTGATTATTTTGTGTATGCATCATTTATCAAAAATAAAAAAATGTAACAATATTTGCGAGACGTCTTATTTAGTAAAATGTAACAACACTCATTGGACAATGTATTCCCTTCGTACCACCCAATTTATATTAAAAAAATATATTCTCTTCGTCCGATGAGTGTTGTCACATTTTATTAAATAATGCATCCTAAAAATATTGTTATATTTTTCTTTTGATAAATAATACCCACACAAAATAATTAATATACCTTCATGAAACAACGCACAACACTGATACAATTATCCACTATACTATACATTAAAATACTAAATTTCTTAATCCCCGTACAAAAAGTAATCCATGCAAAAAAAATATTACTATTAGAATGGGACGAATGGAATACATATGTATGAGGTTTTATATTGTGATGATATGTATATTTAGTTTAGGTTTTTTATGTGTAATGAATTAAATAGTTTTTAGTTGAATCGACGTTATACGTATCTTTATTCTTTTTTCATGTATAGTAAAATAATGTAAATATAAAAAACCAACAATTTTTAAATTTTTATTTATATTTATATTTCATTACGTAAACATATGTTATAACAATTTCAAATAATGTCTTAATTACTTAACTCTATCTTCAAATACAACCTAAATTTTTCAATAATTAACTCAAATTGAAATAAATTTCAACATATTAATTGAAAAAAAATACGCATACAAAAGTATTGTCTTTAATTTTAATTATTTTGTTGGACATAAAATTATTAGGATTAAAATGATAGTAAAACAAATAAATTTATTTATTTAAAGAAATAAGAATAAAATGAGTAGTGAGAAATTGAAGAAAATTTGAGAAGAAGTGAGAAATTGAAAATATTTTGACCAAATTTTGAACGGGAAAAAATATGTTGACTTTAGATGTTGTTATATATATATATATATATATATATATATATAGATTAGACAACTTGTGTATATTGCACCTTCATATTACACAAAGTCTATTGTGAGATGGATTTGAGACGAGTCCACCCATTATTATAGTATGTTTCTTGTATGGATAAAATATGTTTAATAATTGTTAAAGTATATTATGTTTGATTATGTATTAAAGTATGATTTTAGTATGCTATAATATGATTTATTATTAACATACTTTAACTACAAATAAACATATTTTATCTATACAATAAGCATATTCTAGTGATGAGTCGATCCGTCTCACACCCGTCTTATAAATAACTCGTCTTACAAGAGAGTCTCTCCTCATAGTAAGGGTTACGGTACTAATAGGTTTATATGTGAATCATATTTATAAAAATAAAAATTAATATATAAAAATTTACACTTTTAAGAGTAATAATTTTTATTCAAATGAATAATAATTCATGATTTAGAGAGTAATTTTTCATATATTAAAATATAATTGATAAATTAGAGTGTACAAGAATATGAAGGGTAATTTTTCCATTTAGAAGAGGTAAAAATTTATCTTTATGATTACAAGTAAATTTTCATATACTAAAAAATAATTATTAAAAATGCACGTGTCAATTCAATTCAACAAATATTTGCTTTCTTTTAAATATCAAAAACTACTTTTAAATGCATATGATTACTTTAAATTTTGTACAGAAGAGTCTCTTGCACAGTAGAATAATTAATCTTTTGTTGTAAAAAATAATAATAATGATTTCATGTTAATTTCTGTCTAACTATTAACTCCATTTGCTTAATAATTTGATTTGAGCTAATTATTTTGTGTAAATGTAAGTAGCTGTATCTTGTCTATTATTAATAATATTCATTTACAACGAAAACTTATTTTAGAGATAAAAGTAGAAACTTGATATCAGATTCTTCTTTTTCTTTTTCACTAATAATTTATTTTCAATCTTTTTAATTATGATCAATTATTAATTAATTTCAGGGTGATGAGGAGGAGAAAGATGTGTTAAGAGCAAAGATCGAAGCCGCCATTGCCGCTCTAAATAATTCACGCACAGTAATCAACTCTAACTAAATATTAGTAATTAATAGTACTTAATTTTAAAGTTAATTTGTTGTTTTAAAATTGTTAGGAATTGTGTATTATAATCGAAATAATATTTATATTGTCTCGTATTTCATGACTTATTATGTCCATTTAGAAACCTGTAATGACATGAAATACATTTTCTCTTTAGAGGATCTGAAATGCTTATGAGTTTGGGTACGATTTTTTTTAATTAAAATATATACATTTTTCTTGGATCACATATTATTAAATATTGCATATTATCATTTAATTTTAGGGTGACTCTGGGTGCACTAAATGCACCAAGTGCACCTGCACTCCAAGATTTATAGATTTGGGAGTAATGGGTAGTTTTTTTTTTAAATTAATTATATTATTTTACTTAATGATGGAGATTAAAATAAACGTAATCTAATGATTAAGATTATACATGTCCAATTTAATTGGACTCTAATTTATTAGTTATTAATAATTTGTAATTTTACATGATTATTTTGGATGAAATTCACTTTTTTACGCGTGAGTTGTGAATTATTTAATGTTAATTACGACTTATTTCTATTTTATACACTTGAACTTTTATTATTTTATTTCTTATTGAAACAGGCCAAAATTGAGATAAATTGTACAGTCACATAATTTATTTTTGTGACTGATACAATAATTTTAATTGCAGGAAAATTAAAGAGTTGACCAAGATAATTAAGAAAAAGAAGGATTTGGTGATCAACAATAAATAAAAACTTATCAATGATGAGATGCAATGAATCTGAACATTCTTCAAAAAGGAAATAAATCAATTAGGTTTCTTGGGAGACAAGAAGATAAATAAGGAGGATATATTCTTTACGCTACACACGTTCATCATTGTTGGACTTTAGAAGGCAGCCATTGGAGGAGGAAGTTCCACCACGAAGAACATCAGTGTTATCGGTTTTGTTAATTTAATTTAATTTCGATTATGTAATTTTGTTTCTAGTCCGATGGTTGTGAACCTCCCATGAATTATTTATTTGATTGTTAGGAAATTTTATGTTGCAAATTTTTATATGAATTTATCTTATTACATGCACTGAATTGATTTTATAATAATTTGATAATTATTTTAGTCTGGTCATCTAGATTAATTGTTAAATTGTTTATTGTTATTTCATGATCCATGATCCGTAATTGTTGTGAGGATTGAATTGAGTAGCGAAATAGAGGAAGGTCCTCTAGGTGTAATAAGATCTAGGTTGTATGATTCCTAGCCGCTTTTCGTAGCCTGTTTGGAGTCTTAATGCATTTGCGAGTTCGAATCCATAGGGTCACTTGTAAATAGTTCAATTTAGTGGTCGTACCCTAATTGATGATCTTAAGAACATTCAGGTTAATTTGGTCGTACCATTAGCCTAGGGATTTGAGTTTGTATAATTGTTTGCATGTTTAATTCTTGCAATTTTATGAATTAGGATATGGAAGGGGATCAAATCCTTGGACTAGGTTGTTATTTTATTTTTTCTATTATTTAATTTTATGTTTGCTATTTTAATTATTTATTTTCATGTTAGTAGTTGTTAGAATCCAATCCATCCCCCATTGTTACTTTAGAAACACGTTAAGTTCAATTGAAATTCGATTACTCCCTGTGAGTTCGACCCTTACTTACCCTACTACATTCTTAGTGGGTTTGTTTGAAAAAATTATAAATATTATTTTTGGGTGTCGGCGACAACACATCAGTTATTATAAGATATATATTAAAAATAATTTAGCACTTAAAATTACACAGAATATGCCAATTATTTCAAACTTATTTGGATTTATTAAAGGTAACTTTTTGCATCTTAATTATACTTAAATACAATAAAAAAAATACTATTAAATTACATAAATAAATTTATTGTAATGAAACAAAATTACCTATATGCGATTGCACACTTTTTTCTGCAGATTGCATTGATGTTGCATATTTTTCTCTACAACAATTCAAAGTTAAAAAATATATATGCAGGATCGAAAAATATGCAAAAAATGAAATGTGTATAAAAATTGTGCTGAAAAAAGTGTACAGAAAGAAAAAAAAAATGAAATAACATGGAAGTAACTAAAATAATATATATATATATATATATATATATATATATATATATGAAAAACATTGTCGTTTGGTTTCGAACCCACAATAGCCGGGTATTGGGACAAATGCTGGGCCACTCGCCGCTTCAATATTATAAGAGAAAACGTTACACGTACATAATTTATTCTTGCCAAATATCCATTATTAAAAGTAAAAATTCATGTGTTTTATTCTTGCCAAATTAAATATCCATTATTGAAAGTGAAAATTTTACTTTACACCATCTTAATTGAATTATGTTCATATTTCAGCATAAAACTCGTTATTTTTTACTCCCCGTCCCATTTCAATATTTACATTTGTTTTTTTACATTGATTAAGGAGTATATAATTTTAATAGATAGTGCGTGAAAATATATAATATTTAATATAAAGTGGGTAGATGTATTAGTGTTGGATGTGGGGACTATGGTTATATACTCCCTCTGTCCCACTATCTATTAAAATACTATACTCTTTAATCAACGTGCAAAAAACAAACGTAAACATTGAAACGGGACGGATGGAGTATATATTTGAGAATTACGTACACAATTGAGGTGTTTTATCGTATTTTACGTCAAAAACATGGATAAAAAGAATAAAGTTGAAAAAGAGTTAAAAATGACAAAAAAATACTGAGTTCAACCCCATCGAGCCAGATGACGGAACTCGAACTGGGACGAAGGTGGAACTAGAAACTTCAGAAAGGTGGCTCGACCCCCTCTGGCTAAAGTGGCTTGAGTCGAGCCAGGTACAGATATTCACCAGAAAGTCAATTCGACCATATCCGCTAGGCTCAACCCTCAACAAGAGTCGAGCTACCCAACTCGACCCCCGTCGAGTCAGGTAATCCTAGACGAGTCAATTTCCAAAAAAGTGTAGATCCGAAATTTACACCTTTTAGTACGTATAAATGCTTGATTGGCGTGAAAAAAAATCTAGGAATGATGTTTTAATGATTCTACACTGTTATGAAAACTTAAGCAAAAACTTGATGAAGACCACTCAAGAACTTGCACTCACTCTATTGTTTGATCACTCACATTTCACACACGAATCGATTAATGAACGAAGAATGAAATGAAAGAGATCAACACAAAAGATGTATAGTGGTTCGGCATAAGCCTACATCCACTTCTTGAGAGAAGAATTCACTAAACGTTGATGATGGTTACAAGACTACAAGCACACTCGAAAACCATAATCTTAAGTTTGCTTCTTCTTCTAAACTGATGTGTGTTGTGATTGTGTGAAGATGATGACTTACTTATAAGCTGACAGTTCCTTCAACGTGTGTGTTCAACGTCTAGATTCCTTTCCATCCAATCAAACACATGCACATTAATCAGTTGCAACCAACTGATCTTTCCACTCTCAGCTGATGCTTCCAACTGCTTCTTCAATGCTGACTGTCATGCTAACTACCACGCTGATCAATTGATGCTCCAATGATCTAATGGCCAATGCACATGATCTTCTACTCACTTGATCTACCAATGAACAACCTTCATTTGTAGCATTTGTTTAAGGAAGTTGCAACACACACACACATGCTCATGCTATACACAAACAGGTAGCATACACACACATGCATGGTCTACATCCTCACAAATCTCCACCTTAGACCTTGCATCATGTTAGCTTCATCCTCTCCACCTTGCTGCTTTTGTAAGGAGCAGCAACCTTCACTTCCTTACTTAATTCAACTGAGTCAAGTGCTTACACAGCTCATACTTCTAAGCTGTTAAGGCATTTGTAAACATGTCTGCAGGGTTGTCATCTGTCTTGATCTTCTTGACACTCACTACCCCTTTGTCTATCATGTCCCTTATGAAATATAACCTCACATCAATATGCTTGGTCCTTTCATGGTATCTTGATGCTTGGAGAGATGTACTGCACTCTGATTATCACAATGTACTTCAACTGATTCTTGTCCAACTCCAAACTCACTCAAGATACCTGTCAGCCATACTCCCTCTTTGATTGCTTCTGTAAGTGCAACAAATTCTGCCTCTGTAGTTGATAAGGCCACTATATGTTGATGAGTTGCTTTCCAACTTACTGCAGTTCCAAACAAATTGAACACATAACCAGTAAGAGACTTTCTTGTGTCAAGATTTGCTGTATAATCAGCATCAACATATCCAACTACTGCCTTATCCCATGTTGCCCTTTTCTGAAACTTCAAGCCTGCTGTGATGGTTCCTTTAACATACCTGAGAGCCCACTTTACTGAACTCCAATGTAGCAAACCTGGATTACTCATAAACCTGCTAATCATACTCATCACATAAGCTAAATCTGGCCTGCAACATACCATTGCATACATCAAACTGCCAACAGCATCAACATCAACAATGTTGCATAATCAGCACATAAGGCAAAACATAGGGAATATTGCTCATTTCAACCTTCTCTTGATCTGTCTGAGGAGCTTGGAGTAATGACAAATTCACTCCTTGCTTTGCTGGTGTAGTTACAGTTTTGCTGAGATTCATATTGTATCTCTTTAAAACTTTGTCTAGGTAAGATTCTTGGAACAACTTTAGCTCACCAACTGATCTATTTCTCTCAATCTGCATACCAAGAATCACCTTTGCTTCCCCTAGATCTTCATATCAAATTCCTGCTTAAGTATCTTCTTTACCTCATCTATACCAGCTTGATCCTTACAAGCTATAAGAATATCATCTACATACAAAAGTAAGTATGTATAACACCCTTCTTTGTACCTAACATAAACACAACTGTCATGTAGGCTTCTGCTGAATCCATTTGATGTAATGTAATCATCAAACTTCAAATACCACTGTCTTGGACTTTGTTTCAGACCATACAAAAATTTCAGCAGTAAGCAAGCTTTACTTTCAGCTCCTTCAACACTTACACCATCAGGGATCTTCATGTAGATATCCTCTTCAAGATTTCCATGCAAAAATGTTGTAGTGACATCCATCTGATGTAACTCAAGGTCAAACTGAGTTACTAATGCTAGTAAGATTCTAATAGAACAATGTTTGACAACTGGTGAGAATATTTCATTATAATCAACACCTTCTTTCTGAGAGAAACCTCTTGCTACAAGTCTTGCCTTGTACCTAACACCTCCTTCCTTGCTTGTAACAGGCTTCTTCTTGTAGATCCATTTACAGCTTACTAACTTCTTGTTCTTTGGTCTGTCAACAATCTGCCAAGTCTTATTCTTATGTAGTGATAGCAACTCTTCTTCCATAGCAACTATCCATTTGTTATTGTCATTTCCTGATATAGCTTCATCATATGTTCTTAGCTCATAACTTTCTATATCAGATGCAACATACAGTGCATATGATACTATATCAGCTTCCATGTATCTTACTGGAGCCTTAATCTGTCTCCTTAGCCTATCCCTTACAAGTTGATAAGAACTTAGATCATACCTTGAACTGGATGAACTAGAAGAACTAACTTGCTTAGTTTGATCAGTACTGTTGTCTTCTTGATTACACTGCTGAGCTTCTTTTCTTGCTTGCTCCACCTGAGGCTCATCAAAGTCTGTAGTAATTGATACTACAGAATTTCTTTCAATCAATGGCATATTTCTTTCACTGAATGTGACATTTCTACTAACAATAAACTTGTTAGTTTCATAACACCACAATCTGTATCCTTTTACTTCTTTGGAGTATCCAACCATCACACATTTTACTGCTCTAGGTTCCAACTTATCGTGCTTCACATGAGAGTAAGCCTGACATCCTATTACTCTTAGGTGAGTGTAACTAGGTGCCTTTCCAGACTACACTTCTTCAGGTGGTTTGAATTTCAAAGCTGCTGATGGACATAAGTTGATCAGATAGGCTGCTGTAGTCACAAGTTCACCCCAAAACCCTTTGGTAAATCCTCCACTACTCAGCATGCATCTTACTCTTTCTAACAATGTCTGATTCATTCTTTCTGCAACACCATTTTGTTGTGGAGTTCCAGGTGTAGTCTTGTGCCTCTTAATTCCCTTTTCTCTGCAGAAAGCATTGAATTCTTCAGAAACAAACTCAAGCCCATTGTCTGATCTTAAACATTTCAGCTTCTTTCCTGTCTGATTCTCCACCTCAGCAAGCCATTCCTTAAATGCAGTGAATGCTTGATCCTTTGTTTTAAGAATCTTAACCCATAGCTTCCTAGAGTAGTCATCTATGAAAGATATAAAATATCTTCCACCTCCAATAGTTGGATTTCTTGAAGGTCCCCATAAATCTGTATGAACATACTGAAGCTTTTCTGATGAAGTATGTTCTCCTGAACCAAACTTCAACCTCTTTGCCTTGCTTAGAATACAATCTTCACATTGATTCATCTTACAGGTTGAGCTTATATCTAGAAATTCCTGTCTTGCTAGCTCTTGTAACCCTCTCTCACTTACATGAGCTAGTCTTCCATGCTACAACTGAACATCTTCTTGCTCTTGAGAAGTGTTCAACTGCCCAGAGACAACTGATCCTTCAAGAAAATAGAGATCAGAGCTCTTAACTCCTTTCATCACCACTGACTTATCCTTTATAATGGTGAGTACACCTTTCTTCACCATAGTACTCACATCCCAAGGAGTCTAACATTCCTAATGATATCAGATTCCTTCTCAAACTTGGTACATACCTCACATTTGTGAGCAACTTAATGGATCCATCAAACATTCTGAATTTGACAGAACCAATACCCTCAATCTTGATGGCTTGATCATTACCTAACAAGACTGATCCCTCATGATATGGTTTTAAATCAGTGAACCAATCCTTGACTGATGTCATATGAAAGGTACAACCTGAATCTAAAACCCACTGATCTGACACTTGACCAGAAACAACAACCAAAGCTTCAATATAATTTTGATCCTTGTTACCTCTATTTTCAGTCACTTGATTGGCATGAATTCTTTGATTTCCTCCCTTTTCAGCAATCTTCCTGGCCACCATTGCTTTCCACTTATGGCATTGCTTCTTGAAATGACCAGGCCTGTTGCAGTGGAAGCAGTTATTGTTTTCTTCAAATGCTGATGTACTTTGATTTCCTTTTTCATATTTCTTCTTATCAGCAGCAGAATTATTGTCATTCTTGTTCCACTTATTTTGTTTGTTGGCAACAAGACCTTCTCCTGCAACTGCATTATCTGAAGTCTTGTGGAGCACCTTTGCTTTGATTGCTAGAATCACTTGCTCCAAAGAGATTGATTCAGCATTTCCATACAACAATGTATCTCTCAATCCTTCAAAGGACTTAGGAAGTGCTGACATCAATATGACAGCCTTATCTTCACTTGACAGTGCTACATCAATGTTTTCTAAGTCATCTATGATCTTATTGAAATCATCTAGTTGGCCTAGAATGGACTTATCTTCTGATACTTTGAAGGAGTAGAGTTTCTGTTTGGTGTACAGTCGATTTGCCAATGTCTTCACCATGTAAAGATCAGCAAACTTCTTCCACATATCCCTTGCAGATACTTCCTTTGAGACTTCCCTTAGAGCTTTATCACCTAAGCACAGAATGATGGCACTTCTTGCTTTGGGCTGTTGGTCTTGGTCTGCAGCTAATACACCAGCATCCACAGCAGTTGCTTGATCTGGAAGTGGTTTAACTGCATCAGCAATACCTTGTTGAATCAATACAGCCTCCATCTTCATCCTCCACAAACTGAAATCAGTTTTCTCTGTAAACTTCTCCACATCAAACTTGGTTGTAACTATGATTCTTCTCTTCTGATCTGGTATTGTGGCAGCTTCTTATCCTTCCCACAGACGGCGCCACTTGTTATGAAAACTTAAGCAAAAACTTGATGAAGACCACTCAAGAACTTGCACTCACTCTATTGTTTGATCACTCACGTTTCACACACGAATCGATTAATGAACGAAGAATGAAATGAAATAGATCAACACAAAAGATGTATAGTGGTTCGGCATAAGCCTACATCCACTTCTTGAGAGAAGAATTCACTAAACGTTGATGATGGTTACAAGACTACAAGCACACTCGAAAACCCTAATCTTAAGCTTGCTTCTTCTTCTAAACTGATGTGTGTTGTGATTGTGTAAAGATGATGACTTACTTATAAGCTGACAGTTCCTTCAACGTGTGTGTTCAACGTCTAGATTCCTTTCCATCCAATCAAACATATGCACATTAATCAGTTGCAACCAACTGATGAATCAGTTGCAACCAACTGATCTTTCCATTCTCAGCTGATGCTTCCAACTGCTTCTTCAATGCTGACTGTCATGCTAACTGCCACGCTGATCAATTGATGCTCCAATGATCTAATGGTCAATGTACATGATCTTCTACTCACTTGATCTACCAATGAACAACCTCCATTTGTAGCATTTGTTTAAGGAAGTTGCAACACACACACACATGCTCCTGCTATACACAAACAGGTAGCATACACACACATGCATGGTCTACATCCTCACATACACCTATAAAAAGGGGTCTTTACATATCATAATTCTAAACACCAATACAACTCTCTCATCTCAAAAATTCGTCGTTACCGTACTTAGAGATTTCATCGCTTGTTTATCTACTTGAGAAGAACAGAGATTATACTTAGAACGGAGGACGCATGACGACACTACAACATACCAGGGTTTATTCTTCTTTCTTTTACTTTACAGTTTTATAGATTCATGGATAAATTACATTCCATAACTATGATTGTTTCTTGTAACACTATAAGCTCGTGCTTCTTTGAATAGTTTTAGTGATTTAACGGTTTTCATTTTGTTGGATTGATAGACCTACATATTGGTGCTGATGATTTTGCATAATGTTTATTACTTTGTTGAAGTATTTGATTTAAGACTTATTGTATCCTAAGTTTGATTTTAGTTTGATTTCAATAATTTTCATATCAACCTGTGAAAGATATGATTGATATCGGTATGTGTTGCAGGATTTTATGAGTTAATTGTTATAATTAGGAATAGGGAGAGACTATTTACACCCCAAAATTGTTAAATGAACCCCTATTACTATATGTACCCCACTAAAATAAAAAATTATATATTTACACTCCATACAAAGACAACTCCACCCTTTTAATTAATTATACCTAAATTAAAGAAAAATTAATTAATTACAAATTTTCAAAAAAAAAAAGAAAAGAAATCGTTGAACTGCAACTAGTGTGTTCTGCCTGTTGTGACTGATCAAAAGCGAAAGGAAAGGGAAGAACTCCTCTATCCACCGTCAAGACTTCGTCAATGTCAAGTATGGATAAATTAAACAAAGCCCATGATTTGCTATATGAAACCCGTGACTCCTTCACCCCTGAAGGGTTAGGGTTTAGGGTTGATCCTAAACATAAACACCTCCAATTCACTGTCCTAATCCTCGGATTGATCAAATTCTTGTTGCTCCAACTTTCCGATTTCTAAACTTTCTTTCTGGAATTTGTCCGTGTAGATTTTTGTATAGTTTTAGTAATCGTGTACTCTCTTCTTTTCTTTTTTTCTCTTTCATTTATCTCATATTGGATATTTTCCGCATCTATTTTCGTTAAGCTTCTTTATTCAGTCATTACCTTATTATTTATTGGTCTCGCAGGTAAGCATGGATGGCACACTGTGTTGTACAATTTCAAATGATCATTTAGTGAAATATATGACGTGTTTAACTATGATATGATGGCCATGATACGTCTTCCATTTGCTCCTGGTCGTATTGAATGAATCTATTGTATCAATAGAGGTATATTCCCATATAAATTATAATGTGAAGTTGAAATCTGCAGTTGCTTGGATTGCTTTTAAAATGTATTATCATGTCCGATTTCGTTTGAGCAGGTGCACATGGGACAATCTTTTTGAGGAGAGAGAAGTATATCGGAGTGCATTTAGAAATCTGAGGTGTATTTAGAAATTGAATTA
The DNA here is from genome assembly GCA_023678885.1 of Pogostemon cablin. Lineage (NCBI taxonomy): Eukaryota > Viridiplantae > Streptophyta > Magnoliopsida > Lamiales > Lamiaceae > Pogostemon > Pogostemon cablin. Next base: position 4,964,661 of record CM042976.1, read on the forward strand.
TAATTAATTTCTTTATTATTTATAAAAGGTTATTTATGTCTTCTCACATTATCATATTCTAATTCTATAAGTTATTGGGGTTCATTTAAAAATGTCGGGGTGCAAAATAACCCCATTTAGGAATAATAGAAATATAATTCCTAGTTATAAGAATTGTCAATCTTGGATACCTATTTATCTATGTATGTCCTTGTTATGATATTAGATAAAAGAAACCTTATATTTAATTTCTGCGGTACCTATTAGAAATACTTGTAAGGTTCTTTTAAGGAAAGTCTTAGCAGCATTAACACATAAAAAGGAAATAGAGATTATTTCTCCAGCAATCTTGTATCAAGTGGCTTAGCATATTATTGTGATTTCTTCTATAACCTCCGCACGAATTAAATTTACCACGTCTTTTAAGTTAATTCGACTAAAAAAACTTGATTCTCTAGAACGTACTATCTTGTCATTTTTCTTTAAACCAATGATTAGAAAATCGGACCCGGTTCAACCGGAAAAACATAAATTACATATTTTAAATTTTAATAATATTTTATTATTTTATATATAATTTTATATTAACATACTTAGTGCACATGAAAAATAATAGATTAAAAGAGTAAAGTTAAATGTAAAAATAAGATGATTTTTTATTTTAATTTATATTAATAGTTAATCTAATTCAAAATTACTTTGAAATTGGAAGAAAATTAATTAAGAATATTAGAATTGAAATAAAAATGAAAAGAAAATTGTTAATTCTTTTTATTTGTTGACTCTAATTTTAATTAATATTCATTCAAAATATTTTTTCAATTATTTAGATACAATTAAGTAAATAAATTTATTTATTTCAAGATTTAAAAAATAATGAGTGATAAATTACAAATGTATATACTTGAAAGAAATGGAAAAGATCCTACATTGATTAATTTTAATTTATTGACAAGGGGAAAGTTCAATTGAGAATACAGAAATGGTCTCCATCTTTTAATCCCTACAAGATTAAATCTTCTGTTGTTCCTATATGGATCAGAATATATGAGCTTCCCTTGGAGCTATGGCACGAGGAGATTATGAAGAGTGTGGCTCGGGGGATACCAATTAGAATAGATCCCAAATCACTAGATGGCTCAACGGGCCATTTCGCTAGGGTCCTAGTTGAAGCAGACGTGCAAGAGGATCTGCCTACGCATATGAATATAGATACTTCGGAAAGTATTATTCGTGTATCTTTTGGTTATGAGTATGTTCCAGAATATTGCAAATTTTGTCATATTCTAGGACATAATGTGGCGAATTGTCTAAAGAAACAGGAGAAAAAGACACAGCGTAAGGCAAATATGAAAAGTAAAATAGATCATCCACGTGATTTTGTGGCACCGTTTAAGATCTGGAAGCGTACAGAGAATCATGTTCCATCGGTCCCTACTTAAAATAAATTTGATAGCCTTGATCAAGAGGTTAATGATGTGGATAAAGAGTCCAGCCAGGATCATCTGAAAGCTCATGATGGTCATCAGGAGAACGAGATTGATGATATAAAGGGTTGCAAAGAGGGTTCTAATAAACTCAGTCAAGGGGAGATAGTGGACAGGACTCTCATGCAGAGGATAGTGAAGATGAGGGAAGTGAATCGGAGAGGGAGGAGGTGGTTGAAGAATGTGATAATGAGAATGTTGATAAATCTAACCCTGAGGAATCACGACATGATCAAGATCTGGTTATTATTGACTCAGAGCCAATTCCACTTGTTGTACTTAGTCTGGAGCGGAATGAGGATCCTAAGACTCCTACTTAGAAAACATCTTGCTATTGTGCAAGCCAAGAAAACGGACGGCTCATAGTACCTCTCATTTCAGTCGACCAGACCCTCCAATTATACGTTCTCGTACTCCAGGAGGGTCGGGGGTAAAACATGTAGCTCTAGTGAAGAAAGAATCGAAGATTATGCATTCCTCCTCTATGAGAGAGTGGGGAAACCTGGTTAAGCCGCCGAGGCACGGTCATCATGATGGTAAGACATGAAGGTGATATTTTGGAATGTCAGAGGGTTTGGGAGGGCGACGGCTCAGGCTGCCCTTAAGGAATTTGGTAGAAAACACAGACCAATTTGGCTAGCTATTGCGGAACCAAAGGTTTTATATGAATCGATTCCCATGCATGTTTGGATTAGTATGGGCTATCAGTTTGCTGGACACAATTTTAGGGATGGTCTTCGCCCTAACATTTGGGTCTTTTATAATGCTACTAAAATGTCACAGGTTAAATCTGTCTACTCTTCTTCACAGATTATGATTTTTTACTTCATTTACAATGCTGCTGATTATCGTTTTGGATTTGTACATGCACATACAGATCACACTATTTGGCGTGAGCTGTGGTGTGAAATTACTGGTCATATGAGAAAAAATATAATGATTATCGGGGATTTTAACTCTACGTGGGGTGCGAATGAGAGTTGCATGGCGCTCGAAAGGATAACTTAAGTCCTTTGGAGTTTTGAGCTTTCTTGGATTCTACGGAGCTAACGGATCTTTCATTACAAGGTGCAAAGTTTACCTGGGTGAGCAGATCGGCAACTAGAGCTATAAAGGCCTCAAGGAATGATAGAGTTCTTGTTGATGATAGCTTACTAGATAAATGGGATGCAATAACTGGATTGTCATTGGCTAGGCATGGATCAGATCACTCTCCTATTTTGGTATCGTTTATGATGAATGAAAATATTGCAAGGCCGTTCAGGTTCCAAAGCATGTGGTTACAAGTTACAGGGTTTTTTATCCTTGCAGAAACTTCTTGGAAAAAATCTTCTTCATGTTTAAACCTTATTTCAGCCTTTGCGGCAAAAATAAGGAGGCTTAAGGCGGATATTAAGTGCTGGAATCAAGAAGAATTTGGTAATATCACTGGCTCAGTTGATAATGCCATGGATTCTTTGCAAAAAATACAAGAGAAAATTGAAAAGGAAAGAGATAGTGAGGAACTTTTTTACGAGAAATTAGATGCTCATATCACTCTTAATAAAAAGTTGGAGTAGAATTATCAATTTTTTGCTCAAAAGAATAGATTACCTTGGCTAAAGGAAGGGGACAGAAATATGGGTTTTTTTCAAAGGACACATCGAATCAAGAGGGCCAGAACCACAATATCAGCAATGGAAGTTAATGGTGATGTCACTGAGGACAGCAGGCAGATCTCACATCTTGTGGTTAATTATTATAACCAGCTGTTTCAGAAACCAACAGAGGATGGGGACTTTACACAATTGAGCTTCATACCGCATTTTGTTGGAGAGGAGAATAATAATAAGCTAGCTGCAATGCCTACAATTGAGGAGATTAAAGAGGCAGTTATGGGCTTATCTGCGGACATTGGGCCGGGTTCTAATGGCTTTGGCGGTCATTTTTATCATAAATGTTGGCACATTATAGGTGATGATCTTTGCAAGACGGTGCATAATTTCTTTTGCACGGGGGAGATGCCGGAGGGCATCAACTGCAATTTTATAGTCCTTATTCCTAAAGTGAAGGAAGCGGTCAGAGTGGAGGAGTATCGCCCCATAAATCTTTGCAACTTCTTCTTCAAGATTATTACTAAAATCTTGGCAACTAGATTGGGACCATTGTTAAATGATAAACTTAATAGCAACCAGTTTGGGTTTATCTCGGGAAGGAGTATACACCACTGCATTGATGTGGCGTCAGAAAGCTTCAACAGTTTGAATAATTCCAGATTAGGCAGCATTGGATTTAAGATTGATATAAAGAAGGCATTTAACACACTGGGATTTTGTGATGCATGTGCTTCACAAGATGGGTTTTCATCATAAATTCATTCGAAGGATTAACGTTATTTTTGAATCAGCCAGGGTTTCGATTTTGATTAATGGTGTTCCTGAGGAATTCTTTGGTTGTGGTCGAGGTGTTTGACAAGGTGATCCGCTGTCACCGCTACTTTTTTGCATGGCGGAGGAAGTATTGGGGAGATGGTTAGAATTCGAAATTGAAAAGGGAAATATTTCCCGGGCATACGCAAACAGGTCTTCCTCTTTACCTTCATATTTATTTTATGCTGATGACATTGTTCTCTTTTGCAAAGGGGATGATAAATCTGTGGGAGGTAGTCAAAATGTATTGGAGAGTTATGCTAGAGTCTCTGGCCAAGAGTTTAGCCCTTCGAAATCTAAGGTGGTCATTGGTATGCATGTCAAACCTGTGATTAAACGACGTGTTATTTCCAGCCTTGGCATCCAGGAAGGGAAGTATCCATTTACATACCTTGGGGCCCCATCTTCATAGGGTCTCCCAAAAGTGAGTACTTCAGGCAAGCCACTGATAAAATTCTGAATAAGTTTAGGAAATGGAAGGGTGGCATGTTGTACATGGCTGGCAGAGTTTGCTTGGTAAACTCTGTGATCATTGCCTTAGCAGTGCATGTTATGATGGTGTATAAATGGCCACGTGATCTCATAAAGAAAATAGACAAAGCCTGCAGAAACTTTGTTTGGTCAGGTGATGTATTGAAACAACACCACTTTACTGTGGGGTGGAAGAGGTTGTGTTGCCCGACGCAAGAGGAGGGCTTGGGCATCAGATGTATTCGTGCAGCTAATGAAGCCTACTTGATGAAGCTCTCGTGGGACATCCTAGAGGGAAAAGAGGCGCTGTCATGTATTAAAAGTAGATGGTTCGATGGTGCTTGTCCTAAGGTGATATATTTGTCGTCCTCTATTCGTGGTGCTTGTGTATGGCAAATTTGGAGGCTTATGGAGGATGAAATATAGGCAATCGAATTTGATTCTAAAGTCAGATTCTGGCTGGATTACTGGTTGGGCTCTCCCATTGCAGACATGGTCGATATACCGTTAGAGTATCGGCATCATTTTGATCAGGTTATTGGTGATTATCTATATGACAACTTTTGACATTTCACGAAGAGCTTCACTAACACTTTCCCTCATATTGTGGATGCTATTTTAGCTACCTATATGTCCCCTAATGTGGATGATTGTAGATTCTGGAGCAAGTCAGTTCAAGAGAAAATTACATCCAAGGTTGCATACATGCATGTGAGACAAAAGTTTATTGAGCCAATATGGGGCACTTAGATTTGGTCCTCATTCATCCCACCTAGGCGATCTTTAACAATATGGAAGGCTATTAAGGGGGTCTTAACTACATGGAATGTGATAAGAGATAGAGGTTTTAAAGGGCCATCTCGTTGCTATCTTTGTAAAAGGGAGGAGGAGTCCCTTGATCATATTTTTCTTTATTGTCCTATATCTTTGGAGGTGTTGAAGAGGTTGTTGTCTAGTTTTCATTTTGGGCACACGATTCACCTAGAGCAACCCTTTGTTGGGTTCTTGGAGTTCCTTATGGCGGCTTGCTGTTGTTACCTACATATTGCTCATTTGGCAAGAGAGGAATAATGCGATGCACAATGGCTACCAGCAACTTGATGGAGAGATTAAAGATAAGGCAGTGCGATGCTAGGGCATTACAGCAACATTATTTGCTTTAATCAAGGAGGTGAATAACTTTGAGATGGGTGCTATGAATAATACAGTGGATGATCTTTGCACCTTAAAATTTTTTGGTATTGCTAGAAAACCTAGAAAAGCTCCGAAGGTTACTCCAGTTCGCTGGTGGCCGCCGCCTCCGGGTTGGACGAAGGTTAACACAGATGGATATGCCTCAGGATCACCAGGAAATATATCAGGTGGTGGAATATTTCGCAATAGTAGAGGGTTTCCTATGGGATGTTTCACATGTTGTTTTGGAGTGAGTTTTTTTATAGAGGCTGAACTTGCAGCAGCATGTCTTGCTATTGAGTTTGCTCAAGATAGGGGATGGAAACAGGTTTGGCTGGAGTCTGATTCTACGTATATTATACATGCATTCACACATTCGTTGCATATTATACCATGGAGGATGGTTTCACGATGGGGAAAGGCAAGGGAAATTATTCTTCAAATTTCCTTTCGGATCTCGCATATTTATAGAGAAGGAAATTCGGTGGCAGACTTGCTTGCTGATGTTGGAGGACCACTTACATGGTACATCCCACACCGGATCGACTCAATAGTTATATGTTCATGGACATGAATTCTGAATATTACAGAATTAGATAGAGATTTGCTCATTGTTTCGACATCTTTGTAACTTCTTTCCTTCTGTTTTCATTTTAATATTAATAAAATGAAAATAGTAGTCCCTTCTTTTCCATCAACTTCAATATCCCACATCGGAAACTTAGAAAAGAAGAGAGATTTTGTACTTCTATATATGTGATGATCACTACTACCTATTTTTTGCATCCATCATGTTTTGAGATGTTGGCTCCCAAGTTAGTCAATGAATCTCAATACGAAAATAAATAAATCTCAATACGAATTTTTTTTTTAAAAAAAAGAGAGAACCGGCAGTTTTCGATTTGACCGGTTCATCCGGTTATTCCGTTTTGAACCGGTTCAAACCGATTTTTTCCAGTTCAACCCATAAACGATTTTTTGGGTGTTCGGACCGGTTCCCAGTTCAACCGATTGAACCGGCCGGTCCGGTCCGGTTTTCTAATCATTGCTTTAGACACTTGTTATTTTCCAAATTGCCTTTATAGTTAATTATTTAAATTTTGTTTTTGTATTTGATTATAAGTTCTTAAAATCAAATCGATAAAGGTTACACCCATCTTACTTAATTTTGGTAATTATTAGATTTAATATGATAACTATCTTGTGAGTTCGATATATAATTTGATCACATGTCGTGATTTAATAGATCTCTTATGTTTGAAGGTGAATATTCTTTGAATGAACAAAAAGAGTGAATACCCTTCATTCAACTCTCTAAGGAGTTTTCGTATCATAATAGATTTTAGGAGTAGAAACACTCCCTTCACACACTTTTCTCTCCATTTTACATATTTTTACGTACCCAATCTCATTCCACCAATTTAATCTTCCATCCAATTAATTAATAAATTTATCCATTACTAATTCCAATTGATTAATGAAGTATTGGAGATTTTAATATTTTAAGAGAAGAAGGAGATTCAAGTAAAGAATTTCATGGGAAGTCTAGCTTAATTCTTCTTTTGTAATTTTCTTTGGTTTAATTCATGAATATTGTAATATAATTTATGTTGTTCTACTTGAAACTATGTAGGCTAATTTCCTTTGTGAAATAAAAATTGAGTAATGTAGATATTATACAAATAATTTTAGTTGGTCATTGGGCAACTTCTACCATGTAATAATTGTTTGCTTGATTCATACATTTATCATTACTAATTGCTCATTACTTATAGTCAGAATGAGAACTCAATATGTGTAATTGGTGTTAGTTATATGTTTTCATCGTGTGAATCATGTCTATTAGTATAAGATGAGTTATAGATGACCTCTTATGCTTAAAATCCTATAATAAAATATCTAGTTGGTTTGATCGAGTGATTGATTGAATAGGAAGGGAGACCAAACCTTAGTGGAGAGTAGCTTTTAGATATCCTAAGTTTTAGTACCTAATTAAGATATTTATAGTGTTATTACTTATCTTTACTTATCTAAAGGAACGTTTTCTTCCTCTTAGGTGTCATCTTCTACTTAATTCAAAGCTTATTTGGTAACAGAAATCTTAATCTCATTTCTCTTTTTTTCTACGGTCAAACTTCAGGCAGGCCTGCAAATTCATTACAATACCAAATGGCTCTGGGAACTGTGGCCGAAATATTTGCAGCCACCCATCCGTCAGATGTCTCACCGATGTTGCTCTCTCTTTCACCAGGTTTTGGTCTTTCCTATCCATTCTCATGTTTTCATTCACAAATTTAATAAATTCCAATTACTGGAATTCTTCTCATCAAATAATAAACGCCGGTTTTAAGGATTATATTGAAAGCGGTTCGCTTACCCATTCGGGTCTTTGACACAACCCTGTTTCAATGGAATTGGAGCCCATTCCTAGTAAATCCCACTTCGATCGGATCGTCGCTGAGGCCAAACTACTCGATGAGCCAGTCGTAGTGTTATGGTTAGATTTTAATTAGAAATTTGGATTATTATTGTTATGATAGCTTTATTTGTTCTCTCATATGCTGGAAAAGGTCAAATTTTATAAGAGTTCCTTAAAACCTACATGTTTTTTGCTCTTTATTTATATCAACAGAGTATGAGAGTGCAGGTTAGTTTAAAGGATTTGTTTGTCAAGGAATTTGGGATTTGTCATTTGCAGCCAGGTCATGACTTTGAGTTTGTTCTGTCTTTATCTATGATTTCTTTCTACTAAATGATTTATTTATTCTAATGATTTCTTTCTTCTAAATGAAACTGTAACTTTTGATTGATGAGATGATTTAGATTTTGTAAAAATTGATGGTGGTAACAGTCTCCATTTTCGAGAATTAATGAATGTGTTACTATAAATTATGAAATTATACCAGCATATATATTCATGTAGACCTTCACAGTACTTTGCTTTTTATGTTATTGCTTATAATGCATAATCTTAGAAAAGACAAGAAATTTGAAAGGAAAAAAAAGATTTGCAGTTGAAGGACAATATAATAGTTTAGAAGGACGCTAGAAATAAAGTTTGGGTTAAAAAAAATATTATAATGTTGACTCTTTATTTATATGAATTGGACTATCTTTAAACTTAAAGGATTTGTTTCTCATGGGGATTTCTCATTTGCGAGGTAATTCGCAGCCTGTATCATGAGTTTGAGTTTGTTCTATGTATGATTTCTTACTCTGAATTTGTTCAATCTATTATTTCTTACTTCTTCCTCTGAATGGACTTTGTTCTATCTATGATTTCTTAATTCTTCCTCTAAATGGACATTTTCATTGGTGAAATGATTTGATTTTGGATCTCGTAAAAATGGATGCTTTTTATTGATGAGATGATTTGTATTTTGGATTTGGTAAAAATTGATGTTTTTCATTGATGAGATGATTTGGGTTTTGGATTTGGTAAAAATTGATGGTGGTAATAGTCTCAGTTCAAGAATTTAATGAATGTGATCTATACAATGTGAAATTGTAAAATTGTACCTGCATACATTTATATTCATGCAGACGTTTAATGCAAGTTTCCTGCATACATATATATTCATGCAGACGTTTAATGCAAGTTCTTTAAGTTTAAAGAAGGATGTTGTGTGATAGAAGGGCCTGGGATGGTCCTGGATTTCGCGAAGATGGAGTGGCAGGAAATTCAGGACAATATTAAGAATTGAAGAAATAAGTTTTTTCCAAGTGGGAGAGGTTAGTGTTCAATAAAGGATTGGATAACTGTTAAGTATTTCGTAATTTATATAGAGTATAAACATCATCTTTTTAACTTGATTCTATATATAATAGGTTTAGGGTCTTAAAATAAAGCAGAGACTTAAAAATGCTCAGCTTAGACCCTCTCTCATCGTCTTCTTCCCCTGTATGGAATATATACAGCGATTTACTTTAGCATTCCCCCAAACCGTAACCTAACCTTTTGTTTCATCCTCTACCTTTCTCTCATAAGTTTTACCCACTTTTTTCCTTTTTTCTCAACGCTTGTGATAGGCGTTTTCTGCGCACTCCAATTTAATCCTCAGTATAAGGATGTCAATTGTAGCAGCAAGTACCCAAGTTAAATTATCGATCTCACTGAGACAGCTAATTATTTATTTAATCTAGATTACTATCTAATCATAATTGAGTAACCAATTTCCAAAGTTTTGTGAATTTAATTAACTAAAACACTGAAATAATAAATTGCTAAATAATTAAAGAAAAAGAAAATAAGCAAGTTTTAATCAGGGGATAAACGAAAGTTCTAAGGTATCAAGTATAGACCAATTAATTCGGGTTACTAGACCTTCAATTGTTCATTAATCCAGTTTCAATGAAAATACACCACTTAATCCCGTAAACCCACCAGATATGATCCGATTTTAAGCTAACAGTATATTCTAATTTAAATCCTAAGGTGCGCAAATGTTACCAAGTCTTATTCCTATATACTAATCAAAGCAAACAACAATACCTCCGGATGGTAAGTTTGACTAACAAGATATTCTCTGAAATTACTACAAGGTTCTATTCACTTCCTACTTGATTGTCTAATTGTATTGTTCCACTAAACAATTAAAGTATTTGATTTACCAGTTCATGGAATTAAAATATTTATAGCGGAACTACTTCAATCCCTAACAGATAGACATTACTAATCATGAACGTACACAAGTTAACACAATAATTCAAGTATTATAGCGGATGTTATGAAAATATTATGAAGACGTTACGAAGCAGATAAGCAAGTCTGAATAAATTAAGTAAAATCAAAATATCAACTGCATAAAATCACAATCTTTGGTCTAAGTTCCCAAATTAATGAAATCAAACTATCAAACCCTATAACTATTTAAGAAAATTAACCCATGAGGTTACAATCAACTCTCATGACTATGCAATTCATATCACAAATCAAGATAAAAGGAAATAAATGAATAGAGACACGAAACCCTAAAGTAAGCGTGAGTCTACGTTCCTTCTCCATCTCTCCGATCGTCCGATCTCCCTCAGCTAGCACTTTAAACCACTTGAAGATGGATGGAAGATGAAAAATCAGATGTGAATCTAATATGGAGTGTTTTTGGCATAAGAAATCGATGGATTATGGATGGGTTCTCTCCAATTTGTGTCTTGATCTCCCTCTTTTTGTCTTAGACTGATGTAGGACTTTTTCGCGATGAATTCTGGCTAAATCGCGATCTGAAGGGTATAAATATAGTGTTGTATCGAACAGACCTCATCTAGGCCCGAAATTAGACCGCTCGGCACCTAACTCGGCTCGAGCTAGGTATGGACCTGGCCGAGTGGCATCCAAGTGGCACCTGGACTACTTGACACGTCAATTGGGACCCTCCTGGACCCAACTCGACTGGATTGGGGTAGAGAGCGGGCCCAGCTCGGCTCGAACGGTTAGTCGAGCGGCTCTCGAGCTGGCCCGTTCTGACTCCGGTCCATGCTGCTTCTTACTTTGATCTGTTTTCTCCTGTTTTCTGCCTTCAAAACTATAAAAACACCTTAGTAGCCTCAAAATCGTGTAAATACTTAAATTTACACAATTCCATGCAAAAATGATAACTTTCCTAAGTAAAATGGTGTAATATGCACACATAAAATGCATAAAATGCATAAAATTTCACTCTCAACAAACCCCCCAAACTTACTTGTTGCTCGTCCCGAGGCAACGACATAGAAAACCAATAGAGTAACTTAGAGGAAATTTCACAGCAAAAGACATCCAAGACAATATAACAATTCAAAAATCATACTTCAAATACAAGTTAACCATCCTTCTAAAAACATACAATTCAAATCAACAATTTTGCTTTTTTTTCGGAATGCTCATCCACCCATTCTCACTGGTAATATTTACGCTCAACGCTCAAGTGTTAGATATACACTTTTAGGGTAAGGTGTTTACACTCATAATCAATTCAAACACACGCGTAACCATAGACTTGGCAATCATCACAACTCTCGACTAAAGGAATAATATCGACAATAGGATCACAAAGGTCTTGCATTAGAATGTAATGTTGGCTCTTTGGTAAAGGCAGGAAATATATGGACTAATTGACTAATCAAAGAAGATTTACTGCTTTTCAACAAACAACTTCACTTTCTTCTTTCTCCTTCAATGCTCTTCAATTCTTTTTGCAACTTGATTCATCATTCACTTTCAAACTCAACTTCCTTACTTGAATCCTTTTTTTTCTTTTTTTCTCCTTTTTTTTCAAATAAGGGTACCAGTTTCAGGCACTATCCTTTTTCACGGGGTACCAATTTTATTCCACTATTTTCATCACTTCTAAATTATTTCTCCTCATATTCTTCTTCATAAGACTCCAACTTGATTCCTTCAACTCTCTACTAGGTAGGAATTTATAAGGCTAGCTAAGGGATCAATTGGCTAATTAAGTAGGCTTCCAACAAACAAGACTTTTAGGCTCAAAAGGGTTGACTATGGATAACTTCATTATATAGGATAATAATTTGGCTTGTGACTAATAAATACAAAGATAGCCTAAGATCATTTCCTTTTGTCTAATCAAATATGTAGCTTCAAACAAGATATAAAGCCAAGTTCTAGAATACGTGTGTATAAACAACACTCACAAGAATAAACTAAATCATGCAATTTGTCATGATTTCAAAAGACTCAAAAATCTCACATGGCTATAGGAATGAACGAGCAATCCTAATACAGCTACATAGCTAATATTCTTTGCACATAATCAAAATTCAAGCATCCTAATATCAAAGCACAATGTCAAATTATTTCTCAACATAATACAGCATGGATCAATAACACACAACTCCATGACTCAATGGACTCCTAATCAATAATCAAATATCATCTATCACATAAACAATACAAATAGTAACAGAATAATCATATCATACATGCCCAAATCAGAAGAACAGAAATCTAGCAAATACATCAAATGACTCAAGAAATGAAAAATCAGAAAGGTGGGAATAAAGAGACACAAACACTATCAGCTACCACTGCTCATAACAGATCATCATTAGTCACCTTAAACACTTTGCTTGACTCCAACGAACGTAGATCGATGTTCGGCTTATTACTCACAATACCCATTTGATAGCTATTTTCTTTCACCCTCAAGTGTAAGGGATCGATTGTAGTGCATGTGACCAAGTGAAATATCGTTCCCATGAGATAGTTATAAATTTAATAAGTAATTCTATATGATAATTCTAATGTAAGAAACATCTGGGGGTTTTGAAGGAATGATTAATTAAACTAATAAAATTGAAAAAAATAATTAAACTAAGCAAACAAAATAAATCACGTAGAGAAAACAATTTAGAATTCAAGAATGGAGAATTAATAATGCTCGGGCAAGCAACTTAACTATGTGACTAATTTATCTAAACCCAAATTAATTACCTGCAGACGTTTATAAGAAGATCACTAAGCCTAGTTAAATCACCTTGATCGGGTAGGATCTAACACTTATAATGAGCTGAAAATCCTAGGATCAATAAGAAATTAACTCCCTCTCCCTCTATAGGTACTTCATGCTAAATTCCATTAAAGGCTAGAGCACTAGACTTCCCTTTCTAGGTACGCGATTGTTAACCTCTTTTGTCTCTTTACCAATTACCTAATAATAATTTTTTACCAAGTAATTAATATCCAAATTACTTGTCTAAAACTCTTAGGTATTATAGGTCAATCCCCTAAGAAAGTCACAGGAAACAACAATTATTATGCAGAAATAAAGAATCCTTTTAACTATCAATCAGTGATACCGTCAAGAATAATTAAAGAAATCAAAACTCAAAAATACAATAATATGAAGTCTCAAAATATCCTCTTCAATAAGAAAATAAACAATCTACAGAATAATAAATTCAAGTCTAGGGCAATCAAATCACATAGTCAAATCTGTTTTAGCGCCCTAACATTACCAACAAAGAAACTTAGCTCATGGATTTACGAGAGCAAATCACAAAGATGCAATAAACCCTAACAGTTGTTCTAAAATAACAAAGAAAAATAATTAAAGATAAAGAACACTTTTTTCGGAGGACCCGTCTCTTCAATTACAATCTCCGTCGAAATCTTCGTCTCCGATCCAAGTAGCAACTCCGATCGTCTCTCCGGTGGATGGATGGAAGGTGGTGAGTGATGAGTGAAATTAGGGCACTGTGTATTGCGATGTATCAGGCATGAATGGGGTCTCTGTTCGCCTGAACTCAGAATTGGAATATTTATACTTCAGGTATTGGGCCTGAGCCAAAAATATTCCAAAAATATAACTGGGCGTAAGTTGGACTTTCACACGGCAATTGCGCGGTTGTCACACGGCATCGTGCTCCAGAATTCGACAACGTTCGGGCATGACTCTTCCTCACACGGTAGCAACCGTGCGCAACTCTTCCTCGCACGACGACGTGGTACTCATGTACGGCTTCGTGTTCTTGATTTCGGCTACTACAACTTGAAAAACTCATGCACGGCCTCGCTAATTGTCGCACGGTCACAATCATGTGACAATTCTTCTCACACGGCTGGTAAGGGTGCGTTGGCAGTCTTACACGACAAAAATAAGGCTCACACGGTGTTCAACGAGCAGAAAACTCATCACCACGCATGCCCCCGTGCGTACCTCACGCGCCACCGCGCGTACGCCGCGCTCACTGCCGTGCTTGCTTCTGCAGTCTACTCGACTCCACGGTTTTTAGCATAACTTCTTCATCAGGCCTCCGACTTGAGTGATTCTTGTGCCCACGCGATCCTCTCTTCCTTGGCTTTCTATTCATATGAAGAACACACAGAAACTCCATCATTTGAAGGTAGAAAAAGTCCTGAAAAGTGGCACCATCGTGCTGAGCAGGAGCAGCTTCCGCGATGTTACCGTTTTGATCATAACTTACTCGTTTGAAATCCAATTGAGG